>OZ018375.1:24625557-25236495 GCA_963969555.1 Polydrusus pterygomalis
GGCAAAAACAAAACGAAGAATTTTACTTTAATATTAGTATTATTAGTGATTACTTACAACCTCTTGTATAAGGTTTTTGTTTTGTTTTAGTATGTATGCTTAATATATGCGTTACTTATTTTAAATACATTTTTACTAATTAAAATAAAATCTCTAAATTTTTTTTTCATAAATATTTCGTTAGGGCTAGCGGCGTATTATTGCAGAAGTTTTAGGGGGCTGTCGCTCTCGTCAATCATACGTATTTTACCCCAAAAAGGGCGTGGCACCCAAAAAATTTTTCGCAAGAAGTTAAAGCCCCCCCCGAACAAAATTTCTTGTTGCGCCACTGATTTCCCATAAGCTAATTAACAGTACTTGGTTGGTTGGTGAAAGACGGGGGTCGGGTGTATAGCTCAAGCATCTTGCACCGCCATCTTTCTTGTTGAAAAAGGTTTGTTCCTTCTACAAGATCCAATAGTTTCCTGCCAAGTTTGTCGTGCGGGAGGTTGTAGCAGCGTGAAAGGCGGTTTCGTCTTCATCAAAGGTGTTATCTTAAGTGACACTGGCGTGTTAAGATGCCAGCCACTTGTTGTAACTAGGTACGCGTTTTGAGGATTTACCAATAACAACCCGTGCGTATGTTTGAGCATCGTGATAGATGCTGTTTTGATACTCCATGAGCGGGTTCAGGGCCCCTAAAATTTTGAACAGATCCGGTTCTTGCCACTTCATCTGTTTTTTCGTTGCCTTTTATCCCTAAGTGACCAGGAACCCAGAGGAGGTCGTTAAAGCATTCTATTGTTATTTTTGATGTAAATCAGAAGGAATTCAAAGCCTTATCCTGATGCATGTTTTGGTACATTTTATTTGCAGCCCTGCAATCTAATTAGGTAAGAAAATTTTTCGGGCAATATTATTGCTTCAAAAAGTTTAAAAGACACTTTTCTCTGTACTTATATTATAGAAAAGAAAAGTATACCTAGGTATGTTTATATTAATCCAAGGGTGAAAGTATATATATAAGTTTAGAACCAACATTTGACGAGGTCGGACGTATACGCTCAGCCCGTCAGTTCGTTCGATTAGCAGCGCAAAAAAAAAATTATCTTATCTACCTAAACAAACATTATAAACAACGAAATACCAAATAAAAGTGTTAAAATAAACATAGTGTGTGTTTGTGTGAATACCAGGAATTCCTCAAATTCCAACAATGGATGAAGCAGGGGGTGCCCAGGGCACCCAAAATCAACAATTCTCTTCGGATTACGAAAAAACCCTCGATAAAGACGTCGATATGGACAAATTAAGCATTGCTAGCAGCAGCCCCAGCACTGGCAGCTTAAACCCTCAAACAAAAAGGCCAGGGAAAACCCTAATTAAATACTTAATAACACATCGCTCTTACTGCGGAACGTGCTCTGATTATTACAAGCAATGCAAGAACAAAATCGAACGTGACAGGCTAAGAACAGAAGTCATTCAACATCTGAAGAAGAAGCACCAATTGAAAAACCCAATACCAATTACTCCGCCAATAGTAAATAAAAACCCAACCATAAACGAACAAGGGTTAAAAGAACAACAACAAAAACAACTACCAACTCAACAGGAAACTCTACCACCAGATGAAACCTTGGAACAAAGACTTGAAAGGGAAAGGCAACAAATCCAACGAGGAGATCCAGTTTTCATCAAGCCTAAAACACCGGCGAAAAATCGCTTCAACAATTTCCTCCAAGACAGGCCTCAAATTACACTGAAAAATAAATTCCAGCCCCTATCTGATACCGAAACAGACTCAGACATGGAGATAGAGACAGATTTGGAATCAAATGCACAATCGGAAATTTCAAACAAAACCAAACAAACATTTCGCAACAAAAAACCAACAAAAACAACAAACGCCACAAACACACCGAAAAATAACATCCAACAAAACAAGAAGGCAACTAAGCCACCCCCGATTATCCTAAAAGGCATAATAAAGGACAAAGACGCATACAACGGACTAACAAAGGACCTAGGACAGTACATTAAGAAAGGATACACTCTCAAATTCACCAAAAACAATACAATTATCTACATAAACGATATAAAAGAATACAATGACTATAAAGAAGTACTGCACACAGAAGAAGCCCTAGAATGGCATACTTACGCCACCGACGAGGACAGGACACACGCCTTCATAATAAAGGGACTTGACCACCAACCAGACCAACAAGAATTAAAAACAGAACTACAACAAACTTACAAACTCCCAATAAAGAACATATATCCCATGAAAACCCAGTTTCGCCCACTCTACATGGTAACAACAGATACAACCATCAAATTGCAGCACCTAGAGAAAATAAAGTTCTTAAATTATGTTCGTATAACTTGGGAAAGACGAAGACAAACAACACTAATCATACAATGCAAAAAGTGCGGACAATGGGGGCATGCTACTACAAATTGCCATAGACAACAAAAGTGCCTACGCTGTGCTGGTCACCACCCTACGGCGCAATGCCACCCTGAAAACGCCATCAAATGCATAAACTGTTTCAAGGATCACAGAGCCACTTCACCAACCTGTGATGTTTACCAGTACAAAGCACAGCAAATTATGCAAAATAAACAGAGACAGAATACCAAATACAAGCCAGCACCAACTCCAAGGGAGAATCCGTGGACCCAGGCCAGGGCAAGTGGCCCAGCTAGTGCTAGGGAAGATAGCACGTTACAAAACATCCCCCAGCGGAGAAATCCACCCCAGGAACCAAGCTACGACGATGCTTTTCCACAACTGCCCAGGACACGCCCACAAGGCTCCGCCTCTAGAAATGACGAGCAGCACGGAATAAATCAGGCAAGTAACCTCTTTACTGCTATGAAAGAGTTTAACAGTCTCATTAATATAAATGAATTTACACGTTTTTTGAATGATTGTACAAGGGAATTAAGGAAAACAAATTCACAAGAAGAGCGAATAACTATTATGATGTCCCTCATGGGAGAAAATCTCAAAAAATATAATATTTAGCTTTCTTTAATTCCCTTAGAATAGTAACTTGGAATGCGAATGGTTTGCGAAATAAGCTGGATGAATTAAGGCACTTTCTAACAGAGTACAGGGTTAGCATTATGTCAATCAATGAAACCAAAATTACCCCGCAAGTTAAAATTAAGTTACGTAATTTTCAAATTTATAGAACTGACAGAGACGGTAGGGGAGGGGGCGTAGCACTAATAATCAAAAACAACATTCCGCACGTTAAATTAAATAATACAAATTCAAATATTGAACATGTTTCCATTAAATTAAAAAACGGTGTTGTTATTACTAGCTGCTACGCTCAACCAAACCTACTTCTTACTGATAACGACTTGAACGTAATTTTTAACCAAGCTGAAAAAGTACTAGTGTTGGGTGACCTTAATGCAAAACACACCACGATGAGAGCCAATAGTTCAAACCCTCACGGACGAGCATTATTGCAGTATCTAAATAACTACGACGTACAAATTATCATACCACCAGTACCGACTTTTTACGACAGACGACAACAAAGAGCACCTTCTTATCTTGACATTTTTCTTTATAAAAATATTGCAAACTTACCAGACGCGACAGTACTAAATGAACTAACATCAGACCACCTACCTGTTTTAATAAACTGGACTACGGACATACAAAAAGACACAAAACCAACTACGTGGTTATATAATGGTGTGAACTGGAACTTGTATAGACAAATACTAAATAACAACACAGAAATAAACAATACCATCTCATCAATCGAACAGCTAGAATTAGAAGTGGACAAGTTAACCAACAACATTCAAAAAGCCAGGAACCACACGGCCAAAAAAGTTCAACTAGCTCCAAAAGAAAACAAACTTCCAGACGACATTTTAAACATAATAAAATTCAGAAATGCAACAAGAAAAAGATGGCAAAGGCACAGAACGATACAAGACCAAATCACACTAAGACAGTTGAATTATGAAATCAAAAACAGAATTAAAGAACACAAAAATCATTCATGGACAAACATACTAACAAACTTAACTACCACTGACAATTCTTTATGGACCCTAATTAGACGCACAAAAAAGACAGAGACAAAAATCCCATCATTCACACCATTACCACAAAACAACAAAGAAAAAGCACAGACTATAGCAGACTACTACGGACAGACTTGCGCGGGAAAACCCAACACTAGTGCTGAACAAAACGAAATAACAAAAATCGCGAATAAATTCACAAAAAATAAGTACCCTATCCCACCCACCGTGCTACAAAAAATCTTCACAAAACCATCAGAAATCTCTAAAATTATTAAAAACCTTAAAAATAAAAAAGCTCCCGGCGAAGACGAAATCGCTCCTATTCTGATCAAAAACTTACCTAGAAAAACCATAGTGCAATTTTCATACATTGTAAACTCTATATTTTTACTACAGCACTTTCCGAGCGCATGGAAGAGAGCCATAATTATACCAATATTAAAACAGGGAAAACCTGGAAACAGACCTGACTCATATAGACCCATTGCTCTCTTGAGTGTGCTCGGAAAGGTAGCTGAAAAAGTAATTCACAACAGATTGAAGATTAGTCCATTGGATCAAAAAATCCCTGAGGAGCAGTTTGGTTTCCGAAAAGGCAGGAGTGCAGTACTCCTGGTAGCGCATGTTGCGCAACAAGCAATAAAAAAGTTTAACCAGGAGCAAAATACTGTACTCCTGTCGTTGGATATTAAGCAGGCATTCGACAGCGTTTGGTACAATGGACTGATCTACAAACTAATAAATATTCACGAATTTCCACTTCATTTTATTTCTCTTCTTCATTCATATATTATAAATAGAACATTAAAAGTCAGAATAGAGAGCGATTTCTCCGAGCCAGTGACACTACATGCCGGACTACAGCAGGGTACCAATTTAGCGGCCCCTCTCTTTAATCTCTATACAGCGGATATACCAAAATTCCCAAATTCTAACTTAGCAATATTCGTCGATGATGTACTTATTTTTGCACATTCATATTATGCCAATGTAGCTAGACAAATCATAACAAATCATTTAAGAATCTTAATCCCCTGGTATCAAAAGTGGAAGCTGGAAATTAATCAAGGCAAATGCGAATGCATGATAATGACCAAAAAACATACAAACAACCAAATCAACCAAAATATTAAAATAAACGGACAACAAATACAACCAACTGACCATATTAAATACCTAGGCGTAATACTATAGACAAAAGACTGACATTCAAACAACATACAGACAACACAGTAAGAAAATTCCTAATAATATCCCACAGTTTGAATAAATTGCTAAAAAATAATTCCCCTCTCTCCCCCCAAAATAAATTAATAATCTACAACCAAATTATAAAACCGACTATGACATACGCAAGCCCAGTTTGGTGCAGCATGGCAGATGTGCATTATCACAAACTGCAAGTGCAGCAAAATAAAATACTAAGGCAAGTACTTAGAACAAACAGATACACCTCTAATCGCCATCTGCACCAGGCAACACAGACACCGACGATTTTTCAATACATACAAGACTTAAGCATAAAATTCTATAACAATCAAATTCAAAATTCAGCACTGACGCAAGATATTACACAAATTAGACAAAACGACAACCCGACGCACAAACCCTTGCATGCAAGATTGCCGATTTATTTCCAGCAAAACAATCCACCATAATAAGTTCAAAATCTTCCAAAAATAAGTGCATCAAAAACGAAATTGCAACAAAAATTTAACTCCGCCCCAAAAGAGAGGGGACCCGCCCACTTATTACGTTCAAGTCGAAAGACAACTATGTGCTACCTTGTACCTGATAGAATTGAGCTGGTTTTTCACCTTATTTTTCCAGTAGTCGCAAATCATAAGCTTTATCATTCAAAAAATTTTTAATCAAACCACTTCAAATACTTGTATAAAAACAAAACTCTTTCATGGCGGTAGAGGGTTACGGAACCGACCAGATTAAGCTTTGCTGTACGTCACTAAAACTACCAAGGGTTAAAAACAGCCCCACAGGCGCTGTCTGTGCGTGTCCTGGGCAAAGTCCAGAGGGAATCATATACTTATATATTATATTATATAATGTAAAAATGTAGTATTTAATGACATGTTATAAAATTTGAATAATAAAGATATTTTAAAATTGAAAAAATTGAAAAAGTATTTCACGGGTCAAGTTTTCGGGCAAAACCTTTTTCACTTTCTTGAACAAGAAATTGTACTTGAAAATGTTTTATCTACACGCACCCCAGTTGTGCCAAATTGCAAAAATCAATACAAGTCATATACCAACTAATATTTAACTTGAGGTTAGGTACGCGATAACATCGAAGATTGGTTATTGTACTGGTTTTGTTTGTTTTTATATTCGATTTTATAAGACTGGTTTAATCGACTTTCTTTTCGAACTAAAAACACGACGACGAATAATTTTTAAATAAATTTTAGAAACCAAACTTTTACAACTTCTTGAGCAAGAATTTGAATTCTAAATCCCGGACCTATCTATTTTCCCATTCGTCAAATGATAATGTTGCAGCGCGCATGCCTTATCCGGTGTAGATTTGTTTACATGCGTGAGGCCATAAATTTTCACTTTCTTGTTCATTGTTTGCTTATCTAAAGGTAAATATCTAAGGTATTTACATAATGTCGCTAAAGCTGGGAAATTTAATAACGGAGAATGCTTTAAAAGTGTCCCACATCGAAACTAGATGGCGCTTAGCGCTTTATTCTCTTGAAGGGTGTCACCTTATACTGGCTCAAGTACAACTTTAAGTTTCCTTTCTTTCGTCGAATCCTAGCCTCACTGATGAGCCATGATAGGCCGAGACGCGTCTGAGGATGAGTATCACGAAATGAAAGAAAAATTCGTCGGATTCATAGCAATTTAAGAGTTTTGTGCGCATGCCCATCACTATTGGGCGCCGAGCGACGTGACCGTTGAGGCGTGCATACAAACGTATTTTTTCATCCATAAAACTTTACTTTTGTTTGCTTAGTTGCAAACAGAAGGCCAGTCACAATAAAGTCAAATTAATGTAAGAACTAGCCGCATCACGTGTCATTAATGGCACCCTGTTGAATTCTGGTATATTTTATGTTATGCGGTTGGCTAAGTAATTCCTTATTTGAGGACTTACGGGCGAGAACAGAAGGCACGGATGTTATCTATCTGGTGGCAAAGCTCAAGTGGAGCTGGGCTGGACATGTGGCCCGCATGGCAGATGAACGATGGACAAAAAGGCTGCTCGATTGGAGACCAAGGGCTGACAAGATAAACAGAGGAAGACCTCCCACGCGATGGACGGACGATATTAAAAGAATAACCACAAACTGGGTGCAGAGCGCTCAAAATAGAGGACAGTGGGCAGAAATAAGGGAGGCCTATATCCAGCAGTGGATGCAAAGGGCTGATTGACGATGATGATGATGATGCGATTGGCTACAGAAACAGAATCGGACTCAGTTCTTTTACCTTCACCTTCGTAATCTGTTAAATTTTGTAAGGGAGTCTTAATATTTTGTAAATATATTGCGTACCTACATACTAATTTCATTATTTATAAAATAAAATATTGACCGACCCGTACCTACCAAAATAAGCATGTGAAAACATTATAAAACTAAAGCAAAAATAGGTATTTATGTATTTATTATACAAAGAAAAAGGTAATACGTTTTTTGCGAGGTGTAAGCTTTGTGGTGCACATCTAATTAAAACACCATATTGGGGACCTTTTTTGTATTGTTGCTTTTGTGGGAATTTTATGTATGGATATTTATAGGGTGGCCCGTAACTAAGGGACTGGAGATAGTGGACTTAAAGATAGGTCATTTCATTTAATTTCTTATACGGCTAAAGAGATACAGGGTGATCCAAGTAAATATTTACTTTATAAAATTGGCGATGATTTGATATTAAGCGGATATAAATCAAATTTGTAGTAGTTATGTTTTTGAGAGCAAGAAGGAGGATTACATAATAAGTTTAAAATATCTCGTAGAGAACGCTAGCTACACAATATGAGTTTGATTAATTCTTGCATATATTTTTTGTCTCGCATTTCTCACCGCTTTACCTCAAATTATGTAAGATGGATCTTTTATACGTAAAAAAGTTATCTTCATTAATCCCGATATTTCAATTAGTTTTTGAGATAATTGTGTTTAAATAATAGATAGTAAGAAAGATTTAAATAAGCACCTTTCTTAACGAAATATATTTATTGAAAATTAACCATGCGTTCTTAAACATAAATGACATATTTTCAAGTCTACTATCTCCTGTTGCTGTATTTGCCCCTTAGTTATGGGACATCCTTATATAACGATAAGTAAATAGTTTAACTGGGCACTTTATTGATCTGATAATAGATGAGTTAACCAAAATGGTGTTTGTACTCACTATTTAACATAAATAATAAACACCAAGAAAACATGCATGTCTCTGAAATATATAAAATCCAAAAGTAAAATGTTTTAAACACACACTACACAAAAAGTAGCCACAGAAACACTTAAAAAATATCGGAAGAAAATAATATGACGCAACGCAAGCTTGCTACGGCCCACTGCTGATTTAGGAACTTTAACGACGAAACCAGATCAGCTGTTAATATCAAATCTCGTTGTCTTCGGTCGAAACGCTTTGTTTTAAAAAAAAATTACCTATAATAATATCAGAAAAAAAGTATTATTTTTGGGGCGCTTCCCCAAATCAAAATTTCACCGCAAGCCGCTGAACAAAGTGTGACGGCCGTGGTTCAATAAAGCCCTTGTTTAATAACGCTTGCGGTGGTGCCTGCGGCCGGTAAAGCAACCACCCACTTTACCGATATTGTAGCACAGACGGGCGATTTCAGGTCGCTTACAGGACACGATGCTAGGGCTCATTACCGTCGCTATGTTTACTCATGTAGGTATTTTAACGGGTTACGTTGGCCTAAATGATTTTAAAATTTTAACCTGTTTTCAAGATTTTCTATAGAATTAAGGACAGTATGTACTGGGTAAAGGTTCCGAAATCGTCGTCCCAAGTACCTACTTAGAAAAGTAATATTTTTCTTCCCGGTTTTTTGTTGCACACTAGTAAAAGAATAATCAAACGTAAGTATAATATGTAATTGTATTTTCCAATAATCTGGTGTTTCTCAGGTCAATTTAATGACATAAAAAAGTATAAAACTCCTAACCATAGGCGTCCCAAACAAATAATTAAAATGCGTAGGGTATTGTTTTAACTTGTTAATATGTTAATAATATTATAAATAAGGCAACTTTAATACGTAACACATTTTAAACAAACATTATTGATTGAAAATGCAGTGACAATTTAATTGCTTTTTTTTTTCGATGAGAATCTTCAAAAGACTGACCCCCTGTGTATAACAATTACCTACTGAATTTGGAGGAATGTAAGGTAAAAGCTGTTCAGCAAACCATTTTTCAAACAAATCCGCGGTCATATCTTCATGATAATCGGCGGAAGATTGAGTAATATTTTTTGCCGACAAGAGCAACGCATTAAACACAAAGCCATCTTTACCTCCGGCATGAAGAATAATAACACGTTTTTCCCTCGAACACGGTGTATTTAAAGTACAATTTTTTGGACTGTCTACCCAACCATACTTCACAACATCATGCGTATCGAACCATGTTTCATCTAAATAAATTATATTTTTAATTTTGCGGAAGTAGTCCATTATCTCAAAGTGGAGCTGTATAGATATAAGGAAATTAAACTCACAGTCGTCTTCACAAATACTTATATTAAAACAGTTAGATTAACTTGGTGTACATGTTTCGGTACTAGGGAGTACCATCATCAGCACCGAAGGGCTAAAATAAATATAAAATGAATAGAAAGAGGAAGGAGAAGTCAGATTAACGTACTTACCCCAAGTGCCACTAATACAAGCAATGTAAAACATTTAAAAAATAAAAACTAAAAACTTGAATAAGACGAGGACATATTGATTGGTTGGACGAAAACAGATTAAAAAGTTTAAAGTAAAATAAAATTCTAAAGGAATTAATTTTCTTCCTCTGCCCTACATCATAAACAAATAACAAGCTGATTGTGATTGTACTGAAAGTCAAACGGAGGATATAAAAGGTCAAAGTAGTGACATCTAACAAAGTCAAGTAAAAGTAGTAAGTACCCAATAATAATGGGAACTGACGTCAAAAGTGTAAAACGTGGTTCTTGGTAACCCGCCATGACAAAGGTAAGGTTTCAAACCGCAAGATGGATGGGGGGGGGCGGCATTTTTAGTTTTTATTTTTTAAATCTTTTACATTTCTTTTACATTGCTTGTATTAGTGGCACTTGGGGTAAGTACGTTAATCTGACTTCTCCTTCCTCTTTCTATTCATTTTATATTTATTTTAGCCCTTCGGTGCTGATGATGGTACTCCCTAGTACCGAAACATGTACACCAAGTTAATATAACTGTTTTAATATAAGTATTTGTGGAGACGACTGTGGGTTTAATTTCCTTATAATTATATTTTTATCTGATTCCCGGTACTCTTTTATTTTGCGCAAATACTCCTGTCGTAGTTCCACAATACGCCGAGATTCCATTTTAACCATTAGATTGTCTAATTTTTTGTTTTTAAAGCCACAACTCAATAAAACACCTCGCAGTGTTTCTAAAGATTGGTAATTATAATCAGGGTAACCTCTTTTAATTTTTCACGAACTAGCTCTAAAGTTGGAACTATATTATCTTTGTAAAAATTGTAAATAGTTCATCGAATAAAATCCTTGGCAGCGTTGTCAACCGTCTTGAATTTTTGATTTATTCCTTTTCGCTTTATAGAATGATCGATTACAGTACCCACTTTAATTACGTTATAAATACTCGTAAACCGAAGTTTTGTTAAATCGTTAATTCTTGAAACTAGCGCATTATCAGTCTTTTCGGGATTTTATTTTTTTAAACAGGCGAACATTGAACATGTAAATCCTTGTTTCTCAATTCCGGGCTTATTTCGCTTTCGATAGCCGACTCCACTGGCACCGATAATTCACCTTCATCAGCAGTTTCAAATGGTCGCCAAAAAGCCATTTCTGATAATAAAATATATTAAGTAAAAATAACCTTACCTTTCTTTACAGTTACAAACCAAAATTAAATACGTAAATAACAGTAAACCACCTACTACACCGTCATATTCACTTAATAAACTGACGGGACAGTGATGATGGCTTAATTATCTTTTAGCAGGTAAAGAGAGATATCTTCATTCGCTAAAAATATTCCGCCTTTTTTGACTAGGAAATATAAATTTGCAATTACGTTTGTCTTAGTTTTTTCACAGGTCGTTTCGAGACAGCGCCATTGTCGGGAGTCTCCATGGCACCGGAACAAATTATGTGTCGTTGCCAGTTCTACCAAATTTTCTGGTTTGTAAATACAATATATAAGTATTCGAGAAACAAGGGTTTGTTAATTAGTTGTTTTTAAACACTGAATACACTTTTTATATTGATTTCAGTTATATTGTTTCTTAAGGACTAAAGAATGTATTATTATAACAATGAATGGCTTGTTATTTTTTTCTGTCACACTCAAAACTTCTCGGTTTAAAGTAAAATATATTTGCAAACTAGCTTTCAAAGAGAGTTACTGACTAACGATTGAATACTGATATAAAAGAAACATTTTTAAAAAAAAAAACTTAAAGAATTGAAGAAGAAAGATCTGACAACCCTGGTTGTGAGGTCGGTCTCTTTGAGCCCGTTAGTCGCTTTTTTATATCATCAAACTGAGTTTGGAAAGATTATACCTATAGATGAAACAATAAAAAATTAACCTATTGACAAAAGCGTATTCCATTCTAAAGAAAAATCAACATACAAATTTTGCCCCTCTACTTTGTTTGCCAAACGATGCATCGACAAAAATCAAATGGCGTCGATGCATCGCTTAAAAACGATATAGCGCATTGAAAATGGGGATGTTTTGATATTTATAGATTGCCATCCAGTAATTTAAGTTGACAGCATCAATCCAACTGAGTGTAACTTTGTAGCGAAAAAAATGCAGGTAAAAGAATTGGGTCGCCCCTCAACCGATTTGTTTATAAGTAAATATAATATTCTATCTTTGTTTTTCTTTGGAGTATCGAGAAATACACTTTATTCTATGTGTTGTGATTTAATTATTCTGCATTTAATTATTCGGTAAGTTTTTCTCTAGTTTTTTTTTTTAATTTTGCCTCTACCTGCTTCAATTATCACCACTTGTTACTGCGATGTAGTGGGGAAAATATATAATCTACCCATTTCTGTTTGCTTTTATATATGATAATATGTTAACTCTTCTCTTATTAAATATGGGAGAGTAGTGATAGATGAAGGGTTCAACGCCAAATGCGCACTGGCTTCTGCGCAAGATGGATGGGGGGGGGCGGCATTTTTAGTTTTTATTTTTTAAATCTTTTACATTTCTTTTACATTGCTTGTATTAGTGGCACTTGGGGTAAGTACGTTAATCTGACTTCTCCTTCCTCTTTCTATTCATTTTATATTTATTTTAGCCCTTCGGTGCTGATGATGGTACTCCCTAGTACCGAAACATGTACACCAAGTTAATATAACTGTTTTAATATAAGTATTTGTGGAGACGACTGTGGGTTTAATTTCCTTATAATTATATTTTTATCTGATTCCCGGTACTCTTTTATTTTGCGCAAATACTCCTGTCGTAGTTCCACAATACGCCGAGATTCCATTTTAACCATTCGATTGTCTAATTTTTTGTTTTTAAAGCCACAACTCAATAAAACACCTCGCAGTTTTCTAAAGATTGGTAATTATAATCAGGGTAACCTCTTTTAATTTTTCACGAACTAGCTCTAAAGTTGGAACTATATTATCTTTGTAAAAATTGTAAATAGTTCATCGAATAAAATCCTTGGCAGCGTTGTCAACCGTCTTGAATTTTTGATTTATTCCTTTTCGCTTTATAGAATGATCGATTACAGTACCCACTTTAATTACGTTATAAATACTCGTAAACCGAAGTTTTGTTAAATCGTTAATTCTTGAAACTAGCGCATTATCAGTCTTTTCGGGATTTTATTTTTTTAAACAGGCGAACATTGAACATGTAAATCCTTGTTTTTCAATTCCGGGCTTATTTCGCTTTCGATAGCCGACTCCACTGGCACCGATAATTCACCTTCATCAGCAGTTTCAAATGGTCGCCAAAAAGCCATTTCTGATAATAAAATATATTAAGTAAAAATAACCTTACCTTTCTTTACAGTTACAAACCAAAATTAAATACGTAAATAACAGTAAACCACCTACTACACCGTCATATTCACTTAATAAACTGACGGGACAGTGATGATGGCTTAATTATCTTTTAGCAGGTAAAGAGAGATATCTTCATTCGCTAAAAATATTCCGCCTTTTTTGACTAGGAAATATAAATTTGCAATTACGTTTGTCTTAGTTTTTTCACAGGTCGTTTCGAGACAGCGCCATTGTCGGGAGTCTCCATGGCACCGGAACAAATTATGTGTCGTTGCCAGTTCTACCAAATTTTCTGGTTTGTAAATACAATATATAAGTATTCGAGAAACAAGGGTTTGTTAATTAGTTGTTTTTAAACACTGAATACACTTTTTATATTGATTTCAGTTATATTGTTTCTTAAGGACTAAAGAATGTATTATTATAACAATGAATGGCTTGTTATTTTTTTCTGTCACACTCAAAACTTCTCGGTTTAAAGTAAAATATATTTGCAAACTAGCTTTCAAAGAGAGTTACTGACTAACGATTGAATACTGATATAAAAGAAACATTTTTAAAAAAAAAAACTTAAAGAATTGAAGAAGAAAGATCTGACAACCCTGGTTGTGAGGTCGGTCTCTTTGAGCCCGTTAGTCGCTTTTTTATATCATCAAACTGAGTTTGGAAAGATTATACCTATAGATGAAACAATAAAAAATTAACCTATTGACAAAAGCGTATTCCATTCTGAAGAAAAATCAACATACAAATTTTGCCCCTCTACTTTGTTTGCCAAACGATGCATCGACAAAAATCAAATGGCGTCGATGCATCGCTTAAAAACGATATAGCGCATTGAAAATGGGGATGTTTTGATATTTATAGATTGCCATCCAGTAATTTAAGTTGACAGCATCAATCCAACTGAGTGTAACTTTGTAGCGAAAAAAATGCAGGTAAAAGAATTGGGTCGCCCCTCAACCGATTTGTTTATAAGTACTACTGCGATGTAGTGGGGAAAATATATAATCTACCCATTTCTGTTTGCTTTTATATATGATAATATGTTAACTCTTCTCTTATTAAATATGGGAGAGTAGTGATAGATGAAGGGTTCAACGCCAAATGCGCACTGGCTTCTGCGCATGCGCATGGCTGCGCAAGCTGTTCATTGGCTGTTCAAAGCTGTTCATTAGCTGTTTAAAGCTGTTCATTAGTCGCTCAAAGCTGTTTATTAGTTCTAGAACGGCTATAATGAACGGCTTTAAACCAGTAATAAAGAGTTTTAACGACTAATGAACAGCTTTAAACAGCCAACCAGTTTTCCGGCAGTGAGATACGAACCCACAAACTCTCGTCCTAGAGTTCTCAGCGACTGCCGCGTTTACCACGGAGCCACTGATGCCGTTGCTAAACGGTTATTGAATAGACTTTACCTACTTTTACTCTAATTAAAATAAAAATGTTACATTTTTGCGGAAGAGTCGGAAACAGTCTTGAAAAAGGAAAATGTAAACAGCGCTGTTTATACAAAACTCAAAGTAAATATTGAGTTTAATCAGCCTTTCATTTTTAACATACTCTATCGAGCATGGATTAAATCTTTTTACCTACGAATCTGCACCGGCAATAGCCCGAAAAGCACAAGATAATTTGTGTGTTGGAAGGCCGATACGTGAGCGCGCATTTTAAACAAGCGTTAAATTAAAAGATACCATCTGGAAATACAGTTTCAGGAATACACACACGATTTTTCCTCTTCGTTGGTGTGTATTTTGATACCGGCCATATTTAATTACGGCCATTGTCGGAGTAATTAACCCAATTGCTAGGATTTAGCGAAACAAAACAATAAATAGAAATTTGTTGGTAAATAGAAATTGGAAATAACATTAGATTTAGTGACCGACCGAAGGTTCTGTTTCGGTTTCGGCTAGTTTTGGCCAAAAAATCGAGTTTCGATGAAAGTTTCGGTTTCGGCCAAAAACTGGCCGAAACACAGTGTTCGTGAATTGTTGCGTAGAGTTGATTCACTCAGTAAACCTGCAAGATGGCCGACATGTCATATGACAAAAGTCATATTCCAACTAAATAAAATACATTTTTGCATTTTCAATGACTTTTGTCATATGACATGTCGGTCATCTTGCAGGTTTACTGAGTGAATCGACTTTACCGTTCGGTTCAATCCGTTCCTAAGATCGATCTCATCCTATATAGTGTGACCAGTAAAGTCTGCATCATATCGGATTTTTTTTTATTAATAGCTCTATTCGAAATTTGACTTTGGCATCAAGTTCTGCTTCGATCGAGATAAAAATTAAGCAAAAAAATAGTAGTCACGTGATTCGCATTATCTGTCAAATTATAATTTTCTCCAAAAAATAACTCAAAAGTGGGGTTATTTCTAAAAATATCGAAAAAAGTTATTAGAAAAAGTTTTTTTTAAATGCAGTTTCTAGCTAATATGCAAAATTTCAGCTGCATAAGATAATTTTGATTTTTTACCCACCACTAAAATTTATTTTCCACTTAATGAACACTTTATTAATGACACTGTGTTCTTTTTTGTCTTAATATTAATGTGTATCACTTTTAGATACAAACTACGTTTTCAAAAATACTTATTTTATGAAGTAACCTTATACAGAGTCAAAAACAAATAAACTTTGCATCACATGCGACCAAATTTTACTAGCCCAATTTTGATTTTGTAGAAAAACACACATTTAATATGGCGCTACTTTAAAGAAAATGTATCTGAAATAAAGCATCGTCAAAACTAAGAAGTTTTATGTAGGTTGCGTTGAGTCTTATTTTCCATAAGTGGTGCAATTTACAAAATATGGGTAAAAAAATCTAAATCATTTTATGCAGCTGAAATTTTGCATGTGGGTAAGAAACTGCATTTAAAAAAAATTTTTTTCGATATTTTCAGAAATAACCCCACTTTTGAATTATTTTTTGGAAAAAATTAAAATTTGACAGATAATGTGAATCACTATTTTTTTTGCTTAATTTTTATCTCGATCGAATCAGAACTTGATGCCAAAGTCAAATTTTGAATAAAGCTATTAATAAAAAAAATCTCATATAGTGCGGATTTTACTGGTCACACTGTATAAAATAAATTAAATTTCAACATGCAATAACATTTTTAACACGTATAAATAAGTTTCTGTTTCGGCCGAAACTGAGACCAAGGCCGAAGATTCGGTTTCGGTTTCGGCTGAAAATCTTGTTTCGGTCAGACACTAATTAGATTAGAAACTAATGGACCATGGGCGTAGCGTGGGACGGTGTGAAGGGGAACCTCCAATTGGTCGTTCCGAGTCGGCATTTTCGGGTAATTCGACTATAAATTCGGCTAGTCGGCAGTTGCATCAGGTCTCCTCAAAAATGTTTGATATTTTGACTTTATTTGTTATTTATTCTTCACAAAAAATGTCAAAATGTCGCGTATCAAAATGGTAGGCGACTGGGTTGTGTAGCTTAGATGGTTTTGATTTATGTTTTTCTTTTCTGCTGAAAGTGTTTATTATTTACTGTGCACTTATGGTGCGCTATTTAATCACTGAAATACTAAGGACTTTTTAAGAGATTTATTCGATAAACAGCAAAGTACAGAGAGAATGAAAGATTACAATAAAGATTGCGAATAAAATACAAATCAACGACTTGAGAGTATAAAGCGGTGAATTTAAATAGTTCTCTAATAAGAAGAGAGATTGCATCCTTTTTACTCACTTTAGGAAGGTGTTATTCCAGCAAGTTTAAAGAAACAATTTTCACTTAATAGATAAGTCTGACCAAAATGAGAATTATACAAAATTTACACAATCAACAGTTAAATAAATTACTCAAAGAACACTTACGCAATTGGAGCAAAACAGTCTGGTTCTGGTGCAGAACTCTACATGACTGTAGCGTTTGTTAAGCCATTTCTATCGCAATTAACTTAAGACCTTAAATAAAACAACGGTTCCATTTTAACTGTGCTTTAATCGGCCTTAAATCAGAATAGGTCGTTTTACAGAGTATTGGTTCCTTAAATACTAAGTGTGGTGGGGGGAAAACCCACGCCAACTTTTGGCGGCAAATAAACTACACTACATCATCCTCCCCCTAAATAGAATACCTTATATCAATCAAGTACATAGGTACAACTTACTTACAACTAAAACAAGTTTTACAATATTTTTATGCCTTAAGAATTAATCGTATTGTAGTCTAGCAATAGGCTTAGGTGTTCGCCTAGGTCTATTTTTAATGATATCTGTACCGGATATTATTTCAATGTTGGCAGTTTTCTCCGAACTGGCAGCATTGGTGCTATTATTTAGGCTATTTTCTGAAATTACAATTTCTTTATTAGCAAGTTCTATACTATTTCCTACATTAACAACTTCGGTGTTTACAACGTTTTCCTCTACCTCGTTTTCTAAAGGCGAGCATGCAGAACTGCCAGAATTGGAAATTGGAACGTGAGGCGTAACGTTTGAAAAAGCATATTTTTTAATCTGATTACAGTGCCTTTTCCAAGTTTTCTCCAATTCCGGTATTTCCACTAAATATGTTCTCTGGCCCATTTTTTTTGTAATTTTACCCTTAATAAACGTAGGTTTATTTGCATCCTTATAGTTTCTAACTAAAACTACTTTGCCAATGTTATAATCTATAATAGTCTTAGGATAACTACCTTTAATTTGTTTAATTTGAGCATTTTCTACTCTTTGACGTACAGTTTCATCCTTTTGACTGCCATGTTGGGTAGCACTTTTTAACAAACTTAAATTTTCTGTAGGCAAAAGAGTAGAAAATCGGGTTCTTAAACTACGACCAAACATCAATTCCGCTGGGCTAACCCCTGTAGTGCAATGTGGCGTCGTCCTGTAATCAAATAAAAATCTGCAGAGCGCTAAACTTGCATTTTCCCCAGAACAAAAAGTAAGAGCCTTTTTGAGAGCCTGCTTAACCGTTTTAACAGCGTTTTCGGCGGCGCCGTTTGACGCAGGAGAATAAGGGGGACTTGTAATGTGCTTAACATTGTTTTTTGACAAAAAGTTTTCGAATTCGTCTGATACAAACGACCTACCATTGTCCGAAACCAATAAAACAGGTAAACCAAAAGTAGCAAAAAGTCTTCTTAACATTTGAATTGTGAGATATGTAGTAATATTTGACATTTCGAAAACTTCTAGCCATTTAGAATGCGCATCTAATACTATCAAATAATTTTTTTTATTTAATTCACAAAAGTCGACATGTACCCTTTCCCAGGGTCCGTTTGGCCAAGGCCAAGGGCAAATTTGTGCCTTTGGTGAGCTGTTAGAATGCAACATACAGGCACCGCAGTTTTTAATGACATTTTCAATTTTATCGTCCAAACTTGGAAACCAGACATATCCACGGGCCAAACTTTTCATTTTAACAGCTCCCATGTGTGAATTATGTAACTCTCGTAGAACCTCAGATTGTAAAGACTCAGGAATAACTAACCTATGGTTCCACATAACACAACTATCTCTAATATAAAAATCAAACCTTTTAGCAAAATAGGCCTTGAGTTTAGGGTCCTTAACTGTTTTTGGCCAGCCATGGTTTACAAAAAATATTACCTTTTGTAAAGTTTCATCAGAAACAGTATGCTTTTTTAAGACTGGAATATTTAAGCAAAATTCTGAATTCGCAAAGAAATAACAATAATCGACATCAACATGGTCATCACTAAAAGCTTCATTTTGTGCTTGTGACGGCATTCGTGAGAGCCAATCTGCGTTGTTTTTTTTACTATTAATGTACTCTATTTCATAATTATATCCCGACAAAATCACGGCCCAACGCCTTAACCTATTTGCTGAGAACTGTGGAATGGACTTTGTTTCACCAAAAATTGTTAACAATGGCTTATGATCAGTAACAAGTTTGAACCTTTTTAGATATAAATACTGATTAAATTTAAGTACGCCAAAAATTATTGCTAAACCCTCTTTTTCTATTTGAGAATAATTTTTTTCGGCTTCTGAAGGCGTTCTAGATGCGTAAGCTATGGGTTTTTCCTCACCTGAAGGAAACTTGTGACTCAGCACCGCCCCAACCCCCACTGCTGACGCATCTACAGTTAGTTTTAGTTCCAAATCTGGATTAAAATGTACAAGAACTTCAACTGACTTTAAAATATTTTTAACCTGTTGAAATGCCTTGTCACATTGGGCTGTCTACTCCCATTTGACATTATTTTTTAATAAATTATACAGTGGATTTAGAACAGTCGACATATTTTTAATAAATTTTGCATAATAATTTATACTGCCAAGAAAAGACTGCAATTCTTTAACATTTTTTGGCTTAGGTGCATTATCAATAGCTAAAGTTTTTTGTCCAGAAGGATGCAACCCTTCTTTATCAATGATAAACCCCAGATACTCTATATTTTTTTGAAAAAAACTACATTTATTGAAATTGACCTTTAACCCTGATTCCCTTAATATAGTTAACACCTGTTTTAAGTTTTTTAAGTGGGACTTTCTATCTGACCCTGTTACTAGAATGTCGTCCTGAAATACTGCTACCCCCGGTTGCGAAACTAACAAAGTGTCCATAATTTTTTGAAATTTTGCAGGTGCGCACGCAACACCAAATGTTAAACGGTTATACCTAAAAAGACCCATGTGCGTGGAAACAGTTAAGAGTTCCTTGCTCCCTTCGTCGACCTCCACTTGCTGAAAAGCTTGAGACAAATCTAGCTTGGTAAATTCTTTGCCCCCTTGCAGCTTACAAAAAAGCTCTTCTATTCTTGGTAGTGGATGCTGATCCACTTTAATGACTGGATTGACGGTTATTTTAAAATCTCAGCAGATTCTTATATCTCCATTTTTCTTGAACACAGGCACGATGGGGGTGGCCCAGGGGCTGAACTCAACGGGCGAAATAACACCTAAAAATAACAAACGCTCAATTTCTGTCTCTACCTTTGATCTAATAGCGAATGGAATAGGTCGAGCCTTAATAAATTTGGGTATTACATCTAGACTTTTTAAATGAATTTTCTCTACACCCTTATTGAACAAACCGAGACCCGGTGAAAAAACCTCTGAAAACTCTTTAACTAAAATATTTGTATATTCATTTGTACATTCTTCCAAATTGTAAAAGGAAAAACCAATGTTGTATGAATTTAAAAAATCACGACCTAAAATCGGAGGTCCACCATTTTTCATTACGTAGAAATTCAAACTATTTTTCTTGTTTTGATACTTTATTTGTAAATTCAAAACACCCACAGGCTTGACCTGTTGACCATTGTAAAAAATAAACGTTTTATCAGTATGCTGCAAAGGTAAAAAATTTAGATTAGCTGTATAAAATGTATATGAAAAACACGAAACTCCGCTTCCCGAATCTATCTGAAATTTAATTGGTACACCTTCAACTAGAATATTTATCGTAAAAGGCTCTACAAAAAATTTGTTTTTATCAGAAATATTAAATAAACAAACATCTTCGTGATCATTTTCATTGATTGCAGAATCGAGGGTATTATCCTGTTCTAGATTAATATAATTATTCGAAAATCTGTCTCGGCTATTACTTTTTTTTGAGGGCATTTTTTGTTTACATACCGTGGCCAAATGACCTGACTTTTTACAGTAAAAACAAATAGAATTTTTTCGAAAACACTTATCTTTTGTGTGGTTATTCCTTCCGCAGATCTCGCAAAACATCTCGCTGTGACGTAGTGGATGACGTCCTGGCAGTCTCCCATTGTACTGCTGACTTCCGTGTCCCAAGTTGCGCACGGCGCTTGCTTCGCTTCGAAAATGGTGGATAGGCTCCTGCTTCACCATGGCTTCATGAACGTCTCTTGCCGCCATCTTTGAACCAGCTAGTTGCACCATTTTTTCAAACTTAGTTTCTATACCTTCTTCCATCAATCGATCCAAAATCGGCCCTTTTTCAAACCCAAAAACGTATTTGTCTCGCAGGCACACCTTGAGTTCAGTTCCAAATTCACAGCCAACTGCTAACCCTTGCAGTCTCGCGGCCCACTGGTTTGCGGTCTCGTGGTACTCTTTTCTTGCGGCGTAAAACTGAAATCGGGTAGCGAATGCGCTCTGCCTTGGCTTAAAATGTTCGTCGAATACTTCCAACAACTGTTTATACGTTTTTTCTTCCGGCTTTGCAGGGCTTACCAAGTTAAATATTAATTTGTATGCGTCTTCTTCCAAAATATTTAACAGCACTGCTCTCATTTTACTCGAGTCTGTTTCTGCCTTAATGCTATTGGCCACAAAATAGTTCTCTAGACGTGCTTTAAAAATTGTCCACTCAGAGTTTTTTAATGAAAATTCCCGCAAATGTCCGATTTCCGCCATGACAGTTTTTAATAATAACTAAAACACACCCGATTTAATTTTAACGAACTTTACAGAAACTTGCACTGTACGTAGGTTCGAAAAACACTCCTCGTCGCCAGTTGTAGCGTTTGTTAAGCCATTTCTATCGCAATTAACTTAAGACCTTAAATAAAACAACGGTTCCATTTTAACTGTGCTTTAATCGGCCTTAAATCAGAATAGGTCGTTTTACAGAGTATTGGTTCCTTAAATACTAAGTGTGGTGGGGGGAAAACCCACGCCAACTTTTGGCGGCAAATAAACTACACTACAATTACTACAATTATTGAATTTAATCCTGACTTTAAACTGAATAGACAAACGAGCAGAGGTTACCCTTACACTTGAATAATTGTTACAACTTTCTGAGTAAGCGTTCCTTCGAGTTTATATACAGTTTTGCAACCCTTATCAACTGGAAGAAGGGGTTCCGTTTTGCTCTGTCAGCAACAATTTTGCACGTTAGTAAAAGAGGGGATTTCCCTGGATGTACTATTAAAAGTGGAACCCTTTATCCCAACCAATTATTTCTTATCAACATTCGTCTACTGACTCCTCGCATGAAACTAGAAATGTCCTTGTCCTTGTTCTATACACTATCTTTCCACTACAACACCTCTTCTTATGAAGCTCAACACCCATTAAGAGTCTTAGCACCACAGCGAAGTATGAGATGAGTTATCCGTCCTTAAGGATACCAATCCATATCTGACAATATTTAAAATCAAAGAATTGACAGAATCGTTAGAAAGTGTAGATTTTAATGTTTATCGATGCTTTGAAAATGATTCAATTTAGTCTAAAGAAATATTTTGCTGATGATGTATTATATATTTAAATAGTAAGCTAAAATTAGTTGATTAGTTACCAGTTGTTACAAAATGCAGTTGTTACTTGTCATATTTGTATGTTAAGAACATCTAAAAAATAAAATAACTAAAGAAGCTAAAACCTAGTATTTTCCAAGAGGTATTTCATGGTGTCAGGTGTGGGGTAGAACATAGAAGTCGCTAGAAGACTATTAAGCTGGTTTGGAAGATATTAGAAGGAGGAATAGACATTGAAGTAGCTTTACTAAATTATAGAAATACGCCATTGAAACATATGAATTATTCTCCTTCTCAGCTTTTAAATAGTCGTAGGGTTGAAACTACAATATTTACATCTTTAGAACTACTTGAACTAAGGATTAATATTTTCTTTATTATGTGTTTCTAGTGTTTGAACTTTTAGCTTCCACTAAAGGAAATATGTATTATATATTTAAATAGTAAGCTAGGATTAGTTGATTAGTAAAAGTTGTCATCTTTGTATGTCAAGAACATCTAAAAAATAAAAGATCTTAAGACGCTAAAATCTAGTATTTATCAAGAGCTATTACAGATGATAAACAAATAGGTATATCACAAAATAAAAAAATGATAATCTGCATTGGATTTCATTAATAAATGAGGATCTTCCTAACGTGTCCAAAGTAATAAATGATCTTGGCTTAAAACTCAAGGTAAACAAAAACTTCCAAAATCTAATCATTGGGGATTTCAAATTCAAATTAATTTTTAAGTGTGTGATTGATTTTTGCAATTAATCTAAAAACACTTAACAGTTCCGAAACAGTTAAAGATAGGTATAGGATATTGCACATAAAATATGTCTAGAATTTTCTGAAGAATCCAAAAATTGAATAATATAAAGGGTGTTTCATTTAAAATAAGAAACTTGGTATTGGCTACTGTTACATGACACAACCTGTATAAATAGTTTTTATTGAAAAAAAATGCGCAACTAGAAATACCAATCGACGTGTCCAAGCTATTTTTCGGACACGCCACCATGTATTTATTATCGAATTTATTCCACTTGGCTGATACACAAAGTATAATGCCGTGTTATTGGCGTCACCAAATGACCTAAATGTGATAGTAGTAATAGTAGCAAGATATATTTAGCAACGTACTACAATTTAGGTTTTATAAATTATTTTAAACTAATTTAACAATATCATCAAATAATGTCTTGCCAACTTTGACAAACTTATATCCTGATCCAGCAAACCCATAACTTTCAGCAAATATGATATGGGCTCAGCAAGGTGGAGCACCGCCCCACTACCAAATCAATGTCCGGCAGTAGCTTAATCGAGTATTTTCAAATCGGTGGATAGGGCGGCGTGGATCGATGGAATGGCCAGCACGATTCCCTGATCTGACGCCATTAGACTTCTTCTTATCGAATTGTCAAAAATATTGTATACTAAACTAAACCCCTCGACTTTGCTGACTTAAGAAGATGAATAACGCTTAACGCCATTAGAAGAAATTTCTATTTAAGATTAGGATGTTGCCAAGACGTTCGCGGCGAGCATTTTTAACATCTCCTATATTACTGTTTTTTTTGTTTTTTACATTATCAAGAAATAAACAGAATTACTTATTTGTTTTTGACTGTGTTGTTAATTTTTGCAATAAATTTGAAAACACTTAATACCTTAATTAATTTCCGAAACTGTTGAAGATAGGTATAGGATATTGTACATGAAATATGTCTACAATTTTCTGGAGAATCCAAAAATTGAATAACATACAAGGTGTTGTGATATATCTAACCAAATCTAGGTTAAAATTTTGTCAAATTCATATTATGACATGATATGCCAAATTAATAAGTAATTATATAAGTAGAAAAATAAAAATTTATTTTTGTTGTTTACAAAATTAACACAGTAGGAATATACAGAAAAAAAAGAAAAATAATTACATAAATTGCAGAAATTGGCCACCGCTATTCTCCAAGCATAAATTTACACGTCTCTTCATAATTCCTGCGTCTTTCAAAATCTGCGGCTTGTATTTCTTGGAATACTTGCACTTTATAAGGAAATACATTTCTTAAGAATAGTCCTGCATGTTCCAGAAGATCTTCCCACTTCTTGGGACAGGCGTCTTATACAATTTGTTGGCATATTTTGAATTATTTCACGAACGTTTGCACCAAGTTCTTCTGTTCTTACAGATGGTCTTCCTGCTCCTTTTTTGTGTTGTATAGAACCTGCTTCCCTAAACACAGCCACGGTTCTTTTCAGGCAATGATAAATATCCCCAACAATAAAAGCAACGTTAGGAAAAAGTTCGCGAAAATCGTCCATGCACAAACCCGGATTGTATTGCCACTCACCATTTACTCTAACCCCGTCTCGAAAATACGCTTCAACCATGAATGTTTTGTGCTATTCCGTAAAGCCCATTGTGTGAATTGTTCAAGAAATTGGAAAAATTAGCGATGAATCAAATTACTTGTAACGACTGTCAAAGATGACGGAATACCTGATTGATTCTTAATTCAGGTAGTTACTGACACCCAACAGGTATTAAGCTCTACGGCTAAGAATGACGTCCTTAGATGCAAGGCCCTCTTTGATGCAAATAATTTTTTCTCGCACGGTATATAGAACGTAGGTACCTTGTATAATAGTACTCAAAGTATTCTTTTAATCAATTGTTTATCGTTACCAAAATGATGTCCTCTAAAGTGCTTTTTCTGATAGCTCCAATCGGGTTTGACATTTTTTACTTTTTATATTAAATAATACCACCATATTTAGAGGGTAATAATCGTATGTGTGTCTACAACATCGACTATGAAAATTTAATTAAAACATTCCTGCAAAATTAAATGCTGCGAAAACGCGGAAGGATTAGCTTTATAATCGCCATTTTCGTAAATTTTCCTTTTTTTTCTCCGCTCGGCGTCGAGATGAGTAGAAACGTGTCTCTCCTGCGAATTCTTTTCTACCTATTTGAAAGCGTCATAAATTGCAGCGAGGTATAAAAAAAACTCGCTTACACGTAGATGATAAAAGATTTTTGGACGAAATTCGGATTTTTATAAGATGAACCAGCCTTAATTTGATTAAGGGGATGCAATTTTTTACACGTTTTTATTTGATGATTGAACATAGGAAGTACTTAAAAGAGAATAATTGTGGCCTCTCGGACAAGTGTGTAACTGTTTTTTATATTGGAATACACAGGGATCCATGCATAATGGATACCCTGGGGCGGGTAGACCACGACGGGCGTTTCGTCCTTGTTAGGACTCTACAAGCAGCCATAACCCAAGCAATTCTGACAACAGCGGTAAGATGAATTAAAAGCATTTTTACAAAAGCAAGCGACCATCAATACACCGTAGCGCCATCCGAGCGGAATCAACTCCTATATAAAAGGCAGTCACACTGGTAATATCGAAAGGTAGACAGCTAAATAAACCACGAAGTGCATCACAATCCAGTATAGGGTACGTTATTTGCGTTTTCACCGGAACATCTGGCGTTTTGCAGATTCGAAACAGATCAACGCTGGCACCCACTAGAATGCGCGCAATCCGTTTAGGAGAAGCCATAAAAATGTTTACAATATAATATAGTGTCCGCGAAAATAATTAAAAGAGAATAATTAGTGTGTCATATCGGACAAGTGTGTAACTGTTTGCCCTAAACAGAATCCGAACTCAACACGGTACCATCCCCTCTCTGCGAGTGTGGCGAATACCAAACAGTGAAGTACATTATAAAAGAGTGCCCTGAATCGGCCTACGAGGGACTACCTGAAGATTTCCTGTTGGCGACTACGGAATCAATAACCTATATAGATTTATTGGAAACTTGTTTGTAGTAGGAACATAATATAACCGTATAATGTGTCTTATGCCATACGCTAAATAAATAAATAAATATTGGAATACACCGGGATCCAAGCACAATGGATACCCTGGGGTAGGTTGCATTCAAAAAAATCCCTAATTTATGTTATTTATTAGTATGAACAAATCCTAAAATTTTATTCAATTTAATTTACTTTATTTTCTAATTTTCTGCTATTTTAAAATAAACTTTAAATTTCCTTTTTGATGCAATTAATTTAACCCTTAAATGCCCAAGCGGGGTCCTTCGAAGACCCCAATTCCACAATATCTAAAAAAGTTTTTTTATTTAGTCACATAGGCAACACCGCTGCCACGTATTTCTCGGTCCGCACATGCTCGCAGCGTTGCCACAGGTGGCTCGTTCGAGCCAGATTTGGCTCTTTTGGACTCAAAGCTACTCGTTGGCTCCTCTTTATTAAAACTGACTCTTTATTAGAATTCGGTTAATTTTTTTGTTGATTTCGAGGTCGACCTGTTGAGTTTGACTATTTTGAGTATTGCTGAAGTGAAATTGAACTGAGTGAACGCAGAATGTCGCAGTACGGATCGTTGTTGGGATGGAGTAACATAACATAACGGTTTACATATTCACGAATACACCCCGCCGAGCAACCGGATCAGGTCAGCTAGAGAGCAAAACCGCGAACGCACCCCAACCGCTGTGAGCTGTCAGCAGTGTCACTTGTCTTGTCAGCGTCATCTGTTTGACATTTTATGATGATGTACGTTTTGTTTTCACTCAAATTTTCGGGAACCGGTATTAATTTAAAATTCAACTTAAAGGCTGAAGCAATGATCTGAGAGATTGAGTTATTTCCACTTGGTCGAAATCTGTCAAACCGAGGAACAAAAGAATTTACGTCATTCATGGCGTAGTTGGCCACTTTACAATTTCACTTATAATGCAAAAAAAGCATCTGTCAAAGTGACTGAAATCTGATAGGATTTTTTAAAGTCGCGCATTCAGTGTGAAAATGTGTGTACACAACGTTCTGGGTTTGCGTGTTGGGTCTGTTCACTGTAAGGATTTGACTCTGCGCATGCGTTTATTTTCGAATCCGTTCTGAATACTTACCGAAAACAATAAATTCTGTTGAATATTTACTTGAAATACAAGCTAGTCATATGAGTACTTAAAAATATAA
The DNA here is from genome assembly GCA_963969555.1 of Polydrusus pterygomalis. Classification (NCBI taxonomy): domain Eukaryota; kingdom Metazoa; phylum Arthropoda; class Insecta; order Coleoptera; family Curculionidae; genus Polydrusus; species Polydrusus pterygomalis. Next base: position 24,653,087 of record OZ018375.1, read on the forward strand.
TATTTCCAATTCCAAAAATCACTAATAAATATTTTTTGTTTGAAAAAGCTCGTTCCGGTATGAATTTGGCTCGTTTTCTTCACATCATCTGACTCGAAAAAAAAAATGCTTGTGGCAACACTGCATGCTCGTCATAAGTTCAGTTTGCTGTGAAGTTTCGTAGTGGTTGTAAGGAGTTAGTAATTATATAAGGTAAGGTGGGGTCCCTTAGAGACCCCGAATGGGTATCGGCGTTACAAAAAAAACGTACTTGAACGACAGTTTATTTTTTGTAGGTCTCATTAAAAATGGACCGTTTGGGCACAGAACACAGAAAAAAACAACAATCTGTAATGTGTACCAGTTGCATTTCAAAATAAAGTACGTACTAACAGAAGTATATTTTTGAATTATTAGTCTCAAGGTTTACAATTTTTTATATTTTGTTGCTTATATTTGTGTTTATAATAAACAATATTAGTTCTCATAGTAGTAGTTGTATCCTTATTTATGTTCTTAATAAATTACAAATGTATTATAATTTATTTTTATTAAACTCTTTACGCTAAAACGTCTTAATCCCCAATTAGTCGCGATGGGGTCCCTAGAGGACCCCACTTGAGCATTCCCGTTGATTCTAGTACCATGGGCATTTACGGGTTAAATAAAAGTTTCGCACTTGTTAATACTAGTAATTAACATAAATTAGCGATTTTTTGCAAATGCAAGGTAATTTTTAAATAAGGTTATCTAGAAATCGGCACATTCAACTATATCTTACCAATAGAACGTTTGTTTCGTAAAATATGTCAGGTTTTTCTAATTTCACATAAAAAGTATAAATATTACCACATAATTTTACTTAATATGGATAGATATACAAAAATTAATGTGATGTTAAAAAAATTAGAATGGTTAAATGTAAAAAATTTAGTATTGTTTTTAGTTCTAATATTTATTTTTAAAATTCAAAATGATTTGTTACCGCCACATTTAAAGCAATTGACTGTTCTAAATAGTGATCAACATAATTATTTAACACGAAATAACAATAATTTTTTTCTTAATAGTTTTTCAAAAAATATTGCATATAAATCAGTTTTTCATAAGGGTCTTATTGAATTTAATAAATTAAACAAGTCAATTAAAAATCAAAAAAGTTTAAAATCTTTTAAAAAAAGTTTAAAATCTTTCTTATTAACTCAACAGGACAAATAAAGTTTCAAAAGGTCATTTAATTCAAAAAATAAATAAAAAAAAGGGTATAAACTTGTTAAAATGTATCATGTAGCCACGTGCTAAATAAATCTTTTTACTACTACTACTACTAGTTCTATTCAGCGTACAAAGTTTACCAAAATATCTAAATTTTAAATTTGTATTTACAACGGTTTCATAAATGGTTAGAAAACATCATCTTCAGAGTACTTCTTTGAGGGGGATGTTGCCTTGAAGTAAGTGGACATAATATGACAGAATTGTATATGATCTTACTTTATTTTTAACCAATCTACTCAATTTAAAATTATTGACCATACTATTTAGGACACCCTGTGTAGTGCAATCAGTGTCCAATAAAAAACGAACTTTAATCATGTCAATCCTAAATTTGATAATAATCATACGTATAGATTTGTGATTTAAAGAGCGGATGATATGCACTTAAATTCAGCCAAAATATGCGCATATACAGGGTGGCCCTTTAGTGTGGCAAAGTACAATAGCTCCGTTACTATTTCAAATACATTAAAAATATTAATACAAAAGTTGAAGGGCAGTAAGTGACTTATAACGTAAAATTATTTTTAACTTTATAGGGTGGCTCAAAAAAGCGGAACAATAAAAAATGTACTTTTTTCAAATGGAACACCCTGTATATTTTTTAATTTTTAAATTCCATATTAAATTATAATTATTTTTTATTAAATACATTATTAGTCTATACTTTATAGTTTCCGAGATATTTGCTCTTGAAAAGTGACATTTTTGAACTTTGACAGCTTCTAGCTTTCTAACAGTACGTCTTAGAGCAAAACGGCTTACATGTCCCTATCTTTAATTTTTATTATCTTCCCAAAAAAATCAACTTCCGGTTAAACCGGATGTTACTCGAAAGCAGGAAATATAGTTGTTCCGGTTTAACTGGAAGTTGATTTTTTTGGGAAGATAATAAAAATTGAAGATAGGGACATGTAAGCCGTTTTGCTCTAAGACGTACTGTTAGAAAGTTAGAAGCTGTCAAAGTTCAAAAATGTCACTTTTCAACAGTCAATATCTCGGAAACTATAAAGTATAGACTAATAATGTATTTCATAAAAAATAATTATAATTCTATGTAGAATTTAAAAATGAAAAAATATACAGGGTGTTCCATTTGAAAAAAGTACATTTTTTTTGTTCCGCTTTTTCGAGCCACCCTATAAAGTTAAAAATAATTTTACGTTATAAGTCACTTACTGCCCTTCAACTTTTGTATTAATATTTTTAATGTATTTGAAATAGTAACGGAGCTATTGTACTTTGCCACACTAAAGGGCTACCCTGTATGCCTTGTTTGCCTTTAAAATATGCAGTTATTTATATTTTTTTTACCAAATATGCATACTGGTATGCAATTTTTCTTAATTTATTATAGTAAAATGAGTTCACATTGGGTTCTAAAAAGTATGTTTATTTTTAAAAAAATGCAAAAAAAAAAAACAAGAAAAATAAAAGTAAATAATTTTTAAACCTAAAATTGTATAAAAGGCATGTATTACTAAATATTTTTCAAAATGTTTAACTTAACTAACTTTTATTAGTAAAAATATGTTTATACAAGGAGAAGCCTATTTCAACATCTACTGAAAACTTTTTCTCCACTAAACTCTAACTCTAGGAAATTTTTAATCGGGACGTTTTTGTCACCTTAGACATTCTGAATACAAATTTGAAATTACTAGTTTTACACTGAAAATGCTGCAATCTTTCGATAAACCAAAATAGAAGTATGTATTACAAATCAGTATAAGTACAGTTTGTTAAGCAGGTAATAATAACACATTTTTAAGTGATAATAAACAACCCCTAACAATATAAATGCGAACACTGGAAATCCCCAATAAATAATTTATAAATTAACTGATTTACAGATTTAATTAATTTGTAGCACTAGACTGAAAATAAAAAATAAATATAAAAATGTTATAACACGTCAAAAAATGACAAGTGAGGTGTCATTTCACTCAAAATGTTATGCTGAACCCAAATAAGGCTGCTTCCGGTCAAACCGGAAGTGCTAACAAATTTAAAATTATGCCAATAAATGCAGACTCATATCTTATGCATCTCAAAATTTCATTTTAATATCTATAAATAATGCATGAAGTTTTTTGCATCTCAAAATTTCATTTTAATATCTATAAATATAAAAAGTTATAGGGGTGAACGTCTTTTAAGAAACACCCGGTATGTACATGCATTTTGCATATATTTCGCCCTTTAGATTGTGAAATAGAACTTAACGAAAAGTCTCTAGTGCCTATATTTTTATCCAGAAAATTATATAACGTCTACTACACATTCACTAAAGTAAAAAAAAAACCTCTGCATGCCATCAACCCTTTACTTTCGATTCCGCTGGCAATTTTCAATTAAATTCAGACGACAGGAATCTTGGCAGTCGAAATTCAGAAATGTCTTGGAAAAGCTAATAAGATTAATTCAATAACCGTCGAAAATTCTAGTAAGTTCGTCTTTAATATTCCATGAACAATTACGGAGTCGATAAATCGGGAGAAAAAGACGAGAAAAGTGATGTAATTAAACTATCAAATTCCTTTGCAGGCGATGTTGCTCTGAAGAATTTTAAACGAAAAATCTTAAGATAAAGGCTACCAAGGAAAATATTATTTTATTAAGACCACCGACCACCTATGAATGAGAGAAGCACGGATAATTTGGCTAGAAAGTGCTTTATCTCATACTTCGCGTATTGAAAACATTGACATACTTGGACCTGGTGTCCACGGAAGGTATAGTTCGCCCCTCTAACTTTTTTATTTTTCAAGATAATGGAATAAAATTTAGGGGGATAATGTATACGACATAAAACTGCATTTTCAGTCAGGTGACTCAACAATATGGAACTTCCGGTTTAACCGGAAGCAACATAAACATTCGATTTTTAAATGGGACACCTGGTATAGTTTTAATTTTTTGGCTCCATTGTCACTTTATGTCACCAAGAAAATATTTTTTTTTTCAATTTATTGTTTTATCTAGAGGGCTATGAATACCTAAAAATCACTTATTTTAGTTCTTTAATCTTGGGAAAAATACAATTTTACTATTTTTGGTCCAATGCCATGTGCTGCGTAAAATTTAATCTTTAAAGTTGTATAACTCATTTTTTAACGGCAACATAGTGGCTCGTCAGGTTAAGAAAAAAAAGAGGATTTTATTAAGGCTATTTTGATAACTCACACTATGAGGCTTTAAAAAAGCTTCCATTATAAAAGTTTAAAAAGTTAACTTGGATCTTGAGAATGTAGAAAGAATTCATTTTAAATTTTTGTTTTATCAGTTTTGCTGGTCACAGGCTACTTGATGCATTTAAATCTAAATTTGTTCTCAAAAGATGCTTCATTTTAGGAAAGTTCTAAGTTAACTTTTGAAAGCTTTTTAATGGCAGCTTTTCTAAAACCTTATAGTGTGTGGTATCAAAATAATCGTAATAAAATACTCTTTTTTTCTTAACCCGACGAACCACCATGTTGCCGTTTAAAAAAAAAAGTGATTAATATAACTATAAAGATTAAATTTTACATAGCACATAGCATTATACCAAAAATAGTAAAATTGTCTTTTTCCCAAGATTAAAGAACTGAAATAGGTGATTTTAAGGTATTCAAAGCCCTCTAGATAAAACAATAAATTTGGAAAAAAAACTATTTTCTTGGTGACAAAAAGTGACAAGTTACACATCGTTATATTAAGAATGTCATATGGAGTCAAAAAAAGGAAAAATATACCAGGTGTCCCATTTAAAATTCGAAATGTTGAGACACCTGTCGAAAAATGCAGTTTTATGTCGTATACAAATCCCCTAAATTTTATTCCATTAGGTATTTCCATTATCTTGAAAAACAAAAAAGTTAGAGGAGCTAACCACCTTGCGTGGACACCCGGTATACCTTTAGTTCCGTACAGCTTATCTAATACGCAAACAAAAGGTAAGTTTTATGGGTGAAACAATACGTTTGTATGCACGGCTCGCCGGTCAGATCTCTTTGCGCCCAACAGGGATGGGCATGCGCACAACCCCCTATTTATTAGGTTTTCTTTATCGACAGCATATAAACTCCAGAACCGGCTCGGCGCCATTTTTGTTGTTCGCTTTTCTTTGTAGATTTCTTGTTTTTGGCAATTAGGTACTTTCCTTTTGCTTCTTTTAAACAGCATAACAAAGAAAAAATCTTTGCTTAGCTAAGTTGTTAAAGGAACGGTTATTGTTGATTATGAGTGTTTATTATTTCGGGTTTCTAGTTTTTGTGTATTGTGTAGTTAAATGAATTGTGTTTGCGCTTAAACAATGACTGGTACCGAAAACTTTTTAAAATTCTTAATCAAGAAATTGTGCTTGAAAATGTTGTTTTGCACTTACTCAAGTGTTTGGCAAATTGTTAAATGTTACCAACTAGGTATTATCCGGCTTAAGTTAGGTACACGATAACATCGAGAAATGCTGTTTTGTTTATTTGGCTGTTTTCTTGCTTTTCGAACTAAAACACAACGTCAAATCATTTTTTAACAAATTTGAGAAACAAAACATTAAAAACGATTTTATAACCTAAAAATCTGATAGGTTAGCAGCCACTACATAAAAACACAAGAAATCACTTTCTCTTCCCCCAACTTGGTCAAAAAATTAGTTCCAGTTTCCAGTTTCTTGACAATAAATTATTGCTAGAACCTATTTTAAAAACAAATTTTAGCTTTTTACAATGAGGAAAACGATCTAATACAACAGGTTTGCAAAAATATAGTTTTTCTATTACACGTTCATAATAAGCTCAGTACGATACGCATTTGCGTATCGTAATTAAGCTATTTCGATACGCGTTTTTTCATTATTTGATGTTGGTAACATTTAAATGTTTTATTTCATTGACTTGCGCGGCGTTTGTGATTTACAAGAAAACCCATTTTTCGCAGAGGAAAAATAGCTTGATAACTTACTTTTTTATTCTGTGTGGATAACAGTCATGCATAAATCCAGCCATTTGCATAAATCTATAAATCAGTCTTTTGTAGATGCTTCAAGCTATCATTTTCTGTCAAATCCTTTTCAAAATTCAATCTACTAACCTTCCAATGTCGATTTTAACTTCAACTTTATTTGAATTTTCCATCTTCCCTATACTAAATTGCAATGCCGTGATGTAAAATCACGTCTTTTGAAATTCGAAAAAAAGTAGCAAAATCTCCCGAATTTCCGAACGCTCTGTATATGTGCCGAATGTACAAGGAACACACAACGTATTCCGTCCAATTTCAAATCTCATATCGCTAAAATAACTTTAGAATCTTGTGGTGAAAATGGGTCAATAAATCAAAAAATGGCAGTTTGAAAAATAATTTTTAATTTGAAGAAATAGTCCATACTTAAAGTTGAGTTGAAAGTATTAAAAGGAAAGAAAAACACAGAGTCTTCCTCCACAAAGTTTAATAGAAAAATTATCAAATCACGGGTCTCTACATGTTTCGAACGTAGAAACGTTCATCCTCAGGAGACAGAAAATTTCTTCTAAACTTCAATTTTTTGAGTCCATGAAAGCTCAATTAAGGTTATATTTTTAAGTTTCTCTTTTGCTAACAATAACAGCACAAAATGAAATTTTCTGTCTCCTGAGGATGAACGTTTCTACGTTCGAAACATGTAGGGACCCGTGATTTAATAATTTTTCTGTTAAACTTTGTGGAGAAAGACTTTGTGTTTTTCTTTCCCTTTAAAATAATTTCTGTTGTCCAGAGGCTACTATGATAAAAAAAATAGTATTATCAACATAAAATTTAGACATAAAAATTTACAAAATTTGAAGGATTTATTTTCTTTTTAAAATCTATTTTTCTTGATTATAAAAGGGGAAATAGAAAAAAATGTATAAAGCACATGTTTCATAAGGCGTTTTAGCGCACGTGTCAATAAAAAAACTCGCCACTTTGTGGCTCGTTTTTAAAATAGACGCGTGCGCTAAAACCGCTTCTTATGAATCGTGTACTTTAATATACTATTGTATAACCCTTATTAAATAAATTGCTAGTGTATCAAACCCGCTTTAGTGTTATATCAATTCAAGATTTACTAGAACAGTGTTTTTATTGGTAGTAATCAGTTCCATTAGCAGCACAGTCTTATTGAACTAGACTGGGTACATATCGCTAATCGTCAGCCGAACGTGCATCTAATATTAGTACTAAAAAGATTTACAAAAATTTACAATAAAAAAATACTTTTCTTTTCATTTTTTCTATTTACTATTGCTTTTTTTGCCTCACCTTCCTGCGGAACGTGAAGGGAAGACATATCACCAAATTGTCATTATAACAACTGACCAAAACTACACAATGGTGCAAAATTTCCGTTTTCTCGTATAGATAGGTAGTTTTCTGAGACGGCGCCGTATAGGTGCTCTTTAAACTCGCACACCTTTGTGCAATGTGGGATATACTTTCCATATTTGCTCTATAAAAATATGTAAGTATTCAATCGATTAAAACATAAGCAAAAAATTATTCTTACATGGAAGCTATCAATTATCAGCTAATAAATTTGTAGAAATATTATTGTGCCGAGCCCTTCGGGCACGGCACTGTTCTAGTTCGTTCGTTTAATTATACACTTTGACAGGTAAGTGTAATTTTTTTTAGCTTTTTCGTAACGAGGGTTATAGCTGCAAGAATTCGAAATTAAAAAATTTTCAGGTACCTAAATAAGAATGTTTTATACGATAGCTGTCAAATTTTGACAGGTAGGAGTTTTTTTTTATCCTTTTCGTAGCGAGGGTTATCGCTGTAAAAATCCTAAAGTGAAAAATTTTTCAGATCCTAAATAACAAAGTTCTATACGACAGCTGTCATTTTGACAGGTAAATGTCAATTTTTTTAAAGCTTTTCTTGTATCTAGGATTAAAGCTGTAAGAATCTAAAATTAAAAAAAAAAATCAGTAATTAAATAACAAAGTTCTATACGACAGCTGTCAAATTTTGACAGGTAAGTTTAAATTTTTTTTTTAGATTTTTCGTAGCGAGATTTATAGCTGTAAGAATCATAAATGAAAAATTTTTCAGTTCCTAAATAACAAAATTATATACGACAGCTGTCATTTTGACAGGTAAATTGCAAGTTTTTTTTAAGCTTTTCTTGTATCTAGGATTATAGCTGTAAGAATTCGAAATTTAAAAAAAATTCAGTACCTAAATAACAAAGTTCTATACGACAGCTGTCAGATTTTGACAGGTAAGTGTCAATTTTTTTTAGCTTTTTCGTAGCGACGGTTATAGCTGTAAGAATCCCAAATTTAAAAAAAATTCAGTACCTAGATAACAAAGTTTTATACGGTACGTAGCGAGGGTTAAAGCTGTAATAAAACTAAATTAAAAAAATTTTCAGTACCAAAATAACAAAGACAGCTGTCAAATTATATATACTTAAATAGTAATTCTTATTTTTTATAATTTGCTACCATTTCTATGCTGTTTAGGTATAGAACAATATATTTGAAAAAAGTAGTATTTGAGATGACCTAAACGAATATCCAAACCAAAAGTATATCGGACGCACCCAATTCGATTTATTAACGATCCAATATGACCCTACATTGATTTTTAAAAAAATCAAAAAAATTACTTCCCGACTTTCGATCGCGTTCGCAAACAACAGTGTTTTGTAGCCCAACGTCGTCTACATGTCGAAAAAGTTTAAATCGATTAAAATGATTTTTGCCACCTGTATCGCCCTACAACGAAAAAAAACATATTTTTTAACTTTGACTTTAATAACTTTTTTCCGGTACACCCTGTATATTTGAAATTGTTCCCAGAACGTGCCCCGACTATTCCTCTCTACGTCTAGAAAGTTTGAATCGTTTTGCTCTAACCGTTCGCGAATATCGAAATGTCGAATAACCTTCTACCACGTGGCGACGGATTATCAATGTCGAAACGCCATCTTTAAAATCGAGATTACAACCATTTCTGAAACATTTTGGGCAAATATTTTGGTCAGTAAAATTAGAAGAAGGTTCAAGGTAGATATTCCACCCGATTTAAAATCTGGAAATGTTCTTATTATTCTAGCAAGTCACGCTGAAAACACCCATTTGTCGCCATTTTTGACAGCCGGATTTTTAGAATTAATAATTAATTTAGATAAATCAATATCAAGGCACTCTTAGTCAAAAGAGAATGGTGTTAGAATTTGTAAAGATTGCCTGTTTCCGCACCCAAAAAAGCGACTTTTCTCAATTTTGCGAATATATTTTAATGATTTTGAATATGTAGAGGTGTTGCGAAGTAATCAGCGCATTTTTTGAGAAAAAATAAAACGGTTTTGTTAAAAATTGAATAAGCTACAGTCGATATAGTAAAAAAAAAGCTGCCGTTTTTTCCGTATTAAAGATAAAGAAACGAAAAAATATCTCTTAAATACAATTTGACGAGCTCTATCCGCTAAAGCTTACAACGTTTCGATCAAAAGTCGTTTTCAGTACGAAAAAAAATAAAAACCGTGAAAAAATCAGGCCTAACTTTATGATTTCCACTTTCTTACAATTTTCGGCAATTTCCATTCCAGTTAGGTATAGAACGATATATTGGAAAAAGGTAGATTTTGAGATGGCCTAACCGATTATCCAAACCGCATGTCGATTGGATGCACCCAATTCGACTTATTTGCGATCCAAGAGGTACCATTTTCGACCAAATTTTGACTTTGAAAAAATCAAAAAAATTACTTTCAATCTCTCGATCGCGCTCACAAACAATAGGGTTCTGTAGCCCACGGTCGTCTAAGCGTCGAAAAAGTTTAAATCGAAAAAACTAATTTTTGTTGCCTGTATCGAATGCCAACGAGATCCCGATATTTCTCGACTTTAAAAATTAATAACTTTTTTCCGGCACACCCTGTATATTCGAAATTTTCACACAACGTACCCCCACTATTCCTCTGTAAACCCAAAAAGTTTCAATTGTTCCACATTAACCGTTTCCGAGAAAAAAAATCGCAAATGTGAAAATGTCGAAACTGACGACGCCGACGCCGACAACATACGCACATATTTCAAATGAAGCAGACGATATAGTGCAAAATTTTCAGGAGTCAATCGGGGTTGCCGTGATTCCGCGTGAAGGCGACGAATAACATATCGCGTGTTCGCGCGATATGTAATAATGAACTACTTTTAACACAGCAATTTTGTTAAGAAATAAGTTGTATCTTCTCAATGCGACGCATTTCATTCAGTAAAGCGCTTTCTCTACAATTAAGAAAGCAGAACAGCGTCCCCAAAAACGAATTGTATCCGTTAGAAGTGTTAGAACCTATCGTGCACAAGACGTTGGTGCGGGTTCGTAGCGATCGGAATCGCCGCGCGCCGTATTATTAGTTTGAACGTATTTGTTGCGCAGGTTACATCGCTGTTCGGAGTCTTCTAGCTGTCCTGTCTAAATTTAAAATTTATTGTACCTACGTACCATTACCTGTTTCAATTAATTTATTTTTCCTTTGTATTTAAGTTTTTTTAAACTTTGCATGTCAGATAAAGCAATAGAAGAATCTTATTTCGTATAACCCATCATTAGAAAATCATATGGAATATTAAAAGACAAGAACAATATAAGATTAGAAGCTACTTAAATTTTTGAGAACTACAGTACTGATTTTTAGTGGTAAGTATATGCTTTATTAACCGTAGCAAGCAAATATTATTATGATTAATGTCAAGTTTCATTACAACTGCCAGTCGGAACTAATACAGTATATTAAACCAGATTACACCCCCAATAGAACTCGATAATTACTGTGAGTATTCAGAGCAATAATGGCTATAAACAATTCTATGGTAGCATTACCTCCTATTTCCTACTGGCTAAATTACCGTGATATTATCAATACACAACAGTCTAGAAATTTTCATTGTCTTAGAGGGGTCGTAAAGGGGTTATTCTGTAAAAACAGAAAATTTTGCAAGTGCGGTCTCGAAACCGGTACAAGTGCCGGACCACAGATATTAATGCAAAAAAGTTTTGTCTGTTTCCTTCCGCCAAACTCATCCCCATCATTTGTCTTCGAGCCCTATTTCCTTCTGCCAAACTGAGCCTCACTGATGAGCCGTAAACGGCGAAACGCGTCTGGGGATGAGTTTGGCGGAAGGAAACAGACACAACTTTTTTATAAAGAAATTAAACCCACAGTCGTCTCCACAAATACTTATATTAAAACAGTTAGATTAACTTGGTGTACATGTTTCGGTACTAGGGAGTACCATCATCAGCACCGAAGGGCTAAAATAAATATAAAAAGAATAGAAAGAGGAAGGAGAAGTCAGATTAACGTACTTACCCCAAGTGCCACTATTACAAGCAATGTAAACGAAATGTAAAAGATTTAAAAAATAAAAACTAAAAACTTGAATAAGACGAGGACATTTTGATTGTTGGACGAAAACAGATTAAAAAGTTTAAAGTAAAATAAAATTTTTTGCATTAATATCTGTGGTCCGGCACTTGTACCGGTTTCGAGAGCGCACTTCCAAAATTTTCTGTTTTTACAGAATAACCCCTTTACGACTGACCTTTTCTAAGGTACCGTTCTGGGACGCAAGATGTCGCACCGGGTTCCATAATTCCCGTCGATAATCGATCCTGACAAGTGATTTGTCTTCGAGCCCTGTTTCCTTCTGCCAAACTGAGCCTCACTGATGAGCCGTAAGCGGCGAAACGCGTCTGGGGATGAGTTTGGCGGAAGGAAACAGACAAAACTTTTTTGCATTAGTATGTGATTTGTTATAAGGAATAGAAGACTTTTTTCTCAGTGTATATGTTTCGAATGTAGAAACGTTCATCATCAGGAGACAGAAAAAGCTTTGCTGATTGTGTTAGTAGAAGAGAAAATGGCAAAATGGTAAGTGGAGCTTTTTTGGAATATAAAAAGTGGTGTAACAAGCATAATATGAATAGTGAAGAAAAAAATTGAAAGACATTTTTTTATCGTTCTGAGTAGGTATATAGAAAAATATTTGTAGAAAAATAATTCAAACGTTTAAAAAAAGTCAAAACCAATTTAATGGAAGAGAAAGTAAAATAACACTTCTAAAAAGATTTTAAAGAGAATAGTCTGTAAGACTTTATAAAACTAGTTTTTTTACGAAAATAGAAATAACCATGAGTGAGGGAAGAACCTCATTTTTGTTAAAATACAAAAACCTTATTTAAAAAGCTATTTGGGGCACTGAGTTTTGCTAACAGCTAATTTTTTTCTGTCTCCTGATAATGAACGTTTCTACGTTCGAAAAATGTAAAGACCTTTGATTGAATAATATTTTTATTCTTATACAATTTTGAAGGAAGACTCTTAGTTTTTCCTTCATTCTTATATTTTCTTGACTTCTTTTAATTAAAGAAAAAGTCCGATAATAAAATCAAATTGCCTGCAAATTTATCCTGAGCAACCAATTACGACATGTACAGTTCAATATCACCTCTTAACAACGCTTTTTTAATAAGACGCCTCGTAAAGCGATAATGTTATTATGAAAACCGCCATAAAACTTTCTTTTATAGGTAAAAAATAAGCAACCCGAGGCGGTTTATCACCCATATAAATCAAATCTCCCCGACCTCTTTGTGGGGGATTTCGGGCTCGGTATCTGCTTTTGCTATACGCTTTCTACACTCCATTTCAGCTAAAATACTTCCAATTTTCGGTAACTACCTCGGTATTATGTTTTCGACATTAGTTTTATTTTCGTTTAACTGTTGAGGTTTTGTTTCTGATTGAATTTTTATTTAATCACGAAATATAATTATTTTTTCACAGCCCCCAACCGCGATAGACTAAAACAATATTTAAAAAAAACAACAACTTTAGAATATGAGCAATTATATCAAATAGTGTTGCCGCCGAGACGAAACACTGAGACAAAGCATTCTATTCCTTATAAGAATTCACATATTCTTTATACCGTGCGACCAAAAATTATTTCCATCAAAGAGGGCCTTGCATCTAAGGACGTAATGCTTCCGTAGAGCTTAATACCTGTTGGGTGTCATTAACTACCTGAATTAACAATCAATCAGTTATTCCGTCATCTTTGACAGTCGTTACAAGTAATTTCATTCATCGCTAATTTTTCCAATTTCTTGAACAATTCACACAATGGTCTTTACGAAACCGCACAAAACATTCATGTTAAAGCGTATTTTCGAGACGGGTTTAGAGTAAATGGTGAGTGGTAATACAATCCGGGTTTGTGCATGGACGATTTTCACGAACATTTTCCTAACGTTTGCTTTTATTGTTGGAGATTTTTATCATTGCCTGAAAAGAACCGTTGCTGTGTTTAGGGAAACAGGTTCTTTACAACACAAAAAAGAAGCAGAAAGACCATCTGTAAGAATAGAAGAACTTGTTGCAAACGTTCGTGAAATAATGCAAAATACGCCAACAAATTGTATAAGACGCCTGTCCCAAGAAGTGGGAAGATCTTATGGAACATGCAGGACTATTCTTAAGAAGGAAAAAGGAAGGATTATCCAAGAATGTGGTAATTTCTCCAGAGATGCTGGTCAATACTTTCGAAAATATGAAGAGACGTGTGAATTTATCGGTGACCAATTTCAGCAATTTATGTAATTATTTTTCTTTTTCTTTCTGTATATTCTTACTTTGTTAATTTTGTAAACAACTAAAATAAATTTGTATAATGTCTACTTATTTTATTACTCATTAGTTTGGCATATCATGTCATAATATGAATTAGAAAAAATTTTAACCTAGATTTGGTTAGATATATCGTCTCCATATCATTGTGATCTAAACCAATGCCTACGTTTTTTAATCCGAGCCCTCTTTTGATGCAAATAATTTTTGCTCGCACGGTACAACTATTTAATACTATAATGTGACAGCAACGCGCTTTCTTACTGTAAGAAAACGAAAATTGCTAGACTGTTGTGTAGTAAGAATATCACGGTTAATTAGCCAATAGGAAATAAAAGTTAATGCTACCATGGAATGTTTATAGTCATTGTTTGGTAATATCGTTGTTCGGAGTCTTCTAGCTGTCCTGTCTGAATTTTAATTTTATGTACCTGTGTTAATAAATGTATTTTTAAAAGTTTTTTTATTTGTATGTTAGAATAAGCAAAAGAATATTTATATTTCGCTCAACCCATCTTTAGTATTGGACTTTATAATCTATGGACGCATCTTACGATCTCAGTAAACCATGTTGCATGATATAATATAGTCATATTATACAATGTTAAACCACAAGAACAATATTACACTAGAAGCTATTTAAATTTTTGTGAACTACAGTACTGATTTTAAGTGGTACGTATATGCTTTATTAACCATAGCAAGCAATAATTATTATGATTAATGTCAAATTTCATCACAAACCTCAGTCGGAACTAATACAGTATATAAAACCAGATTACACCCCCTATAGAACTTGATAATTACTGTGAATATTCAGAGCAATAATGGCTATAACCCATTCTAAGGTAGCAATAACTCCTATTCCCTATAGGCTAAAATACCGTGATATTATCACTACATAACGGTCTAGCAATTTTCGTTGTCTTACAGTAGGAAAAGCGCTTTGCTGTCACATATTGTATGAAACAGTTGTATAAAGAGTATGTGAATTCTTATAAGGGAAAGCAGGACTTTTTCTCAGTGTAAGTATTGTTTTGTAAATATTTTTTTGTTTGTCTTTAAATTCTTAGAGAAAATAGTAGAACTAAAACTTTTTTGGTAAAAGTATTTATTGGTAAAACGATTTAATTGCATGTAATCAAATTAATGCGGAAACATTATATGGCGTACTGAGGCAATGACACGGGACACGGTAAAAACACAACTTGGAGACTAGAAGATCGAAATACTTGGATCGACTAAATTTAAAGCTATTTAGTGAATACCGGTGTAAGTATTTGAAGAAAGAGTAAAATTAGCATATAACCAGAAATTTAAAAAATGTTTAGTGTAATAAGCACGGTACACCAATTTAAATTAATATTTAATAGAGGTGATATAGGGAGGTTTTACATAAACGATATGTTTTTATTATATTTTTTAGGAGCTTTTTAGATTTCTATAAATACCTGAACTAAGTATATCAAATGAAAAAAAAATCGAGAAGAAGGGTATATAATATATCTTGATGGCAATAATTTACAGGGTTGGTTTTTCTGATTTCGCATTTATATAATATTTTGTAAATGTGTTATTATTTTTTATATTTTTAAAATAAATATAAATATGTACATAAATTATATGTACAGGGTGTCCCAAATTCGAGCCTCATCATGGGGATCTCGGAAACTATAAGAGATACAGCATCGGTTAAATTGTGGCAAAGTTGCGCAATTTCGTACTGAGCAATATCACAAAAAAATATTTGAGCTATCTTTTTTAGTTTTTGAAATTTTTGCAAAAAACTAAAATTTTGAGTTTTTGTTTTTTTAAATTGCTCGACTTATTTTATCCGCTACAGAAAAACAAGCACAACATTGTTGAGGCAACTTTTTACGCTCCATATTGTGACGTTTTTAGAATTTCGTTACAACGTTTCGTTTTTATGGAACTATTATCAACTTTAATTTTTTAAATACGGACCTGCATTTTTTATTTTATTTTTTGATAGCCCTTTAAGCCCTAAATTTAACCATTGACCATACTTAATTATATTTAGAAGTTTTGAGGTCATTATTACATCTTCAGGAATATGATAATTATTTTTAAATACGGCCCTGGTGTATATTTGACTCTTGGTTTATTAAAACTACCATACTGGGCTAAATTAGTATCAAGCGTAGCAAAATAACTATAATGAGGCTGCAAGCGTTCAGGATAGTCCTGTAAATAACGGTCACAAAAAATTTGTGAATTCCTATTGGAAGAATAATAAACTCGTAACATGTCGCGCTTTTCTAAAGCAGAAAACATAATTTTGCTGAAATATTCAGTATAAATGGTGACTGCAGTTGTCAAGATAATTAAGGTGGAAGTATCAACATGCTTGCCAACCTATAACCTATTTCGCGTATATTTATTTAATTTTTCTAGCTTTTACACAAAATTTAAATAAAATCATTATCGTCTTCATATTTTATAGGTAATAATTATTGACATAAAATATTAAATAAATATCAAGGAATTTTATTAAATATTTTAGGAGAATTTTATAGCGAAAAATGTCGGATAAGATTTTTTTTAACATTATTATGTCATTATTCTTTCACTATACAATTCTCCCAAAATTAGCAATGAAATAAATTGATATTTTTGTAATATGTCAGCTATTACCTAAATATTGTACCGACGATATTGATTTTATTTAAATGTTAGTTAATCAAATAATAAACTAAAAAAAGCAACGCGAAATAGGTTGTAGGTTGGCAATAGATGAAATGACGTTGAGAATTCTACCTTAAGCCAAACAATCAAGTAAAAGTTCTTGTCATAGCAACCTTTGTTTTGTTTGGTTTTATTTTTACTTTGTTACAATTTATATAAAAACTTAAATATAGTAAATTATTTGTATAAAATTCCGGATCCATTTACATGTTGTATGTGGTAAAAAGATTAAGTAACTAACACCAGGGCCGTATTTAAAAATAATTATCACATTCCTGAAGATGTAATAATGACATCAAAACGTCTAAATATAATTAAGTGTGGTACATGGTTTATTTCAGAGCTTAAAAGGCTATCAAAAAATAAAATAAAAAATGCAGGTCCGTATTTAAAAAATTAAATTTGATAATAGTTCCATAAAAACGAAACGTTGTAACGAAATTCTAAAAACGTCACAATATGGAGCGTAAAAAGTTGCCTTAACAATGTTGTGCTTGTTTTTCTGTGGCAGATAAAATAAGTCAAGCACTTTAAAAAAACAAAAACTCAAAATTTTAGTTTTTTGCAAAAATTTCAAAAACTAAACAAGATAGCTCAGATATTTTTTGCGATATTGCTCAGTACGAAATTGCGCAACTTTGCCACAATTTGACCGATGTTGTATCTCTTATAGTTTCCGAGATCCCCATGATGAGGCTCGAATTTGGGACACCCTGTACATAAAGGCTTATTTATTTATATGTATTTATTTTAGAAATAGAAAAAATTAATATATTTCAAAAAAATATATAAATGCGAAATCAGAATAGGGCGAAAAATGCAATCTTACGATTGTGCTATCTTTTCATAAAAAAATTATAAAACGCCAATTTAAAGCATTAATTTTTATTCTGAAGTATCTAAAGACATAAAAATATATCAACGTGTAAAATAAAAATACTAATGAACTAAAAACTAATACAGTTACTAAGATACAAAAAAGGGTTGATATCATGATGTATAAAAATAAAGTTAAATTGAAACGGCATCAGTGGCTTTGTGGTTAACGCGGCAGTCGCTGAGAACTCTAGGACGAGAGTTTGCGGGTTCGTATCCCACTGCCGGCAAACTGGTTCGAGCCCGGTGGATTTTAGTGGTATAAGTCTAGACGTGGGTCCAGCATCAAGCAAAAACTAGGGAACAGTGAAAATTGTATTATCCCCCAAACCCACCACATTCACACCGGTAATCAGGCCGGATAAGATCGGATATCTCGTAGGGTGCGGGGGCAGGAACACACTCCCCAATCGGTAGGTCATAGAAAGCGCGAAACCAAGGGCTAATATCCCTTGAGGGGTGCGTGCTTCTAATAAGTTAGGATTTCTGAAAAATGTACATGGTGCTTCCAAACAACTGGGCGGCTATTAACTTGATTTTTAAATAGAATAACCTGTATATTATTTCATTTTTGAATTCTTTGAAAATTCTATTAAAAAATTATACGTCTAAACTGTATGAGATAATGACATTTTTGAACGTTGACAGTTTATTGCATTCCAACGGTACCTCATAGGGAAAATGGCTTACATGTCTCTATCATAGTTTCTTATATTCTGTTTACAAATGTCATTTTTTGGTTTAACCGGAACTGAAAAAATGTAGTTCCTGGTAAACCGGAAGTTGACATTTTTCGATAAAAAATAAAAAACTAGGATAGGGACACGTAAGCCGTTTTTCTGTCCGATGAACGCAAAAGACTGTCAAAGTTCAAAAAGGTAATTTTTCTTCAAATGTCAAGAATTCGTTATAGGTACTTATAGACTCTCTCTTTTTGAAGAGGCCAGGTATTAATAGAGATTATTTCGTGAATTATTTTGTACGTTGCATCCGATTAAACCTGATTCTTTTTTGATTGCTTGATTTCTTTCTTTTATTTTGGAGTATTTTAACATAGTTTAAAGTTTGTTGAAAAATAAATTATTGGCCATGTCACTACTTATTAAGTCAATTAGTGAATATAACAAAATATGTATTACTAGTAGGTATGTATCAAATAATTTACCATAGATCGTCGTTTTCACCTTTCTCATATTTGATATTTGGTTTAAAACACAATAGAAACAAGACAAGACTAGAGAAAGTGTTCTCTCGAGCGTGAGAAGCCTCCTCTCGTCGAGTCGAGAGACCCTTTTTATCTCGTCTCGCGGTAACACTAAATATCATATAACAATTGGCACTTGGGGGGTAAAGGGTATATGTCCTAAATCGACAATTGAATGGGAAATTGAGTTTAAAGTTTTAATACTCGCGTTTGGATAACGGTTTTTTTAACTCAATTTTTTTATTAAAATAGGCATTTTTTGATCCTTAATACATTGTATATAGCAGTAATTAAAATAAAAAAACTATTATGAAAAAAAATATTACTTATACCCATTTACACATGAAAAATTCTAAAAAACTTACATATACCTCTTTACACCAATTAAATAAAATTTTGCTATTGTACTTTCTTCAAAACTGTATTAAATATGAAACAAATGGTAATAAACGCAGAGTTCAAAAACAGAACTTATTATTATTATTTTTATTCATCGCTCGACTCTTCATCACTCAATGGGAGAACATATACCCCTTTCCTCAATAAAAGGCCAAACAACTTTTTAGGGGAGAGGGAGATAAATATATTTATATCCCTTTCCACAAATAATTTTGTCAAAATTCAATTCGTCAGTAGGCTTTAACAAATCTTAATCCCCTTTTCACAAAAAAATATACATTTTCTATAGTTATATCCTTTTCCACAATCAAAAATGGCACATATTTAAGGCTTAAATGACTTATATCTCTTTTCCCAGGGGTAGATAATGAATTTATAAGTATTGTGGGCGACTTATCTCAATTTTGAAAATTTTCGACTTATAGCCCTTTACCCCCCCAAGTGCCAATTATATATGGAATTCTAGTATTTTGCCCAGTACCAACCTTCAAAATGACCATTATTGACCAATTCCTAACCTAAAAAATCGCTTTTCTCTACCTTTCCAATTATTATAGACCACTGTAAATAATGAAAACAATCTTGAATTGAATTTGAAAACAGGTAACTTGATTTTTTGATTCTGCAACAACAAAAAGGAAGCCGATTATTTTTCCCTTTTATTCTCGGGGACGCCACATCTATTCTGACACCCGCTATTCCCAAGCGGTCACCCATCCAATTCATAGACGTGCCCGACGTTGCTTCACTTTAGAGATCGATGTAGTAAAAGCATATTATACAAGGTCCAATGCCATTTATACTTTATCTTATATTTGAAGAAATAGTCCATACTTAAAGTGGAGTTGAAAGTATGAAAAGGAAAGAAAAACAAAGTCTTCCTCCACAAAATTTAATGGAAAGGATTCCAAGTTTAAGGGTCTCTACATGGTTCAAACTAGGCCTGGGCAAAAATTCGATATATCGATAAACGATATTTAAAAAATAAAATATCGATATTATCGATTAGAATTTCAATATCGTCCTTATAACACATTTAAGGACCAATATTTAATTCAATATTTTTTCTTCATGTTTTTATAATTAGAGTCTCCCCTTGAAATGAAGGTACGGATCTACGATAGGGCCATCAAAAATTTAGAAAAACAAAACGAATTCATATTATAAACTAGGAAAATATAATGTATTGAGAATTCATATTTTGCAACTTATATTTCAAAAACTGGTCGGCAGATTTTGTTGTGGCCATGAACACTTTTGATCAGAATGGCATTCTTTACAACATAGTAAAAATTTAGAAGATTTAACCGAGGGCCATTTTCCATAAGAGAAGTGCGGGGTTCTTTAAAAACTTTCTGTCTCCTGAAGATGAACGTTTCTGCGTTCGAAACATGTAGAGACCCCTAAACTTGGAATCCTTTCCATTAAATTTTGTGGAGAAAGACTTTGTGTTTTTCTTTCCTTTTGCATATAACATATTATATACAGGGTGTCCGGAAATGATGAGCAAAAAATGTAAGGTATAATTCTAGACCGAAAATAAATGCTATCTCTTCCTATAACATTTTTTTCGAAAATTCATTATTAACAAAGTTACAGGGTGTTAAAGTTAAATTTTATTTGCAATACTTTTTGCCCCGCTCATAATATTTTGACGAAATCTCGTAGATGGGGCTTCTTCGGGATGAGGAATACAAATTTGCTCACCGTTTTTTCGCATTTTGTAGAGGGCTCCACATAGGTGCCTATACTTTAATATAAATGGTCCCAACTTTTGTCCTACACTGTATGCGCATTTTGACTAAATATTTTTATTCTAATAACCTTTTGACATAAAAAAGGTATAACTACTTTTATATGGATAAATCTAACCGTTTTCGCGAAAAACGCTTAAATAACATTGCTTGCATGTGATGAATACGAAATCATTTTAATTTATTTTCAACCTTAAACATAGCATAGCAAAAGAAGGAATATTTCATGGAGTTCGTCGGAATTTTTTAAGATGAATTGAAGAGGAAGGACGTTACTTTGAACCTTTGATTTGAATAATTAATTAATTGTTCTATAGTAACTTTATGTATTTTACAACTGCAAATAAAATTTAACTTTAACACCCTGTAACTTCGTTAATAATCAATTTTCGAATAATATAGGAAGACATAGCATTTATTTTCGGTCTAGAATTATCCCCTAAATTTTTTGCTCATCATTTCCGGACACCCTGTATTTATTATTAAAACCTACTGTAAAAATAAGGATATTGTAAATGAGGGCCTTGCTGCAAGAAGGATTCAGCTCCATTTTTGGGTCATTTTGAGTTTAAATATACGGTATATGCAAAAAAATTCGGCGGATCGATTGGTACAAAATCGATGTAGCTCCGATAGGAAATAAAGAAATTACACGCATTTATTTATCTGCCTCCTTTGTTGTTGATGCAAGAAAGGTGCAGCTCCGTCCTGTCTATTTTTTTTAGTTTTAGTTTTTTTTTGTGGTTTATGATCCATACTCTTTTATTTCTGATATCTACTTAATAAAAAAGTTTTCACTGGCAACATTTTTTTTTTTTTTTGACAAAGAATGAGGTAAGTACATATTTTTTTACGTGTTTGGTGGAATAAGGATGCAGGTCCAAATTTTTTGCTAATTTTTTTCTCATTTCTCAAAGAATAGCGAGATTCAAAATAGTCTGAAATATTGAATAAACCTCTCTATTCTCGATTGGCGTTTACTTCTTCAGTTTAAAATACAAACTTTTTTTCTAAACAGTTTTTTTTTCAATTTCCCAACAAATACCAAAAATGGAGATGCATCCTTCTTGCAGCAAAGTTCTTAAATGTATTAGTAGTGGAAAAAAATATATCAATCACGGTTTAAACGAAATAGCATTCGCGTCTTAAATCTCTCGTTGCTTTGCTCCTCGTGATTTAAGCTCAATGCTCGTGCAATAATAGTAATAAATTAGTTTCTTTTTAAATAAAATAGTGAATGTTTTTTAAAGTATGTTTATTTCTGAAGGTATTCTTCACAATAACAATATTTTTAAAAAATTTAAAGAATTATTGAAACAGCATAACAAAAAATATTGCAATTTTTAAGTAAATTTATTGCAACGAAAATTGACAAAACATTTTTTTTATCCAAAATTAACATCAATCAATAGTCAGTATGACCTCCTCTGTTTCTGAGTAGCATATTGACACGAATATGCATTGAAACAATCAAGCGGTTGATTGTTTCTTGAGGAATATTGTTCCATTCCTCTACTGCCGCTGCAACTAACACTTCCGCATTTTGGGGTGAGTTAATGCGATTGTGAACTGCTCTAGAGACAAAGTCCCACATGTTTTCAATCGGATTCATATCCGGCGAGTTAGCTGGCCAATCTAGTCGGGTAATATGACCTTGTTCAAGTACCTCATGAACCGTTCTTGCGCGATGTGGCCTGGCGTTGTCGTCCATGAAGATTAAATTCTCGCCCAAATCGTTGCGTAATGGATTAATAATGGGCCTGATGACACTTTCAATATAAACTCGACTTGTCATATTCTGAGGTATAGGAATTAAAGGCGTTCGGCGATTGAACATGATTCCTCCCCAAAACATTACTGTCCCTCCTTCATAGGGAACAACCTCTCTGGGAAAATTTAGTCTCTGTTGACGACCTGGCTCTCGCCAGACCCTTTGCCTGTTGTCATCACTTTGCAGTCCAATTCTGGTTTCATCTGTGAATATGACCCATCGCCACTGCCTCAAAAGCCATTCGCTATGCTTTCGCGCCCAATGTAAGCGGGCAGCTCGGTGTCGTGGAAGTAGAGTAGGTACCCTTAAAGGCCTTCTCGCACGAAGATTTGCATGATGAAGTATTCTTCTTACTGTAGAGATCGATATAACACGGCGATACGTACGTTGAAAGTGAGCACTAAGGGCTGGAGCTAAACCATTTCGATGTCTACGAGCATATTGAACCAAATACCGATCCTCCCTTTCATGTGTTATTCGAGGCTGCCCACTACGTGGTCTTCTTTCCACTGTCCCAAATTCTTGGTATCTTTGAACTATTCGCACAATTGACAAAAAAAAAAATTGTCTCTGTAAACTTCAAATTTTAATATGATTTAGTTCATTGACTGTAAAGTATATAAAAAAAATTGACAGGCGATTTCGGCCAGCACAAGTACCTGACAGGTGAATCGAAAGGTGTGCAGTATATGA
Source organism: Polydrusus pterygomalis (assembly GCA_963969555.1). Taxonomy (NCBI): domain Eukaryota; kingdom Metazoa; phylum Arthropoda; class Insecta; order Coleoptera; family Curculionidae; genus Polydrusus; species Polydrusus pterygomalis. Next base: position 24,676,390 of record OZ018375.1, read on the forward strand.
TTGAAAATAAACTTATAACGTGTTTGGATTCCATTCTGCACACTGTTTACTTAAATAATAATATAAGGTATAACAGTGCGCAACGAAAACTGCACATTAATATATTATACTTAGTTTAAATTTTACACTTTGAAATAATGCACAAAATAAAATCACATACACAATAATATTTTGGTAATATAGTAGAACAAGACTTCACGAGAATAAATCCTTATCACAACTGAATTTTTTTTTAATGGTTGTATGAAAGCAGGTATATTATGACCTTTCGATTTGTCCATTACTTAAAGCATACCTATATCTGTATATAAATTTCAACTTTACAGAACAAAGTTTATTTTTCGATCATATACTGCACACCTTTCGATTCACCTGTCAGGTATTTGTGCTCTCTGAAATCGCCTGTCAATTTTTTTTTATACTTTACAGTAAATGAACTAGGTAAATCATATTAAAATTTGAAGTTTACAGTGACAAGTTTTTTTTCTTAATTTTATTCACACTTTCAAAAATATAAGGGCTGATGATGTGCAGGGCTGATACCTGCCAGGTCGTGGTTATCGTACTTAGTATGCTACGACTAGCTACTAAAAAAAATACTAGCCTTACAGGACGACCGTTACTCGGAGGGTTCACGAGCTCTCCATCTAGTAACTTAGGTAGCAAAATATAAGGCCAAGATACAACTTCGTTGGATGGTTTACCCTTATAAATGCTTTTTACTGCAGTTAAGTATTTAAATCCGTCATTCTTTTTTACAGTTACATCCAATTTGTTCCTTACTTGACCTTCTCCTTTGCCGGGAATGTTGTTTAGCGGAAAAAGTTTTAACAATACTAATTGAGTCTCTTAAACTTAAATTTCTACTCTCCAACGATGACATTTTGCCCGGTATAAAACTGAAATTAACCTTAATAAAAACTAGATCTTTAGCTACACACTGGAAATTCTGAAATCTTTCCACAAACTAAAACTGAAGTATATATTACAAATCGATATAAATACAGGGTATTCCCTACTAGATGGTACATTAGAAGTATCTGGAGAACGAAAAGAAAAATAATTTTGAAATTTTCACTACGGCCATAGGAGACTGCGCTCTAGCTTTTAAAAATAATTTCGCGGTTGCAGTGTTGCCAGATCTATTGATTACTGACATCAACTTTGGAATTTTAAATGGAACACCCTGTATATTTTTACATTTTTAAATTCCACATAAAATTATAATTATTTTTTATTTAATGCACTATTAGTCTATACTTCATAGTTTCCGAGATATTGACTCTCGAAAAGTGACATTTTTGAACTTTGACAGCTTCTAACTTTCTAACAGTACGTCTTAGAGCAAAACGGCTTACATGTCCCTATCTTCAATTTTTATTATCTTCCCAAAAAATCAACTTCCGGTTAAACCGGATGTAACTCGAAAGCAGAAAATATAGTTGTTCCGGTTTAACTGGAAGTTGATTTTTTTGGGAAGATAATAAAAATTGAAGATAGGGACATGTAACCCGTTTTGCTCTAAGACGTACTGTTAGAGGGTTATAAGCTGTCAAAGTTCAAAAATGTCACTTTTCGAGAGTCAATATCTCGGAAACTATGAAGTATAGACTAATAGTGCATTAAATAAAAAATAATTATAATTTTATGTGGAATTTAAAAATGTAAAAATATACAGGGTGTTCCATTTAAAATTCCAAAGTTGATGTCAGTAATCAATAGATCTGGCAACACTGCAACCGCGAAATTATTTTTAGAAGCTAGAGCGTAGTCTCCTATGGCCGTAGTAAAAATTTCAAAATTATTTTTCTTTTCGTTCTCCAGATACTTCTAATGTACCATCGAGTAGGGAATACCCTGTATAGTTTGTTAACCAGATGATAATAAACAACCCCTAACAATATACCGGAAACCGCCAATAAATACCTTGTGTATAACTAAAATGTAAATATAATAAAATTAATATAATCTTCAGATTGAAAAATCCCTAAAATAACTATCAAACTGGACATTAAACCTTTAACGTTTTAAATTTTTTATAAAGCCGAAAACATAAAAATTTGCTGTCATAATAATAATTTATGAAAAATATGGATTGTATTATAAAATTGACAAAATATGCAAAAAATGCATATTATGCATTTTGCATATTATATTCCGCCCTTTACTTATGAACATTAGCCTAGTACATTACACCATTAATCATCACACAAAATTAAAATGAATCATTATTACGTTATTTAAATTAGATGGGCATTATTAAATCAATTAAATATTCATAAAATAATTATAGTATTATGGGATACAGTAAAACAAAGTTGGGCTTGTAAATTTCCACTATATTAACTAGAAAAATTACATGTTTCGCTAACAGTAGCTTCGTCAGATGACAATGATTATTTAAAAAAGGTGAAAATTAAAAATTGGGGTGCAATAAAATTAAATTATTGAAGATGTAAATAAAACAGTGGAAGGGTTACAATAGCGGAATAATCCAACAGAGGGTTTAAAAATTAAATTAAATTAGGTACAATATGGGTAATTTATAAAATTTTAAGTAGGTATATGGTCAACAGAATAAAGTTAACAAATGTGAATTATTTAAATATAGTTGATCATTAAGTAACAGGTCCGTATTTTTAAGTTTATGTATTTCCATAGATTCTAACAAATTTAGTTTTGGGCCTTTGTTTTCTGTATGTAAGATTTTAAAGGAAGGATGGAAATTATGTTGATAATCAAGTAAATGGTTAGCATAGTTTGAGTCTATTTTATTTTTTAGAAAACTGTTATAATGTTCCTGTATTCTTTTGTGAAAATGTCTACCCGTTTGGCCACTGTATGTTTTAGGACAATCTTGGCATTTTAATTTATAGACTCCTGATTTTTTGTTTTTATCGCTTTTAGTTTTATTGTTTTTGATAAATTTACTTAAAAAGTTATTAGTTTTGTAACACACATTTATATTAAGTTTGTTAAGAAAATTGCCAATTACTTTGATAGGTTGTCCAAAGAAAGTGACAAGTTTAAATTGGTCAGAGTTTTTGCTTCTAGGAAAAACTAAGTCAATAGCTTTTTTGTAAGTTTTCTTTTTTAGGATTTGGTCAATTAGATTTGAGTTATATCCATTATTAACTGCAATTTGTTTAATAATGTTTAGTTATTTTTGAAAATTGATTTTATTTAGAGGGAGAGTTACTAGTCTATTGATCATACTGTGAAAAGAAGCTAGTTTGTGTTGTATAGGGTGGCAAGAAGAGTTGTGTATGACAGTATCAGTATGAGATGGTTTATGGAAAACGGAGAAAACGCTTCTAATATTTTCTCTCTTAATATTTAAATCAAGAAAATTGATAAAATTGTCACTTTCGTGGTCTATTGTGAACTTGATATTTTTGTGTAGGCTGTTAATATATTCTAAAAATACTTTTAACTGTCTATCAGTACCAAGAAAAGATGTTAAGGCGTCATCAACATACCTATGCCAATAAAGAAACTGTTTGAAAAGAGGATGATTGCTTATTTTATCTTCTAAAAAATCCATAAATATTTTAGCCAATAAAGGACTAAGAGGGTTACCCATAATAAGACCATTTTTGCTAGTGTATATTTTGTCATTGATCTCAAAATAATTTTGTTCAAGGCATACTGTAAGAGAATTGATAATTTCTTGTTTTTTTACCAGATTTACATTTTTTAAGGTAAGAAGTTGATTGACGAAAGTAATCGTTTCATCGATGGGTACGCTGGGAAACAAATTAGTAACATCGAAAGAGATTAGCTTGGCATTGTTAGGTAAATTAATATTATTAATTTTATTTACTAGCTCAAGAGAATATTTTAATGCAAATTTGGCTGAAAATTGGGTGTTACTTTTAATTATGTCGATTAATTTTTTTGAAATTTTATATGACGCTGCAGAAAAGAAAGAAACTACCGGTCTAATTCTCTTTGTGAAGCTTTATTAGTGAATATAATTTAGGAGACTGAGGATTCTAGTATCGGCTGAATCAAGTAATTTATAAAATAATTATTTATAAATAAAATAATTATAATAAAGTATATAACACAGAGAAATAGAAAACTATACAACAAAATCCAACTAAGTCCGTCAATTATATTAATACTGGTAGATACTCCCCATTTTCCAAAAGAAACCCACCTTTCGGTTTATCGGATATATCCGCATTGACCTGCTTTACGAGTTTAATTGTAAACCGAAAAATGCCAATTTTTTTGATAGGAAATTGAAAACCAATATAAAAATGTAAAACCTGTTTCTTTTCTGAAATTTTTCTATTACATCTGCACAGAAAAAACACTATCGTATCTACAAAGATAATATTATTACGGAAAGGATATACTACTTTCCCCATTCCTCGAGTAAACCGTGTCTGATTTAAAGTAAATTATGTTATTGGTTACGGAATACATATCTACTATCACTGTCTCAACTATAGGAACTCATTGGTTTCCAATAGAACATTTGACGATATGGTTAATTGGATTTTAATGAGAGTGTTTTTTGGTAGCAAATATAAAATGATACTGACTAAACTTAACACTGTTTGCGACAATTTAAATATGTTTTTAGCCTAAAAGTTCTTGGTATTACAGGAACTAATAGTGTATTTATTTTAATGATAGTATACTATTGGTTAATCCACAGCTTTTATTGCAATTTAGCTCTGATTTGTACTAGATATAAGTAGGTATGGAATGAAAGTAAACACAATTTTTTTTAAAACAAGTTTAATTATGATAATAACCACAGTAACCACAAACATAAACAGAATAAAAAAGTTTCTAAAAAAAAATGTTTTTCCCACTTGAAACTTTGGGTAATGCACCTACTTTTAAGTAAATGGCGAGTTCGCTAAGCCTGCAGATATCTGTAGTGCAAGCGTTTTGGATATAAATATAACAAAATATAATATCTATAGCCTCTAATCAAGAAAATCTGATAATAAAAAAACACAAGAACACAACCAAAAACAAAAATCTTAGCAGTTAACTAAAATAAAATATTATAATTTATGCACTTATAAAACAGTCATAGCAATAAGCACAGCAAGGGATGTATTTATTACGAGATTTCTTAGACTACCTATGGGAGTTATGAGGTAGGTAACAGTCTTATATAAACACTAAACTAAAACAGGTAAATAGACCTATAAATATTAAACTTAAACAATATTCCTTGCCTAAAAATACTTACAAGTTTTTCAAAGACTACCTTTACTTGATTGTTAATTAGATTGGACATGCCCCATGACTCTAACAGTCCTTCAAATGAAAAAAATATTTCACTATCAATCACAATTCACAATATTACATAACGGTTATCATACTACGTTGAAATCAATGCCGAATGAACGCCGGTCGCCTATGATGACGAACCGTGTTTTTCCCACCTGAAACAGCACCACAAGCAGGTATATGATCGTATGGACAGTACTAACGTTGAGCAAACAATATCATATCATTGAAAACAATATGCTACGTTTCGTACAATAAAATTTTCAGTCGCTTAAAAACTTTTATAATATTTGGTATAAAAAGATACAATAATTGATTCGATGGTAAAGTAGGATGTGATAAACGATATATATATAATAGTTGTAACTTATGTAGCACTTTGATGCAAAAAAAAGGATCGCTATTTGTAACAATGATATTCAAATGTCTCTTCCAAATATATATTATTAGCATCAGCTATTAGTTTACACTCCATTTTATTAGAGGTCTCATTTTACCACAATTACATGCTTTAATTTAATGAATATTATTTTTTTTAAATCCAATAATAATATTATGTAAGATCAAACAATATGTTTATATTTAAACTAAGCTGATTACAACACTTAAGCCAACTGCATTTCATTTGTATGAATGTTTTTGCTCCCAATAATAAGACTATTGTCAAAAATACCTTAATGTTTTTTCTGTGTGTATATTATATTTTTGGTTCCAATGCCTTAGCGTGAAAATTAAAATATAGTTAAAAGACCCGATTTTGTCGTTTAACAAATGCTGCTGATTACGGATTATAATCAGACACATCATTGGGCTTTCCCCTGCCTATATCACTTTATATTGAAAAGGACCTCTCCTGTCAGTCAGTTTTTTTCACCGTGTCCCGTTTAAATCGATACTTAGCACCGTAATCAGCAGTTGTTTTTTGGAAGCAGCTGATGACGCACGCCAACCCCGTTAAACTGTTAATTTTGCTGCTAAAGTAATTCCAGCTTCGATATTTAACAAATTTAGTAGGAGGGCAGAAGAATAATTAAATCACACAATAAGTACAAGGAAAATAATACAGGTTGAGTTAATATTTTCTTGTATAAAACAATTCAATAAGAATACAATCATTATGGTAGTTACAAGAACATGTGAACGTCCACGTTGTCGTTTGCACTTCTTAACGACGAGGCACGCAACGGGAAGTAGTGAACTCTCGCTCCAGCTGAGAAGTTCTCACAAAATCTGACAACAATATGTAACGCTTCATCCGTTTCGTAGTAACAGTGTTTATGGCATTTCCTCTTACTGTTTTTTAATTGAACCAAATTCCGTGCGAGCAAAAATTATTTGCATCAAAGAGGGCTTGGATTAAAAGACGTAGGGCTTGGTTTAGATCACAATGATAAATATGAGGACGATATATCTAACCAAATCTAGGTTAAAATTTTGTCAAATTCATATTATGACATGATATGCCAAACTATATAAATAAAATAAGTAGACAAATACAAATGTATTGTTGTTATTTACAAAATTAACAAAGTAAGAATATACAGAAAGAAAAAGAAAAATAATTGCATTAATTGCTGAAATTGGCCACCGCCATGCTCCAAGCATAAGTTCACACGTCTCTTCATATTTTCGAAAGTGTTGACCAGCATCTCTGGAGAAATGTTACCACATTCTTGGATAATCCTTTATTTTAATTGTTCTAACTTTGCAACTGGTGTTGTAAAAATAGCGTTCTTTAAATGAGGAAAACCGAAGTAATCCAAAACCGTTAAACAAGGTGATCTAGGCGGGAATTCAAGGTCTGATCGAAAACTGATCAATCTGTCGTCGAAAAAATTGCGTAAGTAGTTAATAGTTTCGGCGGCTGTATAGGCGGTTGTACCGTCCTGTTAAAAATATCCAAAACGTAGGTCGTCGTCAAGTAATTTCTCCACAAATGGATTCAAAATATTGTCTCTATACCGCTGTGCTCTAACTGTCATGGAAAAAAATAGGAGCAACAATTCTTCTTCGGCAAACAGCTAACCGGACACCAATTTTTTGAGGGTGCAATCTGGACTCTACAACAAGTTCTTCTGTTCTTACAGATGGTCTTCCTGCTACTTTTTTATATTATATAGAACCTGTTTCCCTAAATACAGCCACGGTTCTTTTCAGGCAATAATAAAAATCCCCAGCAATAAAAGCAACGTTAGGAAAATGTTCGTGAAAATCGTCCATGTACTTGTACTTACTCTAACCCCGTTTCGAAAATACGCTTCAACCATGAATGTTTTATGCTGTTCCGTAAAGCCCATTGTAAGAATTGTTCAAGAAATTGGAAAAATGAGCGATAAATCAAATTACTTGTAACGACTGTCAAAAATGACGGAGTAACTGATTGATTGTTATTTCAGGTAGTTACTGACACCCAACAGGTATTAAGCTCTACGGCTAAGCATTACGTCCTTAGATGCAAGGCCCTCTTTGATGTAAATAATTTTTGATCGCACAGATCTTAATTCTGGCATTCCATTTACTCGTTTCTTCAAAAACTAAGGGGACGGAGGATCTTTCTTTTGAGTTTTTATGCAAAATAAAACCCACATACCTTGTGACAAGCTTTTTGTTATCTTTCTACTACCTGCCCAGGTAGTATGTATGTCAAAAGCAGAAACACGATACACGTGCTGTCAGTTGAAACGTCAATCCTGGTCCTCACTATTTTTTTAGCTATTGGAATTTCACTCCAATACAAATAATAAAAAAACGCCTACATTGGATTGAATGATTCTTTTGGCTTATCACAATACAACGCAGCTATATTAGACCTATTGATTCACTAATACTGTTGTTATAACTAGGTTTAACTAGGCACAATCCATGATCAATTCATGCTTGAAAGAAATAAAATGTTTATTAAAATATTTTTCCAACGCATTTTGCACTAGAAGTCTTACGTACTATGTCTACCTCTATAAATTTGTGGCAGACGCATGCGTTACTAGGTAGTTGAAGAAGAGCGGTCACTAACGTTAACGTATACGTACAAATTGACAGCTACGCATGAGCAGTAATCACATTTTGACGTACGAGTTTCAAGCAGTTCAACGGGCGTACGTTACATTGCGTTGTTTTACAGGTCGTAAAAAATTAACGTTCCGTTACCCGAAGGACCTCCAAATATAATCGATTATTTCCGAAATACCGTTTTTTTCACAAACAGTTTCTAACTTTTTTCTGTGGTTGTAAATGAATAACTTTTTTTAACCACAAAAGGGAATATGGTCTTTTTCAAACCTAAAAGACATCTTCGCTTCAATAGATGCTAATTTCATCCATGTTAAATCGTCCGTAAATCTCAGCTCTGTTACCCAGGTTATCATTTAAAATTTGTAGCGCCATTCCATCATCTATATCATCAACTTCATTAAACTTTTCAAGAATAGCAATATCCAAAATATCTTCCATACTATCCTTTTTGCTTTCCTTCCTTCTTCATGCAATTTGCTTAACTTTTAAAAAATCACAGAAAAAAATAAAGATAATAATATGACAAATGGGAAATAGCATTTTTTGCAGGTTACGTTAACGGACACAGAAGATAAGCACTTCAACTAAAATTTTTGCCATCGGTTTGTCACGTTAACTCCTCAACTAACGTGTGTAAATTTGCTTACGTATTTGTTGTAATTCAACTGCCTACTGAGTAAAAGTGTCACGGAATCCCATCAACGGCACTACTAGGAGGGCTTACGGGGTCAAATGAAAGTACTTTCCTAATGAAAATGCCAGTATTATTTAACGGATTTATACAATATAATATAGTATTAAAGGTAATTCATAATTTTTAATGGCTTCAATTTGGCAGATGGACCTTAATTTTAATAAAAATTTAAAATTTGCCACTACAAACAAGGCTGACATTTGAGTCGGGAAATCCCAGGATAAGGGAGGTTGTAAAACTGACAACTTATTAATAAACAAACCGATATCAATGTCTTGTCAAATTGACTTTGATTGAGAAACTCCAGGAGTCCATCATCCTTCAAACCACACCGCTATAAAGTCTGTTCAATGATCGCTGACCGTTACGTCCTATTCTCCATATTTGCGGTACGTCATAAATTAATTCAGTCAGTTTGACTCACCGGTGGCAAAGGTTATGATTTTTCTTGGGCTTGATCTACATAAAGATGGATGCATGTGAACAAGTAAAATTCAAGCGCGTTTTTTCAAATTTTTAATTATTATTTTTATACTGTTAAATGAAGTCAGAAATAAGTAGTTTACTTAGGGTAAAAGGTATAATGTGATAAAACAATTTGTTTTTGAATATTAGTATGAAATTTTTAATTCATTTAAATTTATTCAAAAATAAATAAAACTCAATTTTGATTCAAATATTTTCATCTTACAATGAAAATAAAGTTTTTAATATTTAAAATAAATCATCTCCGCAAGGATCATCATCATCATCAGATTCGTCCAAGTTAATAATAAGTGGAAGACTATCTGAAGCATCGATAAGTCTTTTCAGTTCCCACACATCATTTATAATTTTATTAGTGTGTGTTACATAATTTTTCCACTGTTACATTTCTATAGCTTCATTCAGACCCAAAACTACGTCATTTGTTATAGGATGCATAGAACTTATTTTTAACTATGAGACTACCTGTATTTTGAAGGCCTACTTTACTAATGGACATTTCACTATAACCAAATTCATCATATTCAGCATTAACATTCTGAATTAGAACCTTGTGGATCACAAACTTTCCTAGAAACAATTAAAAAGACGCGAAAGCATAAGGTTTGAAAACATGAGATCATAAGCTTCCCATTTTCCGCGGAATTCTGTCAGCCTCGAGCAATTATACTATTATCTTTGTTTTGATAAATTAAATAGACAAGATGAGCTTAAAAATATAAAACAACCCGCCAGATATTCAGGTAGATGCGGCGCTCGACCTTCAGCCATAATCCCAACGATCCACGGGTCGAGGCAGATGTGAGGTCTTTAAGTTCCTTGGCGTATTTTTATTAAAGAACATAATATCTGTTTATTTATTAAGAATTAACAAATCTTTTAATTAACGAAATAAAAATAAATGTTGAAAGATGTAAATATCAAACAAAAGTAAAACACATGCCGAGAAACTACTAACTCTAAATAGTTTACTCATATCAATAAAAAAAAATCAACTTTACAAAAATGTTCAAAATTCAAATAGTTAATGAATATAAAATTTATAAAAATAAATTAAATGAAATAATTAAAAAACTAAAATAAATTACTATAAATCTCAAATAAAAATAAATGCCAATCATCTAAAGAATTATGGCAACGTGTTAAAAACTATGCTATGAAAATAATAACAAAAATAATTTTATTGATCTAATGAAACTACCAAATGGAGAAATAATAACTGATATTATATAGGTATTTAATATCAAATTACTTTATTAAATATAATTCAAAAGTTGGTGAATCACTAGCAAATAATATAACAAGTAAAAATAATAACCACGTGCTGGATGTATTATAATATTTTAAACTCTTGTTATCTAAACGAAACTAATTATCATGAAGTTAAAAACTTTATTAATAGCTTAAAACCTAAAAAATCTCCTGGAATTGATGGTATCACATCTGAGATTTTAATATCAATACATTCATACATTTGTAAACCATTATCTCATTTAATTAACACCATCTTTAATACAGGAATATATCCATGTGCTTTTAAAATAGGTATAATAAAACCAATTTATAAAAGCGAAAATAAAATTGAATTTCGAAAAATTACAGACCAGTAACATTAATTAATTATTTCATCATTAGCAAAAGTTTTCGAAAAAGTTTTAGAAGAAAGATTAGAAAATTTCTTAAATAAGAAAAAAACCCTATCAGACCAACAATTTCGATTTCAAAAAAATAAATCTACACAAGATGCAATTTGTCACCTAACAAATCAAATATATAATTCAATCGATAATAAAATGAACAGTATATGCATATTTTTAGATTTAGCTAAAGCCTTCGATACTGTCAGTCATAAAATTCTTAATAACAAATTAGAAAAACTTGGATTTTGTGGAACTATTTATATAACAGAGTACATCATGTTAAAATTGGTGAAAATATTAGTTCATCAAAAATATTTAATTATGGAGTACCGCAAGGTACAGTCCTAGGACCAATACTTTTTATTATTTATCTAAATGATATTTTTAATTTAAACTGTCAAGGAAAACTACATAGTTTTGCTGATGATACGGTAATTTTTATAAATGTCTTAATTGGAATATTTTAAAAAATACTATTGAAAAAGATTTTATAAAAATAAGCAACTGGTTAAATAAAAACTTATTAACTTATAACAAACAACATATTATACATTCCATTTACTTCATACAAAAATAAACTTCCAAATATTGGTCCAATAATATGCAATAATAATATTAAATAAAGGAAGGTAAAAATATTAAATATATAAGAATAATTTTTGATAAACATTTAAAATGGGATTTACATAGTGACTAAATTGTAAAAAAACTAATAATTCTTATACCAAAATTTAAACACCTTAAACAATTTTTAAATATAAAAGAATTAGAAATACTTTATTATTATTTAGTACAAGCCCATTTAAATTATGGAATACTAGGATGAGGAGGCATAAATAAGAATTATGTTAATAATATTGAAACTTTTCAAAAATGCATTTTGAAAATTATTTACGAAAAAGACTACCAATATTAAACAAATATTTTCTTAAAACATGTTAATATATTTTTTAAACATAAAAATAAAATAAATTATATTAATTACACACATGAAACTCATCATAAAAATACTATTACATATAAAAGAGTAAACAAAAAAACAACACACATTGATATGCAACTACAGTCAATTAAAATAATTAAATAATTAAATAATTATAGAAATAAAATTAAAAATTGTATATTATCTAATCCAAGAAATATATTCAAGAACGTCATTAATAAATAATAAATATACCAAGCTATAATGAATAAAATAAATAAATATATATACAGGGTGTCTCACGGTCGATGGTAACTTAGACGTTTCTGACGAACCAGTAAAGGAATTGTTCTGAAAGTTTGGTCGCGTAGATAAACGGATATGCTCTACCAACCTAAAATATTTTTAACAATACAGTATTGCCGCTTCCACACAAAAATAATAGTAACTTCGATTTTTGAAATGCAATACCATCTATTTTATTTTATTTTCGAAACCCCCATTACTTTCCTTACAATTTTTATTAACTCTACTCTATACTTATCTCTTACCCTTTCTAAGATATAAATTAATTTCCTTTTTTTTTTGTCCGAAAACGTCACTTTTAAAAATACTGATAATTTTGAACTCTAAAACACTTAAACCCTGAAATGTGGTAAATAGTTAACTAATACCATAGGGCTCTTTGCTCTAGTCCCAAATCTTAGTTGCAATATACAGGGTCGTTGAAAAATACACTTATTCTGGTAACTTGAAAAAGTGACCATAAGTCCTTTTTTTCAAATGTAACACCCTGTATATTATTACGGATTTGAAAAGCTGCTAAATTTCACTTAATTCTTGTATATCATACCTGTACCTAACTAACTAGTTTAATCATTTTTTGACGTATTAAGCATAATTTGTAAAATTTTCTATACAATTCAATTTTTATTCGGTTATTAGTAAGTTAGCCATGACAAAAACTGATGTTTACGTATGTTACTGTGGTTATCGTTTTGACATTTCATTAAGTTTAGATACTAGATAGAAATACACTTTAAAGTCATGGAAGAAAACTATACAAATGCAGTTCTTATGAATTTATTTATTCTATTTAAATTCATGCAGTCAACACCCGCATATTAAAATGTGTGGATGTAAACGGCCAGCGTTTTGAACATCTGGTAAAATAACATTTTATTAGTTATAAATTTAGTAGTCTTTTTTTATTTTACTACCTAGTTAACATTTAATAAAATTGTCCTGGATCCTTATGAATTTTTTAAGATTCATTGGCGGTAAATTAGAGTACACTTCGTTAAACTTTATACATGTCCTGGCGATAATTCTCACATTATCCAAATAAAATAAATAAATTCATAAGATCTGCATTTGTATAGTTTTCTTCCATGACTTTAAACTGTATTTCTATCTTGTATCTAAACTTAATGAAATGTCAAAACGATAACCATAACATACGTAAACATCAGTTTTTGTCATGGCTAACTTACTAGTAACCGAATAAAAATTGAATTCTATAGAAAATTTTACAAATTATGCTTAATACGTCAAAAAATGGTTAAACTAGTTAGTTAGGTACAGGTATGATATACAAGAATTAAGTGAAATTTAGCAGCTTTAGTAGACTGTCTACTTCCAGCAACGGAGATGGAAGGACCTCTGAAGAAGCTCGCCACTCGTGCTAGCGAAACGTTAGGAAGCAATTCCAACCGACGACGGCCTTTAGACCCGAATGCTGACTACACTAGCTCACCGACTGGCCGCGAAAGCCTAAACCAATTTGAGGATTTTAATGTTTACACTTTCACTTGATAAGAGTGGGAGAAGCTATTGAAAGTGTAAACAATAAAATCGCTGTAACTTCTAAACGACTTATCCGATTTTACTAAATTTAAGCTTGTTTGGAAGTACCTTCAATTGTCGTATCCAATGGTACACGATAGTTTCTAATAAAATTGCTAGAGGGCGCTATTTGTATTAATAATTATTATTTTGGCGATAACTCTGAAACGAACAAGGATATCGAACTGCGGTCTTAACATCTTTTCTTGCAAATTTTATCTACTTTTCGATTATGGTATCATAATTATACCGTATGATTTATTTTTTCGGACTAAAATCAAAAAATGTATTGTTATTGCAAATTGCGCCCTCTAGCAGTTTTTTTGAGAACTATTATGGACAACTAAATACGATTGGTGAAAGTGCATACATTTCTCTTCCAAACAGTTTTTAGTTTGCTAAAATCGGATAAGTCGTTTATAAGTTACAGCGATTTAAATGATTACACTTTCAACAGCTTCCCCCACTCTTATTAAAGTCGGTACGCCAATGAGCATAAGACCAAAATGATGCATAATTGTCCAAGCTTTAAAATGGTGTTATCAAACATATACCTTATGTTATGTAAAATTTTAAAATTTACTTTTCAATTACGCCCTCTTGCGGCAAAATGCGGAACTTAAAAATTATTTCCAGATTTTTCTCATGGCCACTTTAATTATCATTTTTCTTTTCCTGAGTTTCTATGCCCAGTAGTTTCCGAGATATGGCCGCTCGTCGACCTTAAAAAAATACCCTGTATATATTATATACATAACGTATTGTATCTTCGTATACTATAGTGATATAAAATATACCAATTAAATATTGTCATATTCGTTTTATATTATAATCTAGTTGTGCCTGAATTATAAAATATATTCTTGACAAAAATTATATTTTTTAACTCAATACAAGTATTTAACTTCTGAGTTCGGAATTAATAGTTTATACAAAAAAATTATATATTAGCATTAAATGTCAAAAAATATTTGATTAAATGTTTATTATTATTATCATTATTATTATTATTATTTTCCCAGTAAATATTTAAAAAGAAAATAAATCCTTCAAAAAAATTTTAAAAACTGAACCATCGAATCTTTTTTCTTTGCAGTAGGTTAAAAATCAAAATTAAGGGGAAAAGCCCATTATTGAAAATTTACCCGTGCTCTTGGACTATACGTTAATGTTGAATTGACATTTACTAAATACTCCCGCAGCTCTCTACCGGACAGCTTGCCAAATGTTCCGGATGACGACCATTCTGCTAAAAATCGTCCGGTCGTTCTGTGAAAAAAGGACATTATGGGGAATTACGGTCATAATCTGGGAATGAACCCCACTAATGGCTAAACAGACCTGGTAATAAGGAAACAATACACCCGTTTTTGGCAGGAATTTATTATGATTTGTCGCTTGGTTGCAAATACGTTTGTCGTGTCATTTCATACCGGCCTCAATCATTTGATATAAACAGCGAAAAAGTTGGGCAAATAACTCAATAAATTTCGGACAATGCAACCCTAAAAATATTTTACAAGACTGGTATTTTGTAGTAACGCTTTCATGGTTAAATAAATGGGTTCATTATGAAAAGCAAGCCATTTCGTTTTTTGATATTTCAGTAGCGTCTAGGTGGTCTGTTCAATGACCGCTGATTGTTACGTCCTATTTTCCATATTTGAGGTACGTCGTAAATTAATGTAGTCAGTTTGACTTACCGCTGGTAAAGGTTATGATTTTTCTTAGGCTTAATCTACATAAAGACGGATGCATGTGAACAAGTAAAATACAAGCGCGTTTATCAAATTTTTTTTAATTATTATTTTTCTACTATAAGCCGGAAATAAGTGGTTTATTTATGGTAAAACGTATCATGGGATGAAATATTTTGTTTTTGAAAATCAGTATGAAATTTTTAATTAATTTAAATTTACTGAAAAGTAACTAAAACAGATTTATAAATTTTAAAATTGAATCATATATTTTTTGTCTAGTGCATCTCTAATGCATCAGTCTATAATTTCAAATATTTTTATCTTATTTAGAAAATCATAAAGAAGAAAATATAATAAAAAATGAAAACCCAACAAAATACAGTTTTTTAATAATTAAAATAAATCATCTCCGCAAGGATCATCAGCTTCGCCAAAGTTAATAATAAGGGGAAGAGTATCTGAAGCATCCATAAATCTTTCCCGTTCCCACACATCATTTTTAATTTTATTAGTGTGTGTTATATAATTTTTTTATTTTTCCACTGTTACATTTTCTATGGCTTCATTCCACAGACCCGAGACTACGTCATTTATTACAGGATGCATAGAACTTATTTTTGCATCATAATAACGCTTACATTCCGACCAAACCATTTGAATAGGATTAAAGTGGCAATGATAGGGAGGAAGTCTTAAAACTCGGATGTTCATGTTGCAATGCTAGTTCATCCAACCTATTAAAATATAATAAAAATAATACTATAATTAGTCACCAGTAATTACAAAAGAATCTTTGAAACTAACAAATATGTATCATTTAAAAGTATAATGGGTTTTTTTCCGAAGATTTTTTTCTTATTTTTTAGGTAGTATCAGTGATGAGCATTTCAGGAGCTTGCCGACGAATTAGTAAAAATGGAAGTGTCAGATATAACTAGGTATATTGAAAGAAAAAATTTCAGTTGAAATTCCCGATTCATAAACATACACGAGTAGAGCGTTTTTGATTACTAATGACCCAATTTAGGTGCAAATAGTTTGAGAATTCATAAATCTCCGAAAAGAAATACAAATCAATAGGTTTTTGGTTCTTGTCAGAGGGGGAAAGGCAAGAAGTCAACCAATAGGTCACAATTCAATAGCCAGTTTTCCGAAAAAAATTGCCACTTTTTTAAAGTTACAAAACATTGAAGGCTTTACAGGTCACGCCTTTAGAAGAACTGCCGCCACCTTATTAACCAACAGCGGTGCTGACATACTCCAATTAAAGAGGCTGGGAGGATGGAAATCTAGCACTGTGGCGGAAGGTTATGTAGATTCTTCAATGGAGAACAAAACGAAAACCGCCACCATGCTATGTGCCCGTCCCATGTCTTCGGTTGCTTCTTCAAGTAGCTCACATATCTCTGCAGCCATTGAGCAACAAATTACCTTATCAACCAAAAACACCGCCATTGGGAAGTAGGTGCTGGCTTAAAAATTTGTATAAAAGAATACAATAAGTCTAATTTAATAAATAGTTCTCTGTAAGCCTTTATTTTTGTTATTGGTGTTTCTTAAGTTTTTCATTAAATATGAAATTGACGCTCTCATTTTCAGTCTACTAAAATGTGATATTTTAGTGGACTGAAAATAAGGGCGGGGAATCAGGGTGGGAAGTCAGGGCGGGAGGTAGAGGTAGGTAATTGACACTTCCCAACCTTCAATAAAGTCAGTAATGTCAACATTACATCTATGGTTGTAAATAATAGTATATTACGTACCGAGGTGGAAAGTGTTTCATTACTGTCGAGAGATTAAATAGTTTACCGAGACGCGAAGCGTCGAGGTAAACTATATCTCGGAGACAGTAATGAAACTATTTACCGAGGTTTGTATACTATTTTATTTACAACCACATCCTACATCCACTTCTTATAATTTTTAACTAAAAATATTATTAAAAGAAAAATGTCATTTTGACGTAGTATTATAGAAAATATATATTAAAAAAATCAAATAAATTTACAAGTAGGCATATTTTCAAATTAGGCGACGGTTGTCAAGGAAACGTTTGTTTGAAATTAAAACAATAAACGTCAGTTCAAGTCTGATCGTTTGAATCAGGGTGGGAAGTCAGGGCGGGAAGTAGAGGTAGGTAATGTGACACTTCCCAACCTTCAATAAAGTCAGTAATGTCAACATTACATGTATGGTTGTCAATAAAATATTTTTCCTAAAGGTCCTGATTTTCAAAAGAATAGGACTGTTTGTCTATAAAGAAATAATTGCAGTCATTACTGTAACCTATTTTATACTTTATAGCATTCTGGGATTTAAGTATAAAATGTAAGAGCAATATACAGGGTGATTCATTAAGGATGGCCACCGGCCATATCTCGGTAACTACTAGGCATAGAAACTTGGAAAAAAAAAATTATCATTAAAGCGGTCATGAGAAAATTCTGGAAATTACTTTTAGGTTCCTCATTTTGCCGCAAGGGGGCACAATTAATTTTTTTTTTTAATTCTAAATTTCTCCGAAATTTCCCATATTAAGGTATAACTCTGATTACATCATCGAAAAGCTTAGACAATTCTGCATCATTTTGGTTTAAGGCTCATTGGCGTACCGGCCTTGATAAGAGTGGGGGAAGCTATTGACTGTGTGAACATTAAAATCGCTGTAACTTGTAAACGACTTATCCGATTTTACTAAATTTAAGCTTGTTTGGAAGAGAAAGGTAAGTGTCTTCAATCGCCGTATCCAACAGTACACGATAGTGTTTAATAAAATTGCTAGAGGGCGCAATTTGTAATAATAACAGTTTTTTCGATTTTATCCCGGAAATTCAAATCATACGGTATAACTATGACATCATAATCGAAAAGTAGATGAAATTTGCAAAATAAGATTTGAAGACCGCAGTTCCATATCTTTGTTCGTTTCAGAGTTATTGCCAAAACAATAATTTTTAATACAAATTGCGCCCTGTAGCAATTTTATTAGAAACTATCTTGTACCAATAGATACGATAATTGAAGGTTCTTCCAAACAAGGTTAAATTTAGTAAAATCGGTTAAGTCGTTTAGAAGTTACAGCGATTTTAATGTTTACAGTTTCAATAGAGTGGGAGAAGCTATTGAAACTGTAAACATTAAAATCGCTGTAACTTCTAAACGACTTAACCGATTTTACTGAATTTAACCTTGTTTGGAAGAGAAAGGTAAGTACCTTCAACTGTCGTATCCAATGGTACAAGATAGTTTCTAATAAAATTGCTACAGGGCGCAATTTGTATTAAAAATTATTGTTTTGGCAATAACTCTGAAACGAACAAAGATATGGAACTGCGGTCTTCAAATCTTTTCTTGCAAATTTCATCTACTTTTCGATTATGATGTCATAGTTATACCGTATGATTTGAATTTCCGGGATAAAATCGAAAAAACTGTTATTATTACAAATTGCGCCCTCTAGCAATTTTATTAAACACTATCGTGTACTGTTGGATACGGCGATTAAAGATACTTACTTTTCCCTTCCAAACAAGCTTAAATTTAGTAAAATCGGATAAGTCGTTTAGAAGTTACAGCGATTTTAATGTTTACACATTCAATAGCTTCCCCCACTCTTATCAAGGTCGGTACGCCAATGAGTCCTAAACCAAAATGATGCAAAATTGTCTAAGCTTTTCGATGATGTTATCAGAGTTATACCTTAATATAGGAAATTTCGGAGAAATTTAGAATTAAAAAAAAAATTTAATTGTGCCCCCTTGCGGCGAAATGAGGAACTTAAAAGTAATTTCCAGAGTTTTCTCATGACCGCTTTAATCATAATTTTTTTTTCTCCAAGTTTCTATGCCTAGTAGTTTCCGAGATATGGTCGGTCGCCACCCTTTATGAATCACCATGTATATTATACATCATTTCAGAAAATGTTCACATTGTAACCTGACCATGAAGATATATTAAAGACAAAACGAAGTAATTTATTCTATATTTATGAGCCTCAAAGATTTTTGGGCTTTAAGGCTCAATCGAAGGTAAAAAATAACCTGCTTTGGCGTTTATTACTGACTTTCTTTAGACCTGACTATCAATTCGATTTACTAGATAAATATCTACTATTTTGGATCATCTTTTGGGCCTCTCATATTTTTCGACTTTGAAGACGTAATAATATGTTTGAATCACTTTCTTTTGACCAAACAGTTCGGCTCTTTGGTCGTTTCGTCCAAAAAGCCAATTTGAAAGTATAAAATAGACTATTTTTTACTTAAATAGATCATTTTCTCCAAATTTGAGGTTGCTAAGGCTTTAAATGTTTGTTGGGCAGACTGCACGTTTGTGTAAGCTTGTATATTCCAGAAATTGTAGTTTTCGAAATATTGCCAATTTAATATTGATTTATTAATGTGATTTTGCTGCGGATCTGCAGTTTCTCCTAGTTTACTATTATAAAAGTGATAGCTTTATGCATTTCTTTAGCATTTGACAATTATTTAACGCCATCGTAGCCATTTAGGAGTAACTGTACTTTAAAACCTGCAGCAAAATCGCCATATAAAAATATTATATTAGCAATATTTCGAAAACTAAACATCTCGATCATTAATCAGGATTTTTGTCATTAAAAAAAAAACTGTTATGCTTAATAACGAACAGGCAGTGTACACGGAAACAGCAAGAAATCATTTAGGCTAAAAACGCTGACCCTTTTGCTGACCCGTTGCGACTCAATACACAACATGCCGACAGGACGGCCTGGGTACACAAACATTGATTAAATTCTCCGTAATCAGGATAACAAATGGCAATATCCGCCAAACAAATCGAATTTAAACATCTGGATCGACGGCAGTTTGATGTTCTTTCGGCTTACCAGGGTTGCGCGAAAAATAGCACGGTCCAATTTTTTGTATTGTTCAATTAAATGGCAATACATAAACTATATTAACTACGTTTTGTAAAGTCTTCGTCACCGATTTTGAGCTGCTGAAGGAATATGGGCAAAACTATGCATTGTTAGATTTAGTGTAGTAATGTACTGCTTGGTTCTTCAAAATAACAACTTAAGGTAAAAAAAATAATGTCACCCAAAACTTGAGATGAGATGAGAAAATTTTAAATCTTTGTAACTTCTGCCTGATGAATGTTAAGGTGGTTGCAAGTAGGGCTGAAATTCCAATATCGAATATCGATATTAAAAAATATCGATATAGTCGATATATCGATAATTATCGATAGTTTATTTTTTAAATATCGTTATTCGATATATCGATAATATATATTATCGATAAAACATAAAAATATTATTAAGGGTAATAAAACACTCAGTCTACTCCACTAATATATTCAAACTTAAATTACTTCGGACATGTTTCGAAAGCAAAGGCTTTCATCTTCAGCGAAATTTATATGTTATTAATTGGAAAAAAAGTCGAAGGAACACTTTACATTTTTATTCCAATTCTTACGTTGGGCCCAAACTTGATAATATACTAATTGGTGGAAAATTAATTGTATTGTAATTTGCAAAATTAAAAAAAAATTAACCTTCAAACATTTTTTAGGTTAGGTATATTATTAAATAAAATAAAAGAAAAATAAAAGTTTTTTAAGGCCGTCCGAGGGTTTTTGATTTAACATACCAATTATAGTTTATAAAATGATTTAAATAAATCCTTTTTTTCCTAAACTATTAGCCCAATAATTTTTTACACGAATAACTTTTTTGTATAAAAGTAAACTTAGGATCATAATAATTAAGCTTTAAAATAATGGCCGGGCGTCCTACATTCTTTAACATTTTTAAATGGCCTTATGTTATAATTAGGGCTGGGCGATATTGACATTTTATTATCGAATATCGATATTAAAAAATATCGATATAGTCCATATATCGATGATATCGATACTATCGATATCCAGAAGATTGACCCTTTTTTTTTTTGCTCGATGAGAATCTTCTAAAGACTAACCCCCTGCGGGATACTAGCAGAGGAGTGTCGGATTCAACCCTGATGGGGCCGCCTACCGACTAAACTCACTGTGTTCCTGCGGTTTCCGCGCCATAGGCGTATAAACCTTCAGACCACTCGGTTCGGTATTTCAGCACTGCACGCCTAATGCGTGCTTTGCGTCGTACTCGCCATTGCTTTGGGTACACGATGTACTTAAGCTGGCTTTGTCGTCTAACTAAGTAGTAGAAGCTTACTGTGTTAGTCTTTGTGTTTGCGATGTTTGTGCTCAGATGAGACGGTGCTGAGATATTTGGTGCCCACGCATTTCCGCAATGGGGACCCCGCTATTTCTGGGAGAGTACCAACAGCGCTGGTCTGAGCAGAAGTAAGCTTTATGTGATTAGTTACTAGCTAAGAACTTACTTATGTTGGTGTAGATGTGTGTATTAGTGCAGTGTTGTGTGTAGTAAGTACTTGTGTGGTAGGTAGATTTTTTTGGTAGGCATTTTTTTGTTTTTGTTTACTAACTACGTAGTCACATGGATACTACGAACTACTCCCTCGCCGTTTTTTTTTCTTTCTTCTTTCTTCTTCACGTCCTTACGAATTTCCTTTTTAATCACGCTATTATAATAGCTGATTTTTCGGTCGCTTATAATATACCCTCATTCTTTCGGCATCTTGTATGGGATCATAATCCACTAGTCCTCTTAGTTCTTCATTGCGATGAGATCTTGTTTTCTCAAATACTTTAACCGCTTCTCTTTTCATGAATGTCGTAATAGATTCCCATTCTAGGTCTCTATGTATTTGCTCGTTCCTTATAAACCATTCTGCTGATACAGCTTTCCTTAGAAAGATGTTTTCCGTAGCTTCTAGCCGTCTAGCTACCGCTTTTATCAGCGTTATCAGCTTGGTTTTTAGACTCATTTTGCTTTTTGGGCCTATTAGTGGATATAGTCTATTCATTCCTGCTTTTGTCTTCTTTATTGCACTTTTTACGTGCTTTTCCCATACTAGTCCGGTGTCTACGGTTATTCCTAAATATTTTGATTCTTTGGTCCATTGGACCTCCTCTTCTTCGATCATTATATTCCTTTCTGGAATTGATCTTTTTTTCTGTAGCACTATAGCTTGACTTTTATCACCATTTATTTTTATTTTCCATCTTATGCACCACTGTATTAATTTGTCGACTTCCTCTTGGAGTCGTCTACAAACTATTCCAATGTTTCTATGCGTGATGGCTACAACTGTATCATCCGGAAACATTCCCAGGAAGGCTCCCGGTATTTTTGGTATGTCACTTGTGTATATTAAATACAGTTGGGGGCCTAGTACCGATCCCTGTGGCACTCCTGCTTCTAGCATTCTAGGTTCTGATTTTTCCCGTCCTATTTTAACACTGAACGTTCTCTCTTGCAAATAACTCTGAATTATATTGTATATTTTTTCTGAGTATCCAGTTGTTGCCATCTTATACAGGGTGATTCACGGTGGATGGAACGTTAGACGTTTCTGACGAACCAGTAAAGGAATCGTTCTGAAAATTTGGTCGTTTACATAAACGGACACGCTCTACCTATCTAAAATATTTTTAACAATACAGTGTTGCCGCTTCCACACAAAAATAATAGCCATTTCGATATTTTAAATGGAACACCCTATATATTATAAAAAAATTTAATTCTACATAAAATTATAATTATTTTTTAATAAAAGCCTTATTAGTCTATGATTAATGGTTTCCGATATATTGTCTCTTGAAAAATGAAATTTTTGAACTTTGACAGCTTCTAGCTTTTTAACTGTACGTCTGAGAGCGAAACGGCTTACATGTCCCTATCTTCGATTTTTATTATCTTTCCAAAAGTAACAACTTCCGGCCAAACCGGAAGTATCATATTTCCTACATCCGGTTTAACCGGAAATTGACACTTTTGGAAAGATAATAAAAATCGAAGATGGGGACATATAAGCCGTTTTGCTCTCAGACGTACAGTTAAAAAGCTAGAAGCTGTCAAAGTTCAAAAATGTCATTTTTCAAGAGACAATATCTCGGAAACCATTAATCATAGACTAATAATGCTTTTACTAAAAAATAATTATAATTTTATGTGGAATTTAAAAATTTAATAATATATAGGGTGTTCCATTTAAAATATCGAAGTGGCTATTATTTTTGTGTGGAAGCGGCAACACTGTATTGTTAAAAATATTTTAGATAGGTAGAGCGTGTCCGTTTATGTAAACGATCAAATTTTCAGAACGATTCCTTTACTGGTTCGTCAGAAACGTCTAACGTTCCATCCACCGTGAATCACCCTGTATACTAGGCCTTGGTGGAGATTAGTAGTGGACCGTAATGAGCCCACACACCGAGTTTTAAACTTGAAATCCATTTAAAAAAAAAATTCAAATTTATACTATAAAGCTAAGCGCCTCGAGCATAGACGTTTTTACCTTTAGATACGTACAGTTTTTCTCGTACGCAAACAAAAGTTAAGTTTTTTGGGTGAAAAAATAGATCCGACCGCACGGCTCACCGGTCAGATGCCTTCTCTTCAAGCAGAATTGGGCATGCGCACAAACCTCTTATTATCAGTCCATCATTTTTTAGCGACATGCTCAAAATACACTCCGAACAGACTTGGCGGCATTTTTGTTGTTGTGTTTTAAGTTTTCCTGCGGATTGCTTGTTGTTTTCTTCGCTATTGTGGATTGTGTGTATTTAATATTTATGGATTTCTAGTTTTTGTATAGTTTAGTAAATTGTGTTTGTGCTTTTATTGACTCGGATTGGAATATAAACAATTACTATAGTAACAGCCGTTGTATGATTTTACTATGCCCAAATAGGGGCAAAATACCGGATATTTCCTATTTTCAGTAGGTATGGAGTAGCGATGTATCGGCTTGATATATAACATTATTTTATTGTGATCAATTTAAACATATCAAACTAACTAGGCCTAGGCTTTACAAACAAGGTAAGAAAATAAAGGGAAACACACACCAAGACAGATTATCCCGATGCATGTTTTGGTATTTATTATATTTTATTTGAAGCTCTGCAATCTTATTAGGAACGCCTAATTTTAGGGCAATATATTGCTTCAAAAAGTTTATAAGACACTTTTCTCTATACTTATCTATATATACATATAAATAAATGTTTGTCTGTCTGTCTGTATGTTCCGTATGCGTTCCTATACCATTTATCCGATTACGATAAAAAAGTTTTGAGTTGTTGTGTGCAGGCCGAGGACGGTTTCGGCATAAAAAAAATGGCGCAACGGATGCCGGGTACTAATAAGTAGCGTAGCAACGCGCGCAGGCTATAGCTAGTATTATATAAAAGAAAAAAATAAATACCTAGGTATGTTTATATTTATCCAAAAGTGAAAGTATTCCACGGATCAAGTTCTCGGGCAAAAACTTTTACAAATTCTTGGGCTAAAAAATATTTTACACGTAGTACCCACGTTCTTGCCAAATTGTAAAAAATTAATACTAGTTATATACCAACTAATATTTGACCTGAGGTTAGGTACGCGATAACATTAAAAATTGGTTATTTTGTTGGTTTTGTTTGTTTTTTATATTCAATTTTATAAGTTTAATAGTTTAAATGACTAAAAACACGACGACGAATCATTTTTAAACAAATATTAGAAACAAACCCTTAAAAACAATTTTCCCTCAAAATATGATAGGTTTGCAACTACTAAAATGCCAGAAATCACTACCTTTTTTTCCCAACTTGATCAAAAATTAAGAAGAAATTCCTATTTTTTGGCAAGAATTTGGGGCAAATTTTAGCTGTTTACCCGTAAAAATAAATTGAAGGTCAACTTTTACAATTTCTTGAGCAAGAGCTTAAATTTTAAAGTCCGAACCTGTCTATTTTCCCATTCGTCAAATTATAATGTTGCAGTGCGCATGTCTTATCGTGTATAGTTTTGTTTACATGCGCTAGGACATAAATTTGCCACTTTCTTGGTTATTGTTTGCTTATCTAAAGGTAAATATCTATGGTCTTGAGCCGATATAACAAAGGCATAATAATTGGTGTCCGACCGAAACAAGATTTTCAGCCGAAACCGAAACCGAATCTTCGGCCTCGGTCTCAGTTTCGGCCGAAACTGAAACTGAAACTTATTTATACATGTTAAAAATTTTATTGTATACTGAAATCTAATTTATTTGGGAACGAATTGAACTATTCCCACCTAAAAAAAAAAAAGTCGACAGAATTTATTTTATTTATATACAGTGTGTCCAAGAAAGTGCAACATAATATGGGAAAGTTTTTTATCACCGATTTCTCAGAAAATTTTATTCCTTATAAAAGTTGGTGCATGAATTAAAACTATAAATGCATATTTCATATTTCACTTGCGGCTAATAGTAAGGGAGTAAATGTCAATTTTCCGAAATTGCCTTAAGAATAAAGTACCTTAACACGTGAGTTAAATATAATTCCAAGACCACCGTATCTTTCAGGCTCCGTGAATACTATTTAACTCACGGCAGTACAGTAAGCTTATGGGAAGTGTTTTAGGATGACCCTAGGGTAAAATATATGCAGTTAGCCCACTGTTTATATTATATGTTTTCAATAAATGATAATATATTATGTAGTATTATATAATAATGAAATTTTGCTAAATATCTTTATATTTTAGAACCGAAATGAGTTATTCTGAAAGGGTAAAAATAATACTAATATTTACCTAAACGTCATTTTCATATAAAATGTTGTTGTATTTCTAATAATTAAGGTACCTACTTTACTATTAAGACAATTTCGAAAAAATGGCATTTGCTCCCCTACTATTAGCCGCAGGTGAAATATGAAATATGCATTTATAGTTTTAAGGAATGCACCAACTTTTATAAAGAATAAAATTTTCTGAAAAATCGGTAATAAAAACCTTTCCCATATGCTGCATACTTTTTTGGACACACTGTATAGACAACACTGCTTACGAACTCACCCAAAGTTAGCCGAACGGTGCGCGATAATTCACGAACACCGAGTTTCGGCGCGGCCGATTTTTGGCTGTCACAGAAACTAGATTTTTTGGCCGAAACTAGCCGAAACCGAACCTTCGGTCGGTCTCTAATAATAATACAGTATAATGAAAATGAGTCTACACTAAGCCGACTGGACCTGCTAGTTATATTATAAAGTTGGTCTTAATCTATCCTAATTAGCTCCGTTCAATAAACAGAATTTATGATAAAGTTTCCTCGTTTATTTTATCGCAGCTTAAAGTTCAACTTAACGGCAACTATTAACAGATTATTAGCAGTTTCATATTGAACTTTCGCCAACGATGCGTCCAGAATTTATTACGGCAGTGGTTGGTCTTTCCAAATCGTTCATGAAAATATATACCCGCACGATAAATAACAATAGAGTTTCTTCCATATTGTATCGTCTTTGGTTGATACGGGGGAGGCTAGAAAAATGTTCTCTCTTATGACTTCTAATAAAACAAAGAATTCTTTAATAATTTTTTTTTAACATAATCTAAATTAAGGGTATTGAAAAATAATATACAGAGTAAGAGTAAATGCAGAATTATTATTTTTTGAATTCTCGCAAACTTGCGACTAGGGCTGGGCGATATTGAAATTCCAATATCGAATATCGATATTAAAAAAATATCGATATACTTAGTGGATATATCGATAATATCGATATTTTATTTTTTTAATATCGTTGTTCGATATATCGATTTTTTGCCTAGCCCTACTTATACCTATATCAAATTAGTGTTAGACGATATTAAATATCAATATGTGTATTGATACACTGACATTTATATTATACCAGAAGATTGACTTCATTAAACGGAAGACACAAGACATGTATAAAAATTCATTAGTGACAGTAAAAAATTACATTAAACACTAAACAAATCAGGTAAAGGCGTAAATAAAGTATAAAAACAATAATGATTATCGCATTCTTCCCTATTTTTATTATCAATGATATTAATTCAAATATTTAGGCGACATTCTTACACCAACATCGAAAAATCGATGTTATTGATGTGACCGGATATATCGATAAAATCAATAAATATCGATAATATCGTTAATATCGATTTTTCGATATTTTGTTTTTTAAATATCGTTATTTGATATATCGATGAAAATATCGATATATCGAATTTTGGCATAGCCCTACTTGCGACTTATCTTAATTAGTCTCCAAAAAATATGACGAAACACTAAAAACCCAGCAAATATTACACATAAGCTGAAGAGAATTTCAGACCGCTGTCAGTATACCAAACGGAAATAGTGATGTTCGATATACATCGACGCATCAAAAACATCGATATGTCCCATGCCGTACATCGTTTTTAAGTGATGCATCGAGGCCACTTGATATTTGTCGATGCATCGATCTATTTTAATCGATGTGTTAGGCCTTACTTTTATTGGTAAAAAAATTATTTTGCCTTTGCCTCTCGATCTTGATTGTATTTTTTACCTTTGGTTTCAGATAAGGTGTGAGCTTAGAATAAGAATTATATTTAAAAAAAAATTCGATACATCGCAAACATCAATGGTTTTCCACGATACATTTTCTTTGGACATCCTTAAACGAAAATGAATGAAACAACGTCATCATGGCTTCAGACCAATGTCGTGGCAGTCACATCTTTTGGGGCGGATCTCTTACTGATACGTTAACATGCTGCACACTTTTTATAAGGTTTTAGACAAACATTTAAATTTCCCACATCATGTTAAAACTTTAACAGCGCAAGTTTCGCAAACAAAGTGGAGAGGCGAAATTTGTATTTTGAGCTATTTCAGAATGAAATACGATTTAGTCAATTGGTTCATTTGTTATGGGTACCAGATCATTGGTATTGAAACTAGAGCAATAATTTATGACACAACACACAGAAAATAACTGGTCCGTTTGAGCGCCTAATCAATAAAAGCTGTGTACCGGGCCGTCTTAAGTAGCCCATAGCATGTGGCTTTATTGGTTGCTTTACTCGACTAGCCGTTCGGCGAGCCGCTCGTCGAGCCGCTAGCCGCCAACAAAAACAACGCACGATGTTTTCTAGAATAAGGAGCAGTAGCTTATTAGCTCACAGACTGCAGGTTTAAACTGGGCCATGCTAATCGGCACTTTTACTGCCTAACTAACTATCGGGTGCCACTACTACCTAATTACCTGATTTTTTTTTTGATTTTTTTATCGTCTTTGTATCATACGCCTGCGGACTGTGATTAGGAATAATATCGCTCAAACTATCAAAATACTACTTTGAAAATTAATAAACTCTTATCATCATCACCACTATCATCATCATCATCATCATAATCCCTGCGGGTCTGGTCTCATAAGGGTCTGCGGCGTTCTCGATAGGTACCTTTCAGTTCATGACCTTCTTCTGAAAGTGTCAAAGACACAGTGTATTGTTTTTGGCAATAGAACGAATAATGCTCTTGCCTTTCACTATAAAAATACTGAAATTCAATTAACAGAGCATATTATCTCATTTCTGGTTTTAAAATTGATAGAAGGCTTGACTGGAGGGCTCATGTAGAGGACGTAGAGACGAGTGTCTCTAGGCTCCTAGAATTATAGCTGTGAGTGTTAGCATGGACGCAGCATTATCAGCATATCATGCCTTTATTCAATCTAGAATAAGGTATGGTCTTATCTTTTGGGTAATTTCACTGAGATTGAGAAAATCCTAATTTAACAAAAAAGGGGATAATGGATGGGATGGGATATTTGGAATGAGACAAAAAGGCTTATTACTCTGTTGGTGACTTCTTTGACGATCCAGATAGATTAAGTCATGGGATCACATGAGCTTGATTTCCGATTTTAAATTTTTTAAAAAATTCCTAATAGAGATTTCTTTTCTCAGGGTTATACTGTGATATCTGGACACTGCACCATTTAATATTGTTTGTCTTGTGCGCTATTTACAATTTTTTTACTATGTTTTATAGCGATGTGTACCAGTTACTGTTAAGTGTGTATGTATCTACAGTGACGTGTATATTTTAATATCTTGCCACTAACTTACTTTACTTTACTTAAGGTATATGTAAAATAATTTATAATTATTTTTTATGTATTTCTGTAAGTTATACCTAAGTATTTTAATATCATATGTACTGTAATCCAAATGCTGTTACTATGATTTTTGTTTTTATTGTACTTATGAAATTATTATTTATGTTTGTTTTAACAATGTTCTCTGTTCTATGCCAATTGGTTTCTGAATAAAAAATGTTTATGACTATGACTAATGATCATCATTATATTAGGGTGCAAAAAAATTTTGATTTAACCATTTATGCGGACGATACTTCCATGGTTTTATCCGAGGAATCCTTGGATGTTTTACAGGCAAGATGCGAGAGTAGTTTGGAGGCTTTGCATGAATGGTTTAGTGGCATCGACCTTTTTGTTAATGCTGACAAGACTCAGGCATTGCTCTTCCAGTCCCGTCAAAGACCTGAGCAAACGCCCCCAGTTTTAAAGATTGGTGATAGTCCGATCGTATTTACCGAAAGTGTAAATTTTTTTGGTTTAAACATGGATAGGTTTCTTTCGTGGAAACCACATTGCAGGGCTATTTGTGCCAAACTGAATTTAATTTCATATCAGTTCAAAATGTTACACCCGGTACTTACTACACAACAACTTTTGACACTCTACCATGCTCAGGTGGGTAGCAGAATTTCTTATGGCGTCTGTTTCTGGGGTAGGTCACCTATGGTTTCTGATGTTTTTTTGTGTCAGAAAATTTTTTTAAGAAATATTATAAATGTTCCTTCTACGCATTTCTGTAGAACCCTTTTTAGAACTTATAATATATTATCGGTCATGTATGTGTTTATTTTTGAAATGTGAGTTTATGTATTTTTAAATAAGGGTAAGTTAAAAAAAATTGTATGTTACATAATTTTAACACGAGACATAAGTCAGACTTTTATATAAAGCATTGTAATCTAAACATTGCCAGAGACTCTCCAAATGTTCTAGGATCTAAGTTATTTAATATGCTTCCTGAACATTTGAAGAATTCTACTAATTTATTAAGTTTTAAAAGGTGCCTAAGAAAGTATTTAGTCAGTAAGCCTATTTATAGCTTGGACGAATTTTTAAATATCTAATTTTTTTAATCGTTTAATCGTTTTTATTTTTTGTGTCTGACGAATTCTATACATTGTAAAATGTCTTAAGAAATATATACATTTTATTATTATTATTATTATTATTATTATTATTATTATTATTATTATTATTATTATTATAAATTGAAAACAAAACTGAATATTCCGGTTTTTTCGCAAACCTTCGGGGGTATTCGTAATGTTTACAATTTTCTCTTAACAAATTATTGAATCCCAAAATAGGCAACCTTGCCTCGATCTAACCATATTGGTGTCTCTACTATAATAATTATTTGAAACTTTCTTCTAACAAAATGCTAAATTTTCCATTTTATAACGTTTTCACGGATTCGACTCCCACTGTGGTCCAGTCTAGGCCATTCTCCTTAACTCTGCAAACTTGGCTGCAGTCATGCGACGTTGTATAAATTTTGTACATCGACACCCTTTGGAGGAATGTCGACAATGTTATTGAATCCGATTATGCCAAGACTCTAATATTTATAGTTTCCCTTATGCCGTATAATAGCCTTCACGTTGAACAATTTAAAATCGTTTGCCTCATATTATATTTACTTTTTATTTCGGCTACATTTCTATATATTATGAGACTTCGGGTGTGCTTGATGAGATGTACTATTATTTTACATACAGCGTTATGATTAAAGGGCGGAATATATGCATTTTTTGCATATTTTGTCAATTTTATAATAAAATACATATTATTATTTTGAGAGCATATTTTTATGTTTTCGGCTTTATCAAAAAATTTAAAACGTTATAGGTTTAATGTCCAATAATAATATTTACATTTTGGTTATACACAAGGTATTTATTGGGGGTTTTCGGAGTTTTCAGGTATATGGTTAGGGGTTGTTTATTGTCCCTTAATAATGCGTTATTATTACCTGCTTAACAAACTGTATTTATATCGATTTGTAATACTTTACATACTTCATACTTCTCTTTGAATTTGTCGAAAGATTTAAGTATTTTCAGTGTAAAATTAGTAATTTCTAATTTGTGTTCAGAATGTCTAAGGTGGCGAAGACGTCTTGGTGGATTAAAAATTTCTCAGAGTTAGAGTTTATTGGAGAAAAAGTATAGCTTGTAAAAAATTTTGTTTGTGAAAAAAAGAACCAAATCGATCATTACTTGAAAACACCGCTGCATAAGTCAAAGTTACAAAAAATGAAATCTGAGCCAGCTGAGTGTAACAAACGCATTTCAAAATGTTGGAGAAAAATCGAAATCTGAAAAGGAAAATTTTCAAGAAGACTTATGCAAGGCTTTGGGCGCAGCAAACATATCTATACCTTTAAAAAATTGCAAAATCCGCCATTTAAAGAATTATTGTAAAAATTTTGTAAACAAACCATTCCTGACGAGTTCACGCTTAGACAGAAGAATGTCCATTCAGTATACGAAACCGTTTGAGAAGAAATTAGAGCTTTACTGGAGCGATAAACATTTTCACATTATTGTTGATGATAGCACAGGGCACAGATGCTTGTGGCATATATCGCACATCTTATTATGATTGGAGCACTTCAAGAAGATGAAGCAACAAACCCATATTTAATTATTAAATATAACATATTAAATAAAATTATATATTTAATAATTCAGCAGTCCCTATTGAGCTTTTTCTTACCAAATCCAGTCCAGTGAGAAGTAGGCCAAAACTTAAAAATATTTTACCCCAATATGGTACATGTGACTTATCTTTTACTACCTAAGTTGCAGTATTGTCCGATTACATCAGCAGATGTTGAAAGAAGCTTCACAATTTTACTAATAGAAGACAATCCTTTTTATTTAAAAGATTGTTTACTTTTATTTTTCTTTGTTTTTTTTTGCATTTTTTTTTAAATAAACATATTTTTTAGAACCCAATGTGTTTCTTTACCTCATTTGACTATAATAAATTAAAAAATATTGCATAGCAGTAGGCATATTTGGTAAAAAAATGCATATTTTAAAGGCAAATAAGGCATATATATGCGCATATTTTGGCTGAATTTAAACGCATATAATCTGCCCTTTAGTTATGATAATTAATATTAGAACTCGCTGCATCACCTGTCATTAATGACACCCTGTTGCAGTCTGGTATATTTTACGTTAAGCGGGTCACTACAGAAACAGTACCGGAGTGAGCTCTTTTACCTTCACCATCTTTTTAATTTTGTAAGGGTGTCTTAATATTTTGTAAAGATATAGCGTAGGTACTAATTTTATTATTTATAAAATAAAATATTGACAGACCCGTACCTACCAAAATAATTTATTTTTATAAAATTAAAGGAGAAGAAGAAAACAACATTTATTTTTTTTAGTATTTATTTACAAAAAGCAAAAATAGTTATTTATGTATTTATTATACAAGTAAAAAAGTTGTACATAAAACACCATATTAGGAACCTTGTTGGTACTGTTGCTTTTGTAGGAATTTTATATATGGATATATATATAGGGTGTCCTGTAGTTAAGGGACTATACAGATAGTGGACTTGAAAATATGTCATTTAATTTCATGTCTTATAAGTACTTATATTTACTTTATAAAATTGGCGATGATTTGATGTTAAGCGGATATGAGTCAAATTTGGTGTATGTTTATGAGGGCAAGAAGGGGGATTCCATAATGAGTTTTAAGATACCTCCTAGAGAACGCCAGTTACACAATAGAGTTTGATAAATTCTCGCATATATTTTGTGTCTCTCACATTTATGACCGCTTTATCTCAAATTATGAAAGAGGGATATTTTATACGTAAAAAAGTTATACTTCAATAATCTCGATATTTCAATTGGGTTTTGAGATAATTGCGTTTAAATGCTAGATGGCAATAATCATTATAATAAACACCTTTCTTAACGAAACATATTTATTGAAAATTAACCGTGCGTTGTTAAGCAAAAATGACATATTTTCAAGTCTGTTAGCTTCTGTTGCTGTATTTGCCCCATAGTTATGAGACGTCCTGTATATAACGAAAAGTAAGTGTGCTTTATGGTTTAACTTCGCACTTTATTGATTTGACACTTGGGCTGCCATGCGCATTGAGAAGGCAACTTAAGTTAAAAGCAATGAAAAAATGTATACTCGAAAATCGTAGCAACCTATTGGAGGATAGGTACAAAAAGTATACTAAAAACAGGCATGACATTTGACAAAATCCATGTCTAATCGAAAAGAACATAAAATATTATTGTTTTTTCTTTGCTCCTAACTCTTCATTCTCCATGTAGGCAGAAAGAAATCTTCGTCTCTTATCTCCTATAATATGGCCTTTCCATGAGTGCACGCCTGTTGTCATCATTTCTGTAGGTGGTAAGTCTTTACAAGCTTTAGTATTGTGCTAAGGCTTCCAGTAAACTTATTATTTTCATGGAGCTGGCCATGCAAACTCTTTACTATAACTGATTTTTCTACAATCGGATTTATAAATAAAGTAAAATATACTTAATTTATTAGTAAAAAACATTACAGCTTCCCGAGTCCAAGATGACTTCTAGTTGTCTAAAGAAAATAATACAAACCAAAAATATATAAATCAATAATTTTGATGATGGGAAAATATGCCTATAGATAAATATTAATTTCTACACTCAAGTATGCATGTGAAAATGATGGCTGAATTAGTTAGAGGTTAAAAATTAAGAAAATATAGCAAAGTATAGACCATCAACTTTTAAGTGGTATAACTTAATCGTAATACATAAGTTCAAATGAGCTGTAGGTTCCAATTTCCTTACATATAATCCTGCACCTACTAGAAAACCTAAAATGGTAAATAATATAGTAGGTATATAGTAGGTATTTTAAATATTTTGTTATTTTCAGACATCGATAGAGTTTACCTTTATTTGAAGTAGTAACTGCAGTTCCTAGTTTTTTTTAAAACCTGTAATTTCTGCAACCGAGGTAGAAATGCTTCTAATGAAAAAAAAAACTTTTGTGGGTATTTCAATTGGGTTGAAATATATTATAGTGTTATTCCTTACGTTCTTCCAAACGTCCATCTATATATCGTATTACCGAAAGTTCAGAAATCTGCAAAGCTTTATTATTTTCCTAAAAATTTAAAATTTATTTACTACTCTCAAAAATAAATACTGACAATTTGGCGAAGGTATAAATTAAAAAAAAAACACGACTGGTTTGTTCGTTGTTAGGTTGAAAAACCTTTTAAATTTAATTTTGATCATAGTATAATAAATAAATAAATAAATACATTTTTTATTTCAAGAGACCAAAATTTACATTGGTATAGAAAAAGTCAAAAACGACACACAGAGAACTGTGGAGAAGCGACTATTACTTATAAGTACAAAATATATATACCTACTAAATTACAGTTAGGATGACAAATCACAATCCATAAATTCACGAATATTGTAAAAAACATGAGAAACCAATATACTACAAACAGTTTTTTTTAAAATGGCTTTGCTTGGTAGGTATATTTTTGATCTCCCTAGGTAACTTATTATACAGTCTGGTTCCCATGTAAAATGGACTCCTTTCAAATAATGTCATGTTGTGCGCCGGTACAACAAAGTTCATATTGTTACGCGTTTCATAATTATGAACGTTTTCCATGGATAAGAAACTATGTAGGTTGTTTTTTACGTACATAAGAACTTCTAAAATGTATAAATAAACTCGGCAAAGTGAGCAATTTAAGTGATCTAAATAGCCCTCGACATGAATGACGACACGACACTTCCATCATACTTCTAACAGCCTTCTTCTGGATTAAAAACACTCTATTTAAATTTGATGGAGAGGAACCCCAGAATAAAATTCCACTTTTCACTCGAGAAACAAATTGGGCATAGTACCTAATAAGATAAGAGAATATTCCTACTGACCACACCACATAGGCGATAGAGAGCATAACATATCGGAGAAATGCTAGAACTTAGTTCAGTGCAGTGAAAGCTCCAAGATAGGGCATTATCAATATGTATACCCAGTACTTTTGTTTGGGCAACCTGTGCAATCGATCCACCATTCGCCCTGACAAGCAGGCTCTCATTAAAAGTTGACCTACCCGGAGTGAAGTTGATAAACACTGTTTTAGTTGTATTCAAACATAACCCATTGCTGGCAAACCATGCTTTAAATCTTGCAAGCATATCACGCAATAATGCAATCGAACTCTCGGCGGCACTGTTACAACTCAAATAGGAATTATCATCAGCAAACATAACAAGTTCTTTTTCATTATGAACCACGCCTGGAAGATCATTCGCAAAAATTAGAAATAGTAAGGGGCCCAGAATGGATCCCTGAGGAACACCAATGCTTATATTACGTTTATCAGATCGAATACTTTGAAGATCCACAACCTGATCACGCCCAATCAAATATGACTGCAGCCATTCACCAACCATACCTCTCATGCCGTATTCATGTAATTTCGCCGCTAGTAAGACGTGGTCAACAAGGTCGAAGGCCTTACTGAGGTCCATAAAAAGACCGAAGCATTTCTTATTACTATCAAGTGCACTATAAAGCTCGCCAGTAAAGCTTAAGATCGCCGAATTTACACTCATTCCTTTACGAAAAGCATGTTGACAATTTGTAATAATATTAAAAGTTGATAGGAACATCGAGATTTGGTTAAAAACAATTCGTTCCAGAATTTTTGATACTGAGCTTAACCCTTGAGCGCCCAGCCTACTAAAAGCAACGTAAATGCCCAACCGGGGTCCCCAAGGGACCCCATAGTAAATAAACATATGGATATGCATTAAAGTGTATTTTAATTATCAAACACAAGCTTAAGGTTATAGTGTTCAAAATATTTATTAAATATTTAAAAATTAACTTACAACACCTTCTGAAGAATATTAACAAAAGCAAAACAAATACTAATATGTAGGTATTATACTATTATCTCTGAGGGACCCCACCTACCTAATAGCGTTATAACCTGGCACTGTCGCGGCGTCGGCGGCTCAAACCAAACTAACACGTGCTAACACTATTTTCAAGCACATACCTAAAGGCGCCGTTGCCAGATTTTTTTTATTCCAGAAATACTAAGGAAAATACTGTACTGGGGTCCCGCAAGGACCCCGCTTAGGCATTCAAGGGTTAATAAAGAGATCGGGTGATAATCGTCTAACCTATCTTTCTCTCCTTTTTTATGAAGCGGAATAACCCGAGCAGTCTTAAAGATATCAGGAAAAATTGCCTTCTCCAAAGACATATTTATTAGGTACGTCAATGGACTCAATATATAGTCGCTAATAGATTTCAACACATTTACTGAAATATTATCAATGCCAACTGAATTTGATTTTTTTAATGCCTTTATAACGTCATTTACATCACATTCCAAAACAGGTCTGAAAAACATTGTGCCAACTTTTTTGCGATATTTGAAAGTATATTCACTCTTTTTTCGTTTCATCAGTAATTAAATTTTGCGGGGCCTCCACAAAATACTTATTAAAAGCATTAGCCATGTCATTCAGATTACTTATCCGGTCGCCATTCACGTAAAGACTTTCAATATTATTTCTAGTCTCTCCTCGAGCCAAAGTATTTTTGATTATACCCCATACAGTCCTGCCCTTATTTGCCGAATTTATGTACAATCTATTATTGTGTAACCTTTTAGCAGCCTGAATAGTTTTATTATATACCTTTTTATAATTCTTATAGTAGTTGACCAAGACAGGACTATCAGTCTGCGCTACCAACGTATGTAGTTGTTTTATATTTCGAGCTGATACGCGAATACCAGAAGTTAACCATGGTTTTTTGTTATTATTTAAAAATACTTTCTTTAGAGGAAATGCAATATTAATATACATTATAATAAGTTGAACGAATTCCTGAAAAGCCCTTTTCACGTCGGCAGCTTCAAAAACAGACAGCAATGTCTCTTTCTGTAAGTAATATCTTAATGTATCATAATTTTCAGTAGTAAATACTCTTTTATAAATGAATACTTTCTCATTTTTTGGCATGGGCACTTTTTTTAAACCTAAAATCTGCGCTGAATGATCCGACAATCCATTAAATTCCACGTTACAATCTAATTCATAAACACCCAGTAAATTTGAGCACATATAATCAATTGCACTTGAAGAACCAGCCACACACCTTGTCGGCACGCAAACATGAAAGGCAAGTCCGTACATACTTAATAGATCATGTAGCTAATTTTTTTCTACTGTATTTTTTAGATAATCAATATTAAGATCACCGCATAGGATTACTCTTTCATTCTTGTTTATGTTTACATTTGACTCTAAAAATTTCGTTAACTCATAAATAAATAAGTTTATATCAGCTAAGGGCGATCGATAAATACAAAAAATCTTTATTGTTTTCTTATTTTCAAGCACCAATTTTACACCACAAATCTCAAAAAGTTTCTCAGTACAAACAATATTATTTAACTTAATTTCTGTTACGGATTCAAAAAATGTATTGCTGGAAAATATTGCAACGCCACCATTCTTAAAATTTGTTCTGCAAAACTTACTGATTAATACTTATATACTTGTTAGGACTTACCATATTAAATTGACTATCATTGAACCAATGCTCAGTAATACATACGATATCGGCATTGCATTGTAGCAAAGCGACCTCCAAGGTGTCAAGCTTATTCCTCAGACACTGCACATTTTGATGATAAATTGTTACACTTATATCCCCCTGTATTGATTCACTGCCACTCGACCTTTCACTCGACTTTCTATACTGATGCGCTTACTCAAAATACTGCAATTTGTAGAGTCAAAAGGCGAATGGTGCACATCCAAAGAAATGTTACTCCTTTTATTTGCATCCTGACAATTGACACATTTATAACTGTCGCTGTTACACCGACTCTTCTCATGATCATTTTCTCCGCATTTGAAACAACGAATTTCAGTAGTACACTCGTTCGCTCTGTGATTAAAACCTGCACATTTGTAGCACCTAAATATTTTGACATATTCAAATACTCTACATGACGTGGACCATCCGATACTTAAGCTTTTTTCTTCTAAAACCGTTTTCAAGGTTTCCGGATCACACTCGATAATTGCCATATAATGAGTTTTCATCTTTTTAAAAACAATAACCTTCATTTGGCTGTTTTTACGGCCCAGGAACAAGTTCTGTGACTTTATGATATCAATTAGTTCTTCATTCTTCATAGTTAGCAAGCAACAACTAAACTTAATATCCGCTTTTCTTTGTTACAGTTTGTATTGAGTATAAATGGATTTTGACTTTATTATTCTGAATAATTAATGATATTATTATTTTAATTTCATATAGAGAATGTTCTAGATTTGTATAATATTTGGCTTGAACTACTCCAGCTTCTACTAGGATCTTCCCATCTATAGGTTCTGATAACCAAATTTGAATTTACATTTGCCAAAAAAAAAATTTATTTTAATTTATGAACTCCCTATCAAAAAAAACACATTTAATTTCATTAAAATACCATGGTAAAACAATGGTATTTTTGGCTTTTTTAGAAATTTAATGTGGGTTGGGAGTTAGAGGGGTATTTCCACGCAGGATTCATATGAAGAATAATGGTAAATAAATGTGGCTAGAATATAGTGTGAATTAAAACCATAGATTTACATTGATATTTTATGTGCATATTATGGTGAGAAAGGCAACGTGATTCTAATAGGGATTCGCACCATTGAAATGTAATGAAAATAAATGTGTATTTTATGGGGTTTTTCATCATAGAATTTTAATGGTAAAGCATGGAATTGCAGTGAGCGGTTATTAATGTGATCTAAATAGGGATTTGCCACATCGTTGGTTAATGGTATTTTACGTGGATCTAGTGGTCAGAATGGAAACGTGATTCTAATAGGGATTGGCACTATTGAAATGTAATGAAAATCTATGTGTATTTAGTGTGTCTGAATTTTATGAGGTTTTTCATCATAGAATTTCAATGGTAAACCATCGAATTGTAGTGAGCGGTTATTAATGTGATCTAAATAGGGATTTGTCACATCGTTGGTTAATGGTATTTTACGTGGATCTAATGGTCAGAATGGAAACGTGATTCTACTAGGGATTGACACCATTGAAATGTAATGAAAATCAATGTGTATTTAGAGTGTCTAAATTTTATGAGGTTTTTCATCATAGAATTTCAATGGTAAACCATGGAATTGTAGTGAGCGGTTATTAATGTGATCTAAATAGGGATTTGTCACATCGTTGGTTAATGGTATTTTACGTGGATCTAATGGTCAGAATGGAAACGTGATTCTACTAGGGATTGACACCATTGAAATGTAATGAAAATCAATGTGTATTTAGAGTGTCTAAATTTTATGAGGTTTTCATAATATAATTTTAATGGTAAAGCATGGAATTGTAGTGAGGAGTTATTAATGTGATCTAAATAAGGATTTGCCACATCGTTGGTTAATGGTATTTTACGTGGATCTAATGGTCAGAATGGAAACGTGATTCTAATAGGGATTGCCACATTCCATGCTTTACCATTGAAATTCTATGATGAAAAACCTAATAAAATTCTGACACACTAAGTACGCATAGATTTTTATTACATTTTATTGGTGTCAATCCCAATTAGAATTACGTTTCCATTCTGACCATGACCACGTAAAATACCATTAACCAACGATGTGGCAAATCCCTATTTACATCACATTAATAATCGCTCACTACAATTCCATGCTTAACCATTGCAATTCTATGATGAAAAACCTCATAAAATTTAGACACACTAAATACACATAGATTTTCATTACATTTCAATGGTGCCAATCCTTATTAGAATCACATTTCCATTCTGACTATTGAATCCACATAAAATACCATTAACCAAGGATGTGTGCAAATCCCTATTTAGATCACATTAATAACCGCTCACTACAATTCCATGCTTTACCATTGAAATTCTAGGATAAAAAACCTCATAAAATTCAGACACACTAACTACACATAGATTTTCATTACATTTCAATGGTGCCAATCCCTATTAGAATCACATTTCCATTCTGACTATTGAATCCACATAAAATACCATTAACCAACGATGTGTGCAAATCCCTATTTAGATTACATTAATAACCGCTCACTACAATTCCATGCTTTACCATTAAAATTCTATGATGAAAAACCTCATTAAATTTGGACACACTAAATACACATAGATTTTTATTACATTTCAATGGTGCGAATCCCTATTAGAATCACATTTTCATTCTGACCATTAGGTCCACGTAAAATACCATTAACCAACGATGCCGATGTGGCAATTCCCTATTTAGATCACATTAATAACCGCTCACTACAGTTCCATGCTTTACCATTGAAATTCTATGATGAAAAACCTCATAAAATTCAGACACACTAAATACACATAGATTTTCATTACATTTCAATGGTGCCAATGTCAGTAATAAAGGATCCTGTAATATTAACAAGGTTAAGCCAATCAAACTCGACGTTGTTCGGTTCGGTCACTCCGAGCCAGCACGAGGTGTCGTTTCGTCGTTTGTCGTTTCGTCTTCGACGGTCTTCGTCCATTTTTAATTGGTTTTTTAATTGTGTGTGTGTGCAATGGTGTTTTGTTGAATTATCGAGAAAACTTCAAGAAAATGAGGTATGTATATTATAATTTCCACATTTAGTGACTGCAAATTACATAATTAAGCAAGCAACAGCATGCAGCATGTAATAGCGGGCTATAACGACAAAAGCTGTTGAGTTTTCCATTTTATTCGGCGCTGACTTTTTGTCAGGAACAAGTTCGGAACGACCCGCGGCCATTTTGTTGCTTTTGACCTTATATGAAATTAAATAAATAAATTAACTTTAAATTCTTATACTATGAATTTTACAGTTGATAATGACTAAGACTAAGTGCATTTCTAAAAGAATGTTTCCCCGCTGTAGCGAAATGGGTGTTATGACAAAAGAATACGAGATTTAGTGATATTTGGTTGTAGCTTCGTGCAAAATACTGATAATTAAAAGTAAAAATATATCATTTTACTATTAACTTTTAGATCAGAGTATTTGAAGTTGTAGGTGAAAAGGACTCCATTGACACAACTCAAAGAATAATAATATGTAAATTATTACTTAAGTACACCTTTGTAGAAGGAACTAAACTGGACAG
Source organism: Polydrusus pterygomalis (assembly GCA_963969555.1). Classification (NCBI taxonomy): domain Eukaryota; kingdom Metazoa; phylum Arthropoda; class Insecta; order Coleoptera; family Curculionidae; genus Polydrusus; species Polydrusus pterygomalis. Next base: position 24,718,226 of record OZ018375.1, read on the forward strand.
GACGTAATAATAAGATTCCTTTTTCTAAATTTATTAAAGTTCAAAAATTAATTTTAGGTAAGGATGTAAAAGACAATATTATAATATATACAGTGTGTCTACTTAAGTTGGAACCATATGGAAAACTTTTTTATTATTGGTTTTATGGAAAAAAGTTATTCTTCGTAAAAAGTTGTGCATAGTCTAAAACTCAAAATACAATCTTCAGTTATCAAAATTTCCCAATCATATACGAGGTATATTAGAAATTACAAATTTTGCCTAAGAGTAAAGTACCTACCTTTATTTTTGACAAAAGTGAAGAATGTTATGAAGAAAAGTTATTTTGAATTAAAAGTTATATACAAATATGCAATCACAGTTATTTAGCATGAAGATTTAGGTTTTGTTATTTAGTTTAATTACCTTTGTTTCTGTATAAATATGCATGATGTTTGTTTACTAAATATTCTTTGTATGGATTTCCCTATTCCTAAAACAAATAATTATTATGCATTCATAACGTATTTAAATTGTAAGGTTTTCAAAAACACTAACACATGGAAAGGTCATAATTTTTTTAACAGATAGGAGAGATAAATACAAATAATTTATAATATAAAACGTAAATAATCACAAAACCTAAATGTTCATGCTAAATAACTGTAATTGCATATTTGAATATAAGTTTTAATTAAAAATAATTTTTTCTCTATAACATTCGTCTGTATTGTCAAAAATAAAGGTATACTTTACTCTTGAGCAAAATTCGTAATTTCTGATATACCTCGTATATGACTGGGAAATTTTGATAACTGAAGGTTGCATTTTGTGTTTTAGACCGTGCAGAACTTTTTATAAAGAATAACTTTTTTCCATAAAACCAATAATAAGAAAGTTTTCCGTATGGTTCCAACTTATTAATAAGTAGACACACTGTATACTTATATGCTATAATATTTTAAAAACAGTTTCATAATTAAAATTAACCATTACGCATGGTGTTACAAGTAAGGACTGATGGTGTTAAAGTAAAACTACTTTTTACACTAGTGTTTAAAGTAAGACTTTTAGAAGTGCCATCTTAGAATATATTATTTTTGACACTGAAAATAAAATTTAAAAAGCCTATTTTTAATAGTGTTTGTAGATAAAAGTGCTTTAAATATAAAAGTTTACTTTTTATTTTGTAGTTGCTGTAAGAAAAAATTGTTTATCAAGAAATGCCACCGAAAAAGATGTAGAAAGTACAATTAAATTATATTTAAGGAACAGTGTGTGGATAGAGAAGGAGGAAGGGGAAAAAGAACTGTGTCCAATATTAATAATTTCCAGGACACCAAGCTGATTTAAAAGAAACAAAATTGTATGTATACTATAATATCTTTAAAATGTCTTCCGTATATTTATGTCTTTGTGTTACCACACTTTGTGCTAAAATAATTTTTGTCTCCATATGCAATTTCGTACTTACACGTAGTTTTGTTTGTATGTCATTTAAGACATATAATCTAATAAAACTGTAAGATTAGAGTTCAGTCCACATACAACTGTGTAATACTAAAAACAAAAATGTTAGATAAATGAGGGCACATAACAATTATACATTATACAACTATGTGTCATCTAAGATAATTTATTTGGTGTCGAACGAGGTATTTCCACAGGTCAAATTATATAAAGATTAACACTAAACATAACACAACACATTTAAAAAAAAATAATATATACTTTAATAATAAATAACAGAGGATGACATTATTGTTTTCATAAACTGATTTACTGTTTAACATTTTACAGCTGGTTACAAAACTAACTAATCTTTTAAACACAGCACTTTAATACAGTTTGGAAAATCCAGGCATTAAATTTATAAATATGAAACCTGTTTATTGCTTGTTATAATCTTATTATTTATAAACAATGTCTTAACTGTCTGAGGTTGGAGACATTAATTTGATTGATAGAAGAATTTTGGACTTGCATTATCTTTATTTGGTTTAAATCACAACGTTTTAACTGGTAAGTATCTCCAGTCGTCTTCAGGTGAATACTAAATAAGAAAAGTAATTACAGGTCTATTTATACTAGCTAGGTGCACTGAAGCATGCGTGAGATATGTGTGCAGTTATGCGTTTAATTCGAGGTCTTATTCTAAGATTACATCTACTTAACAAAGGTTTTTATATATTTCTTATGTCTACTAATGTTTACTGAAGCAACCTGGGTTTCATTGGACATAAGAAATATATGGAAACCTTTGTTAAGTTGATGTAATCTTAGAATAAGACCTCGAATTAAACGCATGACTGCACACATTTCAGTTATACTTCAGTGCACCTATATAGCTATTATAAATAGACCTGTAAGTAGTTACTTTACTAATTTAGTATTCACCTGAAGACGACTGGAGATACTTACCCGTTGAAACGTGACAATGCAAGTCCAAAATGCTTGTATTAATCAATGTCATACCTAATATGCTACTTCTAGTTTATCGATGTATTATTTATAAAAGTTCCTGACGAGGTAAAATAAAATATAAAAATTATTTTGCATTTAAACGTATTATTTAATTTTCTCCCCTACTCCCTTAAGCTTTAAAATACTGGAGAAAATTCAATGCTTGTGAAAGGAAAAGGTCTAGGTTTTGGTAAATTCATTTTTTGTGCGACAAAATAAAATAATTACGTTATTGTGGTGAGCGATACATAAAAAAATCTTAAAAAATTACACAAAGCATAATATAATAATTAAAATGTGCACTTTATATTGTGGACACCATATATACAGACTGTCGACGGATATGGTTTACAATAGCACAAATGGATGAAAAATTTCATTTTTCGGGAAAAAGTCAAGTTTTGCTTGTTAAAAAAAAGCAATTCACGAAGAGAAAATTTTGATTTTTTATACAGGGTTCGCAAAAACTTTAAAAAACATTATTTTTCTCCAAGAGTAAACTACCTTTATTTTTAATTTTTGACCAAAATGCCAATTAGAAAACTTATTGAGAATAACGTTTGTAATTTAAATCCGAGATTTCAAATAAATCTTCGATTTTTTTAGTTTTTTAATTTTTAGAGGTAAATGGAAATTTTACTGCTCAATAAAAATATTAATAAAAAATTTTATTACACTCTATTTTCATAATGGGTGGTGTGTATTTTATTTTAAAATTTTAAATGCATTCCTACCATCTTTTGTGAAAACAAGGAATTTTTTTACCTCTAAAAATTAAAAAAACTAAAAAAATCAAGGATTTATTTTAAATCCCAGATTTAAAATACAAAAATAAAGGTAGTTTACTCTTGGAGAAAAATTACGTTTTTGAAGTTGCAAGAAGCAAAACTTTTTATCAAGAATGACTTTTTCCCGAAAAATGAAATTTTTCATCCATTTGTGCTATTGTAAACCATATCCGTCGACAGTCTGTATATATGGTGTCCATAATATAAAGTGCACATTTTGTTGTACCTATGGTATCCACACTGAATTCCCATTAAAATACAATTCATTTGCCACAATATTTCTCAATCGTGCCACAATAAGCTCACAAAGAATCACCATGCTGGCTCTGGCTCATATTCATTGCTCTTTATTGTACCACTGAAATCCACAGACTGAATTACCATGGTTGCCCATTACAATACAATTCATTTACCACATCATTTCCCCGCCGTGCCACATTAAGCCCACAGATAAACAACGTAAGATCACCATGATAACTCATCATATTTATTTTAAGATCATTGTTGTACCACTGAAATCCACACACTGAATTACCATTGTTTCCCATTAGAATACAATTCGTTTGCCACGTTATTTTTCCATCATGCCACATTAAGCCCACAAAGAAACCACATTAGATCACAATGCTGGTTCATTATTGTTCCACTGAAATCCACACACTAAATTACCATTGTTGCCCATTCAAATACAATTTATTTGTCAGATTATTTCCCAACCGAGCCACATTAAGCCCACAGGGAAACCACATAAGATCACCACGATGACTCATCATATTAATTTTAAGAAGCTCATTGTTGTACCACTGAAATCCGCACACTAAATTACCATTGTTGCCCATTAGAATACAATTCGTTTGCCATAATATTTCCCCGCCATGCCACATTAAGCCCACAGAGAAACCACATAAGATCACCATGATGACTCATCATATTTATTTTAAGAAGCTCATTGTTGTACCACTGAAATCCGCACACTAAATTACCATTGTTGCCCATTAGAATACAATTCGTTTACCATATTATTTCCCCGCCATGCCACAATAAACCCACAAAGATACCCCATTAGATTACCAAGCTGGCTCGTCATATTCATTACGCATTATTGTATCACTGAAATCCACACACTGAATTACCATGGTTGCCCATTACAATACAATAAATTTACCATATTATTTCCCTGCCGTGCCACATTAAGCCCACAGAGAAACCACATAAGATCACCATGATGACTCATCATATTCATTTTAAGAAGCTCATTGTTGTACCACTGAAATCCGCACACTAAATTACCATTGTTGCCCATTAGAATACAATTCGTTTGCCACATTATTTTTCCATCATACCACATTAAGCCTACAAAGAAACCACATTAAATACTCATTCTGGCTCATCATATTAATTTTAAATATCTCATTGTTATACCACGGAATCTCATTAAAGTTAGGAAATTCACACACTGAATTACCATGCGTATCCATTGAAATATCCACATTAATATCACAAGGTTTACCATTACATACCTGGTTATTTCGGAGAATAACCGACTTCTTAATAACACATTAGGAACCACAGAAATACCATTCTTTAAAAAATCATTGTTACACCATAAATGCATTGCTCATAAAAAACCATAGATTTGCAATCGACTCCAAACCCCGTTAAAAAGTGCCAATACACACTTCGTTTCTCATTATTTTCCTTACCATTGAACCACATTATTTTTTTTATATGATTTCAATGTGTTTTTTTTACAGGGCTAAGCTCAGTTTTACCTTGCAATTGAAGACCACAGGAGAAAAACGTGTCAAGTCATTTTTTTATTTTTTTATAGGAAACGAATTTTAAGGTTAAAAACGCTACGATAATTACACAAGTTGCAAAATGGTTATTTATTTGCCATCATATTGAAGCTTTGACCTTTCTCTAAGTCCCTAATGACCCTTGTAACAAAATATCTATCTGGTATTTCACCACAATGTGTCGAAGTTTCAAAAAACTCAGAATACAGGGGAAAAAGGTGTTATGTCACTGACTGCTAAGTCATTCCAACTTTTTATTAGATTAAACTTTCGTACAATGTCCATTCTTTCATCTGCAGTAGTTATCTTTTCAAAACATCTGTATCGTCGGCATTGATAAGGATCACATGTGACTGAAGCCTCATTAACTTGGTAACATGGTATTGTTTTTCACCAACAGCAATAACAAACCAAACCTTTTTTTACGCTGGTACCGTTAACCTTACTTGCCGAAGACATAAACAACGACTGCCAAACTATTAATTTATGTACGCGCAAAAAGGCGACAAAAGTGACTTAACACGTTTTTTCATTATACCGCGTGGACTTCTTGTTCAATTATTGTATTACCTGTTTTAACCCCTTCAGACCTGAATTATTTCTTCTTAATAAAATTTTTTTTTCTTTGTTTGTCATCAGGGGGATAGATTTAGTATATCCCATATATATATTATAAATTTACTTCTACCCTGCTTTTTTATGTCCATGTATATGTACATGTGGTCCGAGTAGGTAAAAAAAAATTGTTGAGTCCTGATTGTAGACCATACATATTGGCATGAGTGGCTATTTCTTCAAACATTGTTTCTGGAATATATCTTAGAAGTATTCAATAGGATAAAGAGGTTGGGTAAAGCTTGCATTTTTGTCACATTCCCACTCCTCCTTATCGATGGTCCTAAATGGTTGCTTCTTCCACTTTACATTGGGTTTTTTATTACTTTTTTTTTGATATTAGTTATATTAGAGGCTGATCATCGCTGGAATTATCTGAATCTTCTTCTAGTATTTCTTCACTCTGAAACCCCTCCTGAGCTCATTCCTCATTTTGTGTTATAATGTAGGCCCCTGGTCGCAAGACACTGGGAATTTCTACTTGTTGCAACTCGTCCTCTTTTTCCTGGTCCTCTTCTATTTTTCTAATATCAGACATATCTACATTTTCAACTAAATTTATGTTCTTTTACATGCTTTGGATTATCTAGATTGTATCTTTGGTATACTTGGTACCACATGTACATGTAGACGAACAGGCATAAGCAACAATTGAGACTGTTTGTACATGCCCATGTACATCAAGTTTTAATCAAAATTCTAAGCAAACAATGGATGGAATCGGCATAACTATAAATTTATATTACTTTTAAAATATTTTTTAACACATTACAACTAGTTTCCGAATTTAAAAAATCCAATACAAGAAAATTCGTAAATAAACATGACTTACCGTGAGTTACAGTTGCAGGTTAGGACCACAGTCCGAAATTTGTAAACAACTTTTAGTTACATACGATAGACGGCGAAAATGTTACTTTATTTCAAACAAAAGATATTGCTGGGAACGGATAAACCGCCCGAAGGAAATAAATTCATTATTTTCTTTGATATAGAAATATATAAAATATGCGTACATACTCATGTACTCCAGGTCTGAAGGGGTTAATGACCTAATGAACAGAGTGGTTTCAAATCCATGCTAATTAAACGCCTTTCTATAAACAGAATTTAAAAGTGGGATAAGAATATATTTAAATTAAAATATAACATTTACCTGAAGAGCGCTGAACTCAGGGTGCATTTTGTTAAAATATTGGTACGCATTTTGTTCGAAATTCTGTACCAGCTCATTTCCATGCATAGAATAAGATTGTTTAACCTAGAACGAGGGGTAGGGTTAAAATATAAACAATAAAACATTTAGTAACTTTCCAGGTGTGTATACCTACCATTCATTTTTTTAAAAGTGCATATAAGGCCTATATAATATTAAGCAAGCAATGCTCTGTAAAACCGTAAAAATAAATATGCGTTTACTATTAAGAAAATGATTTCAGATTAAATTTGACCCTCGTTTTTGAATATTCCGTAACTTCTGTTGTGCATATTCATGCATGGGCATTTTCTATAAAAAAAAATACCGGTAAAGGCCGTTGACTCCGACTTTAGACACAAGTCACTTTTTAGTAAATATTACAGTAATTAATTTAAATAATTGGTTTACAAGTACCTTATTTCCTTCGACAATATTACTTGGACCATTAAACACACAATAATAAAATAAATAAATAAAAATAAATGTTTATTAACCGACTTGCCATTTTAGAATACAAAACATTTACTGATACAATATATATAGATACATAGTAAAGAGCTGCAACAGTAAATTTCAATATAAGTAACACTATACCCAACTAAAGAAGAGTTTTTTTCAAATTAGATTTTAAGCCCTGCAGTGTCAAATTAAACAAATCAATATTTACGGGCAGTTCATTTGCTTTACGGCAAAATCTAGAGATGGGGCTGTGAAAAGTATAATTAACCCTATGTGTATCAATACTAAACAGACAAACTTGTCTGGTCACCCTAACTGGTGCATGAAAATTTATTAGTTGCAGTAAAGCAGACGAATCAATTAGACCATTAAGTATTTTATACAGAGTACAAAGATCGATATACGATCGGCGGTTCCCCAGCTTTGAAAGACCCAGCAAATATAAATCATTATAATTAATTTGTTCAGCTGTTATTTGTAATTTATAAGCGATATGCCTAAGACATCTCTTTTGAACTCTTTCTAAAGTATTTAAGTGTATTTGGTAGTAAGGAGCCCAAACCTGGGACGCATATTCAATTGAGCTACGAACTACCGCACAGTAGACATCCCTTATAGCATAAATGTTATTAATGTCTTTAAGTGATCTGATGACAAAACCCAACAACTTAATGGCTTTGTTTGTAATAAATTCAATGTGTTTAACAAAAGAAAGTTCATGGTCCATTATAACCCCTAAATCTTTAATGGTAGATACTCTATTAATTAATTTATTATTCAAGGTGTAGTTGTATGTGAGGGGATTTTTTATTCTACAAAAACTTATCACATTACATTTAGAAAGGTTCAACTGCAGATCATTCAAGTTACACCAAATAATGAATCTATTAAGATCATCCTGTAGTTCAATACAATCAGCAAGAGATAATATAATTTTGTAAATTTTCAAATCATTAGCATATAATATAATATAACTATTTTTAATACATGTTTTTAAGTCATTAATAAAACAGTTAAACAGAAAAGGGGATAAATGTGCACCCTGCGGGACACCCGACAGCACAAGAATTTCAGAAGAAAGAAAATTTTTAATTTTAACTATTTGTTTCCTGTCAGTGAGGTAGCTTTTAAGCCATTTTAAGAGAGTTCCCTGAATCCCCAAGCCAGCAAGTTTTTTTATAAGAATATCATGATTTACTCTGTCAAAAGCTTTCGTAAAATCTGTGTAGGCAACATCTACCTGGTGGTGATTCCCCAAGGCTCATAGCAGATTATGCTGATATTCTAAAAGGTTAGTCACTGTAGACTTTCCCTGGACAAAACCATGTTGTTCTGGGATAATGATATTTTTAAATTGGGGTGTAATGAAATTCGTAACAAGCGACTCTAATACTTTGGGGATAATTGAAATTTTCGATATAGCGCGATAGTTTTTTATATCATTACGATCTCCATCCTTATAGATGGGGTAATATAGCTTCGTTTCCATTCATCGGGAAAAACTCCAAGAAGTAACGATTTATTAAAGATATCAGAAAGTACCTCAGACAGAACAAATTTTGTATTTTTTAAGAATTGTACAGGTATGCCATCAGGGCCACATCCCAGGTTAACATTCAAGTTTGTAATACTGTTAAAAACATTTAGGGTATTAGTATTATATTCATTTACATTTACAAACATGTTGGAGTTAAAATCATAGTCCTTAGATTTATTTTTTATATATTGAGATGCAAAATGCTGAGAGAAAAATTCTGCTGTGTCACCAGGAGACTCACTAATCTTATCATTAAAGTGCATAGAGTTGGGAAGGTCTAGGTTCCCTTTTTTTGAATTTATATACTTCCAAAACTCTCTTTTATTGCGAATATTTTATTCAAGGTTTTCGGTGTATTCAGCGTGACTCAAATTTGAGTATGTTTTACACTGTGAACGCAATTGTGAGAATTGATAGTAATCTTCACACTTACCCGATTTCTTAAACTTTTTATGAGCAATCTTTTTTATAAAAATAAGCTCCTTCATAGTGTTATTAAACTATTTTGGGAAAATTGGAGGCCTACACCTAAATTTGGGAATATATATGTCTATCACAGTGTAAATAATTTCATAAAATTTATTCAATATTACATTGATATCATCAAAATTCAAAACCTCATTCCAATCAACCATAGATAAATGAAAATTAATCTCCTGGTAATCAGCTAAATTAAAGTTATAGTAGTAATAATCATAATTTATTTGATCCTTGTGGGTATCATAATCTATTTTAAATGTCATGATCCATAACCCTCAAAACACAAAAATATTATTGAAAATAGATAAGTTAACCAAAATGGTACTTGTACTAACAGTGAGAAAAAGGCCTTCTATTCCTTATAAGAATTCACACACTCTTTATACAAATGTTTAATAGTATATGTGACAGCAAAGCGCTTTCCTCCTAAAGACAACGAAAATAACCCGTTGTGTAGTGATAATATCACGGTAATGTAGCCAATAGGAAATAGGAGTTATTGCTACCATAGAATAGTTTATAGCCATTATTGCTCTAAATACTCACAGTAATTATCAAGTTCTATTGGGGGTGTAATCTGGTTTTATATACTGTATTAATTCCGATTGGCAGTTGTAATGAAACTTGACATTATTCATAATAATATTTGCTTGCTACGGTTAATAAAGCATCTACTTAACAACCAAAAATGTGGTGTCGAAGACGACCCATTCTGTGCCGGATGCCTGGAGGAGGAAGATATCCCGCTGCATTTTCTGGGCACCTGTGAGGTCCTGGGAAGACTTAGGCACCAGGTCCTGGGATCGGCGACTCTCCAAAAGGAAGAAATCAGGGCCCTAGCCTGGAGCGACATACTTAACTTCATAAAGATGTCGGTACGCTTTGGCGGGGGCCAAGGTGGTTAGTGTGACTGGGGGTAGACTCTGGGGTGGGCAAAAAAATCGCTGTTGGTCTACTTGCCAGGTTTTTGAAACCTCCCCTCAATTACTACTATAACCAAAAATCAGTACAGTAGTTCTCAAAAATTGAAATAGCTTCTGGTATGCTATTGTTCTTGTCGTTTAACATTGAATATGATTATCTATTATGCAATATGGTTTACTGAGATGGTAAAATTCGTTCATAGATTATAAAGTCCAATACTAATGATGGGTTGTGCGAAATAAGAATCTTCTATTGCTTTATTTGACATGCAAAGTTTAAAATAACTTAAATGCAAAGTAAAAATAACATTAATTGAAACTGGTATTGCTACGACCAATAAAATTAAAATTCAGACAGGACAGGACGATGTAACCTGCGCAACAAATATGTTTAAACAAATAATACGGCGCGCGCCGATTGCCGATCGCTACGAACCCCCACCAACGTCTTGTGGATTATAGGTTCTAACGGATACAATTCGTTTCCAGGGACGCTGTTCTGCTTTCTTAATTGTAGAGAAAGCGCTTTACTGGGAATAAAATGTGTCGCATTAAGAATATACAACTTATTTCTAAACGAAATTGTATTAAAAGTAGTCACAAGACTGTGCTGCTAATGGAACTGATTACTACCAATAAAAACACTGTTCTAGCAAATCTGGAATTGATATAAAATTAAAGCAGGTTTGATACACTAGCAATTTATTTAATATGGGTTAAAAAAAATAAGTTATCTATACAAACTATCTCTTAGCAAACCTGTATTAGATCATTTTCCTCAATGTAGGTAAATAATTTTTCCTTGCCCTAAACTGCAATTTGCTTGTTACGTTTACAGCCATCAAAATTTGCCCCACCTGTAAAAAAGTTCACGTGCCGCGTCTGGTATGTATAGCTGCAAACCAGACGAAAGCAAATATATAATATGTATTTTGGACACTCTCGATCTAAAAAGAAACCGATACCGACATGCAAATAAACTAAATAAACTTCCAAGTCCAAGGTAAACATAATTGTATATAACCTGCAGTAAATAGTCTTTATTACAGAAATTTAGTCTTCATTTTCCGGAAAACACTCGTTTTGTAAATTACTTAGCAACGAACCCCAGGTGTCTCAAGCCGGCAAATGACACCTTAATATTTTGCAGGGTATAAGTATAAAATAATTTTAAAGTTGGAAAGGCACTCTGCTAAACAAAAACCCCGTTTGGTCGAACTTTAATCGTATCGGGGAGGTGGGAGATAAAAATGTTGATTTTAATGTTGGGAAAAAAACAGTTTCAGTTTTTTATTGTTTGAAGTTCAAACTGACTAGTGTTTTCCAAGCGCTAGTTTTTATATAATACTAGCTATACCCCGCGCACGTTGCTACGCTACTTAATAAAATAAATTTGAAGGAAAGACATTACACAAATATCCGGCATCCCGACATCCCGACATCCCGGCATCCCGGCATCCCAGCATCCGATGTGCAACTTTTTTTAAGCCGAAACCTTCCTCGGCCTGCACACAACAACTCACCAAATCCCGGCATCCCGGCATGCGTTGCGCCACTTTTTTTTATGCCGAAATTTTCCTCGGCCTGCACACAACAACTCACCAAATTTTCCTCGTAATCGGATAAATGGTATAGGAACGGATACGGGACATACAGAGAGACAAACATTCATTTTTATATACGGGTGTCCGAAAAATACGTGTACAACGTTTGACGACAGACTTCTGACGTCAAAATAGGTCGATCTAACCCGACTTAGTTATATCCAAAATTGTCTCGTTTAGCCGGTAGAGGGTGTCAAAAATTTGTAAAAATATTGGTTTTCCTAAATTACGTGAAAACCTGCAAATCGATTTTAATGATTTTTAGTATGTAGACTAATACTATAAAATTACGTTTTCTAGTAGTATAGTCACCGGCTGTAAATAAGTGGAAGTGTTTTAAAAGTGATATAATACGTCAACATTTCTCCTCATTTTTTATATGAACGGCGTTATGACAACCTAGATATTTTTGTAGAGTGACTGGAAAGTATTTGGAAGCTATTTTACGTCTTTAATATTTTTCGTTGAATGAGCTGTTTTGCCAGAAGAAAATATTTACAATATTTAGTATTATTAGTAATAATATTAAAATCAAATTACCTGTAACAATAATTTTTTAAGTGACCTTGTTGCTATGGCATTTAATAATTCGACAATTATTGACAAATTGTCACCAGTCTATGAAATTTACTTAAGTATACGATCAACATTCTTGAATTACAAGTTCATTTTACCATTAAAAATGGAAAATTATACGAACTCTGAGAAGGTTGACATGCTCCTGGTATACGGGTTTTGTCAAGGAAATGGACGTCAGAGTGTTAGGGTTTACATGGAGAGGTTTCCTAACCGTCGAATACCAAACCACCAAACATTTGCCAATATCGAGCGTCATCTTCGGGAAACGGGCAGCTTTGAGAAAAACTTTGAAGGGAGGGGTCGTATGCGATCAACTCGAACTGTGGAAACAGAAGAGATGATTCTGGAAAGAGTTGAAGAAGAACCAAGTACCAGTACCCGTCGCTTAGAACGTGAGTTACATGTTCCTAAAACGATTGTCAATGAGGTTTTAAAAGAACAGTTGTCACATCCTTATCACGTGCAAAAAGTCCAGGAACTTTTACCGACTGATCCCCCCATGCGGCTTACATTTTGTCAAATTATTAGAAACAAAATAATCCGTGATCCAAATTTTTGGAGAACAATTATGTTTACTGACCAGGCGTGCTTTACAAGATCTGGAGAGCACATTACCAATTCTTCTGGACAATTTGCCCCTTTTACTTTGGAGGGAAATGTGGTATATGCATGATGGTGCCCCGCCCCATTTTTCCGTTGCCGTTCGGCAATACTTACATCATCAATATCCCAATCGATGGATTGGAAGGGGCAATGATGCACCAGTAAAATGGCCACCACGTTCTCCTGAGTTAAATATGTGTTACTTCTTTTTGTGGGGCGCTATTAAAACAGAAGTTTACAAGACTCCGGTAAACATACGCGATGATTTATTGCAGCGGATTTTAAATGCAGGCAACCATTTTAATAACCCCGAGACATTAGACAGGGTCCAATATCATTTTTTAAGAAGTGTTAATAAGTTAAGTGTATTCAGCGAGATGGCGGTCATTTTACACATTTGCTTAGGTAATGTTTTTGTTTTACTTAGTTTCTTACAATACATACTTTCAACTTTGTTGTACTTTGCTTTATTTTTATTGTTAATAATTGATGTATGCAGGTAATTGTAAATATTTTCTTCTGGCAAAACAGCTCATTCAACAAAAAATATTAAAGAGGTAAAATAGCTTCCAAATACATCCAGTCACTCTACAAAAATATCTGGGTTGTCATAACGCCGTTCATATAAAAAATTAGGAGAAATGTTGACGTATTATATCACTTTTATAACACTTCCACTTATTTACAGCCGGTGACTACACTACTAGAAAACGTAATTTTATAGTATTAATCTACAAACTAAAAATCATTAAAATCGATTAGCAGGTTTTCACGTAATTTAGGAAAAACCAATATTTTTACAAATTTTTGACGCCCTCTACCGGCTAAACGAGACAATTTTGGATATAACTAAGTCGGCTTAGATCGACCTATTTTGACGTCAGGAGTCTGTCGTCAAACGTTGTACACGTATTTTCCGGACACCCTGTATATATAGATAGGAGCATCTTTGTGGGTAACTAGTGATGGCAACATAAAGCCCCGGTCACATCTGCCGAGCAAAACATTCATGAACGTTTGAAAACGCTAACACGGAGGATGCGTGTCCGGTACATAACATATTTACCTCTAGATAAACAAACAATATTCACTAAAGTGGCAAATTTATAGCATTTCGCATGTAAACAAAACCACACAGGAATAGGCATGCGCACTGCAAAATGATTAAACGAATGGGGAAAATAGACAAGTCCGGGCTTAAACATCTTGTTTGTGTGACTTAGGCTTAGTTAGATGTTTTATGGAAGTAGTCCATCTCACAGTGGAGTGAATATTTATTAAGGGTAATGAAACACTAAGTCTGCTCCACTAGTTATTTTTCTGTGCTTTTGACCACTTGACGCGACATCTAGTTACCAAAGTTTACAACTTAATTTCAAATGTCCTCCTAGAAATGACATTTTATTAATCAATACAGTTTTCTATAAACGATCCTTTAAGTAGGTACAGCGTTCACTTTGGCCTACCTGGTTCTGTTCATTTGTTTAAAACCACCGATCCTACTAATCCTTTCATGTTTCTTCTCCTTTTAATACATACACATATATTGTTATACTATTTTAATACGGTACTGTATCATTTAGTTTTTACCATTGTTGCTTTTCGGTTCTTTCTTGGACCCAGAAGAAAAGAAGGGGTTTCTAGCCTTACTCCATTTTGTCATCAACTACCAGGATGAACTGTGTAGTGGATATTCGCTCTAATTTTCGAAAATTTAAATTTAAACCAACTCGACGCAAGTTTTTTAATTCAATAATGTACTTACTTAACCTAAAAATTTTGAAGGTTAATTTTTTTAATTTTTAAGACTTTAATATAATTAATTTTCTATCCATTAGGTGAGTAATTTTCTACTTTTTCTACAAATAACTACCCTAAGTTTTCAAATGATTTGTACACCTCCCTTTCTTCCACATATCAAAAATATTTTTACAAAAAATTTTTAACAAAAACTTTTTAAAAATTAGATTAAAACACAACAACTTGCCAATTTAACCCCCCTCCCCCTTTTTTCAGTTATTCAAGTTTGGGCCCAACGCAAGAATTGAAAATGTAAGTTTTCCTTCAACTTTCGCCAATTAACAACACAATTTTCGCTGAAGATGAAAGCCTTTGCTTTCGAAACATGTCCGAAGTAATTTTAATCAAATATAACTAGTGGAGCAGACTGAGTGTTTCATTACCCTTAATTAGTTAGATGTGTTTAAATTGATCATAATAACATAAAATTACGTATCAAAAACAATAACTACTTCATACTTATACTGAAAATATGAAATACCCGGTATTTGGGCATACTAAAATCATTCAATGGTCTTCACTAGTCATTGTATTCGAGTCACTAAAGATACAAATACAAGTCACTAAACTACGCAAAAACTAGAAATACTGAAATACATAATATTATGTCATTGTGTGAAGCTAGCAACGCAGCAACGATTTTTTGGGGTACGTGTCAATTCCGCCTGTAGCGTTTGTAAATGATTTTCAATTTTTTTAGTGGCGACGATTGAAATTCGACCATTTAAATGTATCGTCATTAGTAAACTACCCCATAGAGGTAAATTACCTGCTAAAATATACGAATTTCCATAAACCCGGAGGAAAATGTTACATAATAAAAACTTCGAAAAGTAACGTTTAAACGAATTTAAATTTTTTTAGTGGCAAGGATTGAAATTTTACGATTTAGATTTATCGTTTTTAGTAAACACTCAATTTCAATCTTTGCCACTAAAAAAATTTAAATTTGTTAACAAACGTTACTTTTCGAAGTTTTATCCTGTAAGTATTTTCCTCGGGATTTTGGAAAATTCGTATATGGCAGGTAATTTAACTTCTATGGGGAAATTTTTTAATGGTACAAATAAGTAGAATATTTGGGGTAAAAGGTATCATGGGAAGAAACATTTTCTTTTTGAAAATCAGTATGAAATTTTTAATTAATTCAATATTACTGAAATATAAATAAACTCATTTAAAAAATTTAAAATTGAATTATACATTTTTTTGTCTAGTGCATCTCTAGTGCATTAGTCTATAAATGTTGTTTTGAATATTTTCATTTTATTTATAAAATCATAATGAAGAAAATATAATAAAAATTACAAAACAACAAAATACAGTTTTTTGATAATTACAATAAATCATCTACGTAAGGATTATCATTATCAGATTCGTTCAAGTTAATAATAAGGGGAAGTATCGATAATTCAAAGAAGTTGTCCATTTTCTCTAAGAGACCTGAATAAATTAACAAAAACAACAAAATACTCCAAGTCAGGGTCTCATAAATTTCTTGTCCTTTATTAAAAGGTAGGTTACATGTTTCGCTCCTATGAGAGCATCATCAGACCTAAAATGATATTATGTTAGTCATAAATGAGAAACCTAAGAACTTAACCTTTACCCTATAGTGAAAACAATTAAAAATAATCCAAAAACGATTAAAAACAATTAAAAAACTTACACCTACATTGTATAATTAAACATGCACATAAAAAATACAAGGTCCTGATAAAAATCAATAGTGAGAGTAACGCGATGCCACAGACCGAAACAAGAAAGCCCACGAGGTAAGTGCCTGATTTTTAGCACAGAAAACGTAGAGATTTCAAACGGCTTTAGAAAAGAAGAAGAAACAGGAGGTTATGTTGTTAAGAAAAATAAATTAATTGTTTATATTGTTGAATATCAAGTGGGGCTCGAAATTAAAAACCTTAGAATCGAAACACCAATTCTCAATACCTGAAAATGTAAATATTCTTCACGAATGTCATAAGAGCAAAACGCTGGATTTGCTTGAAAAATGGAGATAACCAAAGCCAAAAAGAGTCCAATCCTTGCCTGTGTGAATGAGGTTTTTAATTTCGAGCCCCACTTGATATTCAACAATATAAACATTTAATTTATTTTTCTTAACAACATAACCTCCTGTTTCTTCTTCTTTTCTAAAGCCGTTTGACATCTCTACGTTTTCTGTGCTAAAAATCAGGCATTTACCTCGTGGGCTTTCTTGTTTCGGTCTGTGGCATCGCGCTACTCCCACTATTGATTTTTATCAGGACCTTGTATTTTTTATGTGCACGTTTAATTATACAATTTAGGTGTTAGTTTTTTAATTTTTTTTAATCGTTTTTTGAGTATTTTTAATTGTTTTCACTATATGGTCTGATGATGCTCTCATAGGAGCGAAACATATAACCTACCTTTTAATAAAGGACAAGAAATTTGTGAGACCCTGACTTAAAGTATTTTGTTGTTTTTGTTAAGTATCGATAAATCTTTCCCGTTCTCACACATCATTAATTTATAATTTTATTAGTGTGCGTTACATAATTTTTTTCCCTTTGTTACATTTTCTATGGCTTCATTCCACAGACCCAAACTACGTCATTTGTTACAGGATGCATAGAACTTATTTTTGCATCATTATAGGACTTACATTCCGACCAAACCGTTTTAATAGGATTAAAGTGGTAATGATATGAAGAAAGTCCTAAAACTCGATGTCCATGCTAGTTCATCCAACCTATTAAAATAAAATAATAAAAATTAAAAAATAAAATCAATAGCGCTTTTCAGATCACTTGTAACGTTTGGGTAGAATATGCTGCTTTACTATTATCCAGATCTGATCCTTCATTGCAAATGGTGAAACCGGAATTTGTCTTGTTCTAACCATGTAATAAGTAGTAATCTTTTTGATCAACTTGTATTAGGAGTTTTTCCAATTAGCCCAAAATGATAGGTGCCGTTACCTATGATAAGTGACGGTACTTCCAAGTTTGGTAACAAATTTTCTTCAAACCATTTCTCTTAGTTTTTACTAAGTATTTATCGAATCATGATAATCACCAGACTTCAGGCAAGACTTAAATATCAAACTTGCATTATTCACAAATCCATTTTCTGAACCAGCATGTAGAATAATAATTATAACGTACACCCTCTGACGATATTTTTAAACCATACGAAGAGTATCATCATCTTGCCAACTTCGCCTAAAAGTCCCTTTACTGTATAGGTATCCAGGTTTCATTCAGAAAAACAAGTTTTAAAAAAAATTGAGAGTTTCTGTTTGTAATCCACTATAGTTTTTAATTAATTATCTCGATAAAGAAAGCACAAATTTTAAGAACAACCACTTTTAATAATAATAAGCTGCCGACTCCATAACAATATCAATCCGACTAACTAGATTATCAACTCCCCTTCTTATCCACAAAAAGTCTTATTCACCACAATATTAGGTTTCATAATATATGCGTCAGCCATCGTCCGATCGAGAAGCGGGTGATACCTGACTCAGCATTAAGCGGGTCACTTCGCTCCGCACATTAAGGGGTTAGTTACAGTCGGCCAAACCTGATATGCTTTGTGCCCTCGCAAAGCCCACTAACGTGACTGGTTATCTGAAACATAAAAACAAAAAAATGAATAAGTATTGTTCTTACTATAAGTTTTCCTGCGAGCTCTGTTCGTCCTCTTCTGACGATCCTGAGCTTACAGTCGTTTGATAAGCCTTTAACTTATCAGAGGGACATATCCCTTTATATGCCACGCGTGCACGTTTTGCTTCTGGCATATCCTCTACTATGTACCGATCTTTATCTAGTACCTTCGTGATCACATAAGGCCCTTTAAAACGCGGCTCAAGCTTTCTACTGGTACCAGTGTTTGAGCTCTTCGGTCTTTTAACAAGCACTTGTTGCCCGACTTCATACACAGGAGGAGAAGCGTGTCATTTATCGTAAGCCCGTTTCTGATGCAGCTGCTGTTCGGCAATCCGCTCGGAAACCTCCTCTCTTAAACCTCCTAATTCCACAGGAATATCTTCGCAAATCTCAGCGCTAAGATATGCATCGGACACTCCTCGTGGACGATACCCTAAAAACACCTCGTACGGTGACTTTCCAGTTACTGTACTGATCGTGGAGTTTATGCCCCACCGCACTTTCGGAATCATGTCATCCCAGTGCTCTTCGTCCTCCAAAAGGGCCATAAGAGCGTCTAGAATAACACGATTCATCCTTTCCACCTGGCCGTTAGCCCGGGGTGTCGCCGTAGCACATAAAGTATGCTTGATATTCATAGGCTCGCAGTAATTTTTAAAGGCTGTACTTGTAAAAGCAGTCCCTCTGTCAGATATTAGGCGCCGTGGAACACCAAACATCTCAATTATTTCATTAAGAAATTTCAGGACTGGATTTGTTTTTGTATTTGGGACAGCTCTCATGAAAACAAACTTGGTAAAGCCATCTACAGCAACAATTAGGTAACTGTTCTTTTTACGGCTTTTAACGAATGGTCCAAGATGGGCGAGATGTAAAGTGTCCATTGGAATATTTTTCTTTCCTATACTGTGAAGGCTTCCAGGTGACTTTCCTGTAGGTCTCTTATTATATAGGCAACCCAAGCAGCAAGAAATATAGTTTCGAACGTAGCCACGCATTGCCGGGAACCAGTATCGTTTCTGAATAGCCTCTAGTGTCTTATTAACTCCAAAATGGCCTGCTCCATCATGATAGTACATCAAAATATTACGTCTGGCCGCCTTTGGCACCACCCAACGTTTGCCATTTTTTGTAATGCGATAAATTCGGTTATCATTTAGGACGTATTCCTTCGTAACTTCCTTATCCTTGGCTGATTTTGGCCCACTCGTCAGAATTTCGTGTATCTCACGGCAGCGTTTGTCGGTAAGCTGAGCAGACAATACCCAATCTTCTTCACTAACATTAACATGTAATATGGGCATTTCCTCATATTCACCACTAGTTATGATTGGATTTCTGCTAAGCGCATCGACATGATTCATTTTCGATCCAGCCCTATACTCAATCGAAAAATCATATTCCTGCGTTGCTAACCACCAACGACCTATTCGTGGGATTAAGTCACGCTTCGTAAGGGTAGAGCGCAGAGCATTACAATCTGTCACAATCTTAAAATTAATTCCTACAAGATAGATCCTGAACTTTTTTAAGGAGCTAACCACTGCAAGCGTCTCCAACTCGTAAGAATGGTATTTTTGTTCCTCATTTGTAGTTGCCCTACTAAAGTATTGTACAGGCTTTAGATCTCCATTTTTCTGTACTTGAAGCAATATACCACCTACCCCCAGTTTACTAGCGTCAGTATGGAGTTCGGTTACTGCTTCGTGATCATATATGGCTAGTAAAGGACGAGTAGTTAGCTTATGTTTGAGGTCATTAAATGCACTTATCTGTTCCTCAGCCCAAACAAAAGCAACATTCTTCTTTGTCAGATTAGATAAAGGTTTAGCTATAACAGCAAAATTATAAATAAATTTTCGAAAATAGCTACTTAATCCAAGGAATTGGCGAACTTCGTGGACATTGGTTGGAGTGGGAAAGTTTGAAACTGCTATTATCTTCTCATTTCCAGGTTTGATGCCATCATTGCTAATTTCATGACCCAGATAAGAAATCGTGGTTTGTAAAAAGAAACATTTATTAAGTCGTAAGGTCATACCAGACTGCTTAATTAGACCCAGTACCAAATCTAAATTGCTTAGAGCGTTCTCTATGTCTCTGGTAGGAATTAGGATATCATCCAAATAGGCAAGCGCAGTAGTAAAACGAAATGATCCCAGGATTTCATTCATTGTCCGTTGAAAGACAGCAGGTGCGTTTACAAGGCCAAATGGCATTCTCATGTATTCATAATGTCCATCCGGAGTAATAAAAGCCGTTTTTGCAATCGATTCTTCTTCCAATGCAATCTGGTGATAGCCTGAGGCTAGATCCAAGCTTGTAAAATACTGGCATCCTTTCAGTCGGTCTAGAAGGTCATCTATGCGCGGTAATGGATATTTGTCCTTGATAATTTTACGGTTAAGCGCACGATAATCTACACATAGCCTTTCTTCCCCGTTTTTCTTCCGAACCAATAAAATTGGACTTGCATATGGAGAATTTGATTCTCTAATCACATCGTTGTCCAGCAAGGTTTGCACTATACCACGAACTTTTTCGCGTTCAGAATATGGCAATCGATATGGCCTGTATGTGATGGGAATATCATCTGTCAACTTTATAGACATCCTGGTGCTGGTACTTTTACCAAGCTGGCGAATGTCTGTTGCAAAACAGTCTCGATGTAAATTGATCATCTCTAACAACTTCTCTTTTTCAGTCTGGCTAATGTCTTTATTAATATTAATATCCTCCAAGGTAAGCAGTGGCATCTGTTCAGCGGAACTGGACATAACATCATAAGATTGGATGCCCTGCTGGGAAGAACATGTGTAACCCCTAGCAATGACAGTGTCTTTTAAATATTTTACTGGCTCATCTGAATTATTAAATATAGGCAGGACGCTTTCCTCACTAATATGTATAATACAGCGTGGTATTACGTGGAATCTTGATGGCCAAGGCCTGTTTTGAAGATCAACGAAAACATCTCCCGACTGTATGTCGCTACATACTAATATATGCCCAATGTGGTGTGGTGGAATAATCGTAGTTTCTTTAGCACATAAAGTAACTTTACGAGGCGGAAGATTATTAACAGCACTAAGATCCATTTCATTTTTAGGAAATAATCGCACTTGGTTGCCATGCACGGTCATAACGACGTTTTCGTTATTTATAAATGGCTGACCAACTATAACCGGTACCTGCTGCGTGTCATCAGGTACTACCAATGCCGTTACATTGGCACAAGCTAAGTCAACGAACAACTTTATTTCAACAAATGAATTGGCCAAAACAGAACCACCACCATAGCCACGTAGCATTACTTGTTTTGGTTTCCTTTGTAAACCTAACCTAGTAACCTCTGTGTCACGTATTGTCACAGCGCTACTACCGGAATCTACATAACCACGTAACAAATGCCCATTTATCGTGCAATCAATAAAATAGCATGTATTTAACTTATTAATACTATCGTCATTAGCAGTGATTTTATTACTGTTTTTATATAAGTCATAATTAAGTATACACTTACTTTCCGTACTTTTGGTGAGATTCTCCTTGTTTTTCTTCCAGCATCTTGACGCATCATGTCCCAGCATATGGCAGTGCTTACATTCCACTTTCGCCTTAAAACACTTAGCAGCAACGTGGCCCCTTGTACCACAGTTGAAGCATTTGACGTTCTTCGAAGATCGACTTGTCGATGGATTCTCTTTTGGGAGACCTCTCACATCAACAACTTTTGATGATGTAGACGGCCTTGCATAAACACGTTCTTGTTTACTTGTACTAGGAGACTCATCATGTATAGCTGACAAAAACTCTTCACATAGCAATTCGGGGTCACTGTATCGTCCTGCACGAGCAGCGTTCTGTATATTTTTCTCAGGCACTCCGGCTATCAAGCAAGAAACAGCATTTTTGCCTGCTATTCGGCAACCTCTTAACAGTTCCATTTTTTCGAAATAATAGGTTGTCATTGTCTCACCAACTTCTTTTTTTCTGTCAATCATTCTCTGTAACAAAGCCGCATAATCCGTGTGATCCGGAAACGATTTAACAATAAGACGTTTCCACTCAGCCCATGTATGGTTGTAGTCCGTAAGACTAGGGTACCAAGTTTTTGCATTGCCTATTAACCTCGACTGCATATGGTAAATGGTGGCTATGTCATCCCAGCCATTTATTGCTCTGAGTTGATCAACTTTTTCAAGCCATTTTGACGCCGTTAAATTTAAATTGTCTGGTGAAAATTCGGGTATACAATCGCTTCTTACACTCACTCGAGGATGGGAAAATTTATCGGAGTCGTCGCTTTTTCTCACGAGCTTTTCAACCAATGCTTCTAGATGTTTAATGCGTTGATTTGCATCAATCTCATCATTGCTTTTACGTAACGATCTTGAACGAGAACGTGAGCGGCCAGGTCTACTAGTAGAACGTATTCTTCTAGGCGTATAAGATCTTTCACCCTGCCCTTTCTCACTTACATTTTTGCCGGTATCTCTTTTCCGATATCTCTCCACAGAATTTTCACTACTCGATGAGCTTGACGAACGGCACCGCTTACGACGCGATCTTGAACGACCCATTCTAACTTATTTTATTTTTCTTTACACACAACACCAATTTTAAACAATGTCACAATCAAACTACGATTTATTTTAGCTAAGTAATTAAAACGTGAATTGCACCGCACACCTGAACTGTAATCCACTATAGTTTTTAATTAATTATCTCGATAAAGAAAGCACAAATTTTAAGAACAACCACTTTTAATAATAATAAGCTGCCGACTCCATAACAATATCAATCCGACTAACTAGATTATCAACTCCCCTTCTTATCCACAAAAAGTCTTATTCACCACAATATTAGGTTTCATAATATATGCGTCAGCCATCGTCCGATCGAGAAGCGGGTGATACCTGACTCAGCATTAAGCGGGTCACTTCGCTCCGCACATTAAGGGGTTAGTTACATGTTAATCTTAAATTCTCTTAAAAATTCTACTCGTTTTTGAGCTATATACGGGGTTGATCTATTAAAAATCGCCTGTTTGATACAGTACATTTACGCCATTTAAATTTTAATTTTTTTAAACAAACCGCTAATGAACCAGTGGAGATTTCAACACCATCAATTCTTTTAAGGTTTAGTTGTATTGAACGAATGGTAACGTTTTACCTGATCTGTATATCCCATAAATACGCCCTCTTATATGTTCATGAATTTCGTGTTGTAGACCACGGGATAACAAAATAGTTACATTATTGCGATTCTTTAAATCTACATCCCTTTCTATCCTCTTTGCCTTAATTCGTTGGATTATTGAACACGGAACTCCAAAAGCATCACAAACACTCTAAAACAGATGTGTGTTTATAAAAACATTGCCATATATTTTTCATGTTTATTATTAATTTATCTTTTCACAAATTCACAATTCCTGCTTTATTATATCTATTTACCTCGCAAACTACGTTAAAGGGTAAAAAAGTCTTCACACTTCCTTTTTGAAAATAATTAGATAATTTTAAAATTAATGCTCGTTCTTTTTTACAATACCGTGACATTTTTGAAAGAATATTGATTAAACATGCCACTGTCAAAAATGACAATAACATTTTTTTAATTAGTAAAGTTATTCGATATTCATTATTGACGCAAATTTACTATCTCACCTAGTTCACGAATGTTGGAAAGATAAGCACTAGTCGTGACGTAATGGTCAGCGGTCATTAAACCGACTTTACCTACGGGTTATGTGAATATTATAACAAAACAATAATATTATTATATACATATATTATAATATTAAGACAGTACCTACTAGGTCTGTAAATTAGCTGATTTTATGGCAGGGTTTTTATTTTAATAAATATAGTTTAAAAAAACTAAAAAACACGCTTTAATAATTAATCAAAGTAAAAAACGGATTTTTAGTATGAGTTAGGTATTGTTAAGAAAAAAAAAATTTTTTTGAGTAGAGATATCTAGTTATAGGGAGGTCCGGAGTAGAAATGGAATACTGTCACTAATTTAACAATGACTTTTTGAAATGGCTAGATTTAAAGCATTGAATCAATTTTTTTTTACAATATAGACTTTATTGTCCTTCTTGAACAGTTGCTCTATCATGATTTTTCCATGATTGCTATCGTTAACTGTAGTAATCTCTAAATTCATTAATATTTACCGCAACAAACCCGAACAAACCCAAAAATTTCTGAAAATTAAATAAACTTATCAAATTATTGTATTGCTTCTTGATAAGTCTACAAAATTTAAATTAAATCTGAACGTTTAAAGTGGGTCAAAATCGGGTTCAAAGAAGTCGGTTACAAACAAACATACAGGTGAAGCTAATAAAAGCGTGTTAAAAATAAGTGTTCATAGACATGTCATAAATATGATAGGATGTTGTCTATAAACAGTGGGATATCGACTCGGCGCAAATGTGCCTTTATCAATGATATGTGTGGTCATTCTTCGCTTAATCGTCATCGGTTTCACTAAAGTTTCGAATTTTTCTCGGTCCCGTCTCGATCTCGCGATACTAGTCGAGAGCGAGACGGGAACGTTCAGGGCATTGTACCGGGTGATTCAATAAGAAAGGCAGCCGGCTATATCTCGGAAACTACTAAACGTAGAAACTTGGGATAAAAAAAATTATTATTAAAGCGGTCCTGAGAAAATTCTAGAAATAATTTTTAAGTTCCGCATTTTGCCGCAAGAGGGCGTAATTGAACAGTAAATTTTAAAATTTTACATAACTTCAAAAATTCCACATAAAGGTATATGTTTGATAACACCATTTTGAAGCTTGGAAAATTATGCATCATTTTGGTCTTAGGCTCATTGACGTACCGACTTTAATAAGAGTGGGGGAAGCTATTGAAAGTGTAAACATTTAAATCGCTTTAACTTCTAAACGACTTATCCGATTTTAGCAAACTAAAAACTGTTTGGAAGAGAAATATATGCACTTTCACCAATCGTATTTAGTTGTTCATAATAGTTCTCAATAAAATTGCTAGAGGAAGCAATTTGTAATAATAATAGTTTTTTTGATTTTATTCCGAAAATTCAAATCATACGGTATAATTATGATACCATAATCGAAAAGTAGATTAAATTTACTAGAAAAAATATTAAAACCGCAGCTCGATATCTTTGTTCGTTTCAGAGTTATTGCCAAAACATTAATTTTTAGTGCAAATTGCGCCCTCTAGCAATTTTATTTGAACCTATCCATTGAGTGAATATGACAATTAAAGGTACTTTCTCTTCCAAACAAGCTTAAATTGAGTGAAATCGGATAAGTCGTTTAGAAGTTACAGCGATTTTAATGTTTGCACTTTCACTTGATAAGAGTGGGAGAAGCTATTGAAAGTGTAAACATTAAAATCGCTGTAACTTCTAAACGACTTATCCGATTTCACTCAATTTAAGCTTGTTTGGAAGAGAAAGGTAAGTACCTTTAATTGCCTTATCCAATGGTACACAATAGTTTCAAATAAAATTGCTAGAGGGCGCAATTTGTATTAAAAATTATTGTTCTGGCAATAACTCTGAAACGAACAAAGATATCCAGTTGCGGTTTTAATATTTTTTCTAGCAAATTTAATCTTTTTTTCGATTATTGTATCATAATTATACCGTATGATTTGAATTTTCGGAATAATATCAAATAAACTATTATTATTACAAATTGCGCCCTCTAGCAATTTTATTGAGAACTATTATGGACAACTAAATACGATTGGTAAAAGTGCATACATTTCTCTTCCAAGCAGTCTTTAGTTTGCTAAAATCGGATAAGTCGTTTGGAAGTTACAGCGATTTAAATGTTTACACTTTCAACAGCTTCCCCACTCTTATTAAAGTCGGTACCCCAATTAGCATAAGACCAAAATGATACATAATTATCCAACCTTTAAAATGGTATTATCAAACATATACCTTAATGTGGAATTTTCGGAGTTATGTGAAATTTTAAAATTTACTTTTCAATTACGCCCTCTTGCGGCAAAATGCGGAACTTAAAAATTATTTCCAGAATTTTATCAGGACCGCTTTAATCATAATTGTTTTTATCCCAAGTTTCTACGTTTAGTAGTTTCCGAGATATAGCCGGCTGCCTTTCTTATTGAATCACCCGGTACAACAATTCATAATTTAATTAAAAGCTTTTTAGAAAATTTGTTTTGGAAAACAGATGTCTATATTTATAAAATGTACTTATTTGCCTCGTCTATGCATTCAGTTTCCTCTTAACCGCCTTCAGTTATAATACATTTACTCCCACTGGATGGCGGTTAGAGTAAATACATACACTCTAGTATATAATGCAATAATAAACGTCTGTGCTACTATTTGTCTTACCTCTACAACAATTTGCTAATTAGTTTCGGTAAACAGTGTCATAGGAACAGTTTAAATTTTCAGGGTAAAATCATAACCGCAATTAAATAAAGAACCTTAGGACCCTGGTACACTATGCGTTTTATCGCAAGCGATCGCAGGTGTATGTCAAGGTTAGGTTAGAGTGGCAGACCTTTTGCACTGTCCAAATAGTTTTACGTAGTCCTATAAGGAAAAAAAATAAACGTTTGTAAATGGTTTAAAAATTATTTAAGTAACAGGTCACAAAAAACAAAAATACCAAAAAAATATTCAAATAAAAAAATAAATAATATAGGAGTTCCTCAAGGAAGTATACTAAGTCCGATATTATTTATTTTATACAACGATATGCCTTAAGTTTTAAAAATGTGTAAGTTACAAATGTTTGCTCATGACACCTTAATTTACATTAATATTTTAAATATTTTTGATGGTCTAAATTCTGAGATAAATATATTATTAAATTGGCTAAAAGTAAATAAATTAAAATTAAATATTTCAAAAACCAAATGTATGGTTTTGGTAATAATTTAAATTCTCAAAATATAAATGTTGTAATTGGAAATAGTAAACAGTTTTAAATATTTAGGGATAATCATTGATTTAAAATTAAAATTTTTTAATTATTTTGAAAGTATTTATCGAAGATTGCCGGAAAAGTAGGTTATTTTAAAAGAATCAGTTCTAATTTAGGTTTGTTTTCCTAAAAAACTGTATTTAATACTATTAGATTAGGTACCACATTTTCTTTATTGTTCTTCCATTTTATATGGTGCTAGTGAGGAAATATTTGATAAATTACAAATTTTACAAAATAAGGCATTGCGGATTATTTTAAATTGTGACAAATATACAAAAATTAATTTTATGTTGAAAAATTTAGATTGGTTGAATGTCAGAAATTTAAGTTTTTATTTAGTATGTTTCTTTATACATAAAATTAAAAATAATTTATTGCCTGATTGTTTAAAATTTTTTTGTTCTTTTAATTATGACCATCAATTATAAAACAAGAACTAATCAAAATTGTTATGTGAATAGAGTGTCTAAAACATTAGCTTATAAATCTATTTTTTATAAAGGTTTGATAGAATATAATAATTTGGAAAATTCTATTAAATCTCAAAAATCATTAAAACTGTTTAAAAAAACGTTAAAATTAAATTTAATTAAAAAAACAAAATAACAGATACGTAATAATTGATACAATTTGCAAAATGTTTAACTTCTCTGTCTGTTTTTGTGAATTAAAAAATATTTAATTGTAACTTTTTGCTAAATAAAACATGTTACCACTAATGGCCAGTTTACACTACCGGTTACGATCCGATTACGGTTCACGATTGCGATTCTATTGGACCAATCAGAGTGAACCAGTCCACGATTACGATTCGGTTGGGACGTTTAGGTTGAGTTCTATTTTCAATCGGATCGTAGCCAACCGTAGCCAATAGCAATGCCGCTTGCAATCACGTGATCACGCGATCATCTGTTGCTGCTCCTCATCTTTATGTTCGAATTGAACCCTTTATTTTTCTGTGGTTCGAATCATAACATTTCAGTTTTCAGTCAAAAAGTCGTGTGCAGTTGCGTGTATAATAATAATACAGCAGCACCAAAAATGCCACCCAAGTCCAAAAACTAGACTATTGATGCGGAATTAGCATTTATACACGAGGTACGAGGCAGGCCTCTGTAATTTTATAGGTTATATTTAGTGCAATCCTGAAACGAACCGTAAAGGTAGGATGTTTTACTTGCCGACACTGCGTCATGCGATAGCGACGTGCGATGAACTGTGGCGACGAGGATTGCGAGTTTGGTTCGGACCTTTTTTAGACTGAAGTGTCGCATGGTAAAACACACATTTTTCGCAAACTCGCAATCCTCGTCGCCACAGTTCATCGCACGTCGCTATCGCATGACGCAGTGTCGGCAAGTAAAACATTCTACCCACTGTAGTGTGAGCTCACGAACGTGCAATCGTAACCGTAATCGTGAGTCTGGATCGGATCGTAACCGGTAGTGCGCATTGGCCTTAAGGACCGTTGTGGTACCACACGTGTTCCGCGGAACCTATCCGCAAGCTTCCTGATGGTTAACGCCACGTAGACCGTTGAATAATCTTGACAGCTCATTCAAACCAGCCGCTGCTGTGAATAAACTTAGTGGGTCGACCCAGTTGTAAGCTACTTACTTCTTCCAGATCTTTAAAGAGTGGTTCGCCCAAGGCTTTGAGCCTTCCTCTCGCGAAGCCTGGGCAGTCACACAAGAAAGGTTGAATACTTTTCTTCATCTCTGCAACTTCTGCAGAAGTCATAGGTATTTGCATTAGTTTTTTATTCAACCAATAATAATAAACTCACCGACAAAAAAAACGGCACCTAAATTTTTTTAGTAATTTCAATATGGCATAACTTTTTTATTTTTGACTTTGTTGCAATGATTTTTCACTGGGCGATAGATATATTTATTAAAATTACGATACAGTTTGTTCTGATGTAATTTTGGTTGCTTAAATGTTTAAATATACCAGGGTAAGTCACAATGATGTTTTTAGTCGGAAGTTTAAAACGTCCTGTGGAAAAAACACGCCAAAGAACCTTGTTTAAACATGATTTACGATAAAGCTGGATGTATTTCTACCATTTGGTTTTTTGAATCATCTGGTTATCTTGTTTATTTTACGAGCTACGCATTTTTAATTGAAACGCTGCATTTAAAAAACATATTTACTTCAAACATTAAAAGTTGTCATTAGAGCACTTAAGATTAAAAAAACGAGTGTGTCAGAGAAGGACGTACAAACCTAATATTTGTGCAAAAGGGAGCTCTAAATGCCCACAGATATATTGATGAGATACTACAGGAAGCTGTCATTCCATTTGCCCCTTTCATTGGAGAAGAGTTTATACTCATGAAAGACAACGCCAGACCACATGTTGCACATGTACTAAATGAGTTTTTGTTAAAAATTTTGTATGAAGTTGGAATTCAAAGATTAGAATTGCTACCCTGTAGCCCAAATCTCAACCCAATTGAGCATCTTTGGGATGAATTAAAAAGACGCGTTCGTCACCGTCCCAACAAACCTACAACTTTACCAGAGCTCAGGGTAGCATTAAATGAAGAATATGAAGGTATTCCTCAAGAAAAAATAATCACTCTAATTGCCACGAAGAATGCAAGCTGTCATTGCGGCTAAAGGTGGACACACTCGTTATTAACATTTTATTTTAATTTTAAGTGCTCTAATGACAACTTTTAATGTTTGAAGTAAAAAATGATTTTAAAATGCAGCATTTGAATTAAAAATGCATAGCTCGTAAAAGAAACAAGATAACCAGACGATTCAGAAAACAAATTGCTAGGAATACATCCAGCTTTATCGTAAATCATGTTTAAACAAATTTCTCTGGCGTATTTTTTCCACAGGACGTTTTAAACGTCCGACTAAAAACATCATTTTGACTTACCCTGGTATATAAACATTTAAGTAACCAAAATTACATCAGAACAAACTGCCGCGTATTTTAATGAATAGATCTATCGCCCAGTGAAAAATCATAGCAATAAATTCAAAAATAAAAAAGTTATGCCATATTGAAATTACTAAAAAAATGTAGGTGCCGGTTTTTTTTGACGGTGAGTTTATTTTTATATCGTAAACATGGGTATTGTTTTTTTAAAAAAACACCATACCATGGTTTTATTATTTTGGCTACCTACACAGTGGAAAAAATATAACGTTTTTAAAGTAAATTTTATTTTGATTGCGGAAGGGCGGATTATATGCACTTGAATTCAGCCATAATAAGCGCCTATTAGTTTGAACCATATGGAAAACTTTTTTATTATTGGTTTTATGGAAAAAAGTTATTCTTCATAAAAAGGTCTGCATGGTCTAAAACTCAAAATACAATCTTCAGTTATTAAAATTTCCCAGTCATATACGAGGTATACTTATCAGAAGTTACAAATTTTGCTTAAGAGTAAAGTACCTTTATTTTTGACAAAAGAGAAAAATGTTATGAAGAAAAGTTATTTTGAATTAAAAGTTATATTTAAATATGCAATTACAGTTATTTAGCATGAACATTTAGTTTTTGTAATTAAATTTAATTATCTTTGTTTCTGTATAAATACGTATGATGTTTGTTTACTAAATATTCTTTGTATGGATTTCCCTATTCCTAAAATAAATAATTATTATGCATTTATTACGTATTTAAATTGTAAGGTTGTTCAAAAAAACACATGAAGAGGTTATCATTTTTTTTAACAGATAAGAGAGATAAATACAAATAATTTATAATATATAAAACGTAAATAATCACAAAACCTAAATTTTCATGCTAAATAACTGTAATTGCATATTTGAATATAACTTTTAATTCAAAATAACTTTTCTTCATAACATTATTCTGTATTGTCAAAAATAAAGGTATTTTACTCTTGAGCAAAATTCGTAAGTTCTGATATACCTCGTATATGACTGGGAAGTTTTGATAACTGAAGGTTGCATAATGAGTTTTAGACCATGCATGCAGAACTTTTTATGAAGAATAACTTTTTTTCATAAAACCAATAATAAAAAAGTTTTTCATAAATGGTTTCAACTTAAGTAGACACACACTGTATATGCCACATTAGGTTTGTCGGTATATTCAGATCTGGTTTTAACGTGCGGTTCCAAAGGTCACTGATCATATGCGTCAAATCAGACAACACAGAGGCTATCAAAATGTTGTGAGATTATTTACAAATATACCGAAGGAAGGAAAAATAGTTTCATTATTTTAGCTATCGCGAAGATAGCCACATATACCTAGTATTATTAGTTTTGTAAAAATTATGTACAGGGGAGTTGAAAAAGTTACAAAAAAATTATATAACCGTTAATTATATATACCTACTGTACCCTTTAATTAAAAACGACAATAATAAACAGTGCAATTTATTTTAACAATTTTACTACTAAAACCTAAAAATACAATGGCATTTAGTCTGATAAACTATTTCGATAATGAAAAAAAAAGTGGAAATTCGCAAACCAATATGCAGGAAACCGTAATGAAAACACTGGGAATTGGTTTAAGGACTATGCAGAATAATGTGCATAAAAAAAAGCATAATATAATAACCAAGAATACTAAAAAATGTAAACGAAAAACACCGTTTATAATTATAGCCTAAAAACTCTCATCGTCACTTATAAAATCTGAAAAGTCCTCGTCGTCCGAGTCGTCTTCGAATGGAGCAATTATTATTGGCGCTACTTCGACATCTAGTACTTGTTTTCGATCCCACCAATCCCTTATTAATATTTCTGTATGTTCCACCGATTTCTTCCAGTACTCTTGTGTAATATGATCTAACGAATCTTGCCAAACTATTTGTACTTGGTCGGATTTAAGACCATCACCTACATGTTTTTCATAATAAGACTTTGCACCAGCCCATATTAATTCTATTGCGTTAAACTGGCAATGATATGGCGGCAGTCGTAGAACCTCATGACCATATTTACGCAGTATTTCATCTACCGCGTATATTTTGGGTTTTTTAAGAGACTTTGCTATTGATAGGAGTTCCGATTTAAGCATATTTGGTAAAGGATTTTGGTTGTGTTTTTCCAGCCACTCATAAATATCACTTTTCCTCCAAGATGAAGTAGGCTGTTTATTTAAAATTCTTGAATGATATGATGCATTATCTAATACAATTAAAGGCGGAGCATCCAAATTTGGTATCAATTGAACTTTTAACCATTTTTCAAACATTTCGCAATTCATATTATCATGATAGTCAGCACTTTTTGATGTTGAAGAAAAAATTAAACTCGCACCTGCAACATATCCTGTTGCAGAACCGGCATGCAAAATAATAAAACGCTTTTCCGTACCGCACACCTTTTTCCTTTTAACACTTTTTACAGACTCATCTTGCCAAGATTTTGAACCACTTCCATTCGAAAATATCCACGGTTCGTCTAAAAATACCACTTTTCTAAATTTCGATTTGTAATTGTCCGTATATTTTTTTAAAAACTGAACACGCTGACTCACTATCTATGGCTGCTCACATAAAAATTTTCGGTTACAGTATTTTTTATAGCAAAAACCTAAATTTTTTATTAATTTTGATAACGCTTCATGTCCAATTTCCAAAACACCCCGAATTTTTAATGTTTTTTGTAAAACTGGAAGAGTTACATTGGTTTTTGATTTGTATAAATCGTAAATCACATTTCGAACTCCCATTTTAATATTTTCGCTTAAATCCTCAGTCTTTGGCTTTCCTCGTTTACACTTTTTAGTATTCTTGGGTATTATGTTATGTTTTGTTTCATGCACAATTTTCTGCACAGTCCTTAAACTAATTCCCAGTGCTTTTGCTACTGTTTCCTGAATATTGGTTGGCGAATTTCCACTTTTTCTTTCATTTTCGAAACAGTTTATCAGATTAAGTACCATTTTTTTTGATTGGGGATGCAAAAACCCAGAAAATTGTTTCATTTTGTCACAAACTGTCAAAGTCACAAAACTGGCATATTTAAAATAAAACGTAGCTGGTGCTATTATAAGCTTTTTTAGAATCGCTGGAAAGTAAATACATATCCTTTTTTTCATGTCAAAATGGAATAAGTCTGTCTCATTTATCTTACGTATTTTATTTAGAGGGTAAAATTAAACGCAAGTAAAGAAAACAAAAACTGAGAGTATGTCTTTCTTGAATCGTATGACCCGCACGATAAGACCAGATCCGACTATATGCTTACTTTTAAAACAATGCAAAAAAAAACAATAAAAAATAAAAGTAAACAATTATTCTTTAACCTAAAATTGTATAAAAGGCATTTATTACTTAATATTTTTTTTAATTTTTCACTAAAAATGATTGTCTTCTATTAGTAAAAATATGTTTCTACAAAGAGAAGCTTCTTTCAACATCTGCTGATGTAATCGGACAATACTGCAACTTGGGTAGCAAAATATAAGACCAAGATATAACTTCGTTGGATGGTTTACCCTCATAAATGCTTTTTATTACAGTTAAGTATTTAAATCCTTCATTCTTTTTTACAGTTACATCCAATTTGTTCCTTACTTGACCTCCTACTTTACCGGGAATGTTGTTACATTTAGCGGAAAAAGTTTCAACAATACCAATTGTGCATTATTAAGTGACAATAAACAACCCTTAACAATATACCTGCAAACCCCACAAACCCCCACTAAATACCTTGTGAATATAACCAAAATGTAAAATTAATTATTATAATCTTCAGATTGGAAAATCCATGAAATAAGTTCCGAACATAAAAATATGAACCTATAAAAAAAAACGATTTTTCAATTAATCAATTGACTAAAAAACTATTTTTCGATTATTCGAAAATATCGGTATGTTTTTGGATGATTGAAGTTGCTTGTTACTTATTATTGCTGTAAGTCTACTTATATATATTTTTTATTAGCAACCTTATTACCCTGAAAATCGGTTCAAAAAATATTATAACATATTATTGCAAGACAATCAACGATATAATTATTTGAACAAAGTTTCAATCTGTGCGCCTTTCATAAAATTAACATTCATAAGGATCTAATATTTGAATCGACTTTTTGATTTATTTTGATTAAATCAATCGATTATTTTTGATTAATCGATTATTCTCGATTAATCGATTATTATTTTCGATTAATCAGAGATAATCTATTATTCTCGAATAATCGATTCTTTTAGATTAATGGATTATTTTTGATTTTCGATTAATGGCTTATTTTTGATTGTCGATTAATCAATTATTTTCGAATAATCGGATATAACTAACTATTATGGATTAATCGGTTATTTTTGATAAATCGATTATTTTCGATTATTCGATTAATAGGAAAAAATCGATTATTTCAAATAATCGAAAATCGATTGTCTTTTTCGGTAATTGCACAGCCCTACTTACAGATACACGCAAGTTTTCTCGTTCTCGCATAGTTTTCGTTTCGTCCCGCAATTATTCTCGCAGGAAAAACTCTCGTCTTATAATAATACCCATTATTGTGTACATGTCTATACATTTTGTTTAATTTCGACATCAAGGGTTAACTAAAACACACGTGAAAATCCTCCAAAACTGCATCAAGCGGATTAGCAGATCTCCGAAGGCCTTAGCGGAGAACATTGTTCCCGGTTATGTGCAACTTGTAGAGCAAACTGGACAAATTGCCGATCCGGCATGATACGGGAAATTCGGAAAAGTAATAGAGGTGAGTGGGGTCAGTGGGGATGATTAAGCTCGGGGGTATTAAAACCCGCAACGACGATGGCGTCCAGTAGTCATGATAACGTTTTTACTTTCTTCCAGTGTCGACTCGTGAAATTTGAGTATGGAACGTCGTAGACCGTAGGCAGTGGGAAATAAAAAGCGCCGAAAGCGTGGGTGCCACGGCCGAATAGCCAATTTTGCCCCAATACATTTTTTTCCAAAATATGAAAATAAAATAGGCCTGGTGTTTCTCGAAAGACGTTCACCCCTATAACTTTTCCGTGTTTATAGATATTAAAATAAAATTTTCAGATTATGCATAAGAGATGAGTCTGCATTTATTGGCATAATTTTCAATTTGTTAGCACTTCCGGTTTGACCGAAAGTGACCTTGACTTTGGTATTTTAAATGGGACGTCTTGTTTATTTTTACTTATTTGGGTTCAGCAATTATGAGTGAAATGACACCTCACTTGTAATTTTTTGACGTGTTATAATATTTTTATGTTTATTTTTTATTTTCAATCTAGAGTGCTACAAATTAATTAAATTAGCTAATTTATAGTCAAGTAGTATATGAAAATTAAAATTATGTCATGTCATAATAATTGACTTTCTAAGTTTCACAAGCGTTTAAAAAATGAAATTTTGTTTTCTTGACGTTTACCCCATTTTTCCAAATGGAACGATGGTAGTTCACTAAGATATTTAAAACGAGCTTTTTTTCCAACAATTTGATATCATACACTCCTATGCTATTTTAAAATTGACATCATAACATTTGCCTTAAGTCCCAATCGCAAATTTAAAAGCGTTACGCATTATTGCCGTCCTGTCTTTTCTAAAGAAATATAAAGGCGGCTTTGAAAAACAATGAAATGGTTTTAAAAACCAATATGGTTTTAAATTAAAATTGTAATGTCATTAGTTTATAAAACATACAATACATTCAATCTTGCGGTTTCAGAAGAATTTTTCTGGTCACTCCAAAAATTAGAAGCATATAAATTTGTTCATTTCTAGTAAAACTAACCATTTTATCTGATTTACAATGTAAGTTTAATAAACGAATGACATTACAATTTTAATTTAAAACCATATTGGTTTTCAAAACCATTCCATTGTTTTTCAAAGCCGCCTTTATATTTCTTTAGAAAATACATGGCGGCAATAATGCATAACGCTTTTAAATTTGCGATTGGGACTTAAAGCAAGTTTTTTCATTTCAATTTTAAAATAGCATAGAAGTGTGTGATATTAAATTGTTGGAAAAAAATGCTCGTTTTAAATATCCTAGTGAACTACCATCGTTCCATTTGGAAAAATTGAGTAAACGTCAAGAAAACAAAATTTCATTTTTTAAACGCTTGTGAAACTTAGAAAGTCAATTATTATGACATAATTTTAATTTTCATATACTACTTGACTATAAATTAACAGATTTAAAATTTGTAGTACTTTAGATTGAAAATAAAAAATAAACATAAAAATATTATAACACGTCCAAAAATTAGTGAGGTGTCATTTCACTCATAATGTTATGCTGAACCCAAATGATTCGGTCATTTGAGAAAGACCATAAGTGAAAAAAGTAAAATGTTGAGGAATTAAAAAAAAACTTTCTTAAACTTATAGAATTTCTTAAGTAAAGCAGATTTTGACTCTTGAAAATTAAATACAAGGAGTGGTACGACTTATAGGATTTCTCGTTGGAATGTGCGCCGAAGTGTTGGCAATAGGATTCCGCCATTTTTTGAATATGTCAAAATTGTGACTTATGGGCTTTCTCAAATGACCGATTCAAATAAGTAAAAATATAAAACATGTCCCATTTAAAATACCAAAGTCAAGGTCACTTCCGGTCCAACAGGAAGTGCTAACAAATTGAAAATTATGCCAATAAATGCAGACTCATCTCTTATGCATAATCTCAATATTTCCTTTTAATATCTATAAATACAGAAAAGTTATAGGGGTAAACGTCTTTTGAGAAACACCCGGTATATCCGTTAAAGCCTTAATTGGGTAGTATGTACAGGGTGTCACATTTTCGATACTTTTAGTGGATATTGGAGTTATTATCAAAGATAGAGATTAGCGGTTTTCGCATCACTGTGCTACTTTTTAACGAAACGTATTATTCCGGTGTCAAATATGTCATGGCATTCTTAGATTTTAATCTACAAGGCGATTTTGAAAGTCTTTCCTTTTTAGGCACCCCTTGTAATTCCGTTATGCGTCAACGTATTAAAAAAGTAAAAACTGATGTTCGTAGAACTTTTTACGTAGAGCTCAGTGGCGTAATCAGTTTTTTTCTAAGAATGTTAGTTTTCCAGATATTAACCCAACCTATGTTTTTTTAAATAGGACACCCTGTATATATTATTTTTTATATTGATTAAGTATCATTTGGGCTTTTCAAAAATGTATAGATGTTTATATTTATTTTGAAAAACAAGCTCAAAATTTGATGTTTTTAATTATTTACTTTATTTTTAACAGTAGGCTATGGCCAATTTATTATAAACAACTTGAAATAACCAAAAATCGAAATATTTTTCATTTAATGAAATACTTTTATACGTAGGTAATTTTATTTTAGTTATTTTTATCAATGGCTGTTTATGAGAATTATGAAAAGTATGACATGTTGGTATGTTTTATACAATGCAATGAAAATTCCCAAGAAGCTCCTGAATTATATTTCAACAGGTAGGTAATGTATTTAAAAGTGCTTTCATTATGATAATTTCTCTTATCTGACGATTGTTTTCATTCATATTAGGCCTCCAGAAAGAAGGCAACCATTTTCAGAAATATTTGCTCGTTTGAAAACCAATCTAGTTGAGCACGGGTCGTTTATTCAGCCACGTCCCAAAACATACTTCAAAGAAGACAGGGAGAGAAAAGAAATAAATGTTTTATCTTACGCAGAAGCAACGACTTCATCTTCCCGTAGAAAAATAGAGGAAGAAATTGGTGTAATTATAATATAATTACTATCCATATAAATTTAAGATAGTGCAACATTTACACCCCGGAGATGCCGAGCGTCGAATAATATTTTGCCAATGGTATTTAGAACAAATCCGCACTAACGCATCTTTTGGCACACTTGTCATGTGATCTGACGAATGTTATTTTTCAAGTGCAGGCATTTTTAATCGTCATAACAAGAGGCGTTGGTCTGCAGAAAATCACCATTTAATTTTCGAAAGGGCACAACAAGGGCGCTTCGGGATTGGTGTATCATGTTTCATTTTGGGCCGCCACATAGTCTACCGGATGTATGATGGGGGTGTCATAGCTCGTAAATACCTAGAAATCCTGGAGGAAGTTATTCTCGAATTGCTGGAAAATATTCCATTGGCCCATTTCAATTCCGTCTATCTCCAACAAGACGGTGGTGCTCCGGGTCACAACTTTCTGCTAATAAGGCCATTTCTGGACACTAACTTTCCTCAAAGATGGATAGATACAAATGGGCCTGTGAGGTGGCTCGCACGATCTAACGATCTTTCCATTTTGGATTTTTTTTGTGGGGTTTTATGAAAAATCAAGTATACAAGAGACGACATGAATCTCTAGCGGAACTTCGTGAGGCAATTGAGTTGGCCTTTCAAACTCTTCAGAATAGATCTATTATTCTTTTTAATGCAATTGGAAGAATACCAAAATTGTGCCAATATTGCATTCAAGAAAACGGGCGGCATTTTGAAAATCTTCTTTAAAAAACCCTGGGTCGTTATTTTTAATTTAATTTTATTTTCTATTGTTGGCACTTTTATGTATCTATTAATGTTGTGTTTGTTTCTTTGTAATACAGTTTCCATCTGAGTTTTATATGTTTAATAAATGTTATTATGTGTTAATTATTATATTATGTTAATTATTGTTGCGTTTGGCCATGGCCTACTGTTACAAATAAAGTAAATAATTAAAAACATCAAATTTTGAGCTTGATTTTTAAAATATATATAAACATCTATACATTTTTGAAAAGCCCAAATGATACTTAATCAATTTAAAAAATAATATACAGGGTGTCCTATTTAAAAAAACATAGGTTGGGTTAATATCTGGAAAACTAACATTTCTAAAAAAAAACTGATTACGCCACTGAGCTCTACGTAAAAAGTTCTACGAATATCCGTTTTTACGTTTTTAATAAGTTGACGCATAACGGAATTACGAGGGATGCCTAAAAAGGAAAGATTTTCAAAATCGCCTTGTAGATTAAAATCTAAGAATGCCATGACATATTTGACACCGGAATAATTCGTTTCGTTAAAAAGTAGCACAGTGACGCGAAAACCGCAAATCTCTCCCTTTTATAATAACTCCAATAACCCCTTAAAGTATCGAAAATGGGCTACCTACCCACTGCTTTGTTTTGATAGCGAATTTAATTAATTTATTATTAAACTTATTGAATTTATTAATAAAATAATTAAATTGCAATAGCAAAGTCACGGGTACACGTTCATTATAAGCTCAGTACGATACGCATTTGCGTATCGTAATGAAGCTATTTCAATACGCGTTTTTTCTTTATTTGATGTTGGTAACATTTAAATATTTTATTTCATTGACTTGCGCGGCCTTTGTGATTTACGAGAAAACCCATTTTTCGCAGAGGAAAAATAGCTTGGTAATCTACTTTTTTATTCTGTGTGGATAACACTCATGTATGTTGGTTTCTGCCAAATCCTATCCAAAATTCAATCTACTAACCTTCCAATGTCGATTTTAACTTCAACTTTATTTGAATTTTCCATCTTCTCAATACTAAATTGCAATGCCGTGACGTAAATTCACGTCTTTTGAAATTCGAAAAAAAGTAGTAAAATCGCCCGAATTTCCGAACGCTCTGTATATGTACCGAATGTACAAGGATCACACAACGTATTCCGTCCAATTTCAAATCTCATATCGCTGAAATAACTTTAGAATCTCGTGGTGAAAATGGATCAATAAATCAAAAAATGACAGTTTGCAAAATAAGTTTTGTTGTCCAGAGGCTACTATGATAAAAAATAGTATTACCAACATAAAATTTAGACATAAAAATTTACAAAATTTGAAGAATTTATTTTCTTTTTAAAATGTATTTTTCTTGATCATAAAAGGTGAAATAGAAAAAAATGTATAAAGCACATGTTTCATAAGGCGTTTTAGCGCACGTGTCAAAAAAAAAACTGGCCACTTTGTGGCTCGTTTTTTAAAATAGACGCGTGCGCTAAAACCGCTTCTTATGAAACGTGTACTTTAATATACTATTTTTGCATCGAACTATATTCAACACTGGAGTTTTTTTTTATATCGACCCTGTCTTCTAAACTTAAGTTACTAAGAACAAGTTTTTTTTGAGTCATAAGCCCTCACCGTGAAACTAAAATTTCTACTTTTAACTTCGTAAAAATACCTTGTCGGTACCGGCAACCTATTTACATACACACGCGCATTGCAACGAAAATAAAGGCGGACATTCGTTGGCGAACTAATCAGAGCCCAAGTCACCACAATTTACCATGCGGTTCACATTCCTAATAGGACACCATACAACAGAATAGACTCTCGAGAATAATCTAGTAAAAAACTTTGTATAAGCGAGGAACACAAAACAAATATTGTATAGAGGTAGCCGTTACTTGATGAAGATCCATTATAACAACTATAAAAAATAATTCGTGTATAAATCTTCACCAAACTTATTGTTATACCATAACGATTGTTTCGACACACAGTGTCTTCGTCAGATGGTTACAAATGAATGGATGATTTAAATTATCTTAAACTATAAAATTTACTCTAAATATTTACCTATTTTATTTTATTACACTTGGAAATACCAAATAACCCAACTATCTGTTATTATTGAAAAATAATCTTGAAGAATAGGTCATTATACAAATTTTATTATATGAAAAAACCCTAAGGGATTAAATTTAAATTTAACAAAGGAAAATTGTTCAGATCTAACTGGTCATTTAATAGAATATTTGACCTTTTGCATTTGTTAATTTCCATATACTTTCTAATAAATTAAGTTTTGTTGACTTATTTTCTAAATGCAAAATTTTAAAATTATCATCAAAACTGTGTTGTTCACTATTTAAATGTATTGCATAATGGGAATTAATGTGTTTTTTATCGTAACTATTTTTATGTTCTTTGATTTTTTTTCCAAAACATCTGCCTGTTTGACCTATGTAAATTTTTGAACAACTACCACATTTAAGTTTATAAACACCACATTTTTTATTTTTTCCGGTTTTGCTTTTATTATTTTTGATTAATGTACGCAATTTATTGTTAGTTCTATAAGCAATTTTAAAATTTTGTTTTTTCAAAAGTTTATTAACCTTGTCTGTAATATCTCCATTATATGTAAGAGTTTTGTATTCTATTTTATTTGGTTTTAAAACTGGAAATGCTAAATTAATTGCTTTATTATATTGTTTTTTATTGATAATGTGATCTATCATGGAAGCTTGATATCCATTGTTTATAGCTAATTGTTTGATTATATTTAATTCTTTGTTATAGTTTTGTTCCGATAATGGTATAGTAATAAGTCGATGGACAAAAGAATTGAAAGCAGAAATTTTATGACAATATGGATGATTGGATTTATTGTGTATAGTAATATCAGTATGTGATGGTTTATGGAAAATGGAAAAATCGTGCTTATTGTTTTTTTTAGTTATAGTTAAATCTAAAAAATTTATAGATCCGTTTTGTTCTATTTCTAAAGTAAAATTTATGTTAGGATGTAAATTATTGATAAAATTTAGAAAACTTTTAAGTTGACGTTCTGTACCAATAAAACACGCTAAAATATCGTCCACGTACCTATACCAATAAAGGAATTTACTAAACACGCTATTCTGATTGATTTTATTTTCTAAGTAATCCATGAATACTTCCGCCAAAATTGGACTCAAAGGATTTCCCATTATTAACCCTTCCCTGGAAATGTAAGTCGTACCATTAAATTCAAAATAATTTTGATCTAAGCAAACTGATAATGCTTTTAAAATATCTTGTTTTACAATCGGATTGGTATTATTTTTTATAGGAAGTTCTTCTACTAAATTTATGACATC
The DNA here is from genome assembly GCA_963969555.1 of Polydrusus pterygomalis. Classification (NCBI taxonomy): domain Eukaryota; kingdom Metazoa; phylum Arthropoda; class Insecta; order Coleoptera; family Curculionidae; genus Polydrusus; species Polydrusus pterygomalis. The sequence goes on from OZ018375.1 coordinate 24,760,487, forward strand.
ATTAGGTGGTATGCTGGGAAAAGGTTTTGTACATCGAAAGAAATTAATTTAGCATTATCTGGAATATTTATTTTCTGTATTTTATTGACTAATTCATAAGAGTTTTTGATTTAAAATTACAATGTTTAGTTATAATAATTATAAGTTATCAAAAACTCTTATGAATTAGTCAATAAAATACAGAAAATAAAGATTCCAGATAATGCTAAATTAATTTCTTTCGATGTACAAAACCTTTTCCCAGCATACCACCTAATGATGTCATAAATTTAGTAGAAGAACTTCCTATAAAAAATAATACCAATCCGATTGTAAAACAAGATATTTTAAAAGCATTATCAGTTTGCTTAGATCAAAATTATTTTGAATTTAATGGTACGACTTACATTTCCAGGGAAGGGTTAATAATGGGAAATCCTTTGAGTCCAATTTTGGCGGAAGTATTCATGGATTACTTAGAAAATAAAATCAATCAGAATAGCATGTTTAGTAAATTCCTTTATTGGTACTTATAGGTACATGGACGATATTTTAGCGTGTTTTATTGGCACAGAACGTCAACTTGAAAGTTTTCTAAATTTTATCAATAATTTACTTCCTAACATAAATTTCACTTTAGAAATAGAACAAAACGGATCAATAAATTTTTTAGATTTAACTATAACTAAGAAAAACAATAAGCACGATTTTTCCATTTTCCATAAACCATCACATACTGATATTACTATACACAATAAATCCAATCATCCATATTGTCATAAAATTTCTGCTTTCAATTCTTTTGTCCATCGACTTATTACTATACCATTATCGGAACAAAACTATAACAAGGAATTAAATATAATCAAACAATTAGCTATAAACAATGGATATCAAGCTTCCATGATAGATCACATTATCAATAAAAAACAATATAATAAAGCAATTAATTTAGCATTTCCAGTTTTAAAACCTAATAAAATAGAATACAAAACTCTTACATATAATGGAGATATTACAAGACAAGGTTAATAAACTTTTGAAAAAACAAAATTTTAAAATTGCTTATAGAACTAACAATAAATTGGGTACATTAATCAAAAATAATAAAAGCAAAACCGGAAAAAATCTAAAATGTGGTGTTTATAAACTTAAATGTGGTAGAGTTGTTCAAAAATTTACATAGGTCAAACAGGCAGATGTTTTGGAAAAATAATCAAAGAACATAAAAATAGTTACAATAAAAAATACATTAATTCCCATTATGCAATACATTTAAATAGTGAACAACACAGTTTTGATGAAAATTTTGAAATTTTACATTTAGAAAAATAAGTCAATAAAACTTAATTTATTAGAAACTATGGAAATTAACAAATGCAAAAGATCAAATATTCTATTAAATGACCAGTTAGACCTGAACAATTCTCCTTTGTTAAATTTAAATTTAATCCGTTAGGATTTTTTCATATAATAAAATTTGTATAATGACCTATTATTCAGGACTATTTTTCAATAATAACAGATAGTTGGGTTATTTGGTATTTCCAAGTGTAATAAAATAAAATAGGTAAACATTTAGAGTAAATTTTATAGTTTAAGATAATTTAAATCATCCATTCATTTGTAACCATCTGACGAAGACACTGTGTGTCGAAACAATTGTTATGGTATAACAATAAATTTAGTGAAGATTTATACACGAAGTATTTTTTATAGTTGGCAAAACAAATAAGTACACAATGATTTTGAGTAAAAAAAAATTTAGTGCCATAAAGTCCTTAATAAAAAAAACACATAGTTAACAAAATTGACCACTAAAGCTGTAAATGTAATTATCGGTTCGTAAATGGAAAAACGTCACCTGCATAGAGCGTAATCCCCAATATAAACGGCATGTCAAAAATACTTTTGTTTGCCTTCGTTTAAATGAACAAATGCAAAACCCAAAACGAAATAATGTGATTATTGAATAAAAATGCTACTTTATTAATCTGTTAAATGTTACGACAAAACAGGGGTAATAGCACAGAATACAAAGCTATTATTATATACAGGGTGTCTCACGGTCGATGATAGGTACCTTAGACGTTTACGGAAAACGGGACATAGGAATTTTTTGAAAAATTGGCAACATAGGTAGTTGGCATTGCTCTATCGATTTAAAATATTTTCAACAACGCAACGTTGCCGCTTATACAAAAAAGTAGCATCAGCTTTGATATTTTAAATGAGAAACCCTATTATCGCCTTTTCCGCTACGCTAGTACTTTCTGATTATTTTTGTATAATACTTTTCTATACCTATCTTTAGCGGTTTTCGAAAAATTAATTAATTTCCATATTTTTCGTTCAAAACATAGCTCAAATAAAATGTTTATTATTGCGGTATTTGGACTCGTAGAAAGCTGAAATTTAAGATGTAGTTTATCAATGTCTTGTGTATTAGTTATGTGTAAGGGAATTTGTTCTGTGTTATACAGGGTCTTTCAAAATTCATCATTTTACCGCTTGATATAAAAATGGGAAAAATTGAATTTTTTTGAATAGTGTATATTATTAAATATCCTGAAAGAAAATGAAAATCCTTTCCAAATAATATATTATGTTCCTATACCTAAATAGTTAGGTTTTCGAAATAAAACCAAGTTTCTGTAAAAATCGGATTATTTGAGCATATTTGTCTTAGATAGCCATGAAATACAAAGATGAAACATAATGTCATTAGGAAAATTTGACAATTGGTACAAAAATAATAAAAAATTTGAGCGTTTTTAAAGTTTATCAGAGTAAGTGATCTGAAAATAATTAAAATGAAAGCAGATTCACAATGACTTGTTTCCCGATCAACAACCAATCAACAAGAGAAAGTTTTTACGATTACAAAATAATTTTAATAAATAAACTTTAAAAACGCGCAATTTTTTTATTATTATACCAATTGTCAAATTTTCCTAATGACATATTATGTTTCATCTTTTTTATTTCCTGGCTATCTAAGATAAAAATATGCTCAAATAATCCGATTTTTACAGAAACGTATTATACAAAAATAATCAGAAAGTACTAGCGTAGCGGACAAGGTAATAATATATAGGGTTTCTCATTTAAAATATCAAAGCTGATGCTACTTTTTTGTATATTTTAGCTGCTTTTTATTTGCATTCTCGAATAGTTCACTTTTAAATTAACTGACCTAAAAGGATCTGATCCAAAATGCATCAAATAAAACTATTTTATCTGTTTCGGACTACGTCAGTGTCATTTGTCACGTAAATTTTGTTGAAGTTATGGTTATTCTCGATTTGATTATATTTTACAAGAAATAAATACTTTGATGTAATACAGTAGTGCCCCGATTATCCGAGGTAACGTGGGGGACACCCTCCTCGGATAACTGAAAACTCGGATAATCCAGATTTATTTATTCTCTGTAGTAAACGCAAAAACGCACTGCATTCACGTAAATTTACATGCTTAAATAGTCTAAAAAAAATAGGGGAACCCCTCACAGGAGCCAGGGGGAATTCCCTGATAGCCCCGACGATTTTAAATGGAAATATAGTACATTCGTTTTAGTAACTCGGATAATACGGAGCATAGACGCACGTATCTCGGATAATCAAGGTCTAAGAGGTCTAAGATTGGCTCGGCTAATCCGGAGCTTGGATAATCGCGACTCGGTTAATCGGGGTTTTACTGTACTTACTATTATACCCATCGAATTGAGAATACAAAGGAAGTAGGATTTTGCATAAACCGCCTTACAACGCAACCGACGGAAGTCGGCCATTTTGAACCCCCATCTAATGTCTAAATCTGACTCCATGTTTGTTTTGGTGGTTGACCGTGGTTGACACTAGTTGACAGAGCTGTGATTTCTGCTGTCTTTGCTGTTTTTTAGTTAATTTCCATTTTAATTAGTTAAGAACCATATTTAACGAATTCTAGTAGGGGAGGGGTGGGCAAGTTGACATACCTAAGGTTTAAACAAAAATATCTTAGAAAAAACCAAGACTTATTTTTAATAAATGTAAGCAAAATAAAACAGTTGTTATATGTCTTTAACCTACATATATAACGAAACGAAATATAAACTCCTTGTACAAACAATACCACTTTAACAAAAATAATACAAAAATCCATCTTGCCCTACCCTATAGGGCAAGTTGACATACGAAAATAAGTAGGTATAAATATACAATATTAGTTAATATAAATCACAAATAAATTGTTTTGATTTTTTGGATAGGCCGGCACACTCAGCGTGAGCCCATTGGCGACACTTCTAGTCTAAAATCTTTTCAGTGCGGGCAAGATGACATACTCGGTATGAAGGTATGCCATCCTGCCCGACAATGAACGTAAATTTAAAAAAATTAAAAAATGGGTTTTAAAATAAAATCTAAAAAAGAATGATCGCGAAATGAATAGTTGAAAACTAAATTTATTAAACAAAATTAAAAAATATAAGAAAAACAGTCAAGTAATTTTTTTATAATCTTTATCATAGTATACTTACATTAAAACGAAATCGTAAATTACTTAAAATCGTTAATATTTCTAACATCGCGAAAAACTTCCACCCACAAACACCTCTAAGTGGACACTGCCAACGAGCGAACTTGTTTAAGCATGCTAAATGCTCGGATGACGTTGGAGTTTCCATGGAAGGGCTACTGTGTCATCTTGCCCACCTATGTCAACTTGCCCATCTCTCCCCTAAACTTATAATTAATTTAGTGTGACAGTGGAGTATACTTTTAGCGCTGGACAGCGATTAAAATAGTTTAATTGGTTGGTATTATGGGTTAATTAATAAGCTATAAATATGGTTAATTGTGCTGCTTGTGGGTGCTCCCAAACGCTAGGAAGTAAAAAACTGGGCATTACATTTCATCGGTAAGTTTATGTTTAGATATATAAATTTTTTTAATCTGTAGAGAAAAAAAAAGTAAATATTTTAATTTAATATCAAAATACACATAACCTCCGAACCTCGCATGTCATTCGTCATTCATGGGCGTTCGTCTTATAAAACCAGAAAAGTATTATTTATTTATTAATCGACTGGGTTTGTTCATTTCTACAGAAAAGAAATTAAAAATACTTATTGGTTTTTAGTTTTCCAAATAATTACCTAAGGAAAAAGGCATGGTTGAAAATTGTAAACCGAAGTGATTGGGATCCTACACGAAATAGAGTTCTTTGCTCGGAGCATTTTTCTGAAGATTGCTTTGACAGAACTTCAAGATTGAAAGTTAGATTGGTCCCAACTGCAGTAGTGCCTACTTTTGAAGTAGCCAGGTTAAAAAATGTAAGTTTTGAAACTATTGTATTGGGTCATTACATAATACATTGGAAAATATGTAGGTAGGTAGGTACTTAAGAATATGAATACAAATAATTCTGCATTATTTATGCTTCTGAGGAAGCTGCTTTGTCACTTTTTCATAAATTATGTATCGATAAAAGTTTTTAGATGTTTTATTAGTTTAATCTACTTTTAAAATTTTTAACCCATGGATAAAGAATGTTATAAAATATGGGAGTGTAGGTACGATAAACAAAGAAATTCCTATTTAAAGATTGAAGACAATGATGTTTCAAGAATGATAGAAACATTTTCCCAATATTCACCTGAGGACGACTGGAGATACCATTGATTAAAAAAATTAATTTAAAGCTAGTCCCAAACCTTCTAACATTCAAAGAAATTCATATCAAAATATAAAAAAAAAATTACAAAGAGAGGTAGTATCACGTTATAGGTACTTTTGTGTCATTTGGTAAAGGTGCCAAACAGATAATTAAAAAACTTATATTTTTTTGGCAGGTACGTTCCTATGCAATATTTTATAAGACACCATGTCAAAACCTGCCTGAAGATAATTATCCTACTGTGAATCTAACTGGAACACCTTCTGGTTACAACATATTGGACATAACTCTTCCAGGACATGGCTCTTCCAGAACATTTTACTATCCAACAACACACCTAAGATTTTAGTATCTTTCTTTAATCTTATATGACAATCATTAATGGTTACTGTTTCCGGATTCTCCAAAGTGTATCGGTTAGTCTTAAACAAGGTGATAATGGTATTTGATTTATTTAATATCAGTTTATCTTTGGAAAACCAATAATTATTTACTTCAATCATAATTGTTAAATATGTTGCTCGAGAAGCTCATGGTCTTTATATGCTAGGATTTATTATAAGAACTTGTAAATACTTTAAAAATGTTAACGCCATGATAACTTTATATTAATCCCTGGTAGTTACAAAACTTTAGTATGCATGCACTATTTGGGATCCTCAGTATGCCAATAAGATTACGCTTTTAAAATATATTCAGCGTCAATTTTTAAAATTTTCGTACTACAAGTCATTTTCAGTTTATCCGCCAAGAGGTACAGATCAAGGGCTTTTGTGTAATTTGTTTAATTTCCCTTCTTTAAGACTATTGCGTATAGAAGCAAGAATTATTTTCTTATATAAAATAATTAGAGACAAAATAGATAATAAAGAGTTCTTAGGACTGCTTCCGTTTAGAATAGGCTTAGTCAATACTAGATCCGCACATGTATTTTATATTCCTACACCGAGGACAAATCTATACAAAAACTCACCACTTATAAGACTGTTCTCTATTTTAATAAATATTGTGGAGACATTGACATAATATATAATTTAAACTATGAAAAATTAAAATTAAGGAATGAACTGCTTAGGCAAATGCTAATTGAATATTTATTATAGCTTAGGATAGCTTTTAGAAATGGGGTTTATGTATCTATAATTAACTTGTTAAGTTGTTGATACTAGAAATAAATAAAATGTTTGTATTATCTGCATAGTTTGTCATTTGACAATTTTCTTGTATACTAGAAATCTCATTAATATTATTTAGGTATATATAATAAACAGGACTATATTATATTATATTATATTTTATTATTTTCTTGTGATTTGGTTCATGAAGAAATAGTAAGGTTTTTTAAAATTTTATTTTTTAACGTAGACGTTTTGGCAATAATTTTGCCTTCATCAGTATTTATTATCTGAAACAATTTGTTTCCTGCAATTTTTTTTGAATGTATAATAGGTGTTTTTTTTTAAGTATTTAACCAGATATTTACATTAAGGACCCTTTCACCTCCGTTACCTTATTTAAATAAATAATTAAAAGAAATAGTTGTATTGTTTTATTACATCAACCTTAACGTATTTTATAGGTATATATGAATCTAAATATTTTTTCTATTTTCTTCGTCAAATAAGATTTCATTAATCATTTTATTATTACCATTTTAATGATACGCCACAGGTGGACCGGAAACGCGCATGCGTCAAATGTTGCCGCCATCGGCCCAAATCCCGGACAACTGTCAATCTACAATACCCTACTTCCTTTGTATTCTTTATTCGTAGATTATACCTAATTTCTCCTCCGAATCCTCTGATTTTAAATTTTAGATTACGGGCAAATATTTTATATTTTTATCTGTGGTTTGAGGTTAGGCAACGGCAAGTATCTGTCAAAACAACTCCCACCTTTTACTTCTGACCAGTTCACTTTAAGTGATCGAAATTTGCGGGTGGTGCAGTTAGGGGCAAAGGAGGAAGTGACCGGGTCACTTACAAATCAGATCAGTTTGTAAATAAAACATCCTAATTGTCAAATTTTAGTGATCTGGGTCAAATTGACCTGATCCAAGATGCAAATAAAAAGCAGCTTCTATATCGATAGAGCAATGCCAACGACCCATGTTGCCAAATTTTCAGAAAATTCCTATGTCCCGTTTTTCGTAAACGTCTAAGGTACCATCGACCGTGAGACACCCGTTGTAATTTTTAAGTAGAATAAATTCAGTATTAGGAAGCCTCTTGATTTGCTGAAAAATGCAGAACTACAGCTGCGTTTATTTTTAGTTTGGAATAATTTTTTCGTGTCTTCATTAAATTTACCCTTCTTATGGGGGTAAAAACTGTTTCCAACTTTTTTTTTCAAATGTAATGGTATGCATTGTGATAGCTCGTTGGAAAGGACATAAGAAGGGAATACGACCCACTATTTACTTTTGCATTTCGGTAATATAGAAGCAATTTGTTTTATGGTAAAAATTGTTGGAAATGTTGCCCAATTTTTTCTTGACAGTAAAATTTATTCTTGACACTATCTACCATATCCGGGGTTTTTTGGCGAATTTCGTATATAGTCGGTGCTTAAATTTTCCTGTTTTGTTACGTAAACTTTGGTTTTTAGGTGACCCCAAAAGAAATAATCTAGAATCTAGAGGGTTAAGGTCCGGCGATCGTGGCGGCCTGCTCAAACATTAGGTTTTTGCAGAAGCTGGATGTGTATTTCTTGCATCCAGAGAGGATTTTCTGCGAACCTATATATACAGTTCTGTTTGTTGACCTCAACATTTAGTGCACTGAGGAAAATGATCTAATTCAACAGGTTTGCTACGTTTGTATTGAAAGCTAATTTTTTATTAACCCATATTAAATAAATTGCTAGTGTATCAAACCCGCTTTAGTGTTATATCAATTCCAGATTTGCTAAAACAGTGTTTTTATTGGTAGTAACCAGTTCCATTAGCAGCGCAGTCTTGTTAAATAATGGACTACATTTAATACAGCAATTTCGTTAAGAAATAAATTGTATCTTCTCAATGCGACACAATTTATTCCCATTATAGCGCTTTCTCTACGATTAAAAAAACAGAACAGCGTCCCCAAAAACGAATTGTATCCGTCAGAACCTATAATCCACAAGACGTTAGTGGGGGTTCGTAGCGATCGACAATCGTCGCGCGCCGTAGTATTAGTTTCAACGTATTTGTTGCGCAGGTCACATCGTTGTTCGGAGTCATCTAGCTGCCTTGTTGAATTTTATTGGTCGTACCAATACCTATTTTAATCAATTTATTTTTACATTGTATTTAATTTTTTTAAACTCGGATAAAGCAATAGAAGATTCTTATTTCACACAACCAATCATTGGTATTGGACCTAATAATTCATAAATGAATTTTACCATCTCAGTAAACCATATTGCAAAATAGATACTCATATTATGTAAACTTAAATGATAAGAACAATATCACACCAAAAGAAGAAGCTATTTAAATTTTTGAGAACTACAGTAGGTACTGATTTTTAGTGGTCAGTATAATATGCTTTATTAACCGTAGCAAGCAAATTATATTATTTTGAGGAAGTAGTCCATACTCAAAGTGGAGTTAAATGATATAGAAAAAAGAAAAGCATAAAGTCTTTCTCCACAATTTTTATTTGAAAAACTAGGCGAACCTAGAATAATTCATCATAAATTAAATCGACATGTTTCCAGTGTAGAAACACTAATCATCAGGAAAACGAAGTAAATGGTACAATGCTGATGTTGTTAGCAGTAGAGAAAATAGCAAGTGAGACTAGGCTACTAATGGAGCTTTCGATGGTATATACGAGGAGTGAAAAAGTTTGAATAGTCAGAAGACAGAAAATATTTCAGTATACTGAAGATTCAAGGACTAGTGCAAAGGCATTGCCTTGGGTGGGAAATGAAGAGAAAAAAGAAAAATTAGGGAGTCTTAAAAAACTCTGTAAAAGTCATTTTTAAGTGTAAGTGATGAAAAACCTTTAGTTTTAATTCAAGTATGTCGAAGACATGTGAAGGTGGTAAAATAAGAGGGAAAGAAAAAAGAAAAAAGTGTTTTACGAAAGTATTACGGCTTAGTCTCACTTGCTATTTTCTCTACTGCTAACAACATCAGCATTGTACCATTTACTTTGTTTTCCCGATGATTAGTGTTTCCACACTCAAAACATGTCAATTTAACTTTATGCTTTTCTTTTTTCTAAATATTATTATGATTAATGTAAAGTTTCATTACAACTGCCAGTCGGAACTAATACAGTATATAAAACCAGATTACACCCCCAATAGAACTTGATAATTACTGTGAGTATTCAGTGCAATAATGGCTATAAACCATTCTATGGCAGCCGTGACATTATCATTATACACAACGGACTAGCACTTTTCGTTGCCTTACAGTAGGAAAGCGCGTAGGTGTCACATACAGGGTGGCCCTTTAGTGTGGCAAAGTACAATAGCTCCGTTACTATTTCAAATACATTAAAAATATGAATACAAAAGTTGAAGGGCAGTAAGTGACTTATAACGTAAAATTATTTTTAACTCTATAGGGTGGCTCAAAAAGCGGAACAATAAAAAAGGTACTTTTTTCAAATGGAACACCCTGTATATTTTTACATTTTTAAATTCCACATAAAATTACAATTATTTTTTATTAAATACATTATTAGTCTATACTTTATATTTTCCGAGATATTGACTCTCGAAAAGTGACATTTTTGAACTTTGACAGCTTCTAACTTTCTAACAGTACGTCTTAGAGCAAAACGGCTTACATGTCCTTATCTTCAATTTTCATTATCTTCCCAAAAAAATCAACTTCCGGTTAAACCGGATGTTACTCGAAAGCAGGAAATATAGTTGTTCCGGTTTAACTGGAATTTGATTTTTTTGGGAAGATAATAAAAATTAAAGATAGGGACATGTAAGCCGTTTTGCTCTAAGACGTAGTGTTAGAAAGTTAGAAGCTGTCAAAGTTCAAAAATGTCACTTTTCGAGAGTCAATATCTCGGAAAATATAAAGTATAGACTAATAATGTATTTAATAAAAAATAATTGTAATTTTATGTGGAATTTAAAAATGTAAAAATATACAGGGTGTTCCATTTGAAAAAAGTACATTTTTTCTTGTTCCGCTTTTTTGAGCCACCCTATAGAGTTAAAAATAATTTTACGTTATAAGTCACTTACTGCCCTTCAACTTTTGTATTAATATTTTTAATGTATTTGAAATAGTAACGGAGCTATTGTACTTTGCCACACTAAAGGGCCACCCTGTATAGCATTATTGTACTTATAAAAAGTATTTGAATTCTTAAAAGGAATAGAAGGTTTTTTTCTGTGTAGGGGCCAATTTTCGTAACTAAATTCTTAAACACAAATTTATTTAACCGCCGAAACACTTGTCATTTGTTCCTCTTTTTACAATGTCAAGTTAATTTCCCTTCTGACACGTGCTGATTGCAGTTTCTAAGATGTTATAGTAAAACTTAAAAACGTTTTTAATCTTTTATTTCTGCACACAATGTGTAAGTTTTGACTCCTGCCGGGGTAACTGGGCCGTAACAAGCCTGGTACCCCAACAATATTTTCCTTCAAGCTAAATGGTAATCCAATCTACCTTGTTTTATTACATTTCATTAATTGTTACATTCCCTTTTTTGTCTTTTGCAGAAAGCATCAGCATGATTTTTGCGAAAAACAACTTTTTCTTTTTTTTTCCCTCTTCTTTTACCACTTTCACATGTCTCCGACAAAGTCAGATTAAACTCAAGATTTTTCATCACTTTCACTTAAATGTTTTTCACAAAGTCTCTTATAACTCCCTAATTTTATTTTCTCTCTTCTGTTTCCACCCAAGACAGTAAAGTGCCTTTGCATGCACGAGTCCTTGACTCTTCAGTATGCTGAAGTTTTGTCGGTCTTCTGACTATTCAAATTTTTTTTCTCCTCGTATGAACCAATGAAAGCTCCATTACGGTGTCGTGAGTCAGATTACTCACTTATAGTTAAATGTTTAATATTTTATTTTATGAAATCAAAAGCCAAATCTATTTCAATTTAAATAAAACACGGAGCTAAGTGTTTAACAAATTTTCTTAATAAAAAGAGTCAAGAAAATTAAAGCGAGACAGAAAAAAGGCGTGTCCAAGTTTTACGCATAAAAAGTTAGAAGCATGACTGACCAATGAAACAACACTAGTAATTACTACTCATTTCCTGTAGTTGTTAATTTTATTCTCAGAACAAAAATATAAAAAAAATGAATAACCATAAAAGAAGCATACAGGAAGCTAAAAGCAATAAAGAAGCGGATACTGGTGTTATTAAAACCCATACAGGAAGCTAAAAGCAATAAAGAAGCGGATACTGGTGTTATTAAAACCCGTTTAATTACCAAAATCCATTAACTTTGGAATTTTAATAGTATAATAAAAAATAATGTTCTTTTTTACCTCTCGTTATGAGATCATAGAAATAGCGTTGCTATAGTAACCAGGAAATCAAGGAGGTGTAACTTTCTCACATCCGCTCTTTCAACCAATTACAATTAATAAGGAATATTCAAGTAGGCGGGATTAAATAATTTTCCTACTATAAAAACTGGACGGAGCGTTACAAAAAGACAATCAAATTCATTACAATTATTAGACAACAATTAAATAAGTTCTTCTTGAATTGACTATCCGATGTAGTTTCTTAGTGACAGTGTTAATTTTCTTACAATGCTCCCTTGTCTTATTAAAGGTCAAAGAAACCGGAATGACCAAGAATAATTAAAAGTATTTTAAAACAAATGAAAAGAATATTATCTTAAAACCAAAAAGGGTTCAAGCTAGTGTAAATAAATTCTCGCACCGAAAAGGCAAAGACCTTATGTTTACATAAGTGAGTTAATGTAGGGGACATGGAAGCCAAAACAGTTATCATTTTGATGGGATTATTATGTAAGTTAAAAGACAATTAGAACTTTGATTTTCTTGAACTCAGTGCAAATAATAGGTTGAATCAATTTTATGTATTTTACTAATCAAGTAGTGTGTACGACATAAAAGTAATGTAGGACTAAATTATTCTGATACTAATTATGTTAAAGATACGTACGCAGTACAACTAGTCTCCCCTAATTTATAAATGGTGAATTTTAATACTAACAGAGTATGCAGTACTCTTTAGTCAAACGGGAAATGAAAATGAATAGGTGTTTTCAGCTAAATAGAAACTGGTAAAATGTTAGGAAATGTATATTAGTAAAAATAAATCTTGTAATTAGCTAAAGACAATTATTCGGAAGATTTATTCATACAAGATCCTGCAAGGGTCGAATAAACAGAGATTCTAGTAAATTCAGACAATTAAGTTAATTAGTTCTACCCCGCAGGGGTATTGATATAAACAGTGCATATAATTTATTTTGATTAAAAGTATTCCGCAGGAAAATCAACAATTAAATTCAAACTAGTTAAATCATTATAGGGGAGAACCAAGTTATACAAATGTGCATGTAATATTTTGTTTAGTTGATATAAGGTACTAACAAAAATGTGTTGTTGTAATTGTAACCGGATAATATGGTATAAAATGTATTTTATGAATTTGAGTATTACCAATTTTACATTAATGGAAATAAACGTATAGAAAAATCAATCTTAAGTGAATTATTATTTTCATCGACCAGAGAATAAAAAGGCGTAATAAACAGTTGATTAGGTTTTCAGAAAATTATTACATTCCAAATAGAGAATATTAAAAGAACCCGAATACAATTAAAAATAGTACGATACACCACGCCAAGTCTCCCTTTCGACATAACATCTTAATATTATAAAACCTTTAATTATTTAACTAATTAATAACATTATAATACAGTGGTGGTTCGTTACAATGGTGTCAGGATTTAGGGGTACTTTTTCTGAAATCAGAAAAATAAATTATTCTCTTAAAATAAGATAATTTTTTGAACAAATGTTAAGATTTAAAAATAATTTTTTTTATTTAATTTTTTTTATTTTTTATGGAAATCTAAAGAGAAAATAAGATATTTTAATTGTACTGGTCGAGAAAATATATTCACGTATTGATCTATTGAAAATTGAAAAAGTGTAAACCTTATAAGAAGTGGAACAAAAGTTAAAATTAAATAAAAATGAGTCTGGACGAAGCAAAAGCTAGTACTGCAAGTACCACCAGCGGCGCAATATTTGTAGGGATAGACGCGGTTCCTAATTTTGACGGTACTACAAAGGTAGAAGATTTTATAGAATATATAGAAACAACAGGGTTAATAGCAAAATGGGCTGATGAACAGAAAACCGCGGTAGCTAAATTGAAACTTAGAGGTTTAGCAAAATTATTTTTAAATGCGGATACAAATATTAAAACAACAAAAGATTGGAATAATTTTTCTACTATTTTACGCATACAATTTAAAGAAAAAACTTTACCGGGGCAGGACTTAAAGAATTTTGTAGAATGTCGACAGCGACAAGGGGAAACTTGTAGGCAATTTTTAACAAGAATAAAAATAATCGGAAATAAAGTTAAGGTAACCAGTAATGAACCACAAGCGGCCGTGGAATTAGAAAAACAATTTGAAAAAGATTTATTAAAACAATTTGTGTTAGGACTATTACCACAAATCAGAGATAAGGTTTTATCAGCTCAATCAAAAACGATTCAAGACGCTTTGGATAAAGCGGAAATTGAAGAAATGATAGAAAATTTAAATAAAGTTAAAGTCAAAAATGTTTATGAGGTCTCGAAATGCAGTTACTGTAAAATAAATGGGCATGAAGTGAAAAATTGTAGAAAATTACAAAATTTGGGAAACGAAAAGAGGTGTTTTTACTGTAATCAACCGGGACATTTTAAAAGAAATTGTATGAAGCTAAAAGGGCACAGCGGCAATAATAGGCGCGAAAATAATTATAATAATAGATGGCAAACAGGGAATACACCCCGTGGTTCACGGCGTGCAAACGAGTACCCTCAGCAGGAAAGGTCCGGGAAATTCCAAAATAATTATTCACGAAATATAAATAGAGACAGCAGAAATTATACTGCTGGGTTTTCGAAAAATTTTGCAGATAGGCGTCCACAAAATAATTTTTCAAATGAAGATAATAGGCAAAACAGACCAATTAGCGGAGAAACGGCGAATTTAAATGCCAATGCAGTCACATACGTAACCCCGATGGTGGCTGCCGAAACAAGCCAATGGTAGTTTTAAAGAATAAGGAAGGGATACTGAATTGTAGCGAGGAAAATAAACCTCCACGTAATATAATTTTTGTAGAAATAAGGAATAAACCAATACGAGCGTTTATTGATTCTGGGGCGGCAGTATCCCTTATAAAACCTGAAATTGCCCAGGGGTTTAAAATAAATACGGACAATACATTATGTTTAAGAGATATACAGGGTGAATACATCCCACAATATGGCAGTGTCGATATTTCTATTAGGATAGGAGCTCAGTTTTCCGTAATCCAAAAGTTTGTGGTTACCGAAAAGGTGAGTTTTGATGCAGACATACTATTGGGATTGGATTTTTTGTCTACGCACAGTGTAAAAATTGACTGGGGAGAAAATTTAATGTATATTTTTGAGGAAATAATACCCTTACAGGAGGAAGCAAATGGCATAAATACAGTAATGAATCAAGGTAAAATGCATGCAAATGCAACAGAAAAGCACAAGGGTGTGGAAAATGGTAAGAAAGAGATAGAGATACTTCGAGGAGAAATAAAAGAATTAAAAGAAGTAATTAGCTCACTTTTGGGAAAAGTGGAAAGTTCCTTACAGGAAAAGAAAACTTTGGCGGAAAATAATTATACTGACAGTTCTTCGTTACTACCGATAGCGACGGACTTAAAAACTCAGATGGTCGGTAGCCATCTTGATTTTTGTTGTCAACCAAATCAGTGTAGGAAAATTCCAGACCAAGGAAGGGAAGCTGCAGATTCCCAATTTATAGAAAAGGAACAAGGTGAAAGAATTATGTTCTCAGGAAAGAGAGAATCCGGGTACAGGCCCGAAGAGAGAGTAAACTCTGGTATAAAGAAATCGTTGGCACAAGCGCCAGGTATGTTCTCAGGAAAGAGAGAAGTTGGTTATAGACCGGAAGAGAGAGTAAACTCTGGTATAAAGAAATCGTTGGCACAAGCGCCATGTATGTTCTCAGGAAAAAGAGAAATTGGTTATAGACCGGAAGAGAGAGTAAACTCTAGTATGAAGAAATCAAATGCACAAATGCCAGATAATGTAAAGGATGATATGCTAAAAAGCGAACAGGTACATATACAGGGAAGCTTAAAAATACCTGCTAGGAGTCAAGTATGTTGCAGGGGATATTTGAAGAAAAGTAATAAATTAAGGGCGGAATCTATTGTAATAGAAGCCAATGATAATAATCAAAGCGGATTATTAGTTGCAAGAGTTTTATGTAGAAATGAAAATATAGTACCCATAAAGATTATAAATGTAAATCCATTTGAAGTGTGGATACCTAAGAATACGATAATAGCGTATGCTTTTGAGGCAGAGACGGACCGGCCCTCAAGTGAAAAAGATTCAAGGAAAATTGCACAAATTAGTAAGCAAGATTTTAATGAAATTTTAGAGCAGTTACAAGTAAGCAAGCCAGTTACAGCCGACGATTGGAAATTAAGAAAATTAATTGAAGAATATATTGATATTTTTAAGGCTCCAAATCAGAAATTAACTTGTACGACCCAAGTTAAGCACCGGATTATAACGGAAGATGTACCCCCTATT
Organism: Polydrusus pterygomalis; assembly: GCA_963969555.1. Classification (NCBI taxonomy): domain Eukaryota; kingdom Metazoa; phylum Arthropoda; class Insecta; order Coleoptera; family Curculionidae; genus Polydrusus; species Polydrusus pterygomalis. Next base: position 24,776,915 of record OZ018375.1, read on the forward strand.
TGCAGGAAACCTTATAGAGTTCCTTATCATCGTAAGAAAATTTTGCAAGAAGAAATTAAAAAATTGTTGGACGATGGTATAATTGAAGAGTCTCAGAGTCCTTGGGGATTTCCAGCTATATTAGTAGAGAAACGATTACACCCAGGGGAAAAACCACAATTCCGACTAGTAATCGATTATAGGTTGCTTAATAAAATAAGTGTCACAGATTTTTTTCCATTACCTAGCATCCAAGAGACCTTGGACAGTCTAAACGGGTCTACTTTATTCTCCACAATGGATATGGCCAGTGGATACTTCCAAATAGAATTAGATGAAAGAGACAGGGAGAAAAGTGCTTTCGTTACACCTGATAACACGTATCAGTTTACGCGCATGAGCATGGGATTGAAAAATAGTCCAAGTACTTACCAAAGATTCGTAAATAGCATTTTTTCTGGATTAATTGGTACCGAAGTATTGGTATTTTTAGACGATATAATAGTATTTTCACCAAATTCAGTGGATGAACATCTTTTAAGATTAAGAAAAGTTTTTGATATAATGCGCAGAAGTAATCTAAAATTTAAGCCAACAAAATGCCACTTTTTGAAAACTGAAATCAAGTATTTAGGTCACATAATATCGGAAAAAGGATGTACTGCCGATCCAGATAAGACTAAGGTAGTAGATTCCTACCCTGTACCAAGAAAGGTGAAAGAGATAAAATCATTCATAGGTTTATGTAGTTACTATAGACGATTTGTACCTCGTTTTTCAGAAATAGCAAAACCACTTACAGCTTTAACGAAGAAGAATGTACCATTTATATGGACTAAACTACAAGAAGATGCATTTCAAACTTTAAAAACAGCGCTAGTTACTCCGCCTATACTTAAACACCCCGATTTTACTAGGCCATTTATTCTTTCAACGGATGCAAGTAATAAGAGCATATCTGCTATATTAAGCCAAAAATATGACAATTTGGAACACCCTATATATTATCACAGCCGTTCACTTTTAGATGCAGAGACGAGATATTCTACGATCGAGCGCGAAGCTTTAGCTGTTGTAGAAGGAGTAAAGAAATTCAAGTATTACTTAACAGGGACGCATTTTTATATATTTAGTGATCACAAGCCATTAAAATATATTATGAACTTAAAAGATAGCAGTTCACGACTAGCTAAATGGTCCATGTTTCTTATGGAATACAGCTTTTCCATAGATTATAGACCGGGCAGTAAAAATGCAAATGCTGATGCTTTAACTAGACTTCGAGAAACCACAAATGAAAAAGAGACAGTAGAAAAAACGCATGGAATTGCTAAAGTACAAATACATAAAGAAGGTAGCCCGATGACGAGCGTAATATGGACGCGTGAAGAAATAAAAAGAAAGCAACAAAAAGACGAGAAATTGCAGGATATTATTAAAAATCTACCAGATGACTCAGGATTTTATTATTTAAATGCCGACAATATTCTCTATGCTATGAGAAAAGATCATGAGCGAAATGACAAATTAGTAGCACCTCGTAGTATGATACCGGAAATATTGGATTTATACCATAATTCACCAATGGCATGTCATGGAGGACAACATAAAACTTTAGATTTAATAAAACGAGATTTTATATGGGACGGAATGTCTACCGATGTAAAACGTTATTGCCAACAATGTCATTCTTGTAGTATAAACAAGAATACGCATCAACCTCCAGCCCCATTACAAAAACTACCAGTACCACATTTAGTTTTTGGACGAATAAGTATAGATATAGTAGGCCCACTAAACAGAACAAGAAATGGAAATAAATATATTCTTACTTGTATGGATTACCTCACAAGATTTGCGGAAGCTATTCCTTTACCGGATATAACTGCCAGGACCGTAGCAAAGGCTTTTGTAGAAAATATTATAACAAGGTACGGCGTACCGCGACAGATACTATCAGACAGGGGAACGCAATTTGTTGGAGGCCTATTCACGGAAATATGTAAAATATTACAGATAGATAAGTTACATACTACACCTTATCACGCAAGTTGTAATGGAATGCTTGAAAGATCTCATGGAAGTTTAAAAACCATGCTAAAACATTATGTTTCTATAGACAATGAATCATGGGACGATTTTCTTCCATTCGCGTTATTAGCATACAGAAACAGTGTACATTCATCTACGGGAGAAACCCCATACTTCTTAATGTACGGACGAGACATTGAGTTACCACAACACTTAAGTTTAAAGTCAAAAGAATGCAAATACGATTTAGATACTAACTACGCCTCTGAGATGCTTATGAGAATACGTCACGCGCTTCAGCAAGCAAGAAATCAACTTGAAAATTCAGCAGAAAAGCAATGTAGAAAATACAACATTAAAACCAAAGATAAAAAATTTAAAGAAGGAGACAGGGTATATCTGTTTACCCCAGCGTTACCAGGAAAAAACCCATTAACAAAAAAACTTCAGCCAAAATATACAGGTCCGTATCGAATAATTGAAGTAAAAGGCCCAGTAACCTTTAAAATTAAAGAAATTAATGGAAGAAAAGAGCAAGTTGTGCACTCAAATAGGTTAAAATATTGTCACTACCCTGAGAAAAAGTTAGATGAAATTGAGGATGAAAATTTATCGGAAAATGAAGAGGAAAATATTCTTGACAAACCTAGTGAAAATGAAATGACTAATACAGCCCCTATGATGTATTATCTGCCAAATGCAGACCCAGTAATTGAAATAAATGAACATGAAGAGGAACAATTGTTGGAAGGAAATGAATCAGAAAGTGAAAGCGAATTATACGAGGACGATCAATTTGATATTGATCTAGAAAGGTCTATAGATCAAATGGAACAGGAAATACCTGCTATTGATGAGGAATCCGGGAGCGATCAAGATGAAATTATACCTCCCCCTTCACCGGAAATGCCTGAAGACATTCCGGAGGAAAATGCGCAAAGGACTACCAGAAGTGGTCGAGTTGTGCGCAGGCCTGAATATTACGGAGAATTTTAGGAAAGAAAAAATTTTAGGATTATTAATAATATATTTATACATAATTAATTTAATTACAATAAGAATAATTATAAATGACAGGAAGGAAAGTTAAAGAAAAAAAAAACTAAAAAGTATATATAAAAAGCCCAAATCTTATCTGGTTCTAGCGAAAATAAAATAAGGGAAATTGGTATTCGGTTTAGAATTAGCACACTCGTTTTTACAAAGAATTTATGGCTAATTTATATTATATTAGGGAATGGACATTGAAATTTTTTAGATATAATTAAAATTTCGTTAAATAGAAGAAAAATTATCGTGGGAATAAATTTTTTGTTTATGTTAGTTTATACACGAAATAAAGGGATAGGTACCCATTTTTTGTCTTGCAGCCTTATTAGGGTCATTAACGCTGTATTATAAATAAACACCGTCCAAAAAGGGAAACCTCGGCAACTGCAAGTATGACGCCGTGCAGTCTGAAAGGAACAGACGGTGAGAACGCTGTAATAGCTAGAGATCCAGAGTACAGTACCGTATTACCAAATTTAAAATGATGTAATGTGAATCTTATCAGGTTAAAAATGTATTAGTAATAGAGATTAGTTTAATTTAATGGGAAAAATGTAACCTTTATGTAATTTAATTAGTATTAATGTATCAAGAAATGAAACGTGAAAAATGTATAATTGTACGAATTGTATTTTCAGTAAATACCGGGGTATGGACAAAAAGTACAGTTACCCTGTTTAAACAAATGTAGGGAAGGTAACCTATGATTTCGGTGGAAGACAATTTTAAAAAGTAAAGTGATAGTGCGTATAGAATGGAACTATATTAAAATAGAATGTGAGGAAGTAAACGAACTCAAATGGTTAAGCATGAATACGTTTATAAAAGGAATTATAATATTACCAAAAGAAACGTCATAGTTGCTTATTTTAAATTATGGGAAAGACTATTTAATTTTTATAAAAGCAAGAAACATTTTCGGATGAATATTATGAGATAATAAAAATGGAATAATTCACAAAATCAGTCTCAGTTCGTCTCTGTATTGTATAGTTTATACTAGTCTAAACACTGAAAAGACCCAAACAATGATCAACTGAAAAATAAACTATGTTAGTGTACAAAGGGTAAATTGTTTATTAAACAGCAATATAGAATTGAGATAATGATAACTACAAGAAGAACAATATACAAACTAATTTTACTTATATTTGTATAATACGAGAAGAACCAAACAAAACAAGAGCATAGTTATATTATGTATTTGGCGTGGGAACGAAACCATTAAGATTATGTTGTTATTATAGGAACCCTATAAAACCTCCAGGCAAACTACTGAGAAATCAGTCAAGCCAAATTCATCAGTATCAGTTAATTGTCAGTTATAGTGCGTGTATAAAAAGAAAAAGATGATTCAAAAGTGCATGGATAATTTTATTGCCTATGTGAGTACCCTCTCACATTACGAGGAGGCATTACCTTTAATTGAAACAGCCCTTACGTCGATCCTAAACCAACACGAGCATTTGGGTGGTTCAGCTCCTGCAAGAAACGAAGCATTAAAAAAATTGAGGGCAGTCAACATGCTAAATTTGCATCTGCTTCATTTTGAATTCCTGCAACGATTGGCACAACGTTCCGAAGAAAGACACCCAGAATGTCTTGAATTAAGATTTCCCTGCCATTGCAAGTTTTGCAAACGACTGGACATGATTACTTGGAAAACTACGCATCCAAATGAATTGACGCCAGGTGAACCCTTACCACGACATACATCAGCGCATCAACCCCATTCACCTAGAGGTTCCCCTCCAAGAAGATTGGTACGACAGCCAAGAAATTCCCCAACCAGGATAAATCCTGTTCAAACGCATCAACCTGTGACCAGTTTAATGGAGTTGCAGAGAATGGTCAACACACTTCCCCAGGCGTAGGAAAAAGCCAAAAAGTGTTAAAACTTTATCATTTGAACCATAGTGCGCGAAATCTCCCGAAGAAAAAATCAATTCACAAGTGAGTAAAGATAAAAAAAAAAAAAATGTAAAGTGAGTGAGTACATAATGTACTTAGAAGGTTTATTGTATTAATATTATAAAAATATTTTTTTTTGGTATCACAGACTCTAATCTAAGTTTAGAAATAATGTTTTTTGTTGTTGTTTGTAATCTTATGCTTACAATTATGTTTACTCGTAATTTTAGGATAATTAATTATTTTTAAATAAAATAATTTTTTCACATATGTTGAGTTCATAATTTTCTTTTGATTTTATCATAAAATAAAAGATTTTTTTTTTGCCAAAACAAAGTAGTTACTACTACTATGTTTTTTTTTTAAGGAGGGACGATTGTCGTGAGTCAGATTACTCACTTATAGTTAAATGTTTAATATTTTATTTTATGAAATCAAAAGCCAAATCTATTTCAATTTAAATAAAACACGGAGCTAAGTGTTTAACAAATTTTCTTAATAAAAAGAGTCAAGAAAATTAAAGCGAGACAGAAAAAAGGCGTGTCCAAGTTTTACGCATAAAAAGTTAGAAGCATGACTGACCAATGAAACAACACTAGTAATTACTACTCATTTCCTGTAGTTGTTAATTTTATTCTCAGAACAAAAATATAAAAAAAATGAATAACCATAAAAGAAGCATACAGGAAGCTAAAAGCAATAAAGAAGCGGATACTGGTGTTATTAAAACCCATACAGGAAGCTAAAAGCAATAAAGAAGCGGATACTGGTGTTATTAAAACCCGTTTAATTACCAAAATCCATTAACTTTGGAATTTTAATAGTATAATAAAAAATAATGTTCTTTTTTACCTCTCGTTATGAGATCATAGAAATAGCGTTGCTATAGTAACCAGGAAATCAAGGAGGTGTAACTTTCTCACATCCGCTCTTTCAACCAATTACAATTAATAAGGAATATTCAAGTAGGCGGGATTAAATAATTTTCCTACTATAAAAACTGGACGGAGCGTTACAAAAAGACAATCAAATTCATTACAATTATTAGACAACAATTAAATAAGTTCTTCTTGAATTGACTATCCGATGTAGTTTCTTAGTGACAGTGTTAATTTTCTTACAATGCTCCCTTGTCTTATTAAAGGTCAAAGAAACCGGAATGACCAAGAATAATTAAAAGTATTTTAAAACAAATGAAAAGAATATTATCTTAAAACCAAAAAGGGTTCAAGCTAGTGTAAATAAATTCTCGCACCGAAAAGGCAAAGACCTTATGTTTACATAAGTGAGTTAATGTAGGGGACATGGAAGCCAAAACAGTTATCATTTTGATGGGATTATTATGTAAGTTAAAAGACAATTAGAACTTTGATTTTCTTGAACTCAGTGCAAATAATAGGTTGAATCAATTTTATGTATTTTACTAATCAAGTAGTGTGTACGACATAAAAGTAATGTAGGACTAAATTATTCTGATACTAATTATGTTAAAGATACGTACGCAGTACAACTAGTCTCCCCTAATTTATAAATGGTGAATTTTAATACTAACAGAGTATGCAGTACTCTTTAGTCAAACGGGAAATGAAAATGAATAGGTGTTTTCAGCTAAATAGAAACTGGTAAAATGTTAGGAAATGTATATTAGTAAAAATAAATCTTGTAATTAGCTAAAGACAATTATTCGGAAGATTTATTCATACAAGATCCTGCAAGGGTCGAATAAACAGAGATTCTAGTAAATTCAGACAATTAAGTTAATTAGTTCTACCCCGCAGGGGTATTGATATAAACAGTGCATATAATTTATTTTGATTAAAAGTATTCCGCAGGAAAATCAACAATTAAATTCAAACTAGTTAAATCATTATAGGGGAGAACCAAGTTATACAAATGTGCATGTAATATTTTGTTTAGTTGATATAAGGTACTAACAAAAATGTGTTGTTGTAATTGTAACCGGATAATATGGTATAAAATGTATTTTATGAATTTGAGTATTACCAATTTTACATTAATGGAAATAAACGTATAGAAAAATCAATCTTAAGTGAATTATTATTTTCATCGACCAGAGAATAAAAAGGCGTAATAAACAGTTGATTAGGTTTTCAGAAAATTATTACATTCCAAATAGAGAATATTAAAAGAACCCGAATACAATTAAAAATAGTACGATACACCACGCCAAGTCTCCCTTTCGACATAACATCTTAATATTATAAAACCTTTAATTATTTAACTAATTAATAACATTATAATACAGTGGTGGTTCGTTACAACGGCTCAGTCTCACCTGTTATTTTCTCTATTGCTAATAACATCAGCATTGTACAATTTACTTCGCTTTCCTGATAATGAGTGTGTCTACACTCGAAACATGTCGAATTGAACTATGTATTATGAATTACCCTAGGTTCGCCTAGCTATTCTAATTAAATATTGTGGAGAAAGACTTTGTGCTTTTCTTTATTTATTCCAAGCTAAAAAAAATTTAAAAATGGTAGTTTTTAACGTCTGTATTAAATATAAAATGAAAAATGTTAATCGGCGTTAATCAGTGGTCATGAGTGAGTTCCTTTCCGTTAATAACCCCCTCCCCGGTTTAAAATCACAGGGCATTTCAAACCGTATATACTAACATTAAAATTGAATTTAGTTATATTGCCGAAGTTGGTGGGAGAATCTCAGTGTCTCCGTAGCGCAATTGGTTAGAGCGTTCGACTGGTAATTGAGAGGTTCTGGGTTCGAATCCCAGCGGAGGTGAAAAAACTTTTTTCAATTTTAAAAAACTTTGTCTGCACGCCGATTAACATTTTTCATTTCACAATTTTTTACTTATATCTTTTTCTCTAGCGGTTGCGTTGGAAACTTCCCCTCTCTATTTCTACCCCCTAGGGGCAATATTTCCCGAATTAGTACCAATTTTCAGCAAAATAACTTATCGTCCACCAGTTTTAGTTTCTGAGATACATAAATTACTATCAAAATTTTAACCCCCTAAGGCCCAAATTATTAATGTCCTGTTAGTACTAACAGCCACATAACTTCCATGGCAACATTGTTCCAACAATGGTATCCTTAGAAGTTATCTTATAGTTAGTGTTAACAGGACATTAATAATTTGGGCCTTGGGGGTTGATTTTCGAAAAATTTCTTGTTAGTGGAGGCCTACGTTATAAGAAATAGACGCTATAGAAATTTCATTATTTCAGGATTGGGGGTTTAGGCTGGGCGTTAATAAATCAGTCAGTCACTTTCTCACAATTTTATAAAATAGTAGAATCGATTTTATTATCAAGGAAAGTCCTGGGCAAATTTTTTTTATCCCGTCTCGTCACTAAAATTAGTTTACCTATAGAATTCCCATTATCTTTCAATACTCAAATGAATTACAAATGTAAATCCGGCATTGTTATTGCCTGGTTTGCAGAGAGGTATGCCATTTTGCCATCTTGTAATCTTAGTGATTGGTATAGGGATTAAAATTCCAGGTATTAAACTAATTCTTATACCATTATTTATTTCAAGACTAACTTAATTAGTATATTGAGGGAAATATTACAGCCTCTATAAACACCAGGTAAAAGGTATCTAGGTATTTGGTTCAGTTGTCACGTTGGTATAATATCGTTAGTGTTCGTGATGTGCTTATTACGGTTCTTTTAAAGTTATCTATCATTGTGTTCATCTCCCTAGTGTTTTTGAAGAAAACAACCGCAGTACGTGGGCACTGGGCAGTAAGTACATTACATTTTTTGAAATTTTGTTTTGTTTGGCAGTTTTGTCGAAGACTTAGCTACTAGTATTATACGTTTATAATGTCAAGCACAAATATTACGTATTTAGTAGGAGTATTTGAGCTGTCTTCCTCTCTTGTTCCCGATTAATAGGTTTTCACCTCTCTCAGTAACATAAATATACCGTAGTAGACAATTTAAGATTGTGACTGCCTTGTTGCAACATCTACCGTTTTGGCGTTTTCGAAGACAACTGTGTGACCAGTTAAGTTCGCATCATATGGGATTTTTTTTATTAACAACTTTATTCGAAATTTGACTTTGGCATCAAACTCTGCTTCGATCGAGATGAAAATTAAGCAAAAAAAATAGTAGTCACGTGATTCGCGTTATCTGTCAAATTTAAATTTTTTCCAAAAAATAATTCAAAAGTAGGGTTATTTCTGAAAGTATCGAAAAAATGTATTAGTAAACTTTTTCCAATAACGTTTTTCGATATTTTCAGAAATAACCCCACTGTTGAGTTATTTTTTGGAAAAAATTAGAATTTGACAGATAATGCGAATCACGTGACCACTATTTTTCGCTTAATTTTCATCTCGATTGAAGCAAAACTTGATGCTAAAGTCAAATTTCGAATAAGGATGTTAATAAAAAAAATCCTATCATGATTTTAAATAATTTGTTAAATAAAAAAGAAAATTAATAAGAACCATATTTTGCTATACCTACTGCATTTGCTGGAAAAGCAAACAGCTTTAATAACAATTAATAAAATAATACAAAAAAATAAGAAAAGTTGTTTCAGTTCAGATGATATCAACCAGAATTTAGGCGTGACTACTGATCTCTACCTATCTGTAAAAATGTCAAACTATCGAAAAGCGTTTTAAGTTACGTATTAAGTTATTACGTTTTAGATTTTGGAAAATCTACATTTTGCAGCTGCAGGCAACTTTCTAAAATAGCCTGTTTACGTTAGGTGCAATGACTGCATACAACTTCATGCGATGCAATTAAATAGTCGTTTTTAAATGGATAAATTGAAACTGATTGAAAAGTCATCAAAGCGCATGCTTACAGGCAATTTTACTTGCAATTGCACCTATTGTAAACAGACTTTTTTAAAAGTGACCTGTTGATTCTGTTTTCATATTCAATTATCTATAAAGAATAAGAGATATACTCGAACTACATCCGGGGGCGGATCCAAAATAATAAACGAAGTGGGGGCGGGGGGGAGGTCGATAAAAAAAAATAGCTAAAAAAGTACAAAATCATATCAAATTTAAATAGTAAGTATAAGCCATTTAACCAACTTTTGAGGCTCTGAAGAGGGGGAGGGGGGGGGGTGCAGTGAGCCCCCTCTAGATCCTTCACCGCTTACATCTCACATGTAAAGAATATGCTAGGAATATTATGCATGTTCATAATATATGAAAGGAATATCATTCTAAAAATTAACCTTGTCCTAGAACATGCTAAGAAGGTGCTAAGCATGACTTTGCTTTAGGCACGTTTTTCGCATGTGATTAGACTATCTTTAATGACGTGAATATCACTTCTTCAGCACATGAAGAGGGTGGAACGTAATCTATTCCTAGAACATTCCTCACACGTGCGCAATGAAAAAAAATGATATTCCTGTCATATGCCGTGTACCTTAAATTATATTCATAGTACATGATAAGGATGTAAAAATGTTATCTGGGTGCGGACTTTACTGGTCACACTGTAAATGGAATCAAACCGACCCATACCTTTTTCCGCCCAAGTACTCGCTTGAAATTTGTTATATAAACATTTCAAGCGAGTAAGCGTGGTAAACCACCAAAGCAGAATTTGTTGTAAATGAACATGATTCTAACTTGGGCATCCATATTAAATAGATTTAACGCATTTAGGAAGTTTTCGGGTTAGGGGAGGGCTGTCAAAAACCGAGTTGTATGCGAAATGAACTCTTTTTCATTTTGCTTTAAACGACCATGAGGGGCCTTCCACCTGCTGGTGGCGAAATTATATGTACCCTACGAGTTTGCATCAATGCTTTTTCAAACCAAATTAGGTATTAAGTTTATTTGAATCCTATAGTGCGAATAGTGCAATTATTGTTCTGCCGTCAAGTCACAGTAAAATTGTCAGTCAAAGGGAAAAATATTGGACAAAAAATGCCTTAACCCAGACAATGTTGCATGATTTTAAAAAATTTAAAATTCACTGTCCACCGGGGTTGATTACCCGATCTCCAGCGATTGGTTTAGATCTTAGGGACGAGACATGGTTTCATGGGTCCTGATGATGTATACGATAAAATCATGGGCGTCGTTAAACGGTTTCTTAGTGGGGGGGGGCAGTGGCGGTTCGTGACTTGTTAATTTGGGGGTGCACTAAAAGCCCGTTGCAGGCAAAATGCGCCGCAGGCGAAAATTTTTTAAGACCACGCCCAAATTTGGTCAATAATTATTAGTAAATGTTTTAAAATTTTATGATTACATTCTTGTTTTATTGAACATGAAATAAGATAAAAAAAATAGTCCAATTTATTTCACATTGTTTAAAGGTATAAAGTTCATTCAAATATTCCAAATTCATAGTTGTCTTGTCAATAAAACTGTTTTTTATCAAAATAAGTCTTTACTACCCCAAAATAATAACAAAAATATAAAGGAAAACTCCAAATAATAAATTCATACATTCAATCAAACCATATTAAACCTCAACAAACAAGAAAAATAGTCAAAATACCGGAATAAAATTTCCGCGAATCTGACCGCCTGGTTAAATTATCAAATTAATAAATAAAATAATACGGGGCACATGCCCCACCTTGCCCCACCCCCCCCGCAAACGACGCCCATGGATAAAATTATAAATTGGCCACTGATAATACCAGATCGCCCCAACTCACAACCATCGTCAAAAAATAATATAATAGTAGAAAAAATAACTAGTGTTTAATTCTCACTCTATTTTGATGGTGTCCAGTTTCAAGGTTTTAAGGAGGCTGGAACACTGCAAGTTTTGTTTTCGGTATGATTATTTTATAATAATGCCGTTGTCAATAAAAACAAACCAGCTTCATTTTCATTATTTAAATACGACAATAATATTATCGCAAACTACAATATACAACACCGACATAGTTATTAGCTGTTAGGTTATTACTACACAAAAACGAAACGAACGAGCAATAACTTAAATTCCCACAATGGATTATGGACAAAAACACAAGGAAACCTCCCGGTTTATTAATTATCGAGTTATTTTGGTCCTGTGTAAGTTTGTCAGCATCACTGTACCAGAACTATACCAACTTTAACACTTTTGAAAATCGTTTCAGAAGGATGCGTTTATTAATATGGTAATGGTAATAATAAAAAATCGTATGTACTTGGAGCTTAATTATCTTAGATATACCAGGTGTTTCTTAAAAGACGTTCACCCCTATAAATTTTTTATATAGATATTAAAATGAAATTTTGAGATTATGCATCAGAAATGAGTCTGCATTTATTGGCAAAACTCTCAATTTGTTAGCAGTTCCGGTTAAACCGAAAGTGTCCTTGACTTTGATATTTTAAATGGGACATCTTGTATATTTTTACTTATTTGGGTTCAGCATAACATTATAAGTGAACTGACACCTCACTTGTCATTTTTTGACGTGTTATAACATTTTTATGTTTATTTTTTATTTTCAATCTAGAGTTCTACAAATTAATTAAATCTATTATTTTATAAATAGTCAAGTATTATATGAAAATTAAAATTATGTCATAATAAGTTTCACAAGCGTTTAAAAAATTTAATTTTGTTTTCTTCACGTTTATTCCATTATTCCAAATGGAACGATGGTGGTTCACTAGGATATTTAAAACGAGCATTTATTTTTCCAACATTTGATACCATACACTCCTATGATATTAAATTTAAAATTGACACTGAAAAGTTTGTCTTTAATCCCAATTTGAAAGCGTTATGCATTATTGCCGCCCTCTCTTTTCTAAAGAAATATAAATGCGACTTTGAAAACAATGGTATGGTTTTGAAAAGTAATATGGCTTTAATTTAAAGTTGTAACGTCATTAGTTTATAAAACATTCAATACATACAATCTTGAGGCTTCAGAAGAATTTTCCTGGTCACTTCAAAAATTAGGAGCATATCAATTTGTTCATTTCTAGTAAAACTAACCATTTTATCTGATTTACAATGTAAATTTAATAAAAATGTTAACTTAAAACCATAATGGTTTTCAAAACCATTTCATTGTTTTTCAAAGCCGCCTTTATATTTCTTTAGAAAAGAGAGGGCGGCAATATTGCATAATAACGCTTTTAAATTTGCAATTGGGACTTAAGGCAAATTTTTCAGTGTCAATTTTAAAATAGCATAGGAGTGTATGGTATTAAATTGTTCGGAAAAAAATGCTCGTTTTAAATATCCTAGTGAACTACGATCGTTCCATTTCGAAAAATGGAGTAAACGTCAAGAAAACAAAATTTAATTTTTTAAACGCTTGCGAAACTTAGAAAGTCAATTAGTATGACATAATTTTAATTTTCATATTGCACCTAATAAATGAACAGATTTAATTAATTTGTAGCATTCTAGATTAAAAATAAAAAATAAACAGTAAAATGTTAAAGCACGTCAAAAAATGACAAGTGAGGTGTCATTTTACTCAGAATATTATGCTGAATCCCAATAAGTAAAAATATACAAGATGTCCCATTTAAAATATCAAAGTCAAGGTCACTTCCGGTCAAACCGAAAGTGCTAACAAATTGAAAATTATGCCAATAAATGCAGGCTCATCTCCGAGCTCATCTCTTATGCATAATCTCAAAATTTCATTTCAATATCTATAAATACAGAAAAGTTATAGGGGTGAACGTCTTTTGAGAAACACGCGGTATAATAAATGAGTAACAAAAATTTAAAATTGCTTTAGGAGCACAGAAAGTACCTCCATATTTCAAAAAAAATATAAAATTTAGGAAAGTTGTGTTAGGTAGTTTTAAGTGTAAATTTTGCGGACTTTGGAAGACAAAAATTAATAATTTTTTACTACACCTTAAAAAAAATAGATTGCAATCATGCAGTATGTAAATTCCAGTTTCTGTATACTTCCTTAGAGATCAAATTAGATTTTATGTCTCAGAGTGTTTCAGGTTTCAGTGTTAGTCAGATTCATAGGTATACCCAATTTGGTTTAAATATCAAAATCCCCTTATTTTTCAGTAAATTAATTAAAATCTTTTACCCTTTATTGTTAATAATATTAGTAATTGACTGGTTTGCAGAAAGGTATACAATTTTGCTATTTTGTAATTACATTGAGGATTAGAAATAAAATTCCAGGTATTTAACTAATTCTTATTTCTTTCTCCACATTAATTCACAGGCCTACATTTAAAAACAACAAAAATATACATAATATAGAAACTATTAGAAATAGATATTTATTCTTTACGCTTCTTAAAAAAGCGTTTTCTTTTTTCAGAAAAGCGCCTTCTGGTTGTTTTTCTGTCATATTCAGCTAACGCCTGTCAATTTCCAGTAATCGGCCATCATTTTTGTGTCCCAGCGCCCCTGCTTTTTTCTACCTCTTTAATATCTTGATGAAATCTTTCACCTTGCTCACTTCCCTAAAATTTTATATATATACCGGGTGTCCACGGAGGGTAGATCGCCCCTCTTAATTTTTTGTTTTTCAAGATAATGGAATAAAATTTGGGGGATTTGTATTTTTTGACAGGTGACTCAACATTATGGAACTTCCGGTTTAACCGAAAGGGACATAAACTTTCGATTTTTAAATGGGACACCTGGTATATTTTTATTTTTTTGGACTCCATATGACATTCTAAATACAACGATGTGTCACTTGTCACTTTTTGTCACCAAGAAAATATTAACGGAAAAATTATCAAAACTATTGCTTTATTTTATAGATAATCCCTCTTAGAAATGCTGGAACTCGATCTGAAACACTCCTAAATATACGGTATGTTTACCTCAACATGACCAGAGATATACCTACATAAACCATCGTGTTTTCTTGTTTCGTACACTCGCGTTTCGTACACCTCGAAAATTTACCTGAAAAATTCTCGTTTCGTACACCAAATAAATTAATCCACTATCGGCTTCTCGTTTCGTACACCGACCATTGTGACGGCCTGGTTACCTGTAGGTACCTAATACCAAAATAATTATACGCTTTGTTGCTTTGGATTTGTATTTTTGTTTTATTATATTACATTATATTACATTATTACATTAATATAAGTTATATAGGTAAGCTACCTAATCAAATTTTACAATATATATTAAACGATTTAATGTCTCACGAATTTCAATTTTTTGAAGTAAATATTCACTTAATATTTTGCTTAAGCGGCTGTCCAAATCACTGTATTTCTTTGAACGTTTCGGCGTAGAGATGTGTAGGTCGCACCGCTGCTGTACGATGTCATAGTAATGCATTTCTTCTGTAAGTACGTTGAAGAGCTCAAATATATTAGGGTGACACTTGCCAATGCGTCTGTTCAGTCTATTATGCCAGCCTTCGACGGAGTTTGTAGTACGGTGTCGCTCATTATAGCATATCCATAACAACTCGTTTTCCAGCCATTGTTCGACAAAATAATCGTTGAATTTAACAACAGCTTCCTCGTTTGGTGCGTTCTCCATTATGTTTAGCCAAGCGTCGCCGATATGATCTTCTGGTAGGTATGCCAACGCGGCACACATACGTATGTGATCTCGAACTTTTTTATTTTCTTTGTATTGTGGGACCAACCCAAGTTCTTGTACTTTTCTCCAGATTGCTTGGTTGAAATGGAAATTGCATCCTTTGATAACAACTTCGTGGAAAGCATCTCTTAGTGCGTTTATTGCGGCACGCTCAAAGTCAATGTGTACCTTTTTTGGAATGAAATTAGGTACCTTATCTTGTAGTAACTTAAAAAGCCTCTTATAGGTCGTTTCTCTGCGGTTTGGCAATAGCGCGTAAACAGCAGGAATGATACGTGTTGCATCTGGAGTACTTCCCAAGTCTACGTGTATGGTGTAGAGTTGATCGAAAAGAGGGCAACAACTTTTAAATGTCCCGTCCACGAAGAATTCTGATGAGTTTGCAAGCAAGTGTCCTCCATTGCTCGCAAAAATTAGTATTCTGTCTTCTTGGCCATCGTCTACTAATAAATAAGACTTCATGGTTTCAGTCAAGGTAAGGTCTTCTCGTTTTTTTGGCAGAACATCTATGCCTAGAGCCCTGTGCCGTTCTCTGTAGAATCGATCTTTAACGCAGGAAAATTCAGGAATATTAACTACAAAGTCTAGCCCAGCGTCTTTTGCAACCATCATTTCTTGCCTGTAGATCTGTGGTATTGGAAGTAGTTCTTCTCGAGCACGTTTCTTGACCTTTTGCAAGCATAAGTCAACTTCATTTTTCGCTATGTCAGGAACACATGTATGGCTTGATTTTGTTTGACTCAACTTGTAGTCCTTGAAGGTTGTCAACGTCCCAGGGCATGGTCTCTTGGTGCACATCCACAGTATGATGTTGGTATATGTACGTTTCATAGTATAACGATGTCCTGAATGCAAAATAGCTGGCTTCCCTCTTTTCGTTTCAATAACTTGAATATCCATGATAAAAAATATCAGCGTCGCAGTAAGTAATCTTTTACAATAATATTAGAAGCAAATTCAACACACTTTATATACACCATATCGATTATTGTATCCTTTAATGAAATTATTATGAGAAGTTTTTGTTCCCTAATTACTTAAGTTAGTACCTGTCACCTGTAAATTCCAGTAACCCTCAATACGAAAAAAATTATATTTTGTGGCAATAATCTGTTAATGACAGCGGAATTTGCGTACATCTATTATTGTTAAATTATTTTATTACCATTATTAAATAATTATTATGAAAGTGTCTACCCATTAAGGGGTAGGTATGGTCATCACAATGGTCGGTGTACGAAACGAGAAGCCAATAGTGGATTAATTTATTTGGTGTACGAAACGAGAATTTTTCAGGTAAATTTTCGAGGTGTACGAAACGCGAGTGTACGAAACAAGAATAAATCTAAACCATAACGAACAAAAATGTAAAGTCAGGCATATCGAGATTATCCAAAAGGCCTACAATGGAATAAACAACGGGAGCCCCACATATACAAGGTAGATCAGTAGTGATAAGAGTTCACAAAAGAAGTGGCTTGTAGATATAATACAATATTTAGGTACTTCATATTATTAATATAACAGTTATTGGTATCATTACTAAATAACTTTTACTCGATTAGGTACCTAACTTCCTACTTTTCCTCTTTTCCAGGTTGGAGTACTAGATTCAACCACCACTAAGGCGTAAACTATACCATACTACGAGAATGACCCCAGTGATATAACTAAATTCTCATCGAGGGACCCAACGTACACTATATTAGCATTTCCTTGTAGTCTTATCTAACTATACTGTAATTCATTGAGTAGTCATTAAAGTATTTAATTATGGGGTCTTTTACCCTCTAGTGTAGTTTTATTATTATGGTTCAGCAAAAATAAGGGGTTGCTTCTTCGCAAACGGATGCTACGTATCTTTTTCTGTGCATTCGCCATTATGTCAGTAAAGACAAACTCCATCACATTTATAACATTCCGCTGCCACACATAAAACTACGAGTACAGTCAAAAGCATATTTCTTACAAAGTATCTATCAAAGTATCTTCAAGTCCAGTTCTCCAAAACAACACTATTTATCGTTGAGAAGTCATATGAACAGGCTGAACTTAGTAGGCCTGTTCGACTAATCACGATTTAATCGCCTCTACAGAACTTCCAGTACTTCCACACAGAAATTGTCAATGAACTAGCTGAATTTAGTAGGTTAGTTCGACTTTTTCGCAACTACCAGTACTTTTTCACATCACTGAAGAAAATTCAAAGCCAAAACTGTAAAAACCACAGCAAAAACCAATCCCTCCGGGAACAGCGCGTGTTGTTTTCGGCGGGCTTTAAAATGGCGCCCACCAACAAAATGGCCAAATCAAGCTCAAAATGTACCGATACAAAGTATGGAGAACTAAAATCCAAATACAGAGACTTAACCAAACAACTGGCAGCACAAGAAGCCTAGAATCAAAAACTAATTGAACTCATTGAAGAAATGCGGGACCAAAATAAACTCATGGTAGAGCAAATTAACACTCTAACAGAACACATTAAATATAATTCAAGCAGTCAGCCACCTGCATCAGAGATAGACATAGTCCAAAGCCAAAATATGGAACTGTCTGGCGTTATCGACAATTCAAACACTGAAATATTAATAGCCAAATATCCGGCACTACCTACACCAAAAAACCCATTTGTTTTACCGAATATACCTAAAACAAATAATCAAGCTATCAAAAACTTTATAACAAACAGCACCAAAAATATCCAGCCCCATAACCCTCTATTGGGAAATGGGGCCCCCCATAGCCCTCTATTGGGCGACGGAGAATCATTTACAAACCTGGCTCCCCAAAACCCTCTATTGGGTGATGGGGAACCTCATCGTCCTCTGTCGGGCGATGAGGGATCTGAGTCTAACCCTGCCTCCCGATACCCTCTATTGGGTAAGGGGGGGGGAAAACCCGGTACCCCCAAAACCCTCTGTTGGGCATTGGGGCTACCCAACATCAAAAACCAATCAAAAATCCTGAAGTTATTTCGATTGTAGTACATTCTACTGCTCATTGGTCCAAAATATTGGAAACATTAAAATCACTGAAAATCGAAATAAATAATGTCAAATCGACTTATTTGGGCATCTCCTTTACGCCCAAAACCGCAGACGGACACAGAGCCGCGACAAAACTTTTTTAAGAAAACAATATCCAATACCACACTTACTTACTTCCCGAACAAAAACTACTAAACGTTAGCGTTAAATGTATCGATATGAATATCCCTATTGAAGAGGTAAAAGAAGAATTAATATCGTTGGGTTTCCACTCTCAAAAAATATACCGCCTAAAAGTCGGCAAATATCGTAAAATCTGTCCTCTGATCAAAGTGCTTCTTCCAAGATCAGAAAAACATATTTTCAATATCACTAACCTAATGTACCTTCAAATTAAAATTGAAACTCAAAACTCAAAGAGAACTCATATAAACCAGTGCCATAGATGGCAACAATTTGGCCACTCTCAATCGTGCTGCCAAGTGGCACCTATATGCCACAAATGTGCAGGTGACCACTTCTACACGGAATGTCAAAAATCAACTGACACGCCGCCAAAATGCGCAAGCTGTCAGGGAGAACATCCAGCAAACTACGCTGGATGCCCTAATAATCCAACAAAAACAATGGTAGCCCGCAAAGTAAAGGCCGAAACCACATTCGCTGCAGCAGCAACAAAAACAAACATTCAACAAGCCCAGACAAACCCTGTAGTCGAAAAAAATACCCAAAAATCAGACTTAACAAATCCAAACAATCTGCTATTAGCTCTTCTGTCTAAAAGTCCAAAAGAAATAGAAGAGAAACTAAAGTTTATTTCAACAACAGTGGCCATAAACCCAATCTTTATGAAACTATTAAACCAAAATGGCTAATACAATCAAGCCCAAAAACCTTTTCATAATCAGCTGGAATGCTAATTCTGTTTTAGCAAAAAATATGAACTCAGCGATTTTCTACACGAAAATAACGTAGATATCGCGCTATTACAAGCAACATTCCTTAGACCAGCCAATAACTTTAGAATCGCAAATTACATTACATACAGAAATGACAGAATAGACAGACAAGGTGGCGGTACAGCCATACTAATTAAACAAAATCTGCAACACTATCAATTAATAAACCAACAATATGATATCATAGAGGTCACAGCTATAAAAGTAGAACTGATAGATGGCCCCGTAATAATAAAACCTGTATACAAACCAGCACAACACAATTTCACCCCACACTATCTTAACGAATTATTCGAAAACCAGAACACTCCCCTATTCATTGCTGGTGATTTAAACTCGAAACATAGGGATTGGGGATGCCGAAGGGCAAATACAAACGGAAACACTTTACACAGACATGTGCTAAATAACTTAATTAGCCCCCTCCCCCCACCAGAATTCACCCATTTTGACGATAATGGGAACAACATTCTGGACATGGCATTCTCAAAAAACCTACACTATAATATTATGGTAAACGTTATAAATGATTTAAGCTCAGACCATCAACCTGTGTCATTCAATTTCGGAAACCAGTATGAAAATCACAACTTAATAACCATCAAAAAAACTGACTGGCAAACATACAAAAACCTCATCACAGCCAACAACAATTTACACACAGAAAGTATAACCACACTAAAATCCTAAACCAATCCGTAAATAACCTTACAGAGCTTATCCAACAATCATTAACACAAGCTACTCAGACAACATAATTAAACATTAGAAATCCGTATGGCCTTCCCGAAAATATCAGGGACAACATTAGGGAAAGAAACAGATTGAGACGTAGAGCAAAAGCAACCCAAAACCCCGATTTTACCAGACAGGCAAATCAATTAACGAATATTATCAAAAACCAAATCAACGATCACAAAAACGCCAAGTGGGAACAGTTCCTTTTAGAACTGTCGCCGCAGGAAAATTATTTTTGGAAAGTCTCAAAATCCATCCTTGGCAAAAACAAAACAAACATTCCGCCATTACATGGTAGAAGAGGGATGGCATTTTCTGATGAAGACAAAGCTACAGCTTTTGCCAAAACTCTAGAGTCTCAATTCAGTCCTAATATAAACGAGGATGATGACATTGACAGAGAGGAAATAATAGAACATGATGCAAGAATAATAAAGAACGTAGCAGACCAAGATATTCAACAAATTACGCCAACAACAGTAAATGAGGACAAATCTTTCATTCAAGCAACAAAACCCAGAAAAGCCCCAGGTTTAGATAAAATTCCTGCTAAAGCTTTAAGAAACCTACCAGATCAAGCAATACCAAATCTTACAGATATCATAAATACCATACTTCGTTTAAAAAAATACCCAAAAGCCTGGAAAATAGCAGAAGTCATAATGATACCTAAACCTGGACAAAATAACACCTTTCCTCAAAATTGGAGGCCAATCAGCCTAATATCAACGCTGGCCAAAATAGCAGAAAATATCTTTCTGGGAAGACTAAAAACCATAATAAATGACCAAAACATTCTGCCAGACGAACAGTTTGGCTTTCGGGCCGAACATTCAACTGAATTGCAATTAGCTAGGCTAATTGAAAACACTACAAACGGCCTAAACCGCGGAGCTTCCATGGGGCTAGTGGTGCTGGATATACAAAAAGCATTCGACAAGGTATGGCACGAAGGTTTAATTTACAAACTCCATTACATTCAAAACATTCCGCTGCCACACATAAAACTAATCCAATCATTCATAGAAAACCGTAAATTCCAAGTCAGAGTAAATAACACCATATCAGCACCTTACCCCATGGAGGTAGGTCTACCTCATGGATCAGCGCTATCTCCTCCACTTTATAACGTTTACACTGCAGACCCTCCAAAAACAGCGAACGCGCAACTCTCAATTTTTGCAGACGACAAGGAAATTTATATCATCCACAAAAACCCACACGCCATTTATCTGGCACTTCAAAGGCAAATTTAACCGATTGGCTCAAACTATGGAAAATTCAAATGAACGCTCAGAAAACGCAAGCAATAATCATTACCCGAAAAAGAAACTCCTAGGTCCAACAGGTAGTCCTGGACGGTAACCAGATCGAATGGAGCGAAACATTGAAATACTTACGAATCACCCTAGATTCCAAAATGAACTGGAAATCACATCTACAAAAGCAAGCAAATAAAGGCAAGCAAGCTTTCGGAGCACTATACCTGCTCATAGGCCGAAGAAGCAAGCATAAAATCAGAAACAAGCTACTACTATATAAGCAGGTCATAAGCCCCAAAATGACGTACGGATCAGCGATTTGGAGTCAAGCTCCCAAAAATCATAGACGAACTATACAAACAATTCAAAATAAAATCTTACGTGCTATAGTCAACGCACCGCTATACATCAGAAACACAGATTTACATAGAGAACTAGAAATGGAAACAATAAAAGCTTTCACTCAAAACCAGCAAAGAAAATTCATAACCAAATTAACCGCCCACCCAAATCCATTAATACAAGCTTCATTTAATCTTAACCGAGCACCACAAAATCCAAGGGGCAGACCCAAAACCTGTCAACACCTATCATCTAAAAGAAAATCAAAAAAAACTGACAAAACAAAGAAAACGAAAGTCAAAACACAAATAACTTTGTAACCGCCAAGAACATGATCTTGGTTTCCTCAAAACAAAACCGTGTAAGAGTGTCTTAAGATACTAACACAAAAAGGCAAACAATACTGATGATGGCATGAGAAACCCTTCATAATACTTTTGTACCTATATCGCTCAGTTCGTAATGTGTGGATTACGGTTCTTTTAAAGTTCTGTAACATTGTGTTCGATTTACAAAAAAAACATAATTTTTGTAAGTGCTCCACCAACAGATTTTCACCTACCTACAGTTTTTGATGAAAATATGTGCAGTACATGGGATGTAAGTACATAAAATTTTTAGAAATGTAATGATATTTTAAATTTTGTTCGGGTTTGTTCATGGGACAGTGATCTGTTTTTCGGCATTTTGTTTTCATCTGTTTCGGTGTAGTAATATACAGATGGTAATTTTCTTTTTGCCACATCTTCCACTTTGTCTAATAAATATAGGTGTTCAAATACAGCAGTATAATAATATGCAGTATAAACTAAAAAAATATTTTCTTCTTATAAAATAATTATCGAGTGAATGAGGTTATCATTTGGTGTCGCTAGCAGAATTATTATTGTATGTCAATGTATAATTTTCTCGTCTACATCATAAAGAATTTACGAAAACCCTTGTCTCGTCCCTAAGATCTAAAACAATCGCTGGAGATCGGGTAACCAAGCCCATTGGAAAGAGGAAATAGATCCTCTCTTAGTCATTTTTATCAATCATCTCTTATCCACATTTAAATCCTGGAGATCGGGTAGGCAACCCCGGTGGACAGTGAATTTTAAATTTTGTAAAATCATGCGACAGTGTCTGGGTTAAGGCATTTTTTTGTCCAATATTTTCCCCTTTGATTGACAATTTTACTGTGACTTGATGGCGAACAATAATTGCACTATTCGCACTATAGGATTCAAATAAACTTAATACCTAATTTGGTGTGAAAAAGCATTGATACAAACTCGTAGGGTAGGTACATATAATTTTGCCCCCAGCAGGTGGATTCAATTCATGGTCGATTAAAGCAAAATGAAGTAGATTTCTTGGCTTGTATTCTCTGTATATCTAATTGAGCAGCAGTATTTTTGGTTTATTGGAGTGGGATGTTTTTAGTAGAGATTTTTTTATGTTTTTTTCCTATTATGGTCTATGATATTTTTTGGGTAAACGTTGTTTCTGGTTATTGTTTTTATGATATCTAATTTATTTTTATATTCGATGTCTGAGAGAGGAATGTTAAGTAGTCGATGTACCATACTGTTGAATGCAGCTAGTTTTGTTTGTTGGTTGTGTTATGAATCTGCAGGTATAATTATATTTGTGGTAGTTGGTTTTCTATAAATTTGGTAGGTAAATTGGGGGACAGATAAAAAGCCTCCCGTATTAATGAAGGTTACATATTCATAGGTAAAAACGGTCTTGGTTTACCTGATGGGTAGGTGCATGTAAAAACCCGCATTAATAAGGGTTAATAATTCCCAGGTAGGGTGTATTGAAAAACATCATTTTATGTAAACACATTTTTCGGGCGATTCCCAACTCCGCCCGGCGCCAGGTACACGAGGACAGACAGTACCCATCTCCGCCCCGAAATATTTTCGCTCCCTTATCTAACTACCTAACTCCGCTCCTAATCCTTAATGCGAAATAAAACAAACAAATCAATTAGGAACCTTTAATGTATATAAAATTACAAATTTACACTTTGATTGTACTGGTAAGAAACAATCTTAACAAAATCTAACATTGATAATTTCCTATCTTTGTACATTTTTAACTTATCCACTAAAAAATTTTGGCGCTTTTTAGAAATACTATTTTGGTATTTATAAGGGGTGTTAATACTGTTACATTTAATATAGGTCTCAGTTTGAATTTTTTCTAAAACTTGAAGAAACACAAAAATTGACGGATGGCTGCTATAAAAAGAGTTATTGAAATGACTATGAAACGATTCACATGCATTTGTCGTGTAGGTCAGAGCAGATGAAGATTCTGCCCACACTACTGGTGGAAAAAGTGAATCTTCAGAGATATAAGTGTCGACAATATAATCGGAGAACCTTGTTAGTCTTTCATCATTTGGGCGTATTGAACACAAGTCGAAAATAAAACAATCACTCACTTCAGATTCGTGTAAAAACATAAGTCCGAAACAGTATCTTAGCCAACGACCAACCTCTGATGCACTGTCCTTGTATTCCACTGCCAGTCCTATTTGCTGTATTTTCTTCCACCATGACTGAGCAAGATGAAAACGACAACCTTTTAGTTCAATCCCAGGCCAAATGGTTTCCACTGCTATATGTATTGCTTTTTCGAAATCTACCACAACACGTGAAGGTTGGAAATGAAGGTCCAACTTGAGGCAATGTTCTATAATTTTTTCGATACAAAGCTTATATGTGTTTGAATTTTTGTCCGACAGTAAACAGAAGACCAGCGGTATATAGTGCCCATTGAAAAATTCATGAATAGTAAACATTTGCTTAAAGTGTTTCGCACAGTACTGAAACGTGCCGTCCATGTATATTACTTTAGATTTGCAGAGAAACGTCAGATTTGTTTTACAGCAAAAAATAATTAATTTTCCATTTTCATCATTCACCATAAGAAAGTCCTCACCTCTGGTAGTCTGTGGATTTAATTTACTTAGGGCTTTTTGCACTTCCTCAACTGAAGTTGGAATTGCCGGCAATAATTTACGGCGGGCATGATACAAATTTTTCTTTATGCACTTAACATCACCAGATTTCAAATGTTCGTTCTTGTTTTTTATGACACTGTGAAGAATTTTTGAAGGTCTCTCGCAAATATCCTCCACCGCTTTACGCTTTACAATACCACTCACTTCTTGACGTTGCAATTCGCTTGAACTTATGGCTTCGTGATTATGTTCAAGATTGTATTTACTTAAACAGCGAGATGAACCATCACCCAAAGTAAGTATGTAAGAAGTACATGTCTTCTTAATACATCGCCACTTAACTTCTCCTGAAGCAAGTTGCCGATTAACTTTGCTGAATTTATTATTGTTGCAAACTAGCAAAATATTGCCACGTTGACCGACAATTTCGGAAAAAGGATACATCTTTTAGATTTAGAGCGAAAGTCGAACTATTAAGACTAACTATTCGTAACTGACGGCTTCCTTTCCTAATCAAGAGGGGGTGGGAAGGGTGGTATAAGAAAACTTATTAATTGTGATTGGTCTATTGTAAGTAATTTTGGGAATACGAAACAGGTATAGATTGGATTTCCTTAACAATTAAGTAGAATATGCATATAATAATTTTGTAATCTTCTTTAAATGCAGTAAACACAATTTATATTATTTTATTACTTTAATACTCTAATCGGATTTTCCCAAACTCGCAAAAATAAAGTAAATACGCTCGGGGCGGAATTGGGGTGCAGGATTAACATACCTGAGAGGTCACTATTTTTGGAATAATTATGCGGGCGGAGTTAGGCACTGCTCCATTTTTCATATTATTCATTAAAAGCACAATGATATGCAATACATTTAATAAATTTTATTGCATTCGGCTAATTTCTTTTCTACAATATTTTTGTATCATCTTATAAATAAATTTTTGGCGATTTTTCCCTTTGCTATTATGAATAACAGGTTGCAAATGCACACTTTGAATTTTGACATACGTTTCCATTTGAAATTCTTTCAACTTTTCAATGAAAACTAAAATATTTAGGTGTGTATTATAAAAAGAATCGTTAAAACATCGATGAAATGATTCACATGCGTTTGTAGTACGAGTCAGTGAACAAGAATTTTCTCCAAAGTGCAGGTGGAAATAAAGAATCTTCTGATATATAATTATCTGTTAAATAATCAGCGTATTTTTGAAGCCTCTCATCAAGAAATAACATAGATTCAACACAAAACAATCTCCAACTTCATCTGGATTTAAATAAGATAATGCAAATGTAAATCGTATTTTTTGCTGTGGAGGTTCTGTTTTTTTATAAAAAGGTTCAACTACAAAATCTGAAAAACTGTACGCTGGAGTGGGAGGTGTTTCTGGGGCCTCGATATTCTTGGGAAGTTCCGGACTGGCATTCTTGTAATTTTCTAGAGCTACAGATGATTCATCGCTATCGAACGGAAAGTTTATAGTAGATCTGAAAAAAAAATTCTGAGAATTAATATTTTACCTACAATGATGAAATTTATAATGATGATCGTTACTCGAATGAAATTTAGTTAAACAAAATAAAAATTAGGAGAAACAACAAACTGGCCACCCAATGTATAGCATCCAGGCAATGATTACCAGGAGACCAACAGATACTCATTCAAGGTGTAAAAGCAATGGTCTAGTAAATGCTTTTTAACATATTTTTTGAATAGGACATCATCGAGGGCTCGGTACCGTCCTGGGATCTTATTATATAAATGGCATTTAAGAGAACGGTTTTTAGATTTAGTTAGTCTGAATCGCTGCTATATAAAGAAGGCTCAGAGTACTATCCCGTAGTACACCCGCGGTGACACCAAGGGATTCCGAAATTTGGTCACTATATTGAACTCTATCCGACAAATAGGATGACACCAGCACTGCAACAAGGAGGTTGGGATATATCCCATCAAAAGCTTTAGTGTAATCTAAAATAACAAGGACAGTATAACATTGTTTTTGTCCTGCGGTAGCACTATATCATCATCATCATCATCAGTTAGATTAGAAAGCGCGGTAGAGCAGCTATAACCAGCTCTATAGGACCTAAATGACCAAACTCAGTAGGGTTTTTTATTTTAGGTAAGGGGATGACATAAGCAAACTTCCAGTATTTAGGAAAATAAGAAATTTCAAGGCAACAATTTATAATATTAATAATAAATGGGATATAATAAAAGGATAGAAGATTAAATGATTTAGATTTAATATTGAGAACAATTCTAGAAATTAAATCATCCTAAACAGGCCAAAAAGAAAAATAATTACACTGGCCGACAACATTTTTTTTTTGTTGTAACGCAAAGCTAAATAGCATCTTGTGGTAGAATGGGCCTATCCAAATACGAAAATGAGAAAAAATAAATTGTAACACGTAACGTTTTCTTGTTACATTTATAGTACCACATTCAATGTTACAATATTTAATATCTATTGAAAAAATAATTTAAGAATTTTCTAACTTTGTATATCGACTATATTTAAATTTTTACACCTACTAAACATACCTTACATCTAAGAAAAACACAAACATTACAAATATTAACTGAACACACTAATTAAATTTTATTTTTTCCTTTTATGAGGGGTCATATCTTCTCTTTTCAAAAACCAACAGTAATCACCCATCATGGCTGGATCCCATCGTCCTTGATAGCGAATTTCCATTGTTCTGATATCCTGGTAGAACCTTTCACCCTGCTCGTCACTGACAGCTCCCAAATTTTCAGGAAAAAATTAAAGATGGGAATGGAGGAAGTGAATTTTTAATGACATTCGGGCACCAAGCGATTTGTAGGAATCTAAAAGTGCATCAACTAACTGTTGATAGTTTGCATCCATATTGTTGCCCAAAAATCCCCTTATTATACTAACAAATGAGTTCCATACTCTGAGTTCCTGCCTGGTTAGCTTCTCTGTAAGGTTGACATCGTGCAGCAATTTTCTGATTTGTGACCCAATAAAAATGCCTTCCTTTAATTTGGCATCACTTAACTGGGGAAATACTTGTCTTAGGTATTTGAATCCATCACCGTCTTTATTCATAGCTTTCACAAAGTTTTTCATCAGCCCAAGTTTAATGTGAAGAGGAGGCAGAAGGACTTTTTTGGGGTCTACAAGAGGTGCAAACTTAACATTTTGAGATCCTGGCTGAAATTCACTTCATTGTGGCCAATCTTGTATTACATAATTCTGATCTACTGCACGACTGTCCCACAAACAAAGAAAACAGCAATATTTTGTAAATCCTTTCTGAAGTCCTGCTAAAATTTCTACAGTTCAGGTAATTGTTCTGTTATACAATGCATTCATTTTAACCTTCCCCTAATTAAATTGACTACCGCTAATGTAAAATGGTCTTATTAAGCTATTGAAAAATGGTATGTATTGGGGCTTTCCGAATATTTTTTCTATTATTAGAAGGGTATTTCCATTTAAAAATAAAGAGCTGACCTGTGTTAGAAAATTTTGTCGGCCAGTGTTATTTTTCTAGAAATTTAAAATAATTAGATTCTCCGAATTATTATTTCTTAACATCTTGATAAAGTAAAGTTCGTTTACGTTTTTTAAGTTATTATGAATAGATTTAGTATATTTATTTATTACATTCACTTTTTTTAATTCACTCCACTTTTCTTTTGTGCTGCAAGTTTGAAGTTTATAGTTTAAATAAGCTGCTTTTAATATGGCCAATCCTAATGACCTTTGGCCAGATAAATACCGGCAATGCATACACAAATCACCACATCTAAAGTCAAGTGTGAAAAAAATTAATGTTAAAATATTAGGAAAATTTTATTTTTTATTTTTTTAAATTGATTTAGATCAGCTCTGCCGTCCACTTGAAAAACCTAGTAAGTCGACTTACTATGTTTTTGCTCTGTTTGAATGTATCGACTTGAATTTTTGAGATGTACGTACTGCTATTTTTAATTTTTATTTATCATGTTCCGTTAGTAAATTACAGATTACAAGATTGTAGCAAATATACTTACTTATAAAGATATATTATATTAACTCGAGTTACTAGAAAATTTATAAATTTTATTAGGGGATTATTTAAACTGCCTTGGAAAAACATAGTAAAACAAGTTACTATTTTTACTGCCCTACTATTCCAAATAAAATTATAGTAACTTGATTTACTTTTTTTAGTGGCCAAAATTGCAAATTAAAAACATAGTAAGTCTAGTTGCTGATCTAAAAAATGCCATCTTTACAAAATAGCTAGCTAGTAAATGTTGTTACTTGGGACCATTAATATAATAGTGGGAGAGTAACTCGAGTTGCGCGAATGCCGGATTCAAAACAGATGGTTTAATCACTAATTTTGTTACAAGAACGGCAAATGACTTGCCTTGTTTGGAAGACAAAAGAGGGAAAAACGGAGCCTGCAAATGAAAAGTTTATCCGAGGCAAATAAGAAAAACGTAAATGAGGATATTGATTCATATCACCCACAAGTTTCTTATTATAATATTATACATGCTACAAACAGGCGTTATTTACCCCCTGATCTAACGATAAATCAGATGTATAAAAAGATTTTGCTTTAAAATACAAGCATGTAAGTTATGAGACTTAATTCTTTAATTCTCAATTTATCCAACAATTCTGACAATGCTGAGGATAATGTAGCAATGGAAGTGCAAGAAAAAGAAAATCTACCTAGTACTTCAGCTGATCAACTAGAGGCAAAAAATCATGCTAGTATTTCTGGTACTTTAGCCGATAGACCATGTTTGGTGTGCGACAATTACAACATTCATAAACGTAGATACACTGTGGCGAGGCAAAAATATACCGAAGATACTACAAAGCAGTGGGACAATGAATGGGAACTCTACGCTATAGATATGCAGAAATAATTATTTTACCAAAGATGACTATTAAGAAAGTTACATTCCCATGAGAACACTCTAATCTGTAGAATAAGCAGAATCGTTATCTCTTTTCTTAGATTTTCTACGTCTAGTTCCCATGCCGAATCAGCATTGTGAATGTTATAAATATATGTAAGAATCGCAAAAAGCTCAGTTCTATTGTAT
Source organism: Polydrusus pterygomalis (assembly GCA_963969555.1). Taxonomy (NCBI): domain Eukaryota; kingdom Metazoa; phylum Arthropoda; class Insecta; order Coleoptera; family Curculionidae; genus Polydrusus; species Polydrusus pterygomalis. Next base: position 24,806,741 of record OZ018375.1, read on the forward strand.
CACGCTTTGCTTAAAATAAAATTTTTAAAAACTAACTTCTCTTTTTCGAGTTGTTAACTGGCGCAGTCGGATCGGATTTTGTTAGCGGTTCTGCGCATCGTGCGTGTAAATCGTCTTCGTTTCAACGATTAATAACAAAAACGAACAATTTTAACAAAGTGCCGTGCAATAAGCTCACCGACCAGGGAAGAACGGGAACAAGCATCGTCCCACGTCCTATTGGTGCGAGAATAGGGAACAAGCATCGTCCCGACGCTCATAAGTAATCCAGGGGGAGGACAGCATCGCCGAGCCTATTGGAACCCTAGTTAAGGAATGAAAACGACAAGAATCATCGCCTTATTGTAAGTGCATCCTTTTAAAAATATCCTTTCAATTTTACCATTTTGATTATTGAGTTGTCTCTGAATAACGTCTGTCTGTACGTACGTTATATACATATTAGTTTAGTTCTAGGGAACAGCTTTCATCTGATCTCATTTTTAGTATAGTGTATTGTATATTTTATTTTTATTTTTCATTTATAACACTGGAAAACCCGTTACAAGACTTTTTGAATTTTATCGACATGGCACAGCCAAATTATCAATTGATTAGATATCAAGCCGATAATATTCCCAATTTTGACGGGAACGCGAAACAAATCAATCGTTTCATTAATGCTTGCGAAAACTTTTTCGAAAATCATAAGGACAGAACAAATAATGGGGCACCCATTAACATATGTCTTTTCGACACCGTTTTAAATAAACTTGTAGGGCGAGCAGCAGATTTAATTGCCTCCAGAGTAGAACTAAATACCTGGCCTTTATTAAAAGTAGCAATTGTAAGCACATTCTCAGATCAAAGATCAATTGATTGTGTGTTACAGGATATTATTACCTTAAAACCGGAACGCAATGAAAATCCGCAACAATTTGGCCTGCGTCTACAAGATGCGCGTAGCTTACTATTTTCAAAAATTAACATGTCACAAGATACACCTGAAATCAAATTACTAAAAATCAAAGAATACGACAATTTAGTATTAAAAACTTTTATAAACGGTTTGAGCTACCATATGCAGCTCGTAGTACGTTTAAAAAATCCAAAAACCCTTGAAGAAGCCATGAGTCACGCGTCGGAAGAAGAAAATTTCCTTTATTATAAAAACCGAGGAAATTTTAATACTACTAAAACAACACCAAATTTAAATAATTCAAAAATTACCCAAAATGTACCCCAAAAAATGCATTATTCTGCTAATGCACCACAACCACAACGATTTATTCCTCAAACGAGTCAAAACTTTTATAGACCACCACTAAATAACCCAAATCCATATAAACCCCAATTCATGGGCTATGGACAATTTAGGCAACCCTCGAATATTTTTCGACAAGGATCACCAAATCAAAATTTCCAAAGACAAAATTATCCAAACCAAAATTTTGTAAATAAACCCAATTTTAACCCCAGACCATATAATCCGAATATGCAAAAAACCGTTATGTCTAAATTTAGAAAACCAGAACCAATGGATACATCATCTGGTTATATACCAAACCCCCAACATAATCAAAATACGCAACCAAGACGCGACATAATCGTCGAAGAATTATTTAACCAATCTGTCGAAGATGTAAACAATTCGAATAACCCTGATAATCAATATTACGAAAACCCTGAGGATGACTCTCAATATTATTCCGAGCAAAACGAAACGTCGCATTACTATGACCAACAAAATTACTCCGCAGGAGAAACCGAATATTCATACGAAAACGACTTCTATGAACGCGATCCAAATTTGCAAAATGAAAATTTTCACCAGGACCAGAATTTCGAAAAAATAACGTAATTTGTTTAAATAATTATACAAATTCCGATTTACCCGCCATTATCATACCAGAAATAAATGCAAAATTTCTTATAGACACTGGCAGCGGTAAAAGTTTTATAAAACCTGACCTTGCTTATCAATTGTACCCAAATTCTATTTTTTCGGAACCTTTTTCAGTAAGATCTGCGCATGCGACCTCTTTTCATAACGAAATAATAAATATACCCATATTCCCATCATTTAATTGTTCAGGAAATCATAAATTTTATTTATTCGATTTTTCGCCAAAATACGACGGATTAATAGGAATGGACTTTTTAGAATATGTCGACGCAAATATCGCCGTTAAATCACGTAAACTAAAAACGCCAAATGCTATTTTACCCCTATGTCAAGAAAACAATGAACAAACCATAAATAACATCGAAACACGGACGGTAGAAATAATAATACCCCCTCGTACATGTCAAAAAGTAAAACTACCCGTTAAACAATCAAACGGTATAGGTATTTTAAAATATCAAGATTTTGGCAGTGCTGAAATGCCAGAAGCCGTAGTCAAAGTTATCGATTCTTTTGCAACAACACTCGTAACTAATACCCGCGAAAACCCAATAAAAATCACTATTAATAAACCTTTCGATATTGAAATTTTAAATGAAACAGAAATAAATTTTATCGACAAAATGGAAACTGATACCGAATTAAACGAATATCTAGATAACCTTCAAAAACAAAATTTAAAAAATTTGCGCTTATCGCATTGTAACGACGAAGAGTTTAAAGCAATTCGAAAACTGTGTTTTGAATATCGAGATATTTTTTATAGCGAAGGTACCCCGTTAACTTTTACTAATCAAATTAAACATAAAATAAATCTTACAGATGAAACACCCATTTTTACTAAAACTTATCGGTACCCGGAAATACACAAAAACGAAGTAAAAACGCAGATTAATAAAATGCTCGAAAACGGAATTATTCAAAATTCAACTTCACCGTGGAGTAGTCCAATTTGGATAGTACCAAAAAAATTAGACGCATCGGGCGTGCGCAAATGGCGCATCGTTATCGATTATCGTAAAATTAACGATAAATCAATACCAGATAAATTTCCACTTCCTAATATAAGCGATATACTAGACAAGCTAGGAAAAGCCCAATATTTTTCAACGTTAGATCTCGCGACGGGATTTCACCAGATAGAAATGGAACCGAGTGACATTCAAAAAACCGCATTTTCAACAGACACGGGACATTTTGAATTTAAAAGAATGCCCTTCGGACTCAAAAATGCCCCCTCCACATTCCAAAGAGTCATGAATAACGTCCTACGCGGTCTCCAAAACGAAATTTGTTCAGTATACTTAGATGACATCATTATATTTTCCACCTCTTTGCAAGAACATATCGATAGACTAAGAGCAGTATTTGATAGATTACGTCAATCAAATTTTAAAGTTCAACTAGACAAGTCAGAATTCCTACACAAAGAAGTTGCTTATTTAGGTCACAAAATAACAAAAAACGGAGTGAAACCTAACCCCGATAAAGTAGATGCCGTCAAGAATTTCCCAATACCAAAAACGCCAAAAGACATTAAATCATTCTTAGGCCTTGCCGGTTACTACCGCAGGTTCATTAAAGATTTTGCAAAAATCACAAAGCCACTAACATTATGTCTAAAAAAGGGAGCAAAAGTTGAGCATACACCCGCTTTTATTAAATCCTTTAACCAGCTTAAAGAATTACTAATAAATGCCCCCATACTTAAATACCCTGATTTTGAAAAACCCTTCACCCTTACAACGGACGCATCAAATATAGCCCTTGGAGCTGTACTCTCGCAGGGAGATCCTCCAAATGACCACCCTGTAGCTTTCGCATCCCGTACTTTAAATGAAACGGAACAAAGATATTCCACGATAGAGAAAGAACTCTTAGGCATTGTTTGGGCATGCAAATATTTTAGGCCATATTTATATGGTAGGAAATTTAAAATCTACACGGATCATAGACCCCTTGTTTGGCTATTTAATTTAAAAGAACCAAATTCTAAACTTGTACGCTGGAGACTTAAACTTGAAGAATATGACTACGAAATAATTTACAAAAAAGGTAAACAAAATACCAACGCAGACGCACTAAGTCGTATTTCCCTCCATGCTATCGAATCCGAATCAATCATCAATAACCCAGGTGATATAAGTCAAGATATCGACAAATTCTTAGAACAAAGTTATAGCCAATTTAACCCTGAAAATTTAGACCCCAACGACGCAAGTCGACAGCTTGAAAATAAACAAAAAACCCGCAAAATAAACATCGTACAAAATATACAAATTAAACCCCCAGAAAAAATACCCATTCCCTCAACAAGCACAAACCCCACCAATCTTGACAACCCTGTAAATATTATCGAAGATCGTATCGACGACGATAATACAAACAACACAGTACACAGTACAAACGCTGAAGATAATTATGCTAATATGAGTATATTAGACGATATTATTAATAACAAGCCACACCAAATTATTATTAAAAAATCACCCTATGACGCGTATATCAAGACAAACCACGAAAATTTTGATGACCATCAAATCATCCACGCAACATTACCCACTAACATGGCAGTAATTACAAATTTTCTTAAAGAATTTTTAAACGCCAAAAATACGTATATTTATTTCTTTTCGAAAGAACTACGGCCTTATTTTCAACAAGCCATGAACAACCATTTTAAAAATTTGAAACTTATAGAGTGTTCAAAATTATTAAATAACGTAGCACCAGAAGAACGAGAATTATTGATTAAATACCGACACGAAAGTAAAACCAATCATCGCGGAATCGAAGAAACATGTAGATTTTTAAAAGCCAATTACTATTGGAAATCATTAAAGTCTGATGTTACAAAATATATAAATAATTGTGAAATATGCCAACGATCGAAATACAACCGTAAACCACCCGATCAACCCTTAGTTTTAACAGAAACACCGAGTAAACCATTCGAAATAATTCATATAGATACCTTTATAGTAGGAAAACAAAAATTCTTAACAATCATTGACAAATTTTCAAAATACGCACAAGCGTTACCCTACAGCGGAAATGCAGTTTCATGTTGCGACCAACTAATAAATTTCTTTTCATTCTTACGTGTACCAAAACAAATTGTTTCAGACAACGGATCAGAATTTCAAAACGAAGTAGTAAAAGGCTTATTAAACACACACAATATAAAAATCCATTTTACTACCCCTTATCATCATGAGTCCAATTCTCCCGTAGAAAGGTTACATTCAACCCTAATCGAACATATTCGAATTTTACGCGAATCAGACCCAAATGCTGACGTAACAAAATTAATGCCATATGCAATTATTGCTTATAACAATACAATCCATTCAAGTACAAATTTCACCCCTTACGAACTCGTATTTGGACACACCGATTCTAGAGACCCTATGGATTTAATACCATCTCATGTATACACCGAATATCTAAACAATCATAAAAATAATACACAAGCCTTATACGAAAAAATCACGGAACACACGAAAGAACTTAAACTAAAATCTATAGACCGGGCAAATAAAAACAAAACCCCTATAGAACCCAAAATTGGTTCCCAAGTCTATAAAAAATCAGATAACCGATCAAGCAAAATTAAAAAGAAATTTTTAGGCCCTTATTTGTTAACACGTGTCCTAGAAAATAATAAAATCGAAATCGAAAATCCTAAAACGAAACGCAAAGAAATAATTCATATCAACGAAACTAAAATTATGCCCCTTGTTCCAGATGGAGCTGGACAATCGTCACAGGAACAGTAAAATTCCACGACCTTAACAACCACCCTGGAATGCTACCCTTTAAACTAGGAATTGCACAACTTGAATCTAACAAATGGTCCTTTATTCAAAACTTTGACTTAACCCCTTTAATACTTAAATTCGAAACTATTAAAAACCAAACCGAAAAGTTAACTTTTAGTATTAAAAATAAAACCCAGTATTATAACGGCTATCACAATTCATTAAACCCTGTTCATACGCTTGAACTAAAAATAGAACATTTAATCGAACAAATATTACCATTTAAAACCACCCATAGAAATAAAAGAGGAATATTTGACCCCTTAGGCACCTTTATTAAAAGTATAACAGGAAACCTAGACCAAAATGATGCAGAGCAGATCGATGCAAGAATAAGAAAAATTGAAAACAATCAAAATAAATTAAGAATTGATGCTATCAATCAAATCACACTTTTGGATTCTACGATCAATAAATTCAAATCGATAATATCCAATATTACGCACAATGAATTGATATTAAAAGGTCATATCATGCAAATAGAGGAGACAATTAAAAATGTTGAAATAGGCCAAACCAACACGAATCAATACTTTCTAATCCATATTATACTTAATCAAATTACATTACTATATCAATCAATTTATAATATGCTCGATAAAATCGAAGTGGCGACTACTTTTGCTAAAATGAACATTCTTCATAATTCAATTATTAACCCAAATGAACTCTTACAAGAAATACAAAATATTAAAAATCACTTAAATACGGACAAGCTTCCCTTAGAAACTAACATTCAAAATATACTTAATTTCGAAAAAATAATAACAATTAAAAGCTTTTTAAAGGGATACGATGTTGTATTCATATTAGAACTACCCCTTGTGGAGTCAGAGACATATCAATATTTCAAATTATTCCCTTTACCAATCCCCGATAACCAATCATTTTTCGTCAACATACCCTACAAACCCTACCTAGCACTTGGCAATAATAAGTACACTTATATGGACGAAGAATGCATGGAACTTCAACCCCAACATCACCTGTGTAAAGAAACACGCACCTCCCTCGTGGAAGACAGCCCCTCTTGTGCAGTTCAACTTATTACGCACCATAGCAACGTCACTTCCTGCCACCCTTTCAAGACGCAGTTGCACGAGCCGCAGATAACAAAAATAGTCGATGGAAAATGGTTAATCACAATTCCAAATCGCCTAATCAGTACAATCAATTGTCAAAAATCAGTTGATAACGTACCCCTGTTTGGATCCTACCTGTTAGAGTCTCCGACCAACTGTAAAACGAAAATCAAATCAATTACATTGGAAAGCTACGAGCCAAGCCGCATCAGCTACTCCGAAGTCAGCCTACCTGTGTTAAACTTAAGCCTAATCGAACCACATCGATTAACATACAACCCTCCTTCCATGGACCTCAACTATGTCAACCTTAAAGCCACCAAAGAAATTGAAAGCCAACTACAAGACCAGAAGAAGGACCTCGAAAAAATGACGTCAACCGTTTATATCAATCGGACAAGTTTTTGGACTATATTGATTTACATTATTTTCGCCCTGACTATAATTTTTATCATATACAAAAGATTTGTAAAGAAATCTAAGAAAATAATTCATATTAAAACTAATTCAAATAATGAAATAAATAATGCAATTATTTAACTTCATTTTAATCAATCACAAATATTGATTTATTTTAAAAAATAATAATAATAATTAATTTTATATTTTTCGAAATCACGCTCTTTAGAACGTGCTTTCATCTAAGAGGGGAAGAGTTACATTCCCATGAGAACACTCTAATCTGTAGAATAAGCAGAATCGTTATCTCTTTTCTTAGATTTTCTACGTCTAGTTCCCATGCCGAATCAGCATTGTGAATGTTATAAATATATGTAAGAATCGCAAAAAGCTCAGTTCTATTGTATCACGCTTTGCTTAAAATAAAATTTTTAAAAACTAACTTCTCATTTTCGAGTTGTTAACTAGAACTCCTTTTTTATAAGCAGATTCGTAGTTTTTCATGAAACATTTGCTAATTTAAAATCAGGGAAATAGAATAAGTGCGTGTTGTGTATTGAAACAGTTAAAGGAAGAAGTGCACAGGATGTGGCCCCTCTGCCTTCTATAATGCTTTAATAAAACTAGATGCTGAGACCAAGCATGTTATATTTTGGGCAGATAATTGTACTACCCAAAACAAAAACTGGACTATTTTCACTGCGTTTAACTGTTTTAAACGAAAATTGGGGACTACAAAGTATAACTATTAAATACTTCAAACCTGGCAATAGCTTTTTGAAGGCGGACTCTGTTCATGGACAAGTAGGAAAAACAGGGAATAAAACACCTGAATTATTGGATTTTAAAGACTTGAAAAAGTTGATAAAATCTTCAAATAAAAGTAATCACGTAATAAGTTTACATGCTCAGTGCTTCAAATTATTTAAAAATGGCTGTATGACACGGAAAAAGGAAAAAGTGGTTCCAAAATTAAATGATTTAAAAACCGTTTAATTAAGAAAGGGATCTAAGAAACTTTTTTATAAGCTTGAGCTGGAAGACAGTGAAGTGAATATTTTAAATCAGATGTTTTAATTATCTTTACCTGATTTCTGTTCTTCAAGCAGAGGATTAAATTCAACAAAAAAGATAACATTGTAAAACAATTACTACCTCATATGCCCCCCCGAAAACAAATATTCTGGAATAATTTACCTAGTGCAGAAAACTTGAAAGATTTGAGAAAGACTGCCACACAAGTTTGAGCGCATCTTTGTTTTTTATTATATTCTGTTGGTTTCTTTTTCTTAATAATATATAGTTTATAATATTTGCGACATAATATTAACCTAACCTATTATCTTTTTAGGATTCGAATGAAGTTAAAATTGTTATTTTTTATATTATATATTTTTTTACTATATTTTTAAGTACTACCTACGGCTATTTTTTGAATATTCTAATAAAGATATTGTAATGTCATTTTCTTATTCTCTTATTTAATTAATTAATCCAAAAAAAAAAATTATTGATTCAGATGAAATGGAAAGAAAATATCAAATCCGTTTACTCATGTTTTATTTTATTCTTCCTATCCGACAGAATATTGCAAAACAATTTGCTAAACCTATTATGGACAATTTACTTACCTTTTACCATTTTAAATCTAGTTGCTAGGTTTTGGCATTGTTAATTAAATCAATACTATTTATAAACCGACTTACTATGTTTCTTTGTGGTACATAATATGTTACATCTAACACTGGTAACTCAACAATTTAGAATATTGCAGTTTGCATTTGAAATAACTAAATTTTGAACATATATCTGAAAAGAGCACAAAAAGTTAGGTTTAAAGGCTAAATCTTAATAAGCAACATTAAGTAGAAAAAAAGATATTAAAGAAAATATATAAATAATCTTTACAAGGCTCTAGCAAAAAACTAGCTTTATAGAGTTACTAGGTTATTCAATTGTAGAGCAGAGCTATACTCTAAGTGTGTTCCGCGGAACCCTAGGGTTCCGCGATACCTCTGTAGGGGTTCCTCAAGAATTTAGAAAAAAAATCAAAACACCTCTCTCTGGTCGAACGTTTTGGCTCCGCGGCCGCGCGTAGGTATATTTATTTATTTATTTGTATTTGTATAAACATGTGTTACAATACGACCACTACAATCCCGATTGTTCTCATTATTGTGTGAAGATTATGGCAGCAAACATAAAACACTGCTGCTCCATACAGAAGTGCGATGGCTGTCTCGGGGTAAAACTTTAACAAGGCTATTTGAACTTAGAGCCGAGTTACAAATGTTTCTTTCAGCAGATACTTCTTTTAATTTGAAGGACCGTTTGTATGATAAAACTTGGTTGTTCCGATTGTCTTTTATGGCGGATATCTTTCAAAAACTGAACGAATTGAATTTATCATTGCAAGGTAAACAGACAACAGTGTTTCAGGCCTATAACAAAATAACTGCCTTCAAAAGAAAATTAGATTTTTGGATTATTTGCGTTGGTAAGAAAGAAATAGAAAGCTTTACGTCACTCAGTGAGTTTGTTAGCGATAACGAGAAATGTTTCAAGATGATGTGTTTAAAGAATTGGTCCAATATCTCAGTTCGATGCGCGCATCTTTTGAAAAGTTTTTTCCCGAAGAACAGAATACAAAAATGAAACTGAATTCATTGATTCATAATCCTTTTTTACCCAACTTGGAAAAGCCCGAAAGTATGTGAAACGAGATATATGAATCTCTTTTAGAAATGTCATCAGACACAAGTATGGAGTCACTGTTCAAAACGACGCCTCTCAACGATTTTTGGTGCAGAATCCGTGATGAATATTCAATGCTTGGCAAAATGGCTCTGAATATTCTTCTCCCGTTCCCAACAACATATTTGTGCGAAACAGGATTCTCAACCTATGCAGCCACGAAAACAAAATATCGCAATAGACTGGACGCCGAACCTGATATGAGACTTTAACTGTCTTCTATCAAACCTGATATCAACCAATTGATGAAAAATAAAAAACAGTTTCATACCTCCCATTAGTTAGATTTTTTTCTTTTTTAATATCTTCTATTATTGTACTTGCCATGTGGTAAAGTAAGTAATAATTAATAACTGTTACATTGTACTTTTATTATGCTTATTAATAAAGAATACATTTTTAAAAAGTATTGTTTTATTGTAGGGTTCCATCAAATATTTTGCTTCCCAAAAGGGTTCCGTCACCAAAAAAGTTTGAGAACCGCTGAATAATAAAATTTAAAAAATGTGACAACTTTTTGGCTTTTCAAATGATGCAGGAATTTAATTAAAACCAATTTCAACAGGACAAAAATTCATTTGTCAAAATGGCCTCTAAAATGCAAAGAAATATTCTGATATAAAATGAAGTCAGGGCATAATTTCTGGTATTATGTTTCTATAATGTTTCGTATCGTATATTATGTAGCTATAATTAATAAATAAATCATTGAAACAATATTCCGATAACATATCGAAAATAAACAGACGAGCTAAAATAAAATCAACTTACATAACCTAAAACAAAAGAAGAAGAACCCACAATAATATTTGATATAAGTTACAACATATATTTTCAATTTACCTTGCGACAATATCCATCGGCCGTTTCAAGTAACTGAAGACTTCGTGAGTTTTTCAAGACTTCTACAAGTTGAGTTAGACAGTTAATGTAGAGACACGTTTTCTTTTTCTTTAAAATGGAAGTCTTTCCTTCTTCCTGTAATAAATATTATGAATAAATTCAATGGTACCGTATTATCAAAGTCATGTGAAGCAGAGTTCGAGAACAAGGCCAGGGAAGCAATGATCGATTTATAAATTTTAACTTAAATTAAGTAAAATCATTTTCTTGCGGTTGTCACTTTCATCCGACACAAGTCTTTATTTTTCAAAACGTCGTATTTTTCATTTGTTAGTGGCCCAGACAACATTACTAGAATTGAATTGTAAAAAAGGACACAAAGTCACGGTCTCACGTAAACCTTTATTAAGTACCCAAGTTAGGTTAAGGTGACATGTTTCGCCTTATCGGCATCATCAGGCCTTATGAACAATTAAAAAGTCATTAAAATATTTAAATTAAAATATAAACATCCACATCACAGCCAACAAACAATATAGACATCATCGATCATCAAGTTCGTAAGAAAATGTGAGTATAATAATTTAATTTATGTGAATTGAAATTAAAAAATGTTCATCATAGAAAATTATAAATGTGATTTTATTAATAGTGATATTACAAAATTACAGCGGAATTATAACATAAATTAATATATTTTTGTTTTTTTTTTATTTAAGGGATTTTGATATGGTTTGTCTGGCATGTAAGGGTCTAGTTTTTACCATTTTCTGGTGTGGGTGTGGATGTGGGATAAGGCACCCGTTTTGTGCTCGTTGTGGGGTAAGGCTTGGAGAGAATGGACCGGTCTTTATAAATTTACTCTACTATCCACCCCCTGCTCCACCAGTTTTGGTAAGTAATTTGTAACTGCTATTATTTCATTTAAAAAAAAAATAATTGAAATTAAAAATGTTCATCATAAAAAATTATAAATGTGATTTTATTAACAGTGATATGACAAAATTACAGCGGAATTATAACATAAATTAATATCTTTTTGTTTTTTTTTATTTAAGGGATTTTGAAATGGTTTGTCTGGCATGTGGGAATCTAGTTTTTACCATTTTCTTGTGTGGGTGTGGATGTGGGATAAGGCACCCATTTTGTGCTCTTTGTGAGGTAAGGCTTGGAGAGAATGGACCGGTCTTCATACCTTACCTCTACTATCCACCCACTGCTCCACCAGTATTGGTAAGTAATTTGTAACTGCCATTATTTCATTTAAAAAATATTGAAATTAAAAAGTTCTAGGAATAAACATATTTTTAACCATTTAGGCGTTTTGAAAAAGGGCAGTTTAAATCAGGATAGTTGTTTACGTTTTTAACGCACACATCTAGAGATTTTTTTAAATGCTAAGTGATTTTGAAGAAAAAGGAAACCTATTCAGAATTCAGAAAGTTTAATGTTTATTTACGTTTTAGAAATGTTTGTATTATAGAAATGTTGTAAGCTAAGAAATATTTTAATATTTCAGATTGAAATCGACCTATAATTCTCGGGCAGTCAGCCAGTAGTAGACCAAGAAATTGTAAGTATTTTTTTATTTTTCTATCTTTGAATAGGTTTATTCCGCATGATAAAAACTCAGAAGAGGTGTTTAGATATTTTTTTATTTTTAGATAGATGAAATAATAGATGACGAAGTAGGTGATGAAGTAGCTGATCATAACCAGGCACGCCCTGAAGAAATTGTAAGTATTTTGTCATTTATGAATTTGCCTAGGTAAATTTACGTTTTTTTTTTGTAAATGTTTTGTATTGTAAAAATGTAGACAGCTAAGAAATATTTTTATTATTTTAGATGGAAATATTAGATGATGATGATAATGATGTCATAATTGGTAGACCCCAATACAATTACGTCTGAGGGAAAATGTAAGTAACTGCCTTTTTTTTATTTTTCTGCATTTGTGAATGTTTATTTTTATTTTGGAATTTATTTAATATGAATTATAAAAGTATTGTAATCTAAGAAATTTTTATAATTTTTTAGATTGAAATCAACCCCCGTCGTCCGCTTTCCTCGGCCTTGGACCCCGAAGAAATTGTAAGTAATTTTCATTTTTTTCTATCTATTCATCTGTATTAACAATACTCAAACAAGAAAAAAAATGTATTATTTTACATAATAATATAGCAACCACTCAGTAAACAAGATAAAATATAGATAATAAATTTTAAAAAAATTTTAAATAAAATAAAAATGAAATAAACTAAACCCTCTGAAAAGACGAAATTCATCTGTTACTTTTGTAAAAAAAAGATCTTACATTTTACCCTAACTAAAATAATTACATCTTTATTAAAAACTTTTTTCTGTCTTTCAGCTGATCATGAACTATGACGATGGGCCGTATATGCCTAATATTTATCAAATTAGTTCTGTCAAACTCCACCCCTCTACCAGGTTAATTACATTATGAAAGATAGTAAGTAACTTTCTTTACACTACTATCCACCCCCTGCTCCACCAGATTTGGTAAGTAATTTGTAACTGCTATTATTTCATTTAAAAAAAATAAATAATTGAAATTAAAAAGTTCTAGGAATAAACATATTTTTAACCATATAGGCGTTTTGAAAACGGCCGTTTAAATCATAATAGTTGTTTACGCTTTTAACGCACACACCTAGAGTTTTTTTTTTGGTTTAATTTTTAATTTCGGTATATTGATTGGGTTTTCAGTTTTTTTGCAGGTTGTATGGTTACTTGGCTCTATGTTGCTATATGCGTAGTTGGCTTATTTTCTAATTCTTCGATTTTGTTTTTCAATAGTTGTATTATTTTATCTTTGTTGTGAATAATATTTGTTTTTTCTTTGATTGTATTTTGTAATAGTTGATGGGTATCAAACTGGAGGCAGTGATTGCAATGAAATTTCAGTGTACGTTCATCTGATTGCAAAACGTTTATTTCTGACTGATTTAATTGCGCACATGTTTTGCAGTATCCCTTTCTACAAACGTCACAGGAGAATATAGTATCTTTTTATTTGTTTTTTTTGCTATTGCCAGTAATTTTCTAAATTGCCATGTTATGAGTTTTTCTTACACTAATTCACTTCGTTCTCTTGCATCGCACTTGTAGCACAGATCTTTAGGTGGACTCTTGAACATGTAAGGTTACTTTTGTAGATTTACGACTTTCGACCGCTCTGTCACCGACTAGCCCGATATAAGTCTGCACAGTACGACAGCCGAGGAATAAAAAATGCTGTAAGAACTGTAAGAGTTACAATTAAAAAAGTACAGCTTTGTCAGCAACAATCAACCATAAACTCATTTCTTAATCGTATCATCAATGCCCTGTTTACGTCCCGAATGAATGAATGAAGTAGATTTCTTGGCTTGTATTCTCTGTATATCTGATTGAGCAGCAGTATTTTTGATTTTTTGTGGGATGTTTTTTGTAGGGAAGTTTGGATGGATGTTCCTAAACTCCGCCGGACTAATGGACCAGCCACATTTACTATACGTAAACTCGCCGCATAATTAGGATGCATAATATTGTATATAAAACCATAAAACTTCATTTCCGGTTTAAAATAAATGGTTAAAAATAAACAAATCCGAACAAACCCGAACAAACCATATTCATAACAATAAAATACAAATATATTTTCCTTAATGTATCCCTAAGTATTGAGAATGAATTACTCTTATTTGGCCCCTTCTTAGTTTGGGACTCGCCCAGTGACACAAGAATTTTTGCATTTTTACAATATACGATAAATTTCTCAAACATCTACCGATGGTAATTTTATTATTAATATAATTATTAACGGTGTTTTTTATTCTTTCATCTAAAAATACATATTTTGTTTTCCTTTTTTTAGGCGTCATATTATGCAATTTGACCTACAATTGACAATTACTGTATATAAACTTTGTTCTTTCAATGCACTTGTTAGTTGAATGGGATTGGGATTTCATCTAGAAATTCTGCTGTTGAGGCGATTGTGCCAACCCTCCAAAGAATTTGTTGTTCTGTGTCTTTTATCGTAGCATACCCACATAGCTTTTATAACGTAATTTTCCATCCACTGGTCAATAAAGTAATCATTCAAACTTCTGATTTTGTCGCAGCTAGGGTTGCCACCTGGCCGGTTTTCCATTAACAAGACCGGGTGCCGGTCGGCCTCCAAGAAAGACCGTTCTCAAAAGATACGTCAATGAATTTGAAAAAGCTGGTCGGAGCAGTAACGAAATCGCTTCCAAGAAACCACAACTCGTTCTGTCATCTATTAATGGGTAGCGGCATTTATCACTTATTTTATTTATTTCGATATTACACTAGAAGATGGCTGTTGAGTCGCGAAATTTATATTTATTTTCCAGGGTTTTTCACATACGCGTCACGAATGTCACGATGAGTTTGTATACCTTTGTGAACGGCGCTGTGTTGCGTTCATATTTTATATCATTAAATGATAATGCATAACTTATTAGATCTGCAAAATCAAACACCAAATACTGTTTTAAATTTTAAACAAGACATTGACTGTATATATATACCTAGTCCTTAGGTATTTGTTGTTTTTTTTTGGAAATTAAATTTAACTTTGTTACTTACCTATATTAAAATTTTCATTTATTTATTTTTTAAAAGACCTAATTTAGACTTACATATTTTTGAGTTCTAATAAAAAATAAGTGTTGACAAATTTTGGCAAAATTTGGGCGTGGTCCAAAAAACTTTTGGTCTACGTCGCATGCGGCGCATTTCACTAAATCACACCAAAGGCCCGTTTTTTATTACCACAAAGGTGGCAACCCTAGTCGCAGCTCTGTGCATTTTTAATAATAAGTAACCAACCATCATCTAATTTTTCGTGCGGTATATGTGACAAAGCAGCACACATTCTTATATGTAAGCGAATTTCCTCATTTTCCCTGTATGAGGATTTTGATTCTCTTTCGATTCTTTTTCAGTTATACCTGCGGCAACTTTGGTATTTTAGGCTCAGCTGCCCTTCTTGCCTCCTCTGTTTTTATTTGTTCAGCTATTTTTGCCGCGTCTTGATTTTTTACACTATTTACACTTTTTTTGAGTTAAACTCGTTATTGTCTTCTGGCAATTTATTTGTATGTCGTTGTTGATGCCATAGACATGGCTTTGTCCGTTATTTTGACATTTTTCTTCTCTTTTCGTTTTTCTGTTCTTTTATTTTCGCTTGCCTTTTTTATATTTCGAATTTCCTCTGTAAGAATGGTCACCTGCTTGGATAGTTTTTCGATAGTCACCAACATTTTTTCGTTTTTTTGGTTTGCCTCTTTTAAAGCTTTTTCCAGCTTTTTTTTCTTTGGAGGGCTCCTCCACGGCCATTCTCTTTTGGTTTTCTCCTGTTTTCCTATTTTTTTCTTTAATTCTTTCGTTCACTATAATGTTACACTCCACGGATTTAGCTATCACTATTTACTATGACTTTTAACATGCAATTGTCCTGAAAGGGAGTCCTACATCTACTCACTTAGGCCTTTGGCCCTTCTTTATACAATAAATAATAATAATATTAATAAATAATATAAATCCTGAAAAATAGACTAATGTCATTTATGCACTGGGACCGACGGCCGCCCGTCTCCTTTTGTTTATGACCAAAATAACTAGATAATTAATAAAGCGGGAAGTTTCCTGTATTTTTGTCCATAATCCATTGTGGGAATTTAAGTTATTGCTCGTTCGTTTCGTTTTTGTGTAGTAATAACCTAACAGCCAATAAATATGTCGGTGTTGTATATTATAGTTTGCGATAATATTATTGTCGTATATATAATATGTATAGTGAAAATGAAGCAAGTTTGTTTTTATTGACAACGGCATTATTATAAAATAATCATAACGAAAACAAAACTTGCAGTGTTCCAGGGTGCAAACCCCTTAAAGCAAGGTAAGACACTGCCTTGAAACTGGACACCATCAAAAATAGTAAGAGTTGAACACTAGTTATTTTTTCTACTATTATATTATTTCATGGCGATGGGGGTGAGTTAGGTCGCCAGCTTAGCAATCCCAGGCGATCTGGTGTCATCAGTGGCCAATTTAAAATTTTATCGTATACATCATCAGAAGTTATAAAAACCATGTCTCGTCCCTAAGATCTAAAACAGTCGCTGGAGATCGGGTAACCAACCCCGGTGGAAAGCGGAAATAGATCATCTCTTATCAGTTTCATTTTTATCCCATGACATTTAAATCCTGGAGATCGGGTAGCCAATCCCGGTAGAAAGCAGAAATAGATCATCTCTTATCAGTTTCATTTTTATCCCATGACATTTAAATCCTGGAGATCGGGTAGCCAATCCCGGTGGAAAGCGGAAATAGATCATCTCTTATCAGTTTCATTTTTATCCCATGACATTTAAATCCTGGAGATCGGGTAGCCAATCCCGGTGGAAAGCGGAAATAGATCATCTCTTATCAGTTTCATTTTTATCCCATGACATTTAAATCCTGGAGATCGGGTAGTCAATCCCGGTGGAAAGCGAAAATAGATCATCTCTTATCAGTTTCATTTTTATCCCATGACATCTAAATCCTGGAGATCGAGTAGCCAATCCCGGTGGAAAGCGGAAATAGATCATCTCTTATCAGTTTCATTTTTATCCCATGACATTTAAATCCTGGAGATCGAGTAGCCAATCCCAGTGGAAAGCGGAAATAGATCATCTCTTATCAGTTTCATTTTTATCCCATGACATTTAAATCCTGAAGATCGGGTAGCCAATCCCGGTGGAAAGCGGAAATAGATCATCTCTTATCAGTTTCATTTTTATTCCATGACATTTAAATCCTGGAGATCGGGTAGCCAATCCCGGTGGAAAGCGGAAATAGATCATCTCTTATCAGTTTCATTTTTATCCCATGACATTTAAATCCTGGAGATCGGGTAGCCAATCCCGGTGGACAGTGAATTTTAAATTTTGTAAAATCATGAGACAATTGTGTCTGGGTTAAGGCATTTTTTGTCCAATATTTTCCCCTTGACTAACAATTTTACTGTGACATGACGGCAGACCAATAATTGCACTATTCGCACTGTAGGATTCATATAAACTTAATACCTAATTTGGTTTGAAAAAGCATGGATGCAAACTTGTAGGGCACATGTAATTTCGCCACCAGTAGGTGGTCGTTTAAAGCAAAATGGAAAAGAGGTCATTTTGCATTCAACTCGGTCTCTGACAACCCTCCAACTCTCCCCCAACCCGTGAACTTCCTAAAAGGGTTAAGTAAATCCATTATATAAATGCCCAAGTTAGAATTATGTTACAGCAAATTCTGCTTTTGTGGTTTACCACGGATTGAAATTCCTATATAACAAATTTCAAGCGAGTACCTAGCGGAAACGATTTTGTTCCATCTATACACCTGTGCGGGGTGTGCCGTTTCGGGCGTAGCCAATCTCGACACCAAATACCTGCCATTTTTAATCCTATAGCCGATCTCGACACCAAACGTTAAGGTTTTAGGTAAACTAATAGCCTTTCTCGACACTAACAGCCAGGTACTTAACCTATAAATATGTAATTATCTTGGATGGATATATTTTTAGGTCAATGAAAATCAGAGTTCCAGAATGAATATTTATTCAGGTGTATGTGCATATTGTGCATATATTCTTACATAGTACAAATATTTTCAAACATGATTGAATATTTAATCAAGTTTATGTTCTTACATACTAAAATATTTTCAAACAAAAATTTCATTCAATTTAAACTAAAACTAACCTAATTTAGAGTAATAAGAGACTGCTTTAACGTATTCTAGTCTACTAATTTGCAAAGCTTCAAATTTCCCTACTAGATTTTCTAGCGCTGTGAGTTTTGACTTAACAGATCGATCTTTGATTTTTGCTGGCTTTTGTAAACTTTGCAATTTAATGTATGAGTCAATTTGAATTTCTTTGAGTTTTTCGATAAAAATATAAATAGAAGGATGAGTGTTATAAAAAGAAGAATTGAATTTTGAATGGAATGATTCGCAACAATTAGTCGTTCTTGATATTGACGGTGTTTGATCTGCCCAAATATGAGGCCTAAAACTTGCAGTTTCACCGATATAATTATCCAGAAGATAATCTGCGTACATGTCTAATTTAGAGTCTAATGGTTTATAGGACATTATATCGAAAACAAAACACTCTTCGACATCCTCTGGTTTAAGATAAGTCAGTCCAAGAGTGTCTTTGATCCATTTGCCAATTTCTGACTGATTTTTATATTCAGCAACTAATCCTAAAGATTGTACTTTCCGGTACCATGCTTGATGAAGATGAAAACGGCAGCCACTAATTTTCACATCTGGCCAAACATTTTTCAAAGCCAAATGAATCCCTATTTCAAAATCAGCATACACTTCTTTGGGATTCCAATTCAACCCAAAATTAGTAGTAATCTGATTTATTAGTCCAAGAAACAATTTACTGTACGTGATTTTGTTTTTATCTGGCAACAAGCAAAATATTAAAGGTACGTAATGTCCGTTCTTTTGGCCGTGAATTGTGAACAGTTGCAAAAAAAACTTGGTACAAAACGAAAATGTACCATCCATATAAAATGTATCCATAGTTAACATTAAATCAATGTTTGTTTTACAAGTAAAAACAATTATGTGACTATCTGGATCGTTTATAAAAATGAAGTTTTCTTGCCTGCTGGTTGTTGGAGCATAAAGCTTTATCACATTATGTACTTCATCGATGTTTTTTGGAAGGACACTTGGAAAACTTTTTCTTCTGGCATGATACATACTTCTTCGAATGAGGCCCACGTCGTCTGAGGAAATATTCTTGGGTAGATCAACACTCAACACTTTCCGGATAATTTTGGATGGTTGCTCTGACAAATCTTCTTGTGCTTTCCTTTTGCATGAATTTGAGATATTTTTTCGGATGACTTTGTTTTCGTCTGAATCATGATTATGATTGAGTTCGCTCCGAGAAACTGTCAACTCTTCACCTACAGTGAATAGTTTGGCACTGCACTTCGAATTCCGCTTACAACATCTCCAAAATGTTTCACCACTTTTTAATATTTTTTGTTTAGAAAACGTAAAGTTTTCTAAAACAAGAACTTCTCCGCCACGAATACTTTCAGTAAGATAAGGTTTCATATTATATAATTTACTTTCTTTCTTAACAGCACAAGAAGGACTGACCAAAAATAGCAATTACTATTATACCTACAAACTAATAAACTAATACTAACTGTTAAATAAGCAAAAATTATCATTAATGAATAGGGACAGGTACCTAAGCCAAAAGTTTACCTTTATTTTATTGTTACCTACCTAATTACTTTTGTTTATTAGAATATCGATTTTAATATTCATGGTGTCGAGAAAGCCTATCGGCTTAAAGGGCCCTTTCTACAGAGTTAGGTACAAGACAAATTTGGTGTCGAGAAGTGACCCGCCGGCCGTTTCGTCCCCAAGCTGCTAAAGAGGTAAATTGGACAGGTAGTTCCGTCCCCAACAAATTTAGCCTACCTACTTAATCCAATGGGTTGTTTCGTCACTACGTATTTATTAGCTAATTTTGTATTTAGATATTTTGGGAGTGTGTTGGTCGTGTATAGGGTGTTTAGTGAAATGAAAAAATGAATGTTTATAATTACACTTAAATTATTATATTTACATAAACATTACAATATTTAGAACGGAGCGGGTTGTGAGCGGTGTCAGAGTGCCGAGCAAATCGTATGGCTAGCTGAGATTAACTAACTGTTTTTATTTTTGCCTTTTTGGGAAATCCCAAAAAGCGTCGGCAATATTTCTAAGAGATGCCCTGGAATTAGAGGCGTGCTTTATTGCCTGTACCGAAATGTTAATTTTGATTATTTTATATTACTCCCGACCCCTGGTTGAAGGGTACAGCTGTAAACGGATGGTCAAAATGCAATGCACATTTTCTATTGCCCTTTCATGGGCACGTACGCCACTTTGACCAGCAAATACCCACAAAATAATTTGTTAATAAAATAATATTTTATATGTATGTCCGCTACATACACATACAACGAGAGAGAAAAGAAAAAACATGTCGTATTCAAATCCAGGGCTATTCTTAAGAAGAACGAATTACATGATTCTTAAAGTCTATCCAAACCTAATAGAATTTTTAAAGACGATGTTTCGCTACCGAAATAAATGTATCCATGGGCGTGCCGTCGAACGATAATTATGACTTTAAATTAATGCAATAAATATATTATTTTTTATAATTATTTGTAATCCAGTATAAACATGGTAAGCATTTTAGAAACCTGTCAAATCGAGCGCAAAAATAATTTACCTATTACGTTAATCAAGACTTTTGAAGGAGCGTGTTGTAATCAAGCGTAGAAATTGCTAATTGGTCGCAAAAAAGGGCTCCCTTCTCCCCTACACCCTTTCCAATCCCATCCTGTATTTATAAGAATATTAATCATTGTTAAAACTTTTAAATCGAATCAAAAAATCAAATATAAAATAAAAAAAAATGTATTCATACGCTGTTGGAATCGTCAGATGATTCGGAACTGGATTCATTCGCATTTTGAATCACTAGTGGTGCTACTGGCGGTAAAATAAGATATTCCTCCTCTTTTTTTATAACGTGGGCCACACAGTTTTTCCAAATATCGCGGCTTAGTTCACTTACTACTTGCCGAATATTATCGAGTACTATTGCGCTTAGTGTTGGTGACCGATTACATTTACAAAGACGTTTTTTTATAGTGCCCCAAATCATTTCTATAGGATTAAATATGCAATAATAAGGAGGTAAACGCAATACAGTACGGCCGTGTCTAGTGCAAAGCTTATCAATTATGTATTCATTTTTAAAATTTCGACTCTCATCTCTCATTTTTAGTAATAATTATTTTTTTACCGGGACCTTCTCAGGAATTTTCATGTTTTTACTCCTCATAAAATTTAAAATGTCCAAAAGCAATGCATTGGGCACGAAACCGTTTTCACCTCCGGCATGCGTTTTCCTCTTGAACACGGTGTGTAGGGTAAAGATAAGGGTTTTTACCCCTATTTTACCTTCACCCTATAATTGTTATATTTAAGATTAGTAATTAATAATTGTTTTTATTATGAACACATATTTCATTGAGTAGGATATGAACCCATATTATAATAATAATTATTAGACATTTAATATATACAATAACAATATCGTTAGAGTTCAAGTTCAGGTTCAAATTAGTTTTAGTATTTATAAAGACTGATTAGATATAGGAAATATAGATAGTGATAGATAGTGTTAGTAAGCATAGTAGTTATAGAGGCTGTATACACCTAAATGTAGTGATAAAAATAAATACTACCTTTTTTTTATGTGCCTCTAATCTTCTCTATCACCAATACCCGATAGTTCTACTATAGGTGTATTTAAGCTACAATTTTAAGTTTCATCTACCCAACCGTACTGAACAACATCATGAGTATCAAACCATGTCTCGTCTAGATATACTATATACCTTTTTGATTCGCGATATTCTTTTATTTTACGCAAATATTCTTGACGATGTTCAACGAGACGGCGTGACTCCATCATTACCATTCGATTATTAATTTTTTTATGTTTAAATCCGCCATTTAATAAAATACCCCGAAGCGTTTACAATGACTGATACTTATAATCAGGGTAATCGCGTAACTTATCCCAGATAATTTGTAATGTCGGTACCGTATTTTCCTTGTATGAATTGTAAACAATTCGTCGAATAACATCTTTTGCTGCATCGTCAACTTTCCGAAACTGTTGGTTATTTGTCTTTCGCTTTACCGAATGATCTGTAACATCTCCTGCCTTAATTACGCGATAAATTTTAGATATCGAAAGTAGTGTTAATTCGTTAATTATTTTTATTATGAATTTATCTAACTGTTCGGGATTTTCTTTCTTTAAACAACCGTAAATATTTAAAATTATTCGTTGACTTTGAACATGTAAATCTTTATTAAACTCCTACCATTTTTCGGCTAGCAATGCGGTCGTTAGCGAAGGTAATTCAACATGTAATAATTCCCGTTCATCTACATCAAACGGGCGCCAAAAAGACATTATTATAATATAAATATACTTATCTTAACTAAAACTCGGAAACAATCGAAACACGTCCACACACGACACTGCTTTTCTAGAAACTAACCGTTTGAAAATAACATCTCAATTAAATAGCATGCGATGATACTATAATATTATAAGTGGAAAAGAGACAAAGCGTTAGAAACCAGAAACCAGTCGAACGGAATGCCGACCGCGATCGTTCAACCTTTTTTAAGCCTAAAATCTGACCGCCTAGCGCGTAGTATTTAGTAGTAGTGAGCAATCCTGGTATATAGTGTTGTTGGCGGCGTTATTTGTAGTTTTTATTGCCATTTTAAATTTCGATGGAAACATCGTCTTTAAAAATTCTATTTGGTTTGGATAGAGTATACATCTAGTTTATATACAAATGCTTAAAACTAATCTTTTAATATAATAACATTGAACACCTGCGTGTATGTATGCGGTTTAAATAAAGAAATAATAATGTTTAAAAACTATACAAGAAATAATCACTGTAGATAAAGGGAATACCTAAATACTTTTTAATGTCTGAGCTTGAGTACTTAATTATGTAAATCCAGCCTAAAAACGGTCTGGGAACTTTACCTTTCTACCTTTTCGAGATTGAAAGTTATTGTTATTATTTACAATCGGTAGATCATTGACATTATTTGGGTCAACATTATGATAAAGGAGATCAATCGATCGTTGATTATCTGCATCGCGAAGAACGAAAGCTGGTTTCAATCGATCGATTGACACTTTTACATTTTTGCCGTACATGTCAATTAAAAATTGCACTTTTGTTATTTAGTCTTTTCAGTACCGATAAAATTTCTTGCATCTTTGTAGGAAGCCGACATTTTGACAAATTAATTAAGAATTGTTCTGTAACAGAACTGCCTGCAAGTTGTTTTAAATGTCGCCAATACTGTGAAGGTGTGCAATCGCCGATCTCTTCCGGTTCTAGAACTTACTACGTGTCCGCGTTGCGTCGGAATCGGTCAGCCTTTTTATGAGGGCAGTTTTTATTGTTTCATACTCATTTGTCGCGGGGGGGGGGTTTCTACAATATCCTCGAGCTCTTCCAAGTATTTGTCGTCCAGCTCACAGATGATGTGTGTAAATTTCGTTTCGTCCTTTACGATTTTGGTTAGGTTAGGTTAGGTTAGGTTAGGTTAGGTTAGGTTAGGTTAGGTTAGGTTAGGTTAGAAGGTGTGCTTGTGTTCTGCCGTGTTCGAGTAATTATTTGGTACTGATATTCTGCGTCAATTTGTTTTATTCTAATGGAGTTTGAAGACGAAATTTTCCTAGATGATTTGGATATTTTAGACATCATTGACATGGGATTTCCCAGAAGGGTTAATGAGCGTCAAAACCCTTTTGAGACGATGAACGATTTATCCTTTTTTAGAAGGTTTCGACTGCACAAGGCAACGGTTTTATGGATTCTTGAACAGATAGAACATAATTTGGAATTCAATAACTATTTGTAAGTTTTAATATATGGTAATTAGTAGCAGGTTATATGGCATATGGTTTACAACATTTTAAAAGATTATTCTCGTATACTTTAACATTATTTTCAGTTAAAAAGTGTCTAATTTTTAAATATTTGTTTTAGGAACAACAGTGTTTCCCCCATCAATCAGTTGTTGAGCACCCTCCGGTTATATGCAACATGCAGTCACCAAAATGTTATCGGTGACTTCATGGGAATGCACCAGACAACTGTGTCAAAAATTGTGCAAAAAGTATCCTTGGCAATCGCTAGGCTTAGACCAGAATATGTTAGGATGCCAACCAATCAGGAAATAATACATACCCAAAATTAATTCTATCATATGTCTCGCTTCCCACGAGTGATTGGCTGCGTGGATGGAACTCATGTGAAAATTCAGTCTCCTGGTATGCTTTACTACCTATCGGGAACATAAATATGTTGCAAAAGAAGATATTATTAAGTACTTTCAATATGATAGACAAAGCTGTAGTTTATTATTTCTTGTTGTAGGTGGGGAAGATGGAGAAGTGTTTAGAAATCGGAAAGGGTGGTTTTCGATAAACACTCAGGTCATTTGTGACTCGAGAACAAATATAAGGGACATAATGGCTCGCTGGCCTGGGTCAGCTCACGATATTATTATTTTTACAGTCGTGTTAGGGCACGGTTTGAGGGTGGGGAATTTCCTAATAGTATTTTCCTTGGTAAGTTATATCTTTGACACAAATCCAGCCCCTTTTTGCTGGAACTGCCTTAGGTTTTTAGATATTATGTACCTACTTTTTTTTAATTTTTACGGAAGTAGTCCAATATCTCACAGTGGAGCTGTGTGTTTTTTCCCCATAACTTTTTTTATTTAATTATTTTAAATCAAAACAATAAATTGGAATTATTAAAATCTATTATATATAAGGACCTACATGTTATAAAGTAAAAATAAACTTGTTTCTAGGTGATAGTGGTTACACTTTAAGATCCTATTTACTTACACCCTTGTTAAATCCAGTCAGACCAGAAGAAACTAGATACAATGAGGCACACATTAGGACTAGAAATACAATAGAAAGGACATTTGGAATATTGAAAAGGAGATTTCCTGCACTAGCATATGGTTTACGATGTAAGCTAGATACAACCTTAATTATTATAGTTGCAGCTGCTGTACTACACAACATTGCTCTGGCAATGAATGAAGACATTTCCCCACCTCCTGAGAACATAAATACTGAGGCGCTTAACTATCTTATTACTCAGGGTAATATAGATCCTGTGCCCATATACAGGGCAAACAACAATAATTATGATTATTGAAGAATATTAATAAATAATTTTTTTCTTAATTTGTAAATACTAATTTAGCATGTAACAAAATAAAAGTTTTTTAATAAACAATTTAGTTATGCATTAATAATAAAAACAAACCCATTTACATGACTTTATTGGCAATATCTTTTTACAGCATGAAAAAATAAAAAAATTTGTAATAATAAGAACTATAATAAGCTCAACTGTTTTTTCTTTAGAGCAAGGTCTACTTTCAAACATTCAATTTCCAAGCTTTTCCTTTTTAAATTTAACTTTTGTTCATCTTCTATCTGCTTTATTTGTTTTTCAACAAGCAGTAGGCGCTTGTCCAGTAGCAGGTCATATTTCTGGGCCACCAGTGATGATGTTAAGGTCTTAACCAGACCTGTGGGACGTCTTCGGCTAACTGGTGTTTTTGGGTTATTCTACAAATAAAACTTTTAAGATTCATATTTCCAATATATTATTAACTCGTATTTTTTTTTTTTTTTTTTATTTATTAAATAATTCCCAACGAACTTTAGAAGTCCATTACAGGGAAAATATTACACTAACTTAAAAATAAACAAATATAAACAAAATTTTTTTACAAAAATATAGAATTACAATACAGAATACAATACAAATAAAATTAATAAAATAGTCAAATTTAAATCACTTTTAAAACTAATTTCCTAATAAAATTATATTATTTATTTTTTTTTAAAATACAATTTAGTTTTCTTTTTAAAGAGTGTCAGTTTTTTAATATTTTTATACATATTTGGTAGGGTATTATAAATTATAACCCCATTGTATAATAATGATCTTTTACCAATATTGCTCTTAATATTTACTGCTAAAATACTTTCATTTTGCCTTGTGTCATGATTATGTACGGTATTTAATTTTTGGAATGTGATTTTTGATTTACCTCATTTGTTTTACGGTCTTTGGACACTAATACGGGATTTTTTGGTCCCATTAAGTCACTTGGTGTGTAGGTTTTCCAGGTCAGCCCTGGCTTTGCCAGAAGCGATGGTGATGCTTGACTTTGACTTGCAACCTGCAAAATAAAAAAAAACAATATGAAAACCCTCATATGTGAATGACTCAAATTTGGTCTGGATAAAAGTATCTACAAATTATTTTCAAGTAATATAATAATTATATTATCCTGTGATAGCCTTTTTGATTATCTGAGTGTTTTATCTTCAGATCAAAAAGTGAACCTAAAATATTTATCAACTATAAGCTTACCATATCTGGATTTGCCTCGGGATTTGCATTCTCTTCCTCAAATTGAAATTCAAGAGCAGTATCACTGCTAGACTGGCTTACTGTCCCTATATTGCTGTCATAAGGATTATCTAGCCCATGAACTGTTTTTTTATTCATAATAGATAAAAGAATACCATCAACATCATCTTCATATTTGGGAAATTTAGGAGGTGGTCCCCCTCCAGTCAATAAAATTTCTTTTTTCTCCTCTGCAACTTTTTGCCTAACTTCTTTTTTCTTATTACTGTATAACTTTTTTAAATGATCTGCCTCTCGAAAAATATTGGAGGGGCTGACAGCGTTAAAATCCTTTTCAATGAGATTCCAAGCCTCTTCTCGTTTTTGCAGAGAGGCTCGGTCGGTTTTTTTGTCTTCTAGAATTCCTCCGTACTTTTCGGCGATTAGTCTAAATAAGAACTATTTTTCCGCATGAGTAAAATTAGCAGATCTCTTTTTCCCATCCATCTTTTTACCAAATTAAACAGTAAAAGCACAAAACTAACAATAAATAGTTCAAACGACAAACAACGCACAGCACAGCAACAGCATGGGAAAAGTAGGTTTTAGGTTTCCATAAATTTCTTCCTCTCTACCGCTTGACGGCCTCAGTCTTGGAGTAAAAAAGAAGAGAGAAATGCGATGTTGCCAAATGTCAACTAGGCTTAGCCAAGCCCAACAATAATCGTTTCGGTGCTTACCTCAAATTATTTAAGCTAGTTTAAGAAGTTAAGTTGGCTTTAGTTAAGTCAGCATTTTGACATAACGGAGAATACGGGCATTAGACCACACCGATAACCGGACAAAACAGTTTAATACACTAATGTGTAGGAAAAAAATAATAAATAACAACTATTTACGAATAATTACATTCCTTTAAATAAAAGTTGTTTTCATACAAAATACACGGAGAACTACCACTATAACGTCTTACAAGTCATGCTTAACTAACTATCCTATATTCGTGGTTTCTTTTAGTTCTGTCCCTTAGAAATCTGATACTTTATTTTATTATCGGGGTTCAGACTATAATACTATAAACATCACACTTTGCACTTATTAACTTAACTTGGTTTCTGGTGTTAAGGATTCGTCCCAATAATTAGTGATGGGATCACTCGAGTGAAAAATAACCTATCATTCGGTTTTTTTAATCACTTGAATAATTCGATTATCTTCGGAAATAATTCGAGTGACGAAATGAGTGACGAACATATCGTTTTTATTTTCCAACGCGTCTCCAAAGTTGCTGCCCGCCTGTCAATCACTCACTGCGACCAGAGCCATCTCCTAGCGAGCGGCTACACCGAGTGGTTTCGGTTATTATTGGCGATATAATTCAAATTAAATTCTGCATTACGGGTTGCCTGCGTAGGATAATAGGATTTATTATTTTATTTAGATTTAAATCGTCTGCGTCTACTGAAAACTTAATGTTTAGTGGTGAGTATTCAGTATTTATAAATATCATGAGTTATGCAATATCGTGACATCTCAAGGTCAAGTAGTCAAGTTGTTAAATTAAATTGTAAGATCTGGGAACTGGGAACCATGCCAAAAAAATTCACAAATATCTCCGCCACATTTAATAATCCGCAAAAAATCAATCGATTAACAACACCGAGTCAGTTATTCCCAATACAAATGCTGTATATCAACATGAACGATGAACCGCCAATATTAATAATTAATATTAGCATTTGAGTGAAAAAAAAATCGATTATAATTCGGTTTTTTAAATCACTCGAATTCTCGGTAGTCGATTATTAAAATAAGTCGATTTTTCCCAACACTACCAATAATATAAAATATATGCAATTCACTGCCGGCGCAGGCTGTGCTCGTCGCTCTTACGTCACATGATGCTTTCCTTTCATCGGGAGAACCACAGTCGACCCAATGTTCATTTGGCACAAAACCCGAAGTGGCCTCTTCGGGAAAACGAAAGAGAGAGATGATGCGATACAACTTTGTATTGGTGAAAAGAGACCGAAAATCTGTCGCGTTAAGCAATAACCATATAAGTGGGTGAGAAATTGAGGTTATTTATTTTTGTTTTCGTGCTTTTTCTGTATTCGCGCCTAAACAGTTTGGCTTGGCTTGATTGTTTGAGATCGATACAAGGTTTGTTACAAAGTGCAATCTTTATTTTTGCAATACAAATAAAGGAAAACTTTGACGATAAATAAGCAAACATGGACGGGGGGAAGGCATCAAAATGTCTTTGCCAGTGATGGATATTTATATAAGATGCGATGGACGAAGAATAACACAAGGTCAGGTGGTTTAAACCCTATATAAAAAAATGCTGAGAAATACCTATTTCAAACTTTTTATTATTAAATATACCTATGTACTTCTTGCCTGTGTATTTTAGATATCTGGTTTGTCGGAGTAATAAACAATTGGGATGCACAGCAATGGGAAAAATAACTGTTGGTGACGTCGACGGGGCTGGAGCAGCCCAATTTGTTCTATTAATACCCGCCACAACCATCCAAGGGAAGGTAGTTAGGTAGATGGTGTAGAGTTCAAAAAACAATTGATGACAGCCTGTATAAGGGACAGTGGCACCTTAAAAAATATATACGAACGTACAGCTACAAGGTAAGAAACTTACAAGGTGCTTATTTTAAATCTTACTTAGCTAAATGTTTCTATAATAAATGCATGTAATTATTTAATATTAATTTTAAATTTAGGAATGTAAATGGTGCAGTTGCTGTCCCGTTTAATTCGATAAGATCATCGATGTTGAGGTGGAAGCAGTTAACCACACCAAATATCCCAGGAAATTTGGTGGAATTAGCAGAGATTTTTCAATCAGGTGAGTTGCCTAGGTATGCCAACTGTGCTAATGGCGTTTTTTTTTCAGGTATTGTTATAGCTGATCATGCAGTTGTTTTTGGAAACCACGAATTTATTCTGAATTTTACATATCCACAATGTACATTTATTGATGATACTTTCAAGGCAGTACCAAGACGACCAACTTTTGGCCAAATTCTGACTGTATTTGCTACCTGTATGGACCATGTAAGTACATTATGTACTATAATGTAAGAAATATTAAAAATTTTAATCTTGATACTTCAGTTCTTTCATGGCAAACTATGTTAACATATTATACTAAAGATATCGAACTATGATAAATAAGTATAGTATGATAAATAATATAAATAAATTGTTACACTGTAGAACTGAGCTATCAAATATGTTTTAAATAAAAATATTTTCATTTTATGTTCATATACCTCTAGTCTAACATAAAACTGTAAACCAAAGCAGGATGTGTCTAAGTTACTGTAGGCCATAGGTATTGGTCTCGTAGGTCATTTTTATCTAGGATACATTGTAATAAATACTTTTATGAATAAATAAATTGCAATATTTGAAGAAAATGTTTCTTTTGTTTTAGGCTTTCCGTATAATTCATGTTTTCATGGAGAGAAGAACGAAAGCTTTGTATGATGCTGTGTTTGAGTACCTGTCACTGACTTTCCAACATTTTGTGAATCAAAGTGTTATGACAGACTACGAGATGCCTCTGGTAGAGTCATTAAAAGCTGCATACCTACGCAGGCATCGTTACATGGTTGTTTCTTTCACTTTTGCCAGGTATTTTTTTACAGTGACACTCAGAACGTACCTATACATATACAATATATGTTTAGGAACGTATTTATTACCTTTATTTCCTTGTTGCTATAAGATGACTCTACAAAGTCAAACCTTATAAAAATATCTACTTATTTTCTGTTTTTATTAATAATTTTACATTCTATATTAAATCCAATGGTACTTTCTGACTGTCACTGAGTATAAGTGTATTAAGACAAAAACAAATTTTAATTTGTCATTAACCAATTTTAGATGAGATGTTCTGGGAGCTGAAAACAACTGAAAGGGTCAGGTGTTTGGTGTTTTATATCCCATGTATAGTGCAAAAAATTTGCAAAATAGATTTTTTTTTGAAATACATATTTTACAAATGACAGATACTGACACTAAACAACATTGGTTACTTTTTAGATAGTAGTCGCATATCTATAGCAAACGACAAATTGCAATTATTCTGGTAACTCCTTTCTTGGCTTTAGATATTTAATAAAACAAAGTCTAATAGGGGGTTGAAGTTTTACAACGCATAAAAAAATTAACTGTATAAAAATATACATTATATAGGTACTTAAAGAAAAACGACATACAAATTTAAATAGGTAATTAACTATAATATAATATGTGTGGCAAGCTCGTAGCAAAAAAATGTTTTGTATCTGCTGTGAAACGTGGATTTCACAACATCTTTCATTTTCCAAGCACAGGTGTTTTTACCTATGTATCTATAGGTATTATAGGTATGTATACTTTACTAGTCTGTTGTTGAGATAGTGGTGTTGGTATAATGTCTAGTATAAACTATATAATTTATGTGCTTTGGTGGTTGTGATAATATATAGTGGTGGTGGCAATGTAAGCAGGATGACCAAATTTAGTTGGTTTTTGTAATTTTCTAGTCACTTTACTTATTTCAAAAATCTACTTATTCTGTATCTGTATGTATTACAAACACAATTTATATTTTTACATTGCTTTATAACTATATACCACTAGTCTATACAAAACTACATGTAAAATTTAAATGAATGGAACTATTATAGCATACATACAAGAAACATTTATAGTTAACATGGATTAAAAAATAAAAAAAGTAACCCTTAATAAAGTAATTATTTTTATGTTTCTAATTATATTTCTTTGTAGGCCGTATTGCGTAAAGCTAAGGCCTTAGGAATAGTGCGCCAAATGGAGGGAAACGCTAGTGGAAAGATCTTCTTGCGAAAGTATTATGCTTTGGCGCTTTTACCTGCGGAAACGATAGAACCTACATTAACTTTATTACAGGTATAATATTATATTATTTATCTAGAAAACAATAATAGGTGCTTATGATTTTTTTACAACCTAAGGAGGATGTGGAATTCGGGGCAACGTTTAGGGAGCTTAATGACTATGTAAGAAGACAGTGGATTGGAAGGGTCACTTCTGCTCACTTCAGTGTCTTCCGCCAGAGACATCGAACAAACAATGTAATGGAATCCTACCACCGAAGGCTGAACAGTAAACTAGTGAGACATCCTGGCGTTTGGGACTTAATGGGTACTTCTATTTTTTTAACTGCCACTTTGAATGTACCAAACATCTCATTGCGGTAATTGGTATGCAATTCAGATATATTATTTTAGAGACTCTCATTGACATCCAAAACACAGCTTCCATTGAGTTAGTGCAATTAGAACGGGGATCTGATAACAAAGTTTTCAGAATTGCGAAGAAGAATATCCTATTCAATTCGCGATTGAATGAAGCCTGAAAGAAACTCATCAGATGGCCGTTTTACCACCAGGGATTTTCTAAGGCAGGCAGTGCATTTCGTCGAGGGTTTAGACAGACAACTGCATGACTAGAATACCAACATCGCAGATAATGAAGAAGAACCTGTCTTAGCTTTACTGCAGCCTCCCACCTTAGTTCCTATTCATCTACCTTCGGCTTCCCCTTCTCTTGTAAACCTTGCTCCCCATCTGGCTCCCATTGCACCCCCTCCTATTCCCATTGCTCTTAATAATCCCCCACTTTTACCTCCCCTAATTTATTTTCAACAAGAGTTCCCTGTAATTTCTTTACCTCCACCACCCAGTATCTCACCTCCGCCGCCTCCACCTAGTCCCTCACCACCACCTCGCCCATTACCATCCCAAAGTAGATCCCCCTTCACCACCTTAACACCAAGAGGTGTTTAGAGGTGATGAAGGAGAACTACCCATTTATAATTTTCCTCCCATTCCAGGAGAAGTTGCAGCATTATTCGCACAATTAGGAGATGACGAAGACCCCATAATTGTACATGCTCCGATAGTACGTCGTAAGTAAATACTTTTCATAAAGTTGAATCAGGCTGAATTATATCTTTATTAATCAAAATCCTACCTTTTGTGCCAACTAGTATGATACTGTTAAAAATATTTATTTTTTTTATTTTTTATGTTTTATAATTTTTATATTGTGTCACAAATAAATATCTTTATTATTATTAATATTTTTTAGGTTGGAAACCAACCTGTGTATCCAGGCCATTTAATGAAGATACCATGCCACCAATGTTAAGATGTTCCGTTTGTTACCAAAGTGAGATCAGGTATGTTGTAGAGTGTGGCCATACATTCTGCCCAGGCTGTATGGATAGGTTGTTCAACGCTGAAGCCGCAAAATGTGCAGATTGCCGCACTGCACTGAACAGGGATCCCACTCCACTATTTTTAACTTAATTTACTAATTACATTTTTTTGTTATATTATAGAGAACTAGTAGGTACTATAACATCTTTAAAATTTTGCTGTGTTTCATATCGTTATATAAAAATTGAAATATTGGGCTACATCATTGGCGTAGGTCTATGGCTACTAAAATGGAAGTCATTTATAATCATAACATTTTATTAGTTAATACCTACACAGTAAAGTAATCTTAAAATTAAGGGTATTACTCGTGAAACATCACCTTTTGCTCCTATGATGACACACATGAAAAAAATTATTACATATTTTTACATAATATTTACGTTCTGAGCACTAAATACTGGAGTTTGTCAGATTAAAATTTGACCGACCCTTTTAATTAGTTCACGAGCCGCCACTGCTTATTTGTTGTTTTGAAATTTAAGTTTTCTTAAAATTGCATTAGAAAACACCTCCATTTGTTTAACAATAAATAAAAATAATCTCACATTCGATCTTAATTTATTTTGCACAATATTTATTTTTATTTTATTATTTACTTGGTTTTAATACATATACAATAAAGGATATTATAAAGTAACACTGTTTTTTATTTATATGGACGTTGTCATTGCACCGACAATATGGCTTTTAAAGGGGTACGTCCACAAAATTAGATTCTATTAATAAGGGAAACAGTACAATGACTATGTCTGGACCTTTCTAACGCGTGGATTCTATAGTGTGGATCATGCTGTTCTCAATAAAAAATGTAATAAATATGGTATTTGATAAAATCTTACTTGTTTGAAATAAGGCATTAGTGTGTGGTTGAGACTTCAAATTATGGCAAGCCTATAAAATCTGAGTAGGTATAGAGCAATAAAAAAGGAGTACCACAAGACTCGATTCGAAAAGCATTTTCATGTTTTCTTAATTTATCAACATCTGATCTAAAAATGTTTTATGGTAAATTCATTTTCTCGGCAAGCAGAATTTTTTATAAAGAATAACTTTTCGTCGTAAAATCAATATAATAAAGATCTTTTTCCTCTTGGCAACTCCATCCGGGGACTGGGACACCCTGTAAAAGTAAAAGGAAATATTCTTCCAGTTCTAAATAGAGGGTGAAATTTGGTAGGTATTGATATTGAATATATACCAACAATTTTACTTTGAAAGTGGTATTTTTTATTATTATAACGACTAATTTTTTTTATTTTTTGTTGGTATCAATTTATTGAAAAAAAACACGATATCATGCTAGTAGTTGTAGTAAAATTATATTTGTTGCTCAACAACCTGGCAACAATAGACAAAAGGAATAAAATTTTTGCCTACCCCCGAATCTTTCTTCAACTATATCTTAACCACACCTGTGCTCTCACCTATAACCTCCTCGATCTTGTTATGAAAGTCAGGAGGTCTTTCCAGGCAAGGGTCTCGACTTCCTCTATTCGAAAAACAGTCTCCCCGGAGCATTAAACATTCTAGGAGCAAAAGTGTAGCGGTGTCTCTTTCTCCTCCTCACCCAAGACAAATTGGATGATCCCCTATCACCAGTCATGTTGGGTTAGGAATGTTTTCTTGGAATGATTATGTATATATCTAATGTTTGGGAAAGTGTCCGGTCATGCTCAAAGGTTACTATCTCCTATCTCTAAGGAAGGCAGAAATGGTGGTAGCAGTTTTGTGGGTTGGGAAAAACAGAATGTCATGCATTGAGTATGGGAATGCTGTATATTGGCCTCTAAGTCTCGAGTGGAATTGGACTATGTTATGCTGGTTGTTTGCTGGTTGTGCGCATGCAAAAAGCAGTTGATGCAGGGTACCTATCTCCCCACATAAACAGATATTGTCTTGCGATATGCCTATTCGCTGCTGGTGGACTGGGGTAAGGCAGTGTCCTGAACGTAACCGGTTTATAGTGGTGATTTGTCCTCTTGTTAGTCCAGTGATTTTTTTGAACCATGGTTCCCTTGTCGGAGTTTGCAGTGAGAGTACGTACTCTCTGGCCTTCCTTCTTCCCATGTTTACAAAGCGTTGGTTCCACTTTTCTTGTATGTATTTTCTGAATTTAGGAGAGAAAGCGACAAGATCTTCTCTCGGCTGTTCTTTTAGAGGCTGCTTCCTTCCAAGGTTGGCCAGTCTATCTGCATGTTCGTTACCATATGCCTGCGTGACTAGGAATCCAAGCTAGGTGTAAGTTTGGGTTTTCGATCAGTTTTTCCCTCACCCTTAAAACCATATCTTCGTTCTTTGCTATGCTCGTGCTATGTTAAATTTTTAAAAGGAATGCTTAACTTAGCCGTTAGCACGGCCTTTGCTGTTTAATAGAAGCCCAAATGAACTCTGCTAATATGCCCATCCTTGGGAGGATGATTGTAGCAACGCTAGAAATATACCATATCGAGTCATAGGACATTGCAAAAATCTGAACATCTGGGCATGAAGTAAGGTAGGGGGTATATAAAATAGTTTTCTTCCCCTTCTTTTAAATCACAAAACACAGAAGTTTATGTTTTATACAGCATAGCAAAGTAAAAATGTTTGATTAGCTAAGCTGTAAACGGAACGATTCGACTTACATTCAACCTTTTAACAAACTGTGCTACGCTGTGCCAATTGGGGGAAAGAAAAAAATATTTGTTGAGCAGAGGTAATTTTTTAAAAGGAATGGAACGCTCAACAGCCGTTGGGTTTGCTCCCTTTATTTTTCTGTGGTTTTGCTCACAAAAAAAGAAAGGGTCGGGGAAGTCGGCTATGGTCAAACCACACGGCTCTACTCCTACTGTTGAAAAATAGCAAACGTTAACATATTTTATTTTCACTTTCGCAAAAAACTTTAAATAAAAGGTTAATTTCAGACCCTTAGCCTGTGAACGTTAATTTTTAGGATCAAAAAAAAAAGTTTTACGACTTTGGTACATAATATTATGTTAATTATAATTGCAGCAACAGCTTGTGTATTTTTAATTATTTGTTAGTTTTAAAAATGCTGTTTGGAAAAATAAATAATGCCTATTTTGTGTAGATGTTTCTTTATTTCATTAATATTGATATTTTGTAGCTGCAATTAGATACAAATTTTAAAAT
This sequence comes from Polydrusus pterygomalis, assembly GCA_963969555.1. Lineage (NCBI taxonomy): Eukaryota > Metazoa > Arthropoda > Insecta > Coleoptera > Curculionidae > Polydrusus > Polydrusus pterygomalis. Next base: position 24,843,060 of record OZ018375.1, read on the forward strand.
ATTAACCTACTATATATAATATTAATTATTATATTACAAAAACAAATTATTAAATTGCTGACTCCTCAGTTGCTTTGTGTTAATACATGTTAATAATTGTAAACGAAACTTATTTATTCCTTTGTTATGTTGTCACTGATTTTTTTTTAAGTTGCTTTCTAGCTATTCCCTCCGTAGTACATCGTCGGCTTAATTCGCAAAATGCGCAACTCCGATTCTTAAAAATGTCCAGGAAACGCTAAAAACAATGACTGCAATAATCACATAAATTTAAGGAGCACAATGTGCGCTCTATACAGTATGCGGACTACTGGAGTTACGCACTCTGCTATCGCGGAACTGGTAGGGACGGAATTACGAAGTTTCCTGTTGTGCGGATATTAAAAAGGGCACTATAATTTCGGAGATCCGAACTATTCTTTCATATGCGCTATATTTATATAAATCGAATGACATAAAATTTTTAATTTCACCCAAATGTGGAGTTACGCATTTTGCGAATTGAGCCGACGCGACGACATACAACTATGTCTCGAGAATAAGATGGAGTTGTACTATGAAAACAATGTAGGTAACACAATACCAATTTTTTTAAAAATATATTGATCTTGTAAAAGTTCAAGTTCAAGTTCTCTACATCTCGTGGACAAATCATTGTAATGATGGTTTAGGCTAGTATTATAGGTACAGAATAAAAACTATTTAGGTCTCTGGTGGAGAGACTTTAATAACCTAGTAGATACAAGACAGTTACTGGCTTGTTAAAATCCACACTTAAATATGTATTTTCGGTATACCGTATTTTCGAATGCTGCAAGAGCATGTACTTATCACTGGCTGTTCGAAATTTTCCAATTTTGTGTTCACCTGCACTAATTTGTATAAACTGGCAACAAAAGACTTGCGATAGGTAAATTTTTCACAAATTTTTTCACCTCTGTCATCTGTAAGAATTCAATGAAGTCTACGAAGCAGTGTTGCCAGATTTGTGGGACAAACAAATGGAAGAAACCAATAAATTTCATGGTATTTTTCAAGAAATAATGGTACTTTTGTCTTTTTATTTTTACAAAAGAAAATTGCATAGGTAATAAAAATATCAAACACAAAATAAACATAATAAAAACCTACAAATAGGAATTATTCGAAAATTGTATTCATAATAACATGCTGTCAAATCCAATGCACATTACTAACGAAATCCCCCAAAATACTTTAAAGGGATTTCTAATTGATGTATGAAGGAGGGACTAAATATATTTTATACATTAATAAACTTCCAAATAATGGTATTTTTGTCACTTTTAATGGTACGGGTACATAATGAGGAAAAAATGGTACGTCTGGCAACACTGCTACGCATCATATGGAAAACTTTTTTATTATTCATTTTACGAAAAAAAGTTATTCTTTATAAAAAACTCTGCATAGTCTAAAACCTAAAATGCAACCATCAAATATCGAAATTTTCCAGTCGTATACGAGGTTTGTCAAAAAATGTGAATTTTTCCCAAGAATGTAAATTTTTCCCAAGAGTAAAGTACCTTTATTTTTGACATTATCAAAAATTGTTATTAAAAAAAGTTGATCAGAACTAAAAACCACGTCCAAATATGCAATAACACGCATTAAATTAATTAAATAATTAAAAAATTAAATAATTAATAATAAATTAATAAAATAATTTTTCAACATAAATGCGTATAATTGCATATTTAGACGTGGTTTTTAGTTCTGATCAACTTTCTTTAACAACAATTTTTGATAATGTCAAAAATAAAGGTACTTTACTCTTGGTAAAAATTTACATTCTTGGGAAAAATTCACATTTTTTGACAAACCTCGTATATGACTGGAAAATTTCGATATTTGATGGTTGCATTTTAGGTTTTAGACCATGCAGAGCTTTTTATGAAGAATAACTTTTTTCGTAAAATGAATAATAAAAAAGTTTTCCATATGATGCAAACTTACGGAGACATACTGTATAATATTCTCTACACGTATCCCCGGCGCCCGATCGTAGCCGAACACGATTGGGTCGAATGAACATTGGGTCGAATGGAGCCATCTCCTTTCATCAAGCTTGACCCGTCATCGCCTCATCCGGACGAATTTCAACCAACACCCCGACCGCCGCGCCGGGTTCTTTTTCCTTGTCTAGCTGCCGATAAACACCATGTCACGGTGTTTGTAGGTTTGAAGAATCTTGAGGCGAGAGAGATTGTAGCGGACCATAGACTTTCTATGGAGCGGAATGGACGATTTGTATTGTTTAGTTGTAGCATTCCGCTGACGTTTCAATTTTATTATTATTAGAAATTATAAATTATACCATTTTTATTTTAAATAGCATAGATTATTTAGACACAGAAAAAGTTTGGAAAAGGGAAATTTAAAAATAAAATAAATAAAATATTCCGGGTGCGTCGAATTTTCAGGTGAGGCGTCGCCTCACTTGCCTCACCTTCAAATCCGCCACTGGTAAACGGATGGTCAAAATGCAATGCACATTTTCTATTGCCCTTTTATGGGCACGTACGCCACTTTGACCAGCAAATACCTACAAAATAATTTGTTGGTAAAATTATATTTTGTATGTATGTCCGCTACAGATATATTTTTTCACTAAAAGATTAGTAAGAAACACAAATATTTTTAAGAACTTTTATTACAAAATTGCTAACTCCAATTAACAAGGAAGTTATGTATATAACATGACTGTTGATGATCCTACTTACAACTTACTACTTATAATATACGTCCTACGCAGTTAATTTCAAATTATAACATTTTTCCCAATAAAAAGCAATACATTTTATCGGTCGCCCATTTTATCAAATCACTTTGATTAGGTAATTTCATTTCTACAAAATTTAGGATATAAATTAATAAACAATCAATGAGTTTTTCCTTCTTTCCTACATTAACATTATTAATCTTGGCTGGCAAATGTATACTCTGTAGCTTAATATAGGTGTCTATTTGAAATTATTTTAGTTTTTCGATAAAGGCAAATAAAATCGGATGCATAGAGTCGTTCAAGTTTTTATGAAATGCCTCACATGTATTAGTTCTTCGAGTTAAACATGCTGAATTTTCAGCCCAAATTTCTGGAGAAAACAATGCATCATCAGAAATATATGTATCTGTTAAATAGTCCGCATAAGTATGCACTCTTGTGTCATTTTGCATGTCCTCGGACAAATTTAAAGCAAAAAAAAATGCCTACATCTTTTGGGTCTAAATATGTTAATGCAAACCTATATCGCTTTTTCTTTCTTTAAATTATATTTTTAAATCTTACGAAACCAAGCTTGCTAAAGATGAAATCTACACACAATTATAGTTATATTCGCCCAAAGTGTTTTAGTCGCGTTATGTATTGCCTTTTCAAAGTCTACAATAACTTCATTCAAACTAATTTTAACATTGTACCGTAAACATTCGGTCAAAATTAGTTGAAACAATTTATTATAAGTCGATTCTCTTTTATTTGGAATTAAACAAAAAAAAGGAGTATGTAATGACCATTAAAAAACCATGCATTGTAAATAACCGACAAAAAATATTGTACAATAATCAAAAGTTCCGTCTAGATACATACGTTTCGTTTGGCCAAATGCTGTAATATTTTTTTTCTAATTTTGTATCCTAACAAATCTATTACGATACGCATATTTGCGTATCGTAATGAAGCTATTTCGATACGAGTTTTTTCTTTATTTGATGTTGGTAACATTTAAATGTTTTATTTCATTGACTTGCGCGGCCTTTGTGATGTACGAGAAAACCCATTTTTCGCAGAGGAAAAACAGCTTGATAACGTACTTTTTTATTCTGTGTGGATAACACTCATGTATGTTGGTTGCATAAATCTATAAATTAATCTTTTGTAGATGCTTCAAGCTATCATTTTCTGCCAAATCCTATCCAAATTTCAATCTACTAACTTTCCAATGTCAATTTTAACTTCAATTTTATCTGAATTTTCCATCTTCCCTATACTAAATTGCAATGCCGTGACGTAAAATCACGTCTTTTGAAATTCGACAGAAAGTAGCAAAATTTCCCGAACGCTCTGTATATGTACTGAATGTACAAGGATCACACAACGTATTCCGTCCAATTTTAAATCTCATATCGCTAAAATAACTTTAGAATCTCGTGGTGAAAATGGGTCAATAAATCAAAAAATTACAGTTCGCAAAATAATTTTTGTTGTCCAGAGGCTACTATGATAAAAAATTGTATTACCAACATAAAATTTAGACATAAAAAATTACAAAACTCGAAGGATTTATCTTCTTTTTAAATATGTGTTTTTTATTGAAAAAATAGTATAACGTACGTGTTATATAAAGCAGTTTTAAGCACTTGTCCCGTTATAAAAGTCGCCGCAAGCGGCTCGTTTTTTAAAATGGACGCGTGCTATAAAATGATGCTTTATAAAGCGTGTACGTTAATATACTATTTTGACAGGAAAATACTATAATTTTATCGAACTGACGGTTTATCAGGACAAAGATAGTAGGTTTTTTGGCTTGTGTTCCCTATATATCTGATTGAGCAGTCTTTTTGGTTTATTGTAGTGGGATGTTCTTTGTAGAGAAGTTTTGGTGTTTTTTTTGTGTTGTGTGTGGCTGTTGTTTTTATGATACCTAATTCCTTTTGATATTTGATGCCTGAGAAAGGAATGTTAAAACTAGTCGATGTACCATAATATTGAATGCAGCTAGTTTTGTTTGTTGGGGGTGTTTTGAATCTGCAGGTATAACTATATACAGTGAGGACCTAAAGTCCGTGCCCCCCCCCTCTAACTTCTAAACCGTTCAGTATATTTTAATGAAATTTTAAACGATAATATTTGAGCAAGTCTTGCACTTTTTGACATACCAATGACAGCTTTAAATGTCAAGATGACAGCTGGGTCCGCTTTTGGAATATTTTTTTAAATGGAACACCCTGTATATTTTTACATTTTTAAATTCCATATAAAATTATAATTATTTTTTATTAAATGCATTATTAGTCTATACTTCAAAGTTTCCTAGATATTGACTCTCGGAAAGTGACATTTTTGAACTTTGACAGCTTATAACCTTCTAACAGTACGCCTTAGAGCAAAACGGCTTACATGTCTCTATCTTTAATTTTTATTATCTTCCCAAAAAAATCAACTTCCGGTTAAACCGGATGTAACTCGAAAGCAGGAAATATAGTTGTTCCGGTTTAACTGGAAGTTGATTTTTTAGGAAGATAATAAAAATTAAAAATAGGGACATGTAAGCCGTTTTGCTCTAAGACGTACTGTTAGAAGGTTATAAGCTGTCAAATTTCAAAAATGTAACTTTTCGAGAGCCAATATCTCGGAAACTATGAAGTATAGACTAATAATGCATTTAATAAAAAATAATTATAATTTTATGTGGAATTTAAAAATGTAAAAATATACAGGGTGTTCCATTTAAAAAAATATTCCAAAAGCGGACCCAGCTGTCATCTTGACATTTAAAGCTGTCATTGGTATGTCAAAAAGTGCAAGACTTGCTCAAATATTATGGTTCAAAATTTCATTAAAATATACCGAACGGTTTAGAAGTTAGAGTGGGGGGACGGACTTTAGGTCCTCACTGTATATTATGTGGTAATTGGTTTTCTTTAAATTTGGTAGAATTGATTGTATCGATTTTTTATTATGGTGATGTCTAGGAAATTCGATTGTGACTTTAATTTAATAATGCAATTGAAAAATAGCCGTCGGCGTAAAACCATCTATTATAATTTTTATTCAAATCATTATATTTAGATACTCTTTTCACAAGTATGTATTACAAAATTCATATACCGAAATAAATGTCCCTTTTCTTCCAATTAAAAAAAAATTATATAACCTTCGATAAAACATCTAGTCCAATCTTGACCTTTTGCATTCTAATAAAAACCATTTCACACTTGTCGGATTTTTCACTAGGTCCATTTTAAGTTTCCATTAAATAAATAAGAAATAAGTCTTAGTTCTCTACTAAAATAAAAGGGGTCCTGTCTCTATTAATGCCTAATTGCCTAGGGGCCCCTGGTCCGGTCCTGGATACGGATGTAGTATATTGAACGCATTTCTGATTTAAAATAAATGGTTAAAAATAAAATATCGTTTAAGGTAAAAACACAACAATTTAAATTGTTGTAAAAAGTGCAAACTCTTTAGTGTTCGGTTGGGTGTTGTTTAGGACAGACGGGAGTGCGATTTTGATACTATGGCGTTTCCGAGGTCACAGAGGTTCGTTGAGAGAGAGACGTGTAAGTAAAATATTTTGTTTATGTAATAAAAGATTAAACCTATAGACAAGAGCTGAAGCCTTTGAAAATGGTAAAAAGTGAAAAAAAATAATAGTAGGATGAAACCCATTGGAAAAGGAAGAGAATATAACAAAAATGAAAGAAAAAATAATTACGGGCGATCCAAGGTCGGGAAGTGGAAGGGGGTGAGTTTTTAAGGGTAGAAAACGATTTATCTAGATTTCCGGCAAAACTACAAGTCCTATGGAAAAACATTAAATGGCATAGTTGTAGGTAATAAAAAGATCTACAACTTTTCTATTTACACTTTTTTTACCTAACCTCAAAATATATGTCAAAAATTCAAATAACCAAGTTTTTGGTTTTTTATTTTTATCTTTTACAAAAAAAAACTTTTTTTCACGAAATTTGGTGAAAACTTACCGTCTTATGTCGCAAATACATTATAATTTTTTTGATTTTTAATATTTATTTTTTCACCTTATTTTGACTTAATATCGAAAAAGCATCCTAATTTTCAATCGAAAATTCTTACGTCAAAGTATCTGCTTTTTTAAAAAAGTGGGCTTTTCGTTCTTTAAAATTTCTACTTTCTGATTGTGTAAAAAAAATATACATTACTATGGTAAATGTGATGAAATCCCCTTTAAATCCTACCTTTAATTATATTTAGAACAACTATTTTCGCATGTTTTTTGCAATCTTTATGTTTTATGGATTTGTACTTTTTTTGTTTATCAATGTAACATGGAATCTTACGTTTTTCGTGTAATTAAAGTATAAATTTTAATAATTAGCTCAAAATTGTACATAATGATTAAAAAAAAAATTCGGATTCGAGTTTTTTCGTTTCTTTGCATTTTTTGAGAACATTTACCATAGTAATGTATATTTTTCTACACCATCAGAAAGTAGAGATTTTAACGAACAAAAAGCTCACCGACTTTTTTAAAAAAGCAGATATTTTGACGTGAGAATTTTCGATTGAAAATTAGGGTGCTTTTTCGATATTAAGTCAAAATAAGTATTTTAAATCAAAAAAATTACAGTCTGTTTGGGACATAAAAAGGTAAGTTTTCACTAAATTTCGTGAAAAAAAAATTTTTTTTGTAAAAGATAAAAATTAAAAACCAAAAACTTGGTTATTTGATTTTTTCACATAAATTTCTAGGTTACGTGAATAAAGTGTAAATGCAAAAGTTGTACATCTTTTTATTACCTACAACTTTGCTATTTAACGTTTTTCCATAGGACTTTTAGTTTTGCCGGAAATCGAGATAAATCTTATTCTATCCTTAAAAACTCACCCCCTTCCACTTCCCGACCTCGGATCGCCCGTAAATTATTTTTCATTTTTGTTATATTCTCTTCTTTTTCCAATGGGTTTCATCCAATGATCTGGTTTCATCCTACTATTATTTTTTTTGGTTTCAAAAATCATCGACCCTAGTCTACTAGTCAAGTTTTTTTTTTACAAAAAGTACGATATGTCTAACAAACCTGATGAAATGATTGTTATACGATGCGTTGAAGTCTTAGGACTGGATTACATAAATTTAAGGTGGAATTCTCAATTTTATCTATTCTATTGCCAACCTTTAACCTATTTCGCGGTGTTTTTTTAGTTTATTTTATTGACTTTCATTTACATTCGGTGTTTGATCGTCTCGATGGTCGATCGCTTTTTTTTCGAAGAGGCTGTGTTTCAATTGCTTCCTGCTAAAAATCTTTGTGTTTGTATAGAGTGTTAATTAGGTAAGCTGAGCTTGAATTCTGTTTTCGCTTTTTGCTTTTTTGGCTTGCTCTTAGCAGTTATTTTTTTTCGGCTTTTATCTTATGCATGCTTGTAGCATTCCTTTACTTCTTGAATAGACATGAGTGATACAGGGGGGGGCGGCCCCCCCCCAAGTTGCATTCTGCACAAATGACAGTAATAATTTGGGTAAAGGCATCGAGCATTCTGATAACAATAATGATAACAGTTCACAAAAACTTGACAAAAAACCAGTTTTTTATGCGAAGTCCGATAGAGGTCCATTTATAGTTTACATTGAAACAACAGAAAAACTGGGTTTTAGCATTGGTAAATACAACAATATAAAAATAGCCCGAGACATTTTTGGTTTAAATCTTACTGATGTTAAAAAAATTAAGAATAAAGGTCTTAACAGAATATCTGTTGAATTCATTAGCCCTTATGCTGCTAATAATTTTACAAAGAATAAATCACTTCTAGATAAGGGTTATAAAATTTTTATCCCATTTAATTTTGTTACTTGCAAGGGATTGGTTAGACAAATAGACCTCGAAATTGAGGATAAAGAATTGTTGGAATGTTGTAATACTGACAATAAAAAAATTTTGGATGCCAGAAGGCTTAACCGTAGGGTTATGAAAAATGGCTCTACCTCTTACGAACCTACAGGCACAGTTCTCTTTACTTTTGAGGGTGTTGATCTACCCAAATATATACATTTTTATAAACTGGAAAAGCCGGTTTCGATATACATTCCTCCAGTCACACAATGTTTTCGTTGCCTCCGTTTTGGACATACTCGAAACAATTGTAAAGGTAAAGAACGCTGTATTAATTGTTCAGAATTAAAAGGTCAAGACGAAGAAGACCATGCATCCTGTTTGACTCGATGTTTATTTTGTAAAAATGCCCATAAATCCACTGACAAAAATTGCCCGGAATATACCCGTCAAAAAAATATTAAAGAACTTATGGCCCTTGAAAATTTAACTTTTTTCGATGCTAGTGACATGGTTAAAAAATCGTATATTTCCCAGGATGAATTTGTTTACCGACATAGTGACTTTCCTAACATAAAAAACAATAATTCCTCAAGTCAAACGGAAAGTAAAGAAAATATTATTCAACCTTCTCAAAGACGGGTGCAGCAGTTTAAATCTGACACCATTAAAAGATCCTATCAGCAAGCATTATCTGAAAATGCAAAAAAAAAAAGAATTATTCACAAAGGTTATGACCAAAAGGCTCATAACGAAAATCTACTGTACCCCAATTCAAGACTTGCAAAAGAAAATAACTCACAAAATATTCTTCAATATTTACAACAAAATAAACCCCAAAATAGTTTACAATCGCCTAGTAATAGTGCCATGCAAAGCTTTAATACACAGAAATCTACTTCTCATTCTGCGGAGATTAACAATATTATAAGTGCGTTTCAGAATACATCTGAAAGAAACAAAAATGCCATCAAAGACATATTATTTAACGAAAATTATTCCTATGGTATGGACCTTGATCTGGATTCACAATCAGACTAATTTTTATTTTAACTGAATTTTCATGTTATTAACGAATATAATAAATAAATTTAAAATTATTCAGTGGAATATTAGAAGCATTAATTCCAACAGGGCCAATTTATTAAGTTTAGTTTTTAAAGAGGATCCAGACTTATTATTTATTAACGAAACTTGGTTAAAGGCAGAACATTTTTTTAGCTTGAACGGATATAATCTAATAAGAAAGGATCGAAATGATGGTTATGGAGGTGTGATTACATGTATTAAAAAAAATATAGTGTTTAAGTTGTTAAAGATTTTCTCGTCTGAAAATATTCAATATATAATTATAGAAATAGGAGATATACAATATATTAATATTTATTGCAATTCTGGTAATAACTTGAGCATTGACATTTTAAATGAACTTATATCACATAATCCAAAAAACCTAGTCATAATGGGAGATCTAAATGCACATCACCCGTTATGGGATAAGTCGATTCCTAACAAGAGTGGTAAGCTAATTAGTGACTTTGTTTTTAACAATGAGTTAATTATTATGAATGATGGGTCTCCAACTTTGTTCCAATTGGGTAATTTTTCTAGTGCCGTTGATTTGTCGATTGTAAGTGGGGCTTTAGCTGTAAAAGCCTCGTGGTTTACAATTCGGGACTGTGGAAACAGTGACCATTTTCCTACATGTCTTTCCTTTAATGACATTTATAACAATAATTCGGAAATCAATTTTATTAGCGCATATGAAATCAAAAATTTTAAAAAGGCCGACTGGGGAGCCTACCACGATAAGATTTTGATTCATCTATCGGATTCTCATTATAATTTAAGCTATGATGAACTACTAAATACTATAAGCTCGGCCGCCGAGCAGGTTATTCCTTTAAAGCAGTGTGGGAAAATAAAAAAAAGGGAAATCCCTGGTGGGATAATGAGTGCTCTTTATGGATACAGAATAGGAAAAAGGCTATTGAAAAATTTAATGAACATCCTACAATTGAAAACTTTATTGTAGCAAAAAAAAAATATAGCAATTACTAGAAAAAAATTAAGAGTAAAGAAAAAAGAAAAATTTACAAAATTTTGTGAATCCCTAAACCGAAATTCTAATATGTCCTTTGTCTGGCAAAAAATTAAAAGATTCAATAATAATTCAAAACATAACAGCTTCAATCAGACAATATCTAATGAGCTAAAACTAGCAATTATAAGAAGTATGTCCGTCATTAATATAGACCCTAATTTTTCGACCTTGCCCCTAAATGATATTGAAAATGTAGCTCGGTTTAGTATGAATGAACTAATTAATGCTTTAGATAAAAAAAAATCGTCTTCGCCAGGTATGGACGATGTATCATACTTAATGTTTAAATATCTACCAACTAAAGCTAAAATAATTCTGCTAAATATCTATAATAGAATCTTGATGGGAGAAGAGCAAATTCCCTTTGCATGGAAAAAATTTAATATTATCAGTTTGTTGAAACCCAATAAAGATCCGTCACTGCCTGAAAATTACAGACCCATTGTTTTATCGTCGTGTGGGGCTAAAATTCTGGAGATCATGATTAAAAATCGCTTAGATTGGCAAGTGGAAAACAAACTTACACTTTCAAATAATCAGTTGGGATTTCGAAAAGGTAGGGGCATTTATGACAACATCGCCTTCTTAACTTCGTTCATTTTTGAGGCTTTTCAATCATCACAATCGGTCGTTGCGGTTTTCCTAGAAATTAAATCAGCATACGATAATGTGAATATATACAGATTATATAACAAACTACTAGAAGTAGGGATATCCACATATTTATGCAATACCATTTTTAACTTATTAAAAAATAGACTCTTATATAGTAGGAGTAATGACGGATCTTTCCTGGGTCCGGTCTTGGCTACACAAGGACTCCCACAGGGGTCGCCTCTGAGTACAATGCTGTTTAATCTATATATCTATGACATTTTTTGGTTGGATCTGGGGGATGTAATTCTAATAGGATACGTGGACGATCTGGTACTTTTTATTAAGGGAAGCTCTATCTCTACCATGGTTACCAGAATTAACGCGTCATTAGAGAAAATAAGTGACTTTCTTAAATTGAATAATCTATCTCTTTCAATTAATAAATGTGAGGCAATTTGGTTTACCAGAGGTAGGAGAAGGGAGACTCCCCCCCCCCCTATTATAACGAATAATATAGCCATTCCCTTTAAAAGGAAAGTCAAATACCTAGGCATAACCCTACAAGAAAATTTAAAATGGGATATACATATAGAAAACATTGTGATTAAAGCGAAAAAGTCTCTCAATGTTCTTAGGGCTTTATGTAGAGTTTGGTGGGGAGCTGATCCAAACACTTTATTAACAGCATTTTTCGCGTTAGTTAGGTCTCAATTGGATTTTGGTTCAATTTATATTAAACCTTGTAGCGCTAAGGCGCTTAATAAATTGGATGTCGTGTTTTTCGAAGGTTTGCGCATTTGTTTGGGCTGTATGAGGTCTACACCAAGAGTTGCGTTACTAGCGGAAGCGGCGGTGGTTGATCTGGAATGTAGGAGAAAACTTCTGGCCCTTAAATTGGTCTCTAAACTTTTAATGATCACCAATCACCCTATCATCCGGTTAATGAACAATATACGTATGAAAATTATACATAGGCCAGAATTCTGGCATGAAGGTCGTACCCCATATTTAGTATACGCATTGCAGCAATTTCGCCCTCACATTAGGTCTCTGTATAGGGGTTCTGCTTTTCCGTGCTATGAATTTCCCTTTAATACTTTAAATGATCCGCCTAAAACCATAAATCTTAATCTAGAGAAGGGAGATATGATGACAAAACAAAAGTTTATCGCAGAAACCTATGTATTTAAAAATCAATTTGCTTTCGTGTACTCTGATGCATCCAGAAGAGGTGACAGGGTGGGCTATGGAATTTCTATTCCAGAATTTGATTACAAATTCTCGTCAAGGCTGCCTGACTGTCTAACTATCTACAAAGCGGAAGTAGTAGCAATCCACGACGCTGTTAAAACTGTTATCGATAAACACATTAATAAAGCTATCATCTTTCCGATTCGAAAAGCGCCATAACTAAGCTTAGTAGTAATCTCTTTTCGGCCAAAACAGAACATTGGATTCTATCTACAAGACATCTAATAAACACGGCTAATAAAAACGGTCATGACTTTCGGCTTGCATGGGTTCCAGGCCATGCCGACATCCCGGGCAATACGGAGGCGGACACACTGGCTAAAATTGGAACTAGTTTAAACACTCCTAGAAAAATGCTTATAGACATACATGATATCTTCAATGTTATTAAGGAAATGATTACTAAAAACTTTAAAGATGCCTGGGGGTTGGCAATTACACAGAAAAAGCATGGCTATGCTAAAATACAATCGAAATTCCCTAACAAGAAGTGGTTTTCCAATTTAAATTATAAAGATAGAAAACACATTACAACAATCATTAGAATGCGTACCGGTCATTGTCTAACCAACTCTCATCTCTACAGGATTAAAATAAAGGATAATCCTTTATGTGACTGTGGGGCTATGGATGACTTAAATCACATATTTTTTGAATGTCCCATATATATAAGGCCAAATGTAGATTTGTATGAAAAACTGGTTTTAAAAAAAAAAAATTCGCCCATATCGATGTCTGACATTCTGTCTGTTCCTGACGAGGAAACGATTGAAATAATCATGCATTTTGTAAACATAAATAAGTTAAAATTATAAAAGCTCAGCTTCTACTTCCCTTACTACCCTCCTATATTTATTTCCCATGTAGTGTAGAGTGCTTTTATGTATCCTGCTTCCATATGTTGTGCTACTAACAAATTTTCCTCTATAAATAAATAATAGTTAAAGTATAATAAATCCTGTTTCAAGCTATACAGAATAAAGAAGAATCCAGAATTAAGGAAAAGTCCAGAGCTCCCTACATGGCTCAGAGCCAGACAGCTGGGGATCTCAAAAGAAGCGAGCTGGCAATTGCCTAGTAGCAAAGCCATAAACAAGCAAGCCAAGCCAAGCCAAGACTTTCATTTAAAAAAAAACAATATCATCGGCACATTATTACGTAATATCTGACATGTTGGTCCATGTAGTCCATTACTTTGTGATATTGCATATTAACGAAAACAATATGAATAATTTACTTTGTTATAACATCAACGTATTTAAAATATTACTGACTGCAGTTTCGTAGTACTACTACATTACCAGACTGAATAACTTAAAACTACGGTGTACTATAATAAATATGTTTGACAAAGGATGTTCATAACAATAAAATACAAACATTGTTTCCTTAATTTATTCATTTAACCTTAAGTATTGTGATTAGCGGGGAATTCCACAGGTCTGTTTGGTTATTTGGTAGGTTTATGCTAGGGTTTTTATTATGTTTGTAAATTTCAATTGATTCTAAGACACTATTGCTTAAAGCTTTTTGGAACATTATTCAAAATTTTTAAATTATTAATATCTGGAAAACAATAACCTATCTCCAAACAATGTTTCGCCGAATTAGGGTTTTAATGTTACTCAACTTTCTTCTCGGCATGTTTTTATACAGTGTGACCGGAAGAAAGTGCGCAGCATATGGGAAAGTTTTTTATCTTTAAGTTTAGAAAATTAATTTTATTTTAGATAGGTTCTGCATGTTCTCAAACCAAAATAACACCCATTAAATCCAGTAAAAGTCCTATGGTATACGAGGTAGGATCAAAGATGTGAAATTCCGCTCATTTTAGAATATTTTTTTACTAAGAATTATGGTTTTAATTTCAAAGTTATACCCAAATTCAAAATTTCGCTTATTTTGGACAAAAAAATATTTTTATGTTTTCATTTTAAAAAGCCATAATATTATGAAAACAAACTAATCGGACTTGTGATCAACGGTTATCTCTAACAAAGTCTGCAGAAAATGTTATTTTCGTTCTGTTCGGTTGCCATTTATTTTTTATACATGGTTATTCAGAAAACACGATTAAATCCATTTTTTTGTCCAAAATAAGCAAAATTTGGAATTTGGGTATAACTTTGAAATTATATATTTACATCACGCTATCAATTGGACAACCTTTCACAGAAGCGTAATTTGGCATCCACTAGAACCAATGGATATATATATAGGTTTTGAATGCGTATACTAACCAATTTAGCAGTTGTTAACAGCAAACTGACTTCAAATTACAATTTTTTTTTTGTTGATTTTTTACATTACTATCAATAGAAAGACCTTTTACAATCAGTGAATTTGACGGCCGAAATATATGTATTTTTTACTCTCGTATTATTTGTACGGCCGTATATTACACAGCGACGCTAACAAGACGGCCGACAGTGTTGTCAGTTTTACTACAAGCAATCAATTGAAAGTTTAAGACGAAAGACTCAAAAAGTAAGCCGCCGCAAATTCGCAAGGAAATAACAATGAAAGAAAGGTTGAAGTTTGTCAAGTCATGTTTATGAACACTTTGGAAGTATCTTTGAAGAAAATACGCGTTATTGTTGAAAAAAGACGCAACTCAGAAAGCGAAATATGTCTGTCTGAATGAGATTTAAATCTAAAATTTCAAATTCCGTCTAAAAGGTATATTGGCAACCGGTGTTTGTTCGTTGTTACCCAGAGCATTTTTTTTTTAATTTTATTTTTATAAAATAATATTAGTTGAAAAAATTTAATTAAAAAAATGCTCTGGGTACTTAACAACGAACAAAAATAAAAAATAAAAAAAAATGCTCTGGGTAACAACGAACAAACCGGTTGCCAATATACCTGTTAGACGGAATTTGAAATCATCCCATCAGAATAGAGACCAAGCCACAGAAATCATCACAATCTTAAAAAGCGCAATAATTATAATATTAACCCCCATCAAGAGGTCGTCAAATAATCGGCTATCTAAAAGGATACAAGTTATATACACATTCCGATGTTGCCTGATGATGATATAAAAGACAAATATACGTTACAATATACGGCGCTTGCAGTGACCTCTTCTCGCGGGAAATGACGCGTAACTAAAACTATACGAAACATTCATACGACCGACTAAATGACGGCCGACCAAAAATTTGGCATTCGACAAATGACGTCATCAGCATCAATTTTACATGGTTTGCTATTTGACGACCATATATGGCCGTCGAGTGCACCTGGCCGTCAAAATGAATGTAAAATGACAATGTATGGTCGTCGAATTGATAGCGGGATAAATATAAAACAATAAGTCTTAGTAAAAAAATATTCTAAAATTAAAGATAGAGGTACTTTACTCTTAGCGGAATTTCACATTTTTGATCCTACCTCGTATACCATAGGACTTTTACTGGATTTAATGGGTGTTATTTTGGTTTGAGAACATGCAGAACCTATCTAAAATAAAATTAATTTTCTAAACTTAAAGATAAAAAACTTTCCAATATGCTGCGCACTTTCTGCCGGTCACTGTATAAAAGAATAATTTTATAATTCATATTTCAAAAACGGTTAGCTATAGATTATTATCAACAATTACTAAGGTTTTAATATTATATTTATATTGTTTAATTAAAAAGATTTCCAAAAAAGCTCAAATATACGGGGTATTCTTTTTAAACTATTAAAGTTAACCATAACTTCCGATATAACCGGATGTGATTCAAACGTGAAAATATTTAAAAAGTTTTAAGTCAACTATGCATGCTACTAAATTTTAAAAATGATATTATACTAGTTTCTGAGATCCTCGAATACCAACTCAACGTGAATCACCCTGTATATGAGCTATTGCATTCGGTACAACTTAACCCATAATTTCCTGCTTTTTTAAGGGGGGTATTGAATATAATGTATATAATAGAAAATAAAATACAGGCTGTTCCATTTAAAATGGTTAAGTTGCATTTATTTTTATTACGGCGATAACGTTTTTTTTGAGACACTGTATGTGAAGATATTGTAATAATTCGTTAAAATTTCAAAATGGTCATATTATATTAAAAAAGTTCTGTAGAAATTTTAACTTTCTGGGGACCTTGCTAACACAAATATTTGACTTTCTAGTGAGCATGTTTTGGCCTTAAAATAATACTTATAAATCTGTACTCCGGAGGCATAAGACACTATGTCCAATTTTTACAAAAATTAGGTAACTATGTAGTTTTATTCAGAAAATTTAACTGTGTTGTGGGGCATGCAACACCAAGTCCAATTAGTTAAGGTAGCTGAGAAACAGGGTAGACTTTTAACACTATATGTGCATTTTTATTCAGAGGCCTAAAACACCAAGGTAATAATATCTGTATGCCTCGGATCTTTAGTAATATCTTTAGCAACACATTTAGCGGCATAGAACACTATATAATCACTTGGTGTTATAATATGCCTCTAACTAGATCTATATAATAGTAGGTGGTGATTACACATAATGTTAAACGCCAGCTGACTATCGACATTTAGGCGGCAATAAGTTTTAATTTGGTCTATTATTACTGTTCCTTTTAGCAAAATGCATATCATTTCCATTTAATATACTCATTTTTTGTAAAAATTGGACATAGTGTCGTATGCCCCCCGAGTACATTATTATGGCTTATAATTTTTTACAGGTATAGAACACTATGTCCATTAAAATACAAATAATTTGTAATATTGTAATTATTATAATAATTAAAATTAAAAAAAAAAATTATTTACAAAGAAACACTAAATCCTAATTAAAACTTTGTGTAGTGAAAGTAAGATAATACATTCATAAATCCACACTAACCTCAAAATTATGTTAAACTTAATTGTTTTTACTAAATATCCACAAATCAAGCTGATGGCACATAGGTCGTATGCCTCCCGAGTACAGAAATTATTATCTCAAAACCTATTAGCGATGGGCATAGGATAGCGTACATAAAATATCTTCGTATGTTTTGTCGTTTTTAAAATATTTCTAATAGGCCACTGAGTTTGGCGCACCCTTATACTAAACGTTTATTTTCAAAGAAAACTTGTATGTCAATTATGGCGATTGCAGTATCTAGAGGTACTGAAAAGTCTAATCCATGAGGGAGAGATTCGGTTACCAGTTTTAGTTCTTTTAGTAACTGAACAGGTGTGATATACCTCTTTTAGCAACAAGAATAGTGTTAGTGAGTGATATTATTTCTAGTAACTGATTTAAGATCATAATATTTGTAATCGTAATTTGTTCTTCTAAACATGTTTTTAAATTTAGAAATTGTACGTCCTTTTGGTTTTTATCTAAACCGTTTGCAATTTTTTTTATATTATCCTTAAGAGGAAGTAACCCCTTTACCACAATGAAAATTGCCAAACGTTTTGCTGGTCAAACGAAAAGAAAAAATAAAAATTGGTATTTAGAAAATAAATTCTACTTTAAATACCCCATCCAGAAAAGTAAATGACGTTCGAAAATATTCCCAAAATTTTTTTAATTTTTAGTAATTTTGTAATATCTTAAACAATTCTTTATTGGTCAAAAGCAAAATGACTTTCCCGGGTGTAGAATGTTGTACCAAACAATTTTTCTTACAGCCATTTTTCAATATCGGCCTTACTTTTTTCTCAAAAACTTTGGGCGCGTTAAGTGAATTTAAGCGTGTAAAGTGGGTTTACGCGCCCAAAGTTTTTGAGAAAAAAGTAAGGCCGATATTGAAAAATGGCTCTAAGAAAAATTGTTTGGTACAACATTTTACACCCGGGAAAGTCATTTTGCTTTTGACCAATAAAGAATTGTTTAAGATATTACAAAATTACTAAAAATAAAAAAAATTTCTAAAAAAAATTTTGGGAATATTTTCGATCGTCATTTACTTTTCTGGATGGGGTATTTAAAGTAGAATTTATTTTCTAAATATCAATTTTTATTTTTTCTTTTCGTTTGACCAGCAAAACGTTCGGCAATTTTCATTGTGGTAAAGGGGGTTACTGCTCTTAAGAATGTTTTCATTGTAATCTAGGGTGCTAGATTGTTATAATTTATTAATCTGCCTGTTCTTTCAAAAGGTAAAGTGTAGAGGCTTCATCTTTTGAAAATTCGTTAATTTTTGAGTTATAATATTTTGCATCGTGATTATCCAAAATTCAAATATTTTTTTTTTATCTACATATAATGTCAAACCATTCTCTCTTATTTCGATTTATAGTATAATGTCCTACTATTCCTACTAACTCATGCAGAACTTCTAATTCCTTACTAATTTTGTTGAAATTATACTTAGTTGGTTGTATAAATGAATTACATAATAATGATATTTTGCATTTTCATGACTACATAGCTCTAAATATTATTGTTATTGCTTAAGGTGGAATTATCAACGTCATTCAATTTATTGCCATCCTATAACCTATTTCGCCTTGTTTTTCTTAGTTTATTATTTTATTGACTAAGATTTAATTAAAATCAATATTGTCTGCACATTATTTAGGTAATATCTGATATATTACAAAAATATCAATTTATTTCATTGCTTATTTTGGGAGAATTGTATAGTGAAAGAACAATGACATAATAATGTTAAAAAAAAACTTAACCGATATTTTTCGATATACAATTCTCCTTAAATAACTGATATTTATTACCTGTAGAATATGAAGACGATATTGATTTTATTTAAATTTTGTGTAAAAGTTAGAAAAATAAATAAATCTACGCGAAATAGTTTATAGGTTGGCAAGCATATTGATACTCCCACCTTAACCTAAAAATTTGTCGCTAAGATTTTATTATTTTCCATTTATTATTGAAAAGTTGCATTTCTCCCAGTGTTTCAAAATAAATACCTGAACTGTGGTGATAGTGCGTAACGTTATAATCTGGTTACGCCAATATTAACTTTAAAATTAGGATTTTAGCAAAAAGATGAACAATGAAATAAAAAAAAACAATTGTTAATTTAAATTGAAGTAATTAATAAACCAAAACGGCCATTCATAGGTTTCCACTACCATAAATCGGCAGTACAAAAATTAGAAGGTTGGAGTTAGGAAAATTTGGCAGAGGCCATAAACAAAATATAATTACAAAAGTAATTAATATTTAAAGATAACTACAGTATGCAGATCTTAAGGGATTTAAATAAATTTTATAAATGGATTTACGGTAATAAAAATAGGGTATTTTTGTATATCAAGAATTTAGAAATAAATAGATTGCCTAGACAAAGATAATCCAATAATTGAAAGAAGTGCAATTTAGATATTTGGGAAAATATCACGGTTAGGGGGTTAGGTAATAAAGAAATGGTTATTGAAAATTTGGAAGATGAATACTTATTATATTGTGTCTGCAGTCTATCGCCAATAGTAATAAACTAATTATCTTTAAAAACTAGACAAATTACGTTGGGATATACAAGGGAATTACTACAGGTTAAATGTATTTTATTTAAAATAATTTGCTAAAAATAATTACAGCTTCCGCTAAGTAGAAAAATTTGATATGATTACATCGGTATTACAAACAGCTGCTTTTAAAAAATAGAATAACTTCAGTCCTAGTACTTAAAATAAAAAACTGCCAAAACTCTCGACATAAGAACCACGTTCTTAGTAATTTGGGACACCAGGTAGTTAGGGTCCAAAATTATTTTTAAGTTTTAAGAAATAAATCCAATTAGAGCCTTTGATAGAAAACAAACTTCGTAATTTGTTATCAACTGACTGATGTCGTCAGTTAGGTTCACAACAGCTGTTTTTTATTTAAATGCGATACTTCTTGATCTAACTAAGGGATATAATAAAAAAATACCAAAATTATCAGATATTACCTAATTTAGGTTATAAAACGACATTAAAATATAACCTAATAAAATACTTTTAACAAAATATGAATTACCAGAAGTTTTTAATTTTTTGTACGGATTTATTTTCAATTATAATACAATATTACGGTTCATCGGTTACTTCATAGGCGTACTTTTAAACTGCCAAAAGCAATCTTTCTTCTTTGCAAACCGCATTAAAATCCGTGATGCCGTTTCCGTACTACAGACCTGTAATAAAGGTAGTAAAAAAACAATTTGTCGAACTTTGTAATAGGCTGTTTTAGTGGTCGCAAAGATTCATGAAGATCTGATTTAAAAATTTTCTTCTAAAAATATCGTCAAA
Source organism: Polydrusus pterygomalis (assembly GCA_963969555.1). NCBI lineage: Eukaryota > Metazoa > Arthropoda > Insecta > Coleoptera > Curculionidae > Polydrusus > Polydrusus pterygomalis. The sequence continues at coordinate 24,863,761 of OZ018375.1, forward strand.
AATTGAATTCTTAAGGTCTGAGGACATGTAAGCTAAAAAAATAAAAATATATTATTATATATATAGTTTTAAATGACATTTTTAATCACATTGAGAGTACTTGTCTTACTTGTACTTATTTATAACCAATTTTTCTAGAAAATTTGATTTTAAGCCCTATTCTTACTTGTCTGTTAAACCGGTTTTACGTATTTAAAATTTTTAAATCGGGAATTAAGAACTAAGATAGATATGTTTAAAACTTCTGTTGTATCGTTTTAAAGTTACAGCCTGTTAAAATTTTAAATATTTATATCTAAAAAAACTATGGGTTCCATGTACAAAAGACCTGGAAGCAACTCAACTAGATTTGGTCCCTGGAATTTAAAACTGCTTAAAAGTATAGGATGTCCTGTCCGGTTTCGAAAAAATTCAACTTTATTATTATTTATTATTTATTATTTATTATTTATTATATTTTTAGTCAATAGTTAAAGGCAAGTAAAAAACGTTTAAAGTTTTTATCATACAGGACGTAAACGGCTGCCAGTAGTAGTTTGCAGATGCAAATGACAAAATTGGAATTCCAGAAAACGTTTATCATACTTTGCGTCTGCAAATTTGCAGAAGATTGAAAGGCCCTGCAGACTTGCAGAATGTATAAAGTTTGGTAAAAACGCACCTATATTTTGGGATCTTGACAGCCGATAGTTACTTACTATTTGTATCCGAATTCTATGTAATAAGAAAAAGGGAACGTTAAGAGTTAAGTTCATTAATTGATTATTGCCATGGATTTGGGAATATTTAATGTATTTGGCAGTCGATATCAATAAACCAGAAGTAGTAAAACGGTTTAACTACCGTTAAAATGGCGGGTTTGCAAATAGTTTTGGGAATGTCAAATTTCTGCAAATTGTTTTGCGTCTGCATGTCCACCATATTTGCAGATCTGCAAAGTTGCAGGTATGCATTTTCTGTAATATACAGGGTGTCTCACGGTCGATGGTACCTTAGACGTTTACGAAAAACGGGACATAGGAATTTTCTGAAAATTTGGCAATATGGGTAATTGGCATTGCTCTATCGATACAAAATATTTTCAACAACGCAACGTTGCCGCTTATACAAAAAAGTTGCATAAGCTTTGATATTTTAAATAAGTCACCTTATATAGATATTATTGCCTTTTCCGCTACGCTAGTACTTTCTGATTATTTTTGTATAATACTTTTATACCTATCTTTAGCGGTTTTCGGAAAATTAATTAATTTTCATATTTTTTGTTCAAAACATAGCTCCAATAAAATGTTTATTACTGCGGTATTTGGAATCTTAGAAAGCTGAAATTTAGGATGTAGTTTATTAATGTCTTGTGTATTAGTTATGTGCACGGGAATTTGTTTTGTGTTATACAGGGTTTTTTTAAATTCATCATTTTACTGCTTGATATAAAAGTGCGAAAAATTGAATTTTTTTAAATTTATATTATTAAATATCCCGAAAGAAAATTACAATCCCTTCCAAATACCTTTAAAAACGCGCAATTTTTTTATTATTAATGTACCAATTGTCAAATTTTCATAATGACATGTTTCATCTTTGTATTTCTGCTATCTAAGACAAATTAATATGCTCAAATAATGCGATTTTTACAGAAACTTGGTTTTATTTCGAAAGCCTAACTATTTAGGAATAGGAACATAATATATCATTTGGAAGGGACTTTAATTTTCTTTCAAGATATTTAATAATATACAGGGTGCTCCATTCAAAAAAATTCAATTTTCTACGAGTCGAAATACCGCAGTAATAAACATTTTATTGGAGCTATGTTTTGAACAAAAAATATAGAAATTAATTAATTTTTCGAAAACCGCTAAAGATAGGTTTAGAAAAGTATTATACAAAAATAATCAGAAAGTACTAGCGTAGCGGAAAAGGACAATAATATAGAGTGTCACCAGTAAAGTCCGCATCATATGGGATTTTTTTTTATAAACAGCTTTATTCGAAATTTGACTTTGGCATCAAGTTCTGCTTCGATCGAGATGAAAATTAAGCAAAAAAATAGTTTTCACGTTATTCGCATTATCTGTCAAATTTTAATCTTTTCCAAAAAATTATACAAAAGTAGGGTTATTTCTGAAAATATCGAAAAAAGTTATTAGAAAAAGTTTTTTTAAATGCAGTTTCTAGCTCATATGCAAATTTTTAGCTAGATAAGATAATTTTGATTTTTTACCTATATTTTGTAAATTGCACCACTTTTGAAAAATAAGACTCAACGCAACCTACATAAAACTTCTTAGTTTTGACAATGCTTTATTTCAGATACATTTTCTTTAAAGTAGCGCCATATTAAATGTGTGTTTTTCTACAAAATCAAAATTGGGCTATTAAAATTTGGTCGCATGTGATGCAAAGTTCATTTGTTTTGGACCCTATATAAGGTAACTTCATAAAAATCATAAAATAAGTATTTTTGAAAACGTAGTTTGTGTCTGAAAGTAATACACCTTAATATAAAGACAAGAAATAACACAGTGTCATCAGTAAAGTGTTCATTAAGTGAAAAATAAATTTTAGTTTAACTTAACCTAAAGTTTATCTATTTTCAACAATTAAATTTAAAACCCCTTTATTTTATTTCTTATTTTTTTACTTTCGGACATAAACTACGTTTTTAAAAATACTTATTTTATGAAGTTACCTTATACAGGGTTAAAAACAAATGAACTTTGCATCACATGCGACCAAATTTTAATAGCCCAATTTTGATTTTGAAGAAAAACACACATTTAATATGGCGCTACTTTGAAGAAAATGTATGTAGGTTGCGTTGAGTCTTATTTTGCAAAAGTGGTACAATTTACAAAACATAGGTAAAAAATCAAAATTATCTTATCCAGCTGAAATTTTGCATGTGGGCTAGAAACTGCATTTAAAAAAACTTTTCTAATAACTTTTTTCGATATTTTCAGAAATAACCTCACTTTTGAATAATTTTTTCGAAAAAATTAAAATTTGACAGATAATGCGAATCATGTGACTACTATTTTTTTGCTTAATATTCATATCGATCGAAGCAGAACTTGATGCCGAAGTCAAATTTCGAATAAAGCTATTAATAAAAAAAAATCCCATATGATGCGGACTTTACTGGTGACACTGTATAGGGTGTCTCATTTAAAATATCAAAGCTGATTTTTTGTATAAGCGGCAACGTTGCGTTCTTAAAAATATATTGATAGAGCAATGCCAATTACCAATGTTGCCAAATTTTCAGAAAATTCCTATGTCCCGTTTTCCGTAAAGTCTAAAGTACCATCGACCGTGAGACACCCTGTATATTCGTTTTTGGTTAGAGTAGCATATTTTTTTAACATAATTATCAGCTTAAGATACTGATGATGAAAACGGTGAAATTTTGCCAAAATGTTACTGATTCATGTTTTGGGGAAACAAAATGAAGGTAATATCTAAAAACCGAAACGCCCATTTATAAATAAGAAATAATCTTTAAATGTATCGTAAAAAAGTGCCTGTAGAAAGTTCATTCCGTTTTTCAATATGTTTATAAATAACGTCACACAGAAACAAAAACGGAAAATGACGTTTTCAGTTTCTTTCAGATATCTCCGGAAATAGTCGGAATTTTCTTAATTTCTCACCAGCATTTACTTAAGCTCCTAATTATCCAACTTGGTGTGCAATTTATCATTTGCCGCATCTTTTATAGTTTTTGAGATCACAATGGTAAGCATCGAATTCGGGACACCCTGTACACTTGGCGTTCTATTCAAATAAATATATTTTTTGTAAGTTTTAAGTTGACCTTGTATAATAATTTTTACATGTGTTTAAGTGTTATACATCTTCAAATTAACCAAAATCACTTGGATAGTTTCATCAAGTTTTAACAAATTGAAGCATTTTTTTTGAAATCTACAAATTTTTATTTAAGTAACTAAAAACTGCAAAAATACTAGTGTCCGACCAAAACAAGATTTTCAGCCGAAACCGAAACTTATTTATACATGTTAAAAATTTTATTGTATACAGAAATCTAATTTATTGAACTCTTCCCACCCAAAAAAAAAGGTCGACAGAGAAAAATTATAGTATGAGATCCCCAAAGTTAGCCGAACGGTGCGCGACAATTCACGAACACTGAGTTTCGGCACAGCCGAAGGTTCGGCCAATTTTTGGCCGAAACCGAAACTGTCACCGAAACTAGATTTTTTGGCTGAAACCGAATCTTCGATCGGTCTCTAAAGAATACTATACAAACAAGTTTCAAACTTTGCTAATACTCTTAAATATATGACAAAAACTTTTTCAATATTAACTTATCTGCAAGGAAAATAATTAATGACCATAGAAGTCGATCCATTGTGGAATTATAAAAACAACAAATAAGACAAACAATCGGAACCTACTAAGCTATCCCGGGTAGTTATGGAAAAATAAATGAAAGCAACACCTATATTTTAATACACAATTTTTTTTAACTTAACTATTTTTCGAGGGGTAAACCACCCCTGGAAATCAGTGTACAAATTAAAGGAAATCCATGGAAATATCTGGGAATACTTGGAAATACAAGGGAATATTTGTAAAAACATCGAAATATATGAGAGTACTGACTATACTTGGGAGTACATGAGGAAATACTTGGAAATACATATGGAAATACGAGGAGTGGGGATCGGACCTGGGACAGTTAGTTATATGTGGTATGCGGTTTCAGCAGGTTGTTCTAAGCTATATATTTTTTGTGTAGCAAAAACGGTGCCAAGATTAACTTTTCAAAATAATATTGACGTTTAATATTTTCGGTGATTTTGCGAGTGGTTTATAGAATAAGTGCGAATACAAGGAATAATTGGTAATACCTAGGAATACCTAGAAATACAAGGAAATATTTGGGAATACCTAGAAATATAAGGGAATATTTGGAAATATCTAGAAATATAATAGAATATTTGTACACTGATTTCCTATTTGCGAAAATACTTCTGGTATTTCTATGGTAATTCCAAGTATTACCAAATTTTGGGAACACACAAATCAGTGTACAAATTTTGGGGGGTGGTTTACCCCTCGCTATTTTTCTTAATAACGTTCTTCTATATTTTTCGAAATAAAGGAATTTCTTGATGGATTTTTATATTTTTTGCCCTATCCTGTATACTGTTTGACTTGAAGACATTCTAAGTGCGCCTGATATGATAATCGAACCTGTATAAATTTTGGGCCTTATTTTGCATACTTAATCGATCACACTCGCATTTGATTTCCGTTTTTATTATAAATCGTTTATCAAACGGAAGATAGGTATTTTGATTTTTACTCTGCTTATTTTTCTGTACAAAATTTATGCCGCATTTTTTAAACAGGTATACCTTATTTGGTTTACTTATTAAAATCCCCATATTTTTAGTAAATTAATTATAATTTTTAATCCTTTTTTGTTAATAATATTAGTAATTGACTGGTTTGCAGAAAGGTATACCATTTTGCTATTTTGTAATTACATTGAGGATTAGAATTAAAATTCCAGGTATTTAAATAATTCTTATTCCTTTCTTAACATTAATTCACAGGCCTGCATTTAAAAATACAAAAATATACAAAATATACACATAGAAACTATTAGAAATTAATGATGAAACGATTCCGATTACGATTAACCGCCGATTAATTAGGATTTTCCGATTAATCGTAACCGCCGATTATTAGGATTTTCCGATTAATCGCAACCGCCGATTATTTGGACGATTATTGATACGATTATTGTAATATAAAGTTTTAAAACCACTGGTAATTCCCCGGCCATGCGTTAGGGCTTTGACCTCGATGCGAGGGATGCAAAAACATTCAAACTCCGAAGAGAAATCGACTGGGTTCTGAAAACTTAAAAATGTTACTTTAATATTATTGGTCGTTACTTGATGGAAATCCATAATAATATTGTTTTATTACTGTAAGTAAAACACTTTTTTTTTAGTAAGTTAGTAGTAGTTTAAGTAAAAAAGTGTTTTACTTACAGTAATAAAACAATATTAAAAATGTTATGTTTTCTTAATAAAAATTTAATATCACTTGGTTTTCAATATTAAATTACCTATATTATGTTATACCAAAAACAGGCCTGGGATTTAGTTTGCTTGTTTATTTTAGATTTTTAATATTTTTGTTGTAAATTTATATTTTGTTTTCAGTTTGTATTTATTTTCGTTAAAGTTTCTTTTATAAATTATATGAAATACATATTTTTACATGTTTTCTTTGATAATCGTAATCGTAATCGTACGATTATTTCGGTTTTAATCGTAATCGCAATCGTAATCGTTTAACAGTAATCGTTGCATCACTATTAGAAATAGTTATTTATCCTTCACGCTTCTTAAAAAAAAACCTTTTCTTTTTTCAGAAAAGCTTCTTTTGGTTGTTTTTCTGTCATATTCAGCTAAAGGAAAATCTCCTCTCAATGTCCAGTAATCGGCCATCGTTTTTGTGTCCCAGCGCCCCTGCTTTTTTCTATCTCTTTACTATCTTGATGAAATTTTTCAACTTGCTCACGTCCCCAAAATTTTATATATACAGGGTGTCCCAAAAGTAATGGGACACAGAGCAACAGCAGACTCCTTAAGTCGAAATATTGCAATTTATTTAAACTTGCCTTATCCCAAAATTGATGATAACCAAGATACAGGGTGTCATAGTTTCAATTTTGTTTTCGTTTTTTTGCGATTATTTCTTAACGAAACGACATAGCAGCACAAAATTAAGGGTTTTGGGGTTTTTTGAGGTGAGGAATTCAAAATTATCCATAGTTTTGGTGTAACCAGTAGAAGACGCTGCCGAGGGCATGGCCCACTTCTCTCAGCTGGCATAACTTTGTTTAGGCTTCTTTGCTTCTTATATCGATCCAACTATTAAAAAAATAAGTTACTTTACTTTAAAATAGTCAAACTTAAGTATCTACATTAATGACACTTGTAATGTAGCTGATTTACAATAATTTTAAGTCAGAAATTCACCGTTGCTCGATTTTCCGTTGCTCTTGGACCACGTACTTAGTTGCATTGGACATAATATTATGAAAAGCGATTTCTTGAAAATGGTTGCTCCTAGCGACTTCAATAAATTATACGTTTTTGATGTAAAAAAAGTAAAGTAACTTATTATTTTAATTGTCGGATCGATAGCCTAAACAAAGTTATGCTAGCTACAAGGAGTGGGCCATGCCGTAGGCAGCGCCCTCTACTGTATACACAAAAGCTATGGATAATTTTGAATTCTCCACCTCAAAAAACCCCAATACCCTTACTTTTGTACTGTTATGTCGTTTAATTAAGAAATAATCGCACAAAAACGAAAACAAAATTAAAACTTTGACACCCTGTATCTTGGTTGTTATCAATTTTGGGAGAAGGCAAGTCTAAATAAATCGCATTATTTCGCCTTAAGGAGTCTGCTGTTGCTCTGTGTCCCATTACTTTTGGGACACCCTGTATATAAAATAGTCCAAATGGAAAAGTAAAAAGTGAATTTTTATGCTCATATTGCAACCAAGTATCCTAAATTTTTCCAGCACATTTTCAAGGATCTCAACATAGTTTATGTCTTTAGAATGCTCTAGAAATTTATGTACAACTTCTTTAAAAGCATTCCATACATGTTTTTCCTTATATTTCATTATATTTTCAAAATATTTTATTAAGCTCCTAATTTGCGGCCCCTCTTTTAATTTTAATTCTTATATCGATCCAACTATTAAAAAAATAAGTTACTTTACTTTAAAATAGTCAAACTTAAGTATCTACATTAATGACACTTGTAATGTAGCTGATTTACAATAATTTTAAGTCAGAAATTCACCGTTGCTCGATTTTCCGTTGCTCTTGGACCACGTACTTAGTTGCATTGGACATAATATTATGAAAAGCGATTTCTTGAAAATGGTTGCTCCTAGCGACTTCAATAAATTATACGTTTTTGATGTAAAAAAAGTAAAGTAACTTATTATTTTAATTGTCGGATCGATAGCCTAAACAAAGTTATGCTAGCTACAAGGAGTGGGCCATGCCGTAGGCAGCGCCCTCTACTGTATACACAAAAGCTATGGATAATTTTGAATTCTCCACCTCAAAAAACCCCAATAGCCTTACTTTTGTACTGTTATGTCGTTTCCTTAAGAAATAATCGCACAAAAACGAAAACAAAATTAAAACTTTGACACCCTGTATCTTGGTTGTTATCAATTTTGGGAGAAGGCAAGTCTAAATAAATCGCATTATTTCGCCTTAAGGAGTCTGCTGTTGCTCTGTGTCCCATTACTTTTGGGACACCCTGTATATAAAATAGTCCAAATGGAAAAGTAAAAAGTGAATTTTTATGCTCATATTGCAACCAAGTATCCTAAATTTTTCCAGCACATTTTCAAGGATCTCAACATAGTTTATGTCTTTAGAATGCTCTAGAAATTTATGTACAACTTCTTTAAAAGCATTCCATACATGTTTTTCCTTATATTTCATTATATTTTCAAAATATTTTATTAAGCTCCTAATTTGCGGCCCCTCTTTTAATTTTGCCTCTGACAGAGCCGGAAATGTTTTACAGAAATATTTAAAACAATTTCCTTCTTTGTTTAATGCCTTAACATTTGTTCATAAGTCCAAGTTTTATGGAAAGTTGTGAAAGTAAAACTTTTTTAGTGTCAATAAGACTTTCGCGAATTACATTTTTGGTTCCAGGTGTTAAAATCTCTCTTTGTGGCCAGTCTCTTTTTATCCAATGCTGTTCGCGATTCCCGCTATCCCACTCGCACAGGAAAAATGGAAATTTCCCGCCTGCTGACCCAAGAGAAGGCCTAACATTTTCAGATCTCAAAACACTTCCCAGTTGTAATTTTCATATTGTATTCTTAAAAGTAATTCCTCTAAATTTTCATAGTTTTCCTTTAAATGAACTGAATGGCTGACCTGAACAGAAGCAAAGACATTGCGATGCCATAATAAACGGAATTTAGCAGGTCAAAATTCCCGAAAATCTTGTTCAAACTACCATAAATTTAGCAATTAATATATACATAACCGGATGTAACTCAAAAGCAGGAAATATAGTTGTTCCGGTTTAACTGGAAGTTGATTTTTTGGGAAGATAATAAAAATTGAAGACAGGGACATGTAAGCCGTTTTGCTCTAAGGCGTACTAGAAGGTTATAAGCTGTCAAAGTTCAAAAATGTCACTTTTCGAGAGTCAATATCTCGGAAACTATGAAGTATAGATTAATAATGCATTTAATAAAAAATAATTATAATTTTATGTGGAATTTAAAAATGTAAAAATATACAGGATGTTCCATTTAAAAAAATATTCCAAAAGCGGACCCAGCTGTCATCTTGACATTTAAAGAGATCGCGCCAAAGGCGCAAAAAGGAAAGCGCCGAAGCCAAAAATTTTTTCGTGTCACGCTCTTTTTTGAATCATGGTGCTTGGTTTTCAAGTAGGAAAAATAATCATGGTGCTTGGTTTTCAAGTGGGAAAAATAAAAAACACAACGCAAAATCCTTAAGAAAAGCACAAAACCAAACCCGGTAATGACAATGACCAATGAGGTAAAGCAAACGTGGAAGGACACGCGTTGATTCATTTAGGTAATATATTTTTTTTAGTACCTATCTAATATTTTTTAGTAATATTTTTTTTAGAAAAGAATCTTTTCTATCTTCTCTAGTAAGGCTAGGGAGACGATTTTTGAGTTGGGTAGTTCAGTCAAGTAATTTGTCAATTTGTGGCCAGTCTCTTTTTATCCAATGCTGTTCGCGATACCCGCTATCCCACTCGCACAGGAAAAATGGAAATTTCCCGCCTGCTGACCCAAGAGAAGGCCTAACATTTTCAGATCTCAAAACACTTCCCAGTTGTAATTTTCATATTGTATTCTTAAAAGTAATTCCTCTAAATTTTCATAGTTTTCCTTTAAATGAACTGAATGGCTGACCTGAACAGAAGGAAAGACATTGCGATGCCATAATAAACGGAATTTAGCAGGTCAAAATTCCCGAAAATCTTGTTCAAACTACCATAAATTTACCAATTAATACATACATAACCGGATGTAACTCAAAAGCAGGAAATATAGTTGTTCCGGTTTAACTGGAAGTTGATTTTTTGGGAAGATAATAAAAATTGAAGACAGGGACATGTAAGCCGTTTTGCTCTAAGGCGTACTAGAAGGTTATAAGCTGTCAAAGTTCAAAAATGTCACTTTTCGAGAGTCAATATCTCGGAAACTATGAAGTATAGACTAATAATGCATTTAATAAAAAATAATTATAATTTTATGTGGAATTTAAAAATGTCAAAATATACAGGATGTTCCATTTAAAAAAATATTCCAAAAGCGGACCCAGCTGTCATCTTGACAGTTAAAGAGATCGCGCCAAAGGCGCAAAAAGGAAAGCGCCGAAGCCAAAAATTTTTTCGTGTCACGCTCTTTTTTGAATCATGGTGCTTGGTTTTCAAGTAGGAAAAATAATCATGGTGCTTGGTTTTCAAGTGGGAAAAATAAAAAACACAACGCAAAATCCTTAAGAAAAGCACAAAACCAAACCCGGTAATGACAATGACCAATGAGGTAAAGCAAACGTGGAAGGACACGCGTTGATTCATTTAGGTAATATATTTTTTTTAGTACCTATCTAATATTTTTTAGTAATATTTTTTTTAGAAAAGAATCTTTTCTATCTTGTCTAGTAAGGCTAGGGAGACGATTTTTGAGTTGGGTAGTTCAGTCAAGTAATTTGTCATGGGGCAGGGGGGGGGGGGGGTTTGAACCCCCTAACCCCCCCCCCCTTAGCTACGGCCCTGATAAGAAATCTATCATATCATTACTTTTGTTGGTTGTGATGTCTTTATTACGGTTCGTGTAAAAGTTCTCTAAGTGTTCGATTTAAAAAAAACCATAATTTTTTGTAGGTGCTCCACCACCAACAGCCTATCACCTACCAAGTGTTTTTGATGAAAAAATTTGCAGTACATGGGATGTAAGTATATAGAATTTTTAGAAATATTATAACATTTCGAATTTGTTTCATGTGACAGTGATATTTGGTTTTTGGAATTTATTGTCCAAGACTTGTTAGGGTTATATAGTATAATATAATATATACAGGGTGTTCATTTGAAAACTTCCCACCACGGATTTATCAAAAACCACTGATTAAATGAAAAAACGCCGAGACACGTCAAAGGTTTGCCAAAGGGGACAACTTTTTAACCAAAAACTACTTCACCCCCTTTTACCCTCTACCCCCCGGGGTCATCCCTTAAAAATTTTAAATGACAAGGGTTATCAAGTAATAGCTTGTTTGAAAGGTCTTTCAAAGTGCTTTATTTTGACGTTTGATTTTTTAAAATCGGTCTATTCGTTTTCGAGAAAATTAGAAAAATCTTTATTTATCTTAATTTGTTCAAATAGAAAAAAAAACACGAAATTATTACTTTTTATTTTAATAAGTGTTCAAAATGTTGCCCGTTATTGGCCAAACATTGATATAGGCGATGTTCAAATTCCTGAGGGACATTTTCAAAAACATGTTGTGGGAGATCATGGCAGCTTTCGATGATGCGTTGACGAAGTTCTTCCAAACTTAAATTCCCATTCACTTTGTTTCCTAAAATGCCTGCCCATACATTAATTTTTTGGGGGTACTGAGTATGCCCTTCTACAAAAGCATGACGATTTTCATTGCTCCAATACCTGCAGTTATGTTTATTAACAAATCCATTTAGATAAAATGTGCATTCATCACTGAAGCAGATATTCTTTATATGAGTGGTATTATTATTAATCGCTGCAGTCATTTGTTCACAAAACTCAACTCGCCTATCGAAATCATCTTCGGTTAACTCTTGCAATATTTTCATTTTGAACGGATGAAATTTATGCAATTTAGTAACTGTGTGTACAGAGCCTAATGAAATACCAGTCGCATCAACAATTTTGCGTAATGAAGTATTAGGATTTATGCCAAAATTACCCAAAACTTCAACTTGAGCGGCTTCATCCAAAACTCTACGATGATTACGTTTTTTATTTGCAACAGATCCAGTTTGAGCAAATTTAGTAACTAGACTGGGTACATATCGCTAATCGTCAGCCGAGAGTGCATCTAATATTAGTACTAAAAAGATTTACAAAAATTTACAATAAGAAAATACTTTTCTTTTCTTTTTTTCTATTTACTATTGCTTTTTTTGCCTCACCTTCCTGCGGAACGTGAAGGGAAAACATATCGCCAAATTGTCATTATAACAACTGACCAAAACTACAAAATGGTGCAAAATTTCCGTTTTCTCGTATAGATAGATAGTTTTCTTAGACGGCGCCGTATAGGTGCTCTTTAAACTCGCACACCTTTGTGCAATGTGGGATATACTTTCCATATTTGCTCTATAAAAATATGTAAGTATTCAATCGATTAAAACATAAGGAAAAAATTATTCTTACATGGAAGCTATCAATTATCAGCTAATAAATTTGTAGAAATATTATTGTGCCGAGCCCTTCGGGCACGGCACTGTTCTAGTTCGTTCGTTTAATTATACGAGAGCTGTCACTTTGACAGGTAAGTGTCATTTTTTTTAGCTTTTTCGTAGCGAGGGTTATAGCTGTAAGAATTCGAAATTAAAAAATTTTCAGGTACCTAAATAAGAAAGTTTTATACGACAGCTGTCAAATTTTGACAGGTAAGTGTAATTTTTTTTAGCTTTTTCGTAGCAAGGGTTATAGCTGTAAGAATCTGAAATTAAAAAAAAATTCAATACCTATCTAAATAACAAAGTTCTATACTACAGCTGTCAAATTATGACAGGCGGGTGTAAATTTTTTTAAGCTTTTTCATATAGAGGATTATAGCTATACGAATCCGAAATTTAAAAATTTTTTAGTACCTAAATAACAAACTTTTATACGACAGCTGTCAAATTTTGACAGGTAAGTGTCAATTTATTTAAACTTTTTTCGTAGCGAGGGTTAAAGCTGTAATAATCCTAAATTTAAAAAATTTTCAGTACCAAAATAACAAAGTTCTATACGACAGCTGTCAAATTGTGACAGGCGGGTATAAATGTTTTAAAGCTTTTTTCATATAGAGGATTATAGCTGTAGGATTCCGAAATTTAAAATTTTTTCAGTGATTAAATAACAAAGTTCCATACGACAACTGTCAAATTTTGACAGGCAAGTGTCAATTTTTTTAAAGTTTTTTCGTAACGAGGATTATAGCTGTAAGAATCCCAAATTGAAACATTTTTCAGTACCTAAATAACAAAGTTCTATACGACAGCTGTCAAATTCTGACAGGTAGGTATATATTTTTTTAAACTTTTTTCGTAGCGAGGGTTATAGCTGTAAGAATCCTAAATTGAAAAAATTTTCAGTACTCAAATAACAAAGTTCTATACGATAGCTGTCAAATTTTGACAGTTAAGTGTCAATTTTTTTTTAGCTTTTTCGTAGCGAGAGTTATAGTTGTAAGAGTCCGAAATTATAAAATTATCAGGTCCCTAAATAACAAAGTTCTATACGATAGCTGTCAAATTTTGACAGGTAAGTGTCAATTTTTTTTTTAGAATTTTTGTAACAAGGGTTATAGCTGTAAGAATCCTAAATTTAAAAATTTGTCAATACCTAAATAACACAGTTTTATACGACAGCTGTCAAATTGTGACAGGTAAGTGTCAATTTTTTTTTAGAGTTTTTGTAACGAGGGTTATAGCTGTAAGAATCCTAAATTAAAAAATTTCTCAGTTTCTAAATAACAAAGTTCTATACGACAGCTGTCATTTTGACAGGTAAATGTCAAGTTTTTTTTAAGCTTTTCTTGTATCTAGGATTATAGCTGTAAGAATCCGAAATTTAAAAAAATGTCAGTACCTAAATAAGAAAGTTCTATACTACAGCTGTCAGATTTTGACAGGTAAGTGTAATTTTTTTTAGCTTTTTCGTAGCGAGAGTTACAGCTGTAAGAATCCTAAATTTAAAAAATTTTCAGTTAGTAAATAACAAAGTTCTATACGCTAGCTGTCAGATTTTGACAGGTAAGTGTCAATTTTTTGAGCTTTTTTCGTATAGATTATTATAGCTGTAAGAATCCAAAATTTAAAAAATTTTCCGTACCTAAATAACGACATTAAAAAAAAAAAAGAAAAAAAAGAAAAAAAAACACTGGGGTTTGAACCCACGACCTTCGTCTCCAAAATCAACAGCCTCTACTACTACGCTATCGAAGCTTTGAGAGTGATTTGTGGTAAATAGGATATTAATGACGTATTCGATATTACATAGAACGTTGAGTATTGAAGATACACACAAATAATACACTTTTTTCAATTATTTTTGGTCAACCGCAAAGAAAAAGGTCCAAGACAGGTATTTCATACATTAAATACTCTCCGAATATTATAAAAAGTATAAAAATTGAAGTTAATATGCCTCCTGCAAGCCATTTTTATTATTACAAGTACGCGTATAAATGCGATATTTTCCCCCTTATTTTTGGTCAAACGAAAAAGATAAAGGTTCAAGGTAGGTATTTCCCACAAAAGACGTGGTCTAAATGGTCTTATTCCTCTAAAAAATCAATTTGGAAATCGCATTTTTCACCTATTTTTGACAGATGGTATAAAAGTTAAAGTTCAGGAAAACGCACGTGGTAAAATCATGGCCAACTTTCCTTAACCGAATGGTATTAGAATTTATAAATTTGGCCTGTTTCCGCCCGCAAAAACTTGATTTTTCTTAAACTTACGAATATATTTTAATAATTTTGGATATGTAGAGGTGTTAAGAAGTAATCAGCGCATTTTTTGAGAAAAAAATAAAACGGTTTTGTTAAAAATTGAATAAGCTACAGTCGATATAGTAAAAAAAAAGCTGCCGTTTTTTCCGTATTAAAGATAAAGAAACGAAAAAATATCTCTTAAATACAATTTGACGAGCTCTATCCGCTAAAGTTTACAACGTTTCGATCAAAAGTCGTTTTCAGTACGAAAAAAAATAAAAACCGTGAAAAAATCAGGCCTAACTTTATGATTTCCACTTTCTTACAATTTTCGGCAATTTCCATTCCACTTAGGTATAGAACGATATATTGAAAAAAGGTAGATTTTGTGATGGCCTAACCGATTATCCAAACCGCATGTCGATTGGATGCACCCAATTCGACTTATTCGCGATCCAAGAGGTACCATTTTCGACCAAATTTTGACTTTGAAAAAATCAAAAAAATTACTTCCAAACTTTCGATCCAGCTCACAAACAATAGGGTTCTGTAGCCCACGGTCGTCTACGCGTCGAAAAAGTTTAAATCGAAAAAACTAATTTTTGTTGCCTGTATCGAATGCCAACGAGATCCCGATATTTCTCGACTTTAAAAATTAATAACTTTTTTCCGGCACACCCTGTATATTCGAAATTTTCACACAACGTACCACCACTATTCCTTTGTAAACCCAAAAAGTTTTAATTGTCCCACATTAACCGTTTCCGAGAAAAAAAATCGCAAATGTGAAAATGTCGAAACTGACGACGCCGCCGACGCCGCCGACACGGACAACTTACGCACATATTTCAAATGAAGCAGACGATATAGTGCAAAATTTTCGGGAAGCAGTCGGGGTTGCCGTGATTCCGCGTGAAGGCGACGAATAACATATCGCGTGTTCGCGCGATATGTAACAAGGTCCAAAACATACATATGCGAAGTTATCTTTTCCGGATGTCTGGCGTTAAATGTGACGGCAGTTTGTCGAGCACATTGATTTTGGGAACCATAAATTAGAATCATTTCCACTCTTTCGGCTACTGTGTAAACCATTTTGGAAGTAAAATCTGAATCAATAAATTAATTTTCACTATCCCAAGATTGTCACAAAGGGAACTGACAGCAAATTAAATTATTTCTTTTCCTTAGCAACTATAAAAAACTAAACAGGTATAAGAATAAATACATGTTATCTGTGTTGATAAAAAGAAGGCGGAAAAAAAATCGAGTTGTTATTTGGTTGCTGCCACGTCTAATCTTACGAATTGCTGTTTATGTTGGTTTTTGAACACTTATTGAAATAAAAAGTGATATTTTCGTCTGTTTTTTTTTCTATCTGAACAAATTAAGATGAATAAAGATTTTTCTAATTTTCTCGAAAACGAATCGACCGATTTTAAAAAATCAAACGTCAAAATAAAGCACTTTGAAAGACCTTTTAAACAAGCTATTACTTGATACCCCTTGTCATTTAACATTTTTAAGGGGATGATCCCTGGGGGCAGAGGGTAAAAGGGGGTGAAGTAGTTTTTGTTTAAAAAGTTGTCCCCTTTGGCGAATCTTTTAACGTGTCTCGGCGTTTTTTCTTTTAATCAGTGGGTTTCGATAAATCCGTGGTGGGAAGTTTTCAAATGAACACCCTGTATATACTTTTATAACGTTTCCTAAGTCTTGGGGGAAACGGTCTAGGGCTGAATGAAAGCTCCTTTTTTACAAACGCCGAGCTTTCGGAAATTTATTTTTTCCTTTTTTAAGGCTACAATAAAGAAACAGTAGGTCAATGATCCAATATTTATGGACATTAGTATCACGAGAAACCATTTTTTAAATTTGTGCAAAGAAAAAAACTATTGTCCTACCTGTATTATATGGCTAAGCTTATTTTATATGTTAGTTCTATGTTAAGAAATCAAAAGAAAATTAAATTAAATTTGGTGCAGTTATTGCATTACAGGAACATTTTTTTTTGTTTATTAAAAATGGTTTTTAATTCAATCTACTTACGTGCAAATTGAGTATTACGTTGTGTGAATATAATGTAAGTACTAATATTTTTCCCCATCCTGTATATTGTTGATTTGAAGCCAGTCTAAGAACACATGATATGGTTATTACAAAAATGTCTATACCGGGTGGCCCACTCTCAACGCAGGATTCCATAGCATCTATACTGTTCAACTTTTTAATATTTTTTAAAAACAGAGTTATTGAGAGGCATTGGATCTACAATTTAAAACTATTTTGAATTATACCTACAGGTTATCTCAAATAGTCAGGGTTTATGAAACATACTTTTTTTTAAATGGAACACCCTATATAGTATGATAATTTTGAATTGTATGATCAATTCTAAGAACATTCTGTATAAGATATAATATGTTTAAATTTAACAGTTTTTGAGTTATTAACGATTTTTCAAAAATTTCGTGTTTGTAACACTTAAAGGATATGCACCTGTCGGTAGTACAGACTGAGAGAATTAAATGAAATTTGGGGGATGGAATATGATTGTTTAGTAGCGTTTAAAGCATATTTAAAAAAATAAAAATATTTACCGGAGTCTTTTAAAATGCTTTTTTTAAAACCGACCAGAAAATTTACACTTTCTGGACAATTTTTCTTCCAGAAAATAACGTTTTTCCCATCGCAAGACCGGAAAGGTGACATTAGAGACCGGAAAAATCTTTTCCGGACTCTAATGTCACTTTTCCGGTCTCTAATGTCACTGTCACCCTGTTTTTTGTTTTTCCAATCGCTCTTTGATAATACAAGATACCTTGATTTTGTTATGTTATTCGTATTGTCGAGTGACAGTTCGTTGATTTTTAATTTTGTTCTTTATGTCAAACTTGTTTCTCGTAGATTATAAAATATATCGAAGTGTCGAGCTTAAAAAAATATTGTACGTCACGCAACCATAAATTAGCGTTTTCCAAGTCTCTCCAAGCTTCCAGGACTCGCCTATGGCTCGCCCTAGAAATGCTTGTCTCGGCCTGAAAAACACTACTTTCCGGTCTTGTAACGTAAATTACTATTCTAAATGTAACAATTTTAAAAACTTACAAATTCCTAAAAGTCTGTTATTTTAAATACATACCCTATTACCTTTTTGCCTTATCGAAAGACATTTTTAATACAATTCTAATTATGCTAGAGTTTCCTATACCTACCTTTTATAGTTTTCTATAAAATAGCTATTTCTCTCTTTACCATATAAACTCAATGTTTATTTTCTCATAGAGTGTGTGCCATGGACGCCCAACTGGTCATCTTATTAAGTCATGTGAAGTTTTTCTTTAAAGGAAAAAATTAATGATATTGCTTAAACCTAAAACAACAGAAATAATTTTTTTATTAAACAAAACATAGTCTCAAAGTAGGTAGTACATAAGAAAATTAAATACTAATAATATTATAGATAATCCGCCATCGTATCGAATATATTTTGTCAGTCGGTTTTCAAATAGCAACCTTACATTATTTAGCATTACTCCCGGAATTCTGCGAAACACATTTATATTTCTATTTTTCATATCCTCTTCAGTTTTTCTTTTTAACAATGTATTGTATTCGTTCTTTCTGCTAAAAAATAATTTTGTTCGCATTCGCGCAATACCAGAATCATCTTAATTCTTTTTTTCCAAAGAAAAACGTTTCATTTTTAAAACTATTTTTAATTAAAAATACCATTTTTAATTTACATGACTTTAAGATTAATAAAATGAATAGTTGGGCATCCGGCACTCTAGAAAAAGAACGTCGCATGGACACGGTGATGCGGCATTCAAGGTACTCTATAAGAAAATAAACATTGTTTATGACGATTTTTTTTTAATATGGCCAAAACCATTTTTTATACTCTAATTTTTTAAAGTTTAGATATTAATATTTTTGTTATTTGTCTTACTTAACAAAGGTGTGAGGGTAGATATTCGGGAATAAAATCAACAACTTTTTGTAAAATAAGGTCTCAAAACGCTATTTTGCTCAAAAAGGTCGATAATTTTGTCCATTCCGCACCTTAAAAACCAAGGCAATTTTTTATGCTAAAAAGTAAGAATAAATTATGCATTTAATATATTAACAAAACTTAAATTACAATAGAACGTCTATTCTCGAAATAGGCGAATGATCATTTCAAGAAAAGTGATTACTTTTTCTCTTAAAAATGTTTAAACTGTATTCTTGAAACTTAAAATTACTATTCATTTCCATACGATGTGAGCATATGATGTGAATTGTCCCTTCTCGCGAGAGAGCGGTCACTTCTCTTAAATTGGAGAATAGACGTCCAGATCTTCAAAAAATATATCTTGTGTGAATAAAATCTTGAAAAAAACTAAGAGGAAAATTTATTGACCCAAATATAAAAATAATATTTTGGGATATATTTTTCATCGGTAAATGCCCCTAGAATATTTTAAGGAAATTTAAGAACGTTTCGAGTCTATAAAAAATAGACTAAAAATATTAATTGGGTGCCTCAACTTTTTTTTTTAACCGTTTTTACAAAAGGTGCGGACTTGGCACTTAAGGTACGGATTGGACATCGTATATGATTAAATTCGATTAAATCAATATAAAAAGGTAAAGAACTATTTATTAAAAACCAAAATGTAAATTTCAAATAAGTACTAAGAAAATACAACATTACCATTAACCAACACCGATAAATACTTATTTATGTCAAATCCGCACCTAACTGTCCAATCCACACCAACGTAAAACAAGCACGGAACGGACGGTGCCGAATGGACATTTTTTGACTTTTTAATTTATTCACAAATTCTGGCCACGCTGATTCGAATTATTCTTAGGTTATGTTTTGGCGACCTAAAAATGCACCATACCATAATCTATTTTTCTAAAAGAAATACGTGACGTAAACGGAAACTGCGGTGCAGAGAGGACACCCAAGAAAGTGAGCATTTTTTACTTTCTTTTTTTAATTAACTGTTTTGCTAATATATATCAAAAAACGGGTACTTACCAATATCTTTAAGCGGCGCACAACACTATAACAAAATCAGAAATGATAAAAACGCACTGATACCAAACTGACGCTGTCTTAATGTGTGGATTTTGTAGGTGCGGAATGGACATTTTTCCGAGGTGACAGTACTAGAAAGCTAATAGTGCAAAAACTATTGCGGGTTATCTCGGTTATGTCATTGAATATTTTAGTAGAAATAATAACCAAATCTATGATATATTGTTTTTATTATAATTGTATTTTGATCAAACAATTAAATTGTATCCAATTTAGCAGTTGCTACGTAGGACAGGTGCGAAAGTGGACAAGAAGGCTCTTTTTTTGAGAAAATTATCGGGTTATTTCTTTTATTTTGTACTCTAAGTATCCTTTTTATTGAAAACTAAATTAGTTTATTTATATAAATAATAGCTTGGGCTTTTATATGAATTCTCGACTTTTTGAACAAGGAAGGACAGTTGTATTTCTGTTTTGGCCATATTAAAAAAAATCGTCTTATATCGAGGTTTATATGGTAAAGAGAATAGCTATTTTAGAGAAAACTATAAAGGTTTATATAATAGGGAACTCTAGCATAATTAGAATTGTATTAACACTGTCTTTCGATAAGGCATAAAAAGTAATAGGGTATGTATTTAAAATAACAGACTTTTAAGAATTTTTAAGTTTTTAAATTGTTACATTTAGAAAGGCATTTTAAAAGACCCGGGTAAATATCTTCATTTTTTTAAATATGCGTTAAACGCTACTGAACAATCATATTTTATAACCCAAATTTAATTTATTTATGTCAGTCTGTACTACCGACAGGTGCATATCCTTTAAGTGTTAGAAACACGAAATTTTTGAAAAATCGTTAATAACTCAAAAACTGTTAAATTTAAGCATATTATATCTAATACAGAATGTTCTTAGAATTGATCATACAATCCAAAAATATCATAATATATAGGGTGTCCCATTTAAAAAAAAGTATGTTTGATATACCCTGACTATTTGAGATACCCTGTATAATTCAAAATAATTTTAAATTATAGATCCAATGCCTCCTTATAACTCTGTTTTTAAAAAATATTAAAAAGTTGAATCGTTTTTTAGATGCTATGGAACCCTTCGTTGAGAGTGGGCCATCCGGTATTATGTTGCATACTTAATCGACCATACTATATATTCTTATGAAATTTAATGTTGACACACCCTGTATACTTCACCGACATTTTGTTATATGTAACTTATGTTCCCGTATTTTAAGAAAAAATTCTATCTTTTACCAAAAGGAGGATTTTTATGCTGTATTTTTGTTAAACAGACATTCTAAATTTGGTTTATTTATAGAAAGCACGTTATTTTTCAATAAATCAATTACAAATTTTAATCCTTTATTGTTAATAACACCAATTGCCTGTTTTGCAAAAAGGCATTTTGTAATTACATTGAGAATTTTAAGGATTAAAGTTCCAGGTATTTAAGTAATTCTAGTCCTGTTTGCACATTAATTATCTCCAGACTAACATAATTAGAATAATGAGGGTGATAGTGCAGCCTTTATAAATACCAATACTAGGTAAATGGTTCAGTTGAGTCAACAGCCAGCAGTCGTAGTGATCAGTCGAAAGTGTTCTCAAGTCCAAGTATTATTATCTTCAAGTCCAGCTTTTATAAGTTTTACAAATCTACACTAATTATCCATCAGCCGATTGTACCATTGTTACGATCCGGGTGTAGGAAGCAAGGGGGGACATAAGCTAACTGTGCCATTAGCACAGGGTGCCTGTCCCTGTGCCCCATTACAGGGCTCCTACACTCGACATCGACTCTTCGAGTACAGTCGAAAAGTATCTTCAGTCCAAAGTTATCATCATCAATAATCTTCAAGTCCAGTTCTCCAAAATCGTCGAAAAGTCATATGAACAGTCTGAACTTAGTAGGCCTGTTCGACTAATTACGATTTAATCATCTCTACAGAACTTCCAGTACTTTCACACAGAAATAGTCAATGAACTAGCTGAACTTAGTAGGTTAGTTCGACTTTTTCTCAACTACCAGTACTTTTTCTTATCAACGAGAAAATTCCAAGCCAAAGCTGTAAAAGCCACAACAAAAACCAATCCCTCCGGGACCGGCGCGTGCTGTGCGGGCTACAAAATGGCGCCCATCAACAAAATGGCCAAATCAAGCTCAAAATGTACCGAAACAAAGTACGGAGAACTAAAATCCAAATACAAGGATTTAACCAAACAACTGGCAGCCCAAAAGGCTCAGAATCAAAAACTAATTATTGAACTCATAGAAGAAATGCGGGACCAAAATAAAATCATGGCTGAGCTAATCAACATTCTAATAGAACACATTAAACATAATTCAAACAGCCAGCCACCTGCAACAGAAACAGGCATAGTCCAAAACCAAAATATGGAATTGTCTAACGATATCGACGATTCAAACACTGAGATATCAACAGCCGATTATCCAGCAGCCGAGCATCCGGCACTACCTACACCAAAAAATCCATTTGTTTTACCGAATATACCTAAAACAAATATCAAGCTATCAAAAACTTTATAACAAACAGCAACAAAAATATCCAGCCTCATAACCCTCTATTGGGACATGGGACCCCCTAAAGCCCTCTATTGGGCAATGGGAAATCATCTACAAACCTGGCTCCCCAAAATCCTCTATTGGGTGATGGGGAACCTCATCGTCCTCTGTTGGACGTTGAGGGATCTGAGTCTGAGTCTAACCCTGCCTCCCGATACCCTCTATTGGGTAAAGGGGGGAAAACCCGGTACCCCAAAACATTCTGTTGGGCAATGGGGCTACCCAACATCAAAAACCAATCAAAAATCCTGAAGTTGTCCCGATTGTAGTACATTCTACTACTCATTGGTCCAAAATATTGGAAACCCTAAAATTACTGAAAATCGAAATAAACAATGTCAAATCAACTTATTCGGGCATCTCCTTCACGCCCAAAACCGCTCACGGATATAGAGCCGCGACAAAACTTTTCCAAGAGAACAATATCCAATACCACACTTACTTCCCAAACAAAAACTACTAAACATTATTATTAGAGGTATCGATATGAATATCCCTATTAAAGAGGTAAAAGAATAATTAATATCGTTGAGGTTCCACCCTCAAGAAATATACCGCCTTACCCATGATAAGACCTTCGTTACTGATGTAAAAAATACTGTTAAAGTCATGTAAGAGACAACTGGTCGAATTGGATAGTTTTGTTTATGTAATTTTATTAGAGAGTGAAGCTGTGGTGTTTGTGGATTCATAATAGTTAATTTAAATTTTTGGTATTCTGAAATAATACTAGCGGACATTTTCTATTTATAAAATATTTATTGACTTGAGGATCGAGTGGAGAGGATCAAGCGAATTTGGTGTCGCCAGCAGAATAATTATTGTAAATTCAAAAAGTTTTGTCTGTTTTTATTGTAAATTTATAATTTTTTGGTCTACATCAATAAAGATTTACGGAAACCATTGTCTAGTCGCTAAGATCAATAATAATCGCTGGAGATCAAGTAATCAACCCCGGTGGAAAGCGAAAATAGATCATCTTTCATTAGTCCATGTCATGCAAAAACCCCTTCTGGCATGTTTACAGAGCTCTGTAAT
Source organism: Polydrusus pterygomalis (assembly GCA_963969555.1). NCBI lineage: Eukaryota > Metazoa > Arthropoda > Insecta > Coleoptera > Curculionidae > Polydrusus > Polydrusus pterygomalis. Next base: position 24,887,218 of record OZ018375.1, read on the forward strand.
CATAGTATAGTCCATCCGAGAATACAGTTTCATACTGATTATTTTTTATTCTATGACATCTAAACATTGGAGATCGGGTACACGGGTACCCAACCCCGGTGGACAGTGAACAGTCAAATAAATTGATTTCTAAATGTATTTTGTCACTATAGGAGCTAAGCCCTGGCCCAAATAAGTTTTATGCCACTGAGACATATCATTGAAGAAGATCGGGTTGCCAACCCCGGATAGATGGATTTCTAGACTTGAGATTTAGTTTCTGGTCTTCACTTTCAGTACCTATGTGAAATCCTGATAACGATATATCAACTTGATCAATAGAACTAATTGTAGTTTTATTACAAATTACCATATAAATACAGGTTATTTCAACACATGCTTCTAGAAAAAGAATTGTTCCTAACTTTTGTGGAAAATGCGTTTTCCACACTTGTTATAAAAAATATAATTTTTTAGAAATAATTACCCCATAGCCAGTTTTCGAAATCTTTATAAAAACAGCTTAACAGAAATAAATCTGATGCATTATGGAAGAAGTATTGCACCCCTTATGAATAGTTATAAAAATACCAGTTGTATAACTTACCACCATTAATCGTTGCTAAATTGCCGCTGCTTTCTGTGTGAGGATTTTGATTCTCCTTCGACTCTTTTTCAGTTGTATCGGCGACATCTTTGGTATTTTGGACTCAGCTGCCCTTGTTGCCTCCTCTGTTTCCATTTGTTCAGCTTTTTATGCCGCGTCTTGATTTTTGGATATTAATTATCTTTTTTTTAAACAAGTAAGTATATTAAGAGAATACCCACCTACTGTTTTCGATTAAAATATTTGCAGTACAGTAATAAAATGTACATAAAATGTTTAGCAATGTAATGATATTTTAAATTTTGTTTCATGTGACAGTGATATCTGTTTTTTGGCATTTTGTTATTATCTGTTTCAGTGTAATAAAATGGTAACTTGTTTTTTGCAACACCTAGCACTTTGTCTAATAAATATACCTGGTCAAATGCAGCAGTATAACTAAAAAAATTTTTTCTACTTATAAAATATTTATTGACTTAAGGATCGAGTGAATGAGGTTATCAATTGGTGTCAGAATTATTATTGTATGTCAATTTATAATTTTCTCGTCTACATCAAGAGGGATTTAAGAAAACCCTTGTCTCCTCCCTAAGATCTATAATAATCGCTAGAGATCGGGTAACCAACCCCGGTGGAAAGCGAAAATAGATCATCTTTCATTAGTTTCATGTCATGCAGAAACCTTCTTTCTAGTATGTTTGTAAAGCTCCGTTATCATAGAATACACTTTCTTACTGATTATTTTTTATTCTATGACATCTAAACATTGGAGATCGGATACCCAACCCCAGTGGACAGTGAACGGTCAAATAGATTGATTTCAAGACGTATTTTGTAACTATAGGATCTGAGCCCCTGGCCCAAATCAGTTCTATGCCACTGAGACATATCATTTGATATCGTAATATCAAAAGTATCAGAATAGATAGATGTCGCCTCGATCGGAGTAGACGTACGTGTCCGTTGCTCCTGCAAATTCTTTAAAAATTTTATAATACTGCTCTAGTTTTCTATAATTTTACACCCCTCTGTGAATGTGTAAACTTCTGTAGTGTGTAAATTTTGGTTTTTTTTATTAATTTAAACCATGGCAAAGGCCTTGTCGGTGAAGGACATTAGTGCTCGTGTGGATCAACTATCATCAGATCTTAATGGCGGCCTTAAGTTATTGCGCGAGGAATTCGTAAAATTCAAATCTACGAAGACAACAGTAAGTGGCTCAGATCAGATTGAGAATTCTGATTTCATAACTCGTCTTAACTCCTTCCAAGATACTATAAACTCATCTTTGACAAATTTAGTTAAAGAATTAAGCGCTGTGAAGGAAGAAGTTTCAACTCTGCGCAATAAGGTAACTAAAATGGAAATACTACAAAACGCAAAATCCCTTATTATTCACGGTCTTGTCCCTGAGTCAAACAATGACCTTTACACAACGGTATTGAGATTCTTTACCGATAAATTGGGTGTTCAAATATCGAAAACAGAAAACAGATATAAGTTATTGCTGCCGTCTCTGTAAAAAAACCTTACCCACAGCGAGAAAAAATGGTAAACAGACTCCGGAACCGATTGTCGTGCAGTTTGTGACCCGCTGGGCTAGAGACACTGTGTTCTTTAACAAAAAGCAACTAAAAAAGTCGAAATTTTTAATAACAGAACTGCTGACTAGTGAAAATTTGTCTTTGTTTAAAAAAACAAGGGAAATTTTTAAAAACTCCTCGTGGACCTATAATGGTACTGTGTATGTTTCGACCACGGACGGTAAAAAGGCAATAAAAAGTGATAGGGACCTAGGTGACGTGATAACGATTGACAGTGACTCGTAATTTCATGTGAGTGTCTAGTAAATACGCTTTTCAATATTTAAATAACATGCAAGGTTGGTACTTTTAGACTTATGCTTTATCTTGTTCTGTTGATCATTTTTCGCAATGGTCTATCTTTCTTGTTTTTATTATTGTATGGTGAAGGGTTGTCAGACTGGGATTTATTATTTCATCTCTTCTCTTTCTCCCTTGTTCTGACTTGGTCGGATGTTTAGGTTATGTTTACATTTCTTGCATATTTATTTTAATAAAATTATATTCAATTTTTTTTTTTAAATTATATTTTTGTGAGGCCAAAGTCCATACAAATAATTCCGTATTTTCAAAATACTATAATTCAAACAATCATATCAAAGTTAAAGAATTGTTTTTTTTTAGGTTTTCAAGTTTTTGAATTCATATTAGGTATTTATTTACATATATAATGTTACCTATATATAATTATACTCATTTTTTATTGTACGGTAAGGAAAGAAGGAGGATTATTTTTTGTATAATCTGCTGACCTTTACTATACTTATTTGATTCTTTTTTGTTGTATTTTGAAAGCAGTTATATTATTATCATTTAAGACAAATTAAGGAGCGCAGGATAGTGCGGCGCAGCCTCTGTATTGTGTTTTGGTCTATCTGTGATTATTCTGACAGGAATTAATCTAGTCTAAATAGGTACTCTCTATTTTTTTTTTATTAATTATTCTTCTCCCCTATTTGAAAATAATACTCTCCCCTCTCAGTCTCATCTGTACTCCTCTGCGTGGTTCCGGCGGTAATCTATAGTGATTGTTATTTTATTCTCTTGTTTTTATTCTCCTAATATTTTCAATTTTATAGCAGTTTTTTGACTTATTAAAAAGAAAAATAAAAACTAAGTGGCAACAATTATGTTAGGTAGCATCAATTTATAGTATGGCTTATTGAGTTTTTTCAACAAACGTAGTTTTTTTTTGTTTTGTTTTCTTAAACATGAAGCTTGCGCATCTTAATGCCAGATCATTGCTTACAAATTTTAATGAATTTTCTCTACTATTAATGAATAATGATTATGATGTAGTAATGGTTACTGAAACTTGGCTCACTGCTAACATCCCTAACCAGGCAGTTAATATTCCTGGTTATAATCTGCATAGAATGGATAGGCGGCAGGGTCGGGGTGGGGGAATATGTGCGTTCTCCAAGCAAAGTTTGTCCGCTGAACTAATAACCCTCAATTTGATAGTAAATCCTAGTCTGGAATATTTATTTATTAAGATTATTATGCACGCTAAAACACTTGCGGTCGGAGCTTTTTATAGACCTCCAAACTCCAATGCTAATAATTTTATTCCGGATTTCGACTCTGTCCTATCTTTCGTTTGTCCTATATTTGATCACGTAGTTATTTTAGGCGATTTAAACGTTAATTTCTTTAATATAAATACACCAGTTTCTGAATGCTTTGAGTCTTATGGACTCTCTCAAATTTTAAATGAACCTACCAGAATAACAGACAGGAGTAGCTCGCTTATAGATCCTATTTTTGTAAGTAATCCAGAATTAGTAGAATCTCAAGGTACCATAACAACCGATGATATATCAGATCACAAACCTAGTATATGTAAATATGAATTTTAAATCAGTTACCGCTGTTACAACAATTTTGACCACCAAAACTTTCTAGGAGACCTATATAGTATTAATTGGCTCGCAATTTTAAGAGCAAAAGATATCGACTTAAAAATTAATTTATTTAACCAGTCGCTAACAAATTTATTTAACAAACATGCTCCAGTTAAAGAAGCTCGCATTACCAAACCAAAAGCACCCTGGTTAACTGATGAGATAAAACAAGTCAAAAAACTAAGATCTAAGGCTTTACAGAAATTAAAAAAAAATCGTAGCGACGACAATAGAAATAGATTTAAACAACTTCGCAATCATTTAGTTACACTTGTCAGAAGAGCTAAAAAACGCTACCTTGAAAATGTATGTTCTGAAAACAATAGTTTTAAGACTTGGAGTACATTAAGAGACCTTAATATTCGTACTTGCCAAAATCATAGTTTATCCCCAAACTTATCCAACCCCGATAACATTAACAACTATTTCGGCTCTTTTCTGCAAAACGTATCTAACAAAGGTAACGATAAAATAAATTTCTACAACAATAATAGGTATAGAGAAAATATCGCCTTTAGGTTTCAGTTAAGCACAGTGGAGGATATCAATAAAGTCATACATTCTATTAAAACTGACTGCGTGGGTACTGACAATATTTCAATGAGGATGCTAAAACTTTGCAGTCCGTTTATTGATGTTTATATTCTACATATCGTTAATTGTTGTATAGAGCACAAATATTTTCCAGACTCGTGGAAGGTTGCCATAGGGAAACCCCTTGCTAAAAATAATAACCCTAAAACTTTTTCGGATTTAAGAATAATTAGTATTCTTCCGGCAATGTCTAAAATTCTAGAAAAAATTTTGCACGACCAAATGTACTCTTTTTTTATAGAAAATCAACTTCTTCCTGACAACCAATGTGGTTTTCGAAAAAATTTCAGTACGGCCACAGCATTAAGTTCAGTTATAGATGATATTATGACCGCCTATGATAAAGGCCAGGCCAGCCTGTTGATCTTGTTGGATTTCTCCAAAGCTTTCGATACACTTGATCATAGGCTTTTGTCCTCTAAATTACATTATTATGGGTTTGACGTGGATTCTGTTAAACTAATATCATCTTTTTTAACCAACCGTGCTCAAAAAGTCGTTGTTGACAACATACACTCCAATCAGATTGACATTCTTTCAGGGGTTCCGCAAGGCTCCATTATACAGCAGAGATAATAACTTCTACGCTATTCTGTCAGTCAGACGCTTACGCGGACGATACTCAACTTCACCTGAGCTTCTCCCCAACAAACTACTTGGATGCGATCCAGCAAATTAATTTCGACTTGGAAACCATTATTTCCCTATCTAATACTCATAACCTTAAATTAAATTCGGAAAAATCCAAAATTTTGTGCTTTGCAAACAAAGGTAATCGTGACACTGTAAAAAATAATGTGAACATTTCTCTAAACGGCGTTCATCTTCCTTATGTACATTCAGCGAAAAATCTTGGTATTGTTTTGGATGAGGAGCTGCGCTTCAAAGAACACGTAAAAATATTAATAAAAAAGCATTTTATTCCTTAAAATTAATTTACAATAATAGACATATCCTCGATCAAAAACTTAAAAGAATGCTCTGCGACAGCCTAGTTCTGTCACACTACTCCTACTGCGACTTCATTTACATGCCTTGTTTACATGAAATTGAAAAGAATAGAATACAAAAAATGCAAAATTCCTGTTGTAGACTGATTTACGGAATAAGAAAACGCGAGCATATAACCCATAAAATAAATGAGTGCAAATGGCTTAATATGAGAAATAGATGTAATTTTCATCTGGGTAATTTTATTCATAAAGTTCTTACCATGGAGAATACATCAAAAAAACTTAAAAATAAGTTCGTTTCCAGGGACAACATTCACAAAAGAAATATCAGATACAAGAACAGTTTTACCATACCCCAATATAAAACATCATTATTTCAAAGAAGTTTCACTTATAATGCTATAAAATTTTATAACTCAATTCCAAACGAATTTAAGTTGTATAATATTAATAAGTTTAAGTTTAGTTTAAGCTTCGTGCGTACCTGTTCAATAAGCAGTAATACATTAATTGTTTCACCACTTTTGCTGCCCGGGACCGCGCTTACGGGGACGGAATCGTTTCCCATTTTGTCGTTTAATTTAGTTTTACCATTAGTTTATAATAAATGTCATATTTATCAGACCAATACATCCGCTGCTATGCATTATAATATTAGTTATTTATTTTTTATATTAACATATTTCAAGACTCAGTTTAGTGGTTGAGTTGGAGTAGCCCTGTTAGCTAGACTTCGCCACTCTGAGTTTGGTCAATCTCTTTTCTTTTCTCAGCTATGTACATATTATTTTTTGCTAATAAAAGTCTTTATTATTATTATTATCATTGGAGATCGGGTAGCCAACCCCGGTGGACAGTGAACAGTCTAGATTGATTTCTAGGCTAAAAATTGAGTTTCTGGTCTTTCATTTTCAGTATGTATGTAAAATCTTGATAATGATCTTTAACTTCAACTAACATGGCCATTAATATATTATTAATTAAACCAACGGATGTAATATTACAAAACATGGTCACAGTCGGTGAAATGATTCGGTATCAAACAGAGCGGTATTCAAATGGTAGTTTAGTTTACCAATATAACCCAGGAAATACAGATTGTTACATTAACAAAATTAAATTAAACCCTCGTATGGCCCGAGTTCATACTCAGTTGGTTTTAAAACCCCCATATTTTCACATACAAATATAGGGGTTGTCTCTGACCTGTTTGGGGGAAAGGTTTTATTAGTAAAATGTCCCTATCTGTTACTCTTACATGTTAGGCATGTATTCCTTAAATATTTTATCACAATTGGTTTTACTTGTCACTATCGGGTTTTTGTCATTATCGGTTTTTATTTGTCACTATTTGGGTTTTCTTGTCATTATTGGTTTAGCTGTCATCATCGGTATTTTACTTATGTCGCTATCGGGTTTATATTTGTCATATAATTTGACCACTAGGTCTTCTTTTATATCTTCTTTGGAGTCTTGCTGCATCTTCTACTGGATTGTACTTGATGAGTTCCCTTAGTTCTTCATTTGGGTGCTCCTGTGCTTTTTGGAAGACTCTTTGTGTTTTTCTGGTCATGAACTCCTTTATGGGTTCCCATTTGAGATATTGTTGTATGTTGGTGTTTCTTACATACCATGGAGCATCAACTACGACACGTAAGTATCTGTTCTCTGTTGATGCTATCTTCTTGATATGTGTTTTAGCTGCATATCCTCATACTGTAGAACCATAGGTTAGCTGTGGTCTTGCTATAGATCTTATTATAGCTAGTTTGGTTTGCCTGTTCATCTGGCTTTTCCTACCTATGATTGGCTGCTTTTTTTTGTAATAACATATTCAGTGTGTTTTTGCCACGTTAGTCCTTTATCCAGGATTACTCCTAGATACTTGGCTTCGTTTGCCCATGGTATATTTGTATCGTCTACGTTAAGATTGGTATCCGTGGTTTTTCTTGTTTTTTGCAGAAGTATTCCTTGGTTTTTGTCTCCATTTACTTTTATTTTCCATTTAACGCATCATCGGTGAAAGTTGTCAAGGGAGTTTTGCAGTCTTCTGCATATTATATTGATGTTTCTGTGTCTTGCTAGGTATGTGGTGTCGTCTGCATATAGCCCTAGCATACTTTGTGCTATTCTGGGTATGTCATATATGTAGATGTTGTAAAGGAGAGGTCCTAATACCGATCCTTGCGGTACTCCTGCTTTTATCTCTCTGGTTGTTGAGAGCTCTCCCATTGACCTTAATGCTAAAAGTCCTGTCTCTTAGGTAGTTGCTGATGATTCTGTTGATTTCACTGGACAACAAATTTTAGGTTATTGGTTGTATCGTGTATCAAAATGCATTTTTTTTTGTTAACTTTGGGATGCTGAATACAAAAATGATAATGAAATTAAAAACTTAGTTGCCGTTTTAAAAAAAAAGTGGTTATATTTTATTTTTGATAAAATAATAAAAACTACATAATTTTACACTTCAGAGTCACTAAATGCGCTGTCGCTTTGCTACTCTTTTGTGAACTGTTTCTGGAGCATCTCTAACAAGAGTCCAACAGTAGTCGGCAAGCATGGAAGCATTCCAGTGTCCCTGGTATCTGTTTTCCATGGTTGATATGTCCTGATGGAAGCGTTCGCCGTGCTCATCACTTACAGCTCCGCAGTTGTCAGGAAAAAAGTCCAGGTGAGAGTGTAGGAAATGGATCTTTAGAGACATATTGCAGCCCATTTTTTGATACGACGACAGCATATTTTCAACCAGAGTAACGTAATTGTCAGCTTTTTTATTTCCCAAGAAATTAGTTACCACGAGGCGAAAGTCTTTCCAGGCGTTTTTTTCAATATCTGTTAGAGTGCTGTCAAAGTGTTCGTCTTTCAGAATATTTCGAATTTGTGGCCCAATAAAAATTCCTTCTTTAATTTTTGCCTCACTTAGCCTCGGGAATTTCTGACGTAGGTACTGAAATCCTGGCCCATCTCGATTCAGTGCCTTAACAAAGTTTTTCATTAGGCCCAATTTGATATGCAGTGGTGGTAACAAAACCTTTTTGGAGTCTACCAATGGCATGTGTTGTACATTTTTTTGCCCTGGCTCTAATGATTGTCGAACGGGCCAGTGTCGTCTATTGTAATGAAGTGACCTTGCCCGACTGTCCCATTCACACAAAAAACAGCAAAACTTGGTGTAGCCTAGCTGCAACCCAAGTAAAAGTGCAATAACCTTTAAGTCACCACAGACCTGCCATTGGTGCTCATCATATTTTATGGTTGTCAATAGGAACTTCATATTGTCGTATGATTCTTTCATGTGAACTGCATATCCGACAGGAATATTGCCAATATGTAATAGTACTGCCTTTAAACTTAATTTTGAACTGTCTATAAACAATCTCCATTCCACTGGTTTGTAGTTTATAATTAAAGCCTCCAATAAACCGCCAATATTATTGCAGAAAACTAAGTTATTTTCCATGTCAAAAAATGGCGCTAGACCTTTATGGCGTTTACGAAAAACACTTATAGAGACATCTTCTTCTAACAGGTTCAGGAACTGCTGCAATCTTGATCCTAGTAACTCAGCCTTACTTTTTGGAAGTTCTAGATCTCTCACAAGATCGTTTAATTCTGACTGGGTTATTTTGTGCGGTTGGCGGTATGATGTGCTGGGTGCGAAATCGGGATCTCTTGAAGTTGATGGCATATCTTCTTCTTGGCACAACGCTGTATCGCTGTCTGATTCGTAAGTGACTGTTTCTGGGGGTTCTGGAATAGGAAGGTCGTCACTATGTGGTACAGGTCTGATGGCAGATGGTATATTTGGATAGTTAATAACAGACTTTTTCTTCTTGGATATACCGGTGCCTTGCCCAACAGGAGGTATCATGCAGAAATAGCAATCATTAACATGATTTGTAGGCTCTCTCCAGACCATTGGAACAGCAAACCGCATAGATAGGTTTTTACGATTTAACCAGCTTGTCAAACTTGAAGCGCATGCATTACAGCATATATGTGGCGCCCACTGTTTGTCTTGATCTCCTATTCTGCAACCAAAATAAAGATGATATGCTTTTTTCATCAATGGAGTCATAGATCGCTTCTGAGACGCAAAAGTCACTTCACCATAAACATAACAGAAGTGATCTGGATTGTTTACACACTTTCGAGGCATTTTACAATCTTAACTATTCGACTTGAATTACTAACTTCGACTGACTAACCTCTCCGCTTACCTACCTGTTTATATCCCCAAATATGGATTATAGATTTTTAAATACATTTCATTATAATTATACTTATAAGTAGTCTATATACAATTTTAAGAAACCAACATAATGAGTTTTTTATTTGTTATTACCTAAATAGGGATAAAGGGCACAATGCGACTGAGCAGGTACTAATGGATTTATTGGCCTACATTATAGTACTGTGCTCAGGTAAACCATAGAAATGAGGATAAACAAGGGTCCTTTTATCCGTTTAGTCGTTTATTTATTTAAAATCGGGTAGTAAAGCATTATTTATTTGCCGCTTAATTAAATATTTCAATATTATCCCTGTTTTAGGGTGGTCCCGGCTAAGTCGCCATTGTGTTAATATCCCTATTTAGGTAAATTTATGTAAAACTCATTTCGTTCGCTCTCTTATTTTTGTAAACAGATTTTTATTATATAGGGACTGTTCAGTACAAGGCAGACATGAAAGTGGATTTATATGGGTTTCAATGGCTATCGCTCTTATTTTAGGCAATAGGGGGTTAGGATTTCGAATATAGGGGATCGTCCCTAAGAATCCACCATTCCTTAACTTGGTGAAAATGTAGATTTGGCAATATAAAATCCATATATTGTTATTACAATACAAATATACTACGTGCGTCCTCGCGGTTACAGTGTTAATATATTAGGGGAACATGACGTCACGTATCTCTTAAACGTGAACTAATATTTAAAAAAAAAGTTTATTTTCGATTTAAGCACACCTAAAATAGTAAGATTTAGTTGATTTTATTTCTGCAACATTTTAGCTGTTGTCCAGTGAATGAGTATCCTGCAGATATCATCTTATATGCTAATCCTTCATGCCAAACTCTGTCAAAGACCCGTGCTACGTCTAAGAAGACAGCTCCGGTCGCCTCCCGGTTTTGGAATCCTTCTGTGATGTATTCCACTATCCTTAGCAGTTACAGCTTTGTTGAGTGATTTGCTCTAAAACCAAATTGTTCCTTTGGCATGATATTTAGCGTTTCAGTTTCTTCTCCATCCCATTTGCTCCATGCAATGGTGGTATTGTTGTTTTTTCCGTCTTAGGTTTTTTTTGCATTTTCCAGGCAGAGTTGTCTTCTATTTTCAGTTCTTGTACACTTTTATTATTCCAGCTTTCTTGCCTGTGCCCTTGCAGAACGTGTCTTAGTTCCTGGCTATGTCTGTTTATAGCTCTCTTTTATCTTCTTGTTGCCTATGTTTTTGTACCTCTTTCTCAGTCTACAGTTCTCTGTGACAAGTGCTTTTATCTCCCTGAATACCTTTCCATAGGGATGTGTGTTTGGTCTTATTTGTCTTGTCACTGACGTTTCTTGGTAGGCTTCTAGAATCTGTTTTTGTAGAGTTTCCACTGCAAATTCTACTTCACCTGGTGTTGGTATCGGTGTTATTACGTTTATCTTTTCTTCTATTCCTCCTGAGAAGGCTTCCCAGTCTGTATTTACTTTTGTTATTAGATCCGCGTTGTTTGGTTCATGCCCCAGTAATAGTTCTATCGGTTTGTGATCCGATGTGCAGTCTTCCAACGTTTCTCGTTGAAACTCTTGTGTTATATTCCTCATGACGACTATGTCTAGTACGTCAGGTAATCCAGCATCTCCTATAAACGTTGGAATCTCAGGACCTATTACTATGACATTAACCTCCTCGGCGAGTCTAGTGAGTTTTCTGCCATTTGTGTTTTCAACTCTGCTGTTCCATTCTTTTGATTTACAGCTCATATCTCCAATTATGATCTTTGAACATCTGCCAAATATTAAATCATTGAACTCATTCTGTTGTAAATCCGCTTGTGGGCTTTTGTATGCTGAGGTGACTTGTATGGGGCCTTGCTGTTTATTTATTATAATGGAGACCGCTTTAAGGTCTGCATCTCCATTTTCTCCAATATAGGTGTGGTCCAAGTTTTTCTTTACTAGAAGTGCTACGCCTCCTGCATATTGGTCTCTGTCGTTCCTGTATATCTCATAGTTCATGAATGAGATATTTTTATCGTTCGGGATCTTAGTTTCTTGCAGGGCTAGGATGTCTGGCTGACTCTCTGCAATAAGTTCTATGACTTCGGGTTTCCGAAGCCGAATGCCGTTTACGACGATTTTGAGACTTTAGTTTTCGTTTTATTTAGCATTTTGGCATCTTAAAGAGCTGTCCAATGCTATTTAGCATTTCTTTCTGGAAGCCCATCATGAATTTGTTTATGGCAGCTTCTACTGCCTTATTAAAATCTAGACTTCCAGTTTGTTGGGTGTGTTGTTGTTGTTGTTGATTTTGTTGCTGTCTTGGCGTTTGTTGTTTTTGTTGTCTTCGCATCTGTTATCTCTTTTGTTGAGGCATTTTCTTTGTTAGAATCTTTTATATTCTTCACAACCTTTATAGCTTGCTGGGCACTTTGCATAGCGCCCATGTGGCATTTCTCGCCAGATTTTTTGCAGTTTGCATTCACTTGTTGCGTGATTTTCAGCGCATTTTACACATCTATGTGGGTATGTGCATTCGGATTGGGCGTGACCGTATCTCTGGCACCTGTGGCATTGTTCTGGCACAGACGCTCGGTTTTTCCTCTCTACTGTTATGCTCAGATTGTACAGTCTGTTAATTTTAAAGATATTCTCGTTTTGGGTTTTCACCAAAAATAGAGGTAGCATCTTTTTGGTTTTAAATGATTTCATTTGGATGACCTCCGCATCACGGTTAGTTATTTTTTAATTGTCGGTATATCGGCCATTGCTGGTAGGTGTTTTATTACTGCATGGTGCAGTTTGTCCTCTTGCGCTGTATAAGCGTATTTGCTGATATTTTCTGTCTCTAAAAATTTTATCAGATTTCTATAATCGTCAGTGGTGCTTGGGAACACCCTGATTCCATCACTTTGTTTTTCTGTGCTTTTGTGTAATTAATTATTTTTTGTCCGAGCCTTCTAGAGATTGTATGCCAGTCTTTGGCGCAATCGATCGTAATAGGAGGGATCTTTGGCTCCTTTGTTGTCTCTTGAATCTGTTTTGAGTTATTGTCTTGGCTAGTAGCATCTTGGCCACTACTTCTTGGCTTTTTTGTATCATTTTCAGTTACCTCTGCCATTGTCGGGTTTCTTTTATTTATTCTTTTTTGTTTTTCTTGGATTGTCTATCTGACAAAGAAATTAAAATTATTTAGATTTTGTGCTGAAAAACTCAGTCATAATTTTAAGCGAATTTATATTCTAAAAAGCCTAAAAGGCGCTGGTCATAAGTTTTCTGGGGGTGTCAGATCACAGGGTTTTCTGCTGCTGGCATCCAGGTCACAAATCTTCTATCGGAAGCGCACGGACGAACTCGAACACTTGTTCACTGCTTTACTCTCGACGACTGAACGACGCTCTGTGATGTGTCACTCACTGAATGCTGACTGACTGCTTGTACATCTAAACAGCACATAAAAAATTTGTAAATCATAAAAAAATTCATCAGTAGTGCTATGATATAAGCAATAGTCGAAGCTGAATCGGTATAATTCACTGGACAACAAATTTTAGGTTATTGGTTGTATCGTGTATCAAAATGCATTTTTTTTGTTAACTTTGGGATGCTGAATACAAAAATTATAATGAAATTAAAAACTTAGTTGCCGTTTTAAAAAAAAAGTGGTTATATTTTATTTTTGATAAAATAATAAAAAAACTACATAATTTTACACTTTAGAGTCACTAAATGCGCTGTCGCTTTGCTACTCTTTTGTGAACTGTTTCTGGAGCATCTCTAACAAGAGTCCAACAGTAGTCGGCAAGCATGGAAGCATTCCAGTGTCCCTGGTATCTGTTTTCCATGGTTGATATGTCCTGATGGAAGCGTTCGCCGTGCTCATCACTTACAGCTCCGCAGTTGTCAGGAAAAAAGTCCAGGTGAGAGTGTAGGAAATGGATCTTTAGAGACATATTGCAGCCCATTTTTTGATACGACGACAGCATATTTTCAACCAGAGTAACATAATTGTCAGCTTTTTTATTTCCCAAGAAATTAGTTACCACGAGGCGAAAGTCTTTCCAGGCGTTTTTTTCAATATCTGTTAGAGTGCTGTCAAAGTGTTCGTCTTTCAGAATATTTCGAATTTGTGGCCCAATAAAAATACCTTCTTTAATTTTTGCCTCACTTAGCCTCGGGAATTTCTGACGTAGGCCCAATTTGATATGCAGTGGTGGTAACAAAACCATTTTGGAGTCTACCAATGGCATGTGTTGTACATTTTTTTGCCCTGGCTCTAATGATTGTCGAACGGGCCAGTGTCGTCTATTGTAATGAAGTGACCTTGCCCGACTGTCCCATTCACACAAAAAACAGCAAAACTTGGTGTAGCCTAGCTGCAACCCAAGTAAAAGTGCAATAACCTTTAAGTCACCACAGATCTGCCATTGGTGCTCATCATATTTTATGGTTGTCAATAGGAACTTCATATTGTCGTATGATTCTTTCATGTGAACTGCATATCCGACAGGAATGGACGGAAGAATATTGCCAATATGTAATAGTACTGCCTTTAAACTGTCTATAAACAATCTCCATTCCACTGGTTTGTAGTTTATATTTAAAGCCTCCAATAAACCGCCAATATTATTGCAGAAAACTAAGTTATTTTCCATGTCAAAAAATGGCGCTAGACCTTTATGGCGTTTACGAAAAACACTTACAGAGACATCTTCTTCTAACAGGTTCCACTGCTGCAATCTTGATCCTAGTAACTCAGCCTTACTTTTTGGAAGTTCTAGATCTCTCACAAGATCGTTTAATTCTGACTGGGTTATTTTGTGCGGTTGGCGGTATGATGTGCTGGGTGCGAAATCGGGATCTCTTGAAGTTGATGGCATATCTTCTTCTTGGCACAACGCTGTATCGCTGTCTGATTCGTAAGTGACTGTTTCTGGGGGTTCTGGAATAGGAAGGTCGTCACTATGTGGTACAGGTCTGATGGCAGATGGTATATTTGGATAGTTAATAACAGACTTTTTCTTCTTGGATATACCGGTGCCTTGCCCAACAGGAGGTATCATGCAGAAATAGCAATCATTAACATGATTTGTAGGCTCTCTCCAGACCATTGGAACAGCAAACCGCATAGATCGGTTTTTACGATTTAACCAGCTTGTCAAACTTGAAGCGCATGCATTACAGCATATATGTGGCGCCCACTGTTTGTCTTGATATCCTATTCTGCAACCGAAATAAAGATGATATGCTTTTTTTTATCAATGGAGTCATAGATCGCTTCTGAGACGCAAAAGTCACTTCACCACAAACATAACAGAAGTGATCTGGATTGTTTACACACTTTCGAGGCATTTTACAATCTTAACTATTCGACTTGAATTACTAACTTCGACTGACTAACCTCTCCGCTTACCTATCTGTTTATATCCCCAAATATGGATTATAGATTTTTAAATACATTTCATTATAATTATACTTATAAGTAGTCTATATACAATTTTAAGAAACCAACATAATGAGTTTTTTATTTGTTATTACCTAAATAGGGATAAAGGACACAATGCGACTGAGCAGGTACTAATGGATTTATTGGCCTACATTATAGTACTGTGCTCAAGTAAACCATAGAAATGAGGATAAACAAGAGTCCGTTTATCCGTTTAGTCGTTTATTTATATAAAATCGGGTAGTAAAGCATTATTTATTTGCCGCTTAATTAAATATTTCAATATTATCCCTGTTTTAGGGTGGTCCCGGCTAAGTCGCCATTGTGTTAATATCCCTATTTAGGTAAATTTATGTAAAACTCATTTCGTTCGCTCTCTTATTTTTGTAAACAGATTTTTATTATATAGGGACTGTTCAGTACAAGGCAGACATGAAAGTGGATTTACATGGGTTTCAATGGCTATCGCTCTTATTTTAACAATAGGGGGTTAGGATTTCGAATATAGGGGATCGTCCCTAAGAATCCACCATTCCTTAACTTGGTGAAAATGTAGATTTGGCAATATAAAATCCATATATTGTTATTACAATACAAATATACTACGTGCGTTCTCGCGGTTACAGTGTTAATATATTAGGGGAACATGACGTCACGTATCTCTTAAACGTGAACTAATATTTAAAAAAAAACGTTTATTTTCGATTTAAGCACACCTAAAATAGTAAGATTTAGTTGATTTTATTTCTGCAACATTTTAGCTGTTGTCCATCAGTGTTAGTGATAATAATGCAATTAACGGTAAAGCAATGTCCCATTTTTCACCCACTGGAGAAGTTAGTATTGTTTATCCACATCCTATTGACTCAGTAAGGCCACTATTTTACATTTTTGATCCAGTACATTTATTAAAATGTATTTTTACCAATTGGCTTAATCCTAAACCAAATCAGACATTTTGTTATCCTGATTTTGGGACTGGTAAATCCGAGGGTGAACCAAAAACTGCTTGGTTTTCAGTTATTAAAAAAATTTATGAACTTGAACAGGACAAATTTTTAAGACATGGTAACTCATTAACCTTAAAAGCTTTGTTTTTTTCATCTTTGTAGAGGCAAAATGTTAAGTTGGCTCTAAAGATTTTCAACCCTTTTGTAATAGAAGCCCTAAGAGGTTTTGGAAATCACTTACCCCATTCACAGGACACTGCAAATTTTATTGATATTATTTGGACATGGTGGAAAATTGTGAATGTAAAAACACCTCATAAAGGTAAACATCTACGAGACATACCAAGAACCAATAGTCAAGGACAAAATAGCCGAGTCTGTGCTGCACTTAAATCACGGAATTTCGGAGAGTTCAGTATAGACAAATTCTATGAACCTCCCGAGAATGAACCTGAAGAAGACCTTAACCCGGCTGAAACCCTATTTCCTAAAATTACTATAGAAAGTTGTGATATTGAAGCAGTAAAGAACGAAATGGTCATAATAACCTATTTAGGCGGATACTGCTGTTACATTGCTTTGAAAAAATTAAAGTGTGAAATTTGTAAATAAACCCTAGCTTATGATGAACCATGTATATAGTTGAAGACAATTACAATCTTATTAATAATCTAAATCGTGGGGGATTATTGTATCCTCGTGACTCAATAGTAGATATAGTTTCAACTGCATATTATTTTTAAGAAATTGATTCAAGATTTTGAAGATATTTTTTTGGATAATTTTAATAAAAAATCCTTTCTCTCTAATTTACTCATTAAACATCTTACAGACAAAAAACTTCTAGCTCCTCTTGGGGGATGTAATGAACATTCAGAAGTAACTATTGCAAGAATTATACTTAGTAGTATTTCAAATACATTAATAAGAAACTACTGTGGTAAAAAAAAATGATCGTATGGGTAAATAAGAAAAGAAAACTAAATACTCTTACTAAATAATTACCCATAAAGTGACATAATACTCCGATATATTGACATTTATTTAAAGAACAAATTACAGTGTCATACTTAGGCTCGTACTTAGGTATATCTAATGACAACACATGCACCACGCAATGCTCAAAGGAGCTCATAAAGACAAAAACCTCCTGTGATGAATTGCATATAGCTACTTATATAAATATATATTTTTATTTATAAGTTACTTACTATGTTATCTGAGGAGACAAAAATACTTCCCAACCCTAGCTGTTAACCTACGAACTGCCACTGATAGCAAATACAGGGTGTTCCGATGATCATGTTACAAAATTCTAGGGTAGATAAAACATACGAAAATAAGAAAAAAAGTTCATGTGAACATGGGTCCGGAAACGCTTCTTCAGGGAGCTAGGGCCCTTCGAAGATGACCTTCAAAAACTACTTTTCGTTTTATAGCTTCGGTACTACTGCAGCTATCGCAACCAATTTTGGGACATGAAATCTAGTTCGTAGGTTCATCAATTTGAGCCTTCCGGATTTTGTCACCTTTAACCAGGGGCGTACAAACCAAGGGGGTATTTGAGTAAATTTGACCCTACTCCTCTTAGGCTTTAATTTCTTACCATTTTTATATCCGATTCTGATTCTCCAATGCCTTTTACATAAAAAAGGTACTCTTAGTAAAAATCGCTATCTGTCACAGTTTCCTCCGAAAATGGCTAAATCCAATCAATAATAAATTATTGGTCTTAAACCAATTATTACGTTGAAATATGAAAATGAGGTTCAGTACAGATAGTTGTCAAAAATCTGTCAATAAAATATTGTATCGCCAGTGAATCATGGATTATACTTTCGCCGAATATGCCGATATGCTATTAATTTATGGCGAAGTTCATTGCAATGGAAGAGCCGCTTCAAGATTGTATCAGGAGCGGTTTCCTGAGAGGCGTGTACCTGCTTACACGCTATTCGAGAGGGTAAATCAGCGCATAAGGGAAACTGGCTCCGTGAAAATAACGAGACCAGATAATGGCGCTCAAAGAACTGTACGAACTCCAGAATTTGAGGAAGAGGTACTCCGACAATTCGAGGAAAATCCTAGTGTTAGTACCCGAGCTGTTGCAGAATCCATGAATGTAAGTCATGTACGTGTATGGGAGATTGTTAACGAACAACTTCTTCATCCTTACCATCGCCAAAAAGTACAGGAATTGAGACCAAATGATTATGCACCCCGCGTAGAGTTTTGCGAGTGGTTTCTTCAACAGTGTACACAAGAACCCCAATTTCCGAAATTTGTGCTTTTCTCTGATGAGGCTGTTTTTACGAGAGAAGGTATTTTTAATTCACGGAATAGCCATGTGTGGGCGGAGGAAAACCCTCATGCTCTTCAAATAAGAGGGTACCAACATCGATTCTCGGTGAACATGTGGGCTGGAATTATTGGAGAACGTCTAATTGGACCAATCATGTTGCCTCCTCGACTAACTGGGACGGTGTACCTCAATTTTTTAAGATACACCTTACCTGAGTTATTGGATGAGCTGTCCCTCGACATACGTCGGAATCTATGGTTCCAGCATGATGGAGCACCCGCTCATTTTGCACATGTCGTACGTGAGCACCTCGATGATCGTTTTAGAGGACGTTGGATTGGACGTGGAAGCGATGTCAACTGGCCAGCCCGGTCCCCAGATTTAACTCCTATGGATTTCTTTCTTTGGGGACATATGAAAAGCCTTGTATATGAAACTCCAGTTCAGTCGGAGGAAGATTTGGTGGCTAGGATTTCTGTTGCGGCTGAAATGATCCAAACCATGCCTGATGTTTTTACTGACGTCAATTTAAATATGCTACGTAGGTGTAATACATGTATTGAACGTGGTGGCAGGCATTTTCAACAATTGTTATTTTGAATTTATTTTGGTACGTACAGGGTCAGTCAACGACAGCGTTAGTAAATTCATCTTCAAGACAAAAATTTACTCTGCCTTATCCTTGACTCACTCGTTAAACCTGTTTAATTGTTTTTTTTTTGAAATATTTTGTATACGTTCCCTTTTACTTTTTATACCCCCAATTTCGAAAAGGCAATAAATCTCTCTAATCTAATTTATTTTCATTAAAGAAAAAGATTTGACTAACTTATAATGCTCACTATCTGTACTGAACCTCATTTTCATATTTCAACGTAATAATTGGTTTAAGACCAATAATTTATTATTGATTGGATTTAGCCATTTTCGGAGGAAACTGTGACAGATAGCGATTTTTACTAAGAGTACCTTTTTTATGTAAAAGGCATTGGAGAATCATAATCAGATATAAAAATGGTAAGAAATTAAAGCCTAAGAGGAGTAGGGTCAAATTTACTCAAATACCCCCTTGGTTTGTACGCCCCTGGTTAAAGGTGACAAAATCCGGAAGGCTCAAATTGATGAACCTACGAACTAGATTTCATGTCCCAAAATTGGTTGCGATAGCTGCAGTAGTACCGAAGCTATAAAACGAAAAGTAGTTTTTGAAGGTCATCTTCGAAGGGCCCTAGCTCCCTGAAGAAGCGTTTCCGGACCCATGTTCACATGAACTTTTTTTCTTATTTTCGTGTGTTTTATCTACCCTAGAATTTTGTAACATGATCATCGGAACACCCTGTATAGATTGGGGCCCGCTATATACTTGTAGCCGTGGACATTTTTCCAAATATATTAAGCTGTTCCCTATGAAAAAGGCCAATACCATAGCTGCGTTAAATAGGATCGAAAATGAACTATTACCACTATTTCCCGTGAAGTGTATTTTAAGTGACCATGGAAGCCAATTTACTTCCAAAAAATGGACGAAGCGGTTACGAGAATTACATGTTAAGCCCACTTCTATTATCAATCCGTCATGCCCGCTCAAACCCGGCTGAAAGGTACATGAAGGAAATAGGTCGAATGTTGCGTACCTATTGCCATACCAGTCACGGCGCATGGAACGCGGTCGTATCTAATGTGGAGGACACCCTAAATAGTATTCCCCACAGCAGCACTGGCTATGCACCCTTCGAAATACTAACCGGATGTAACCCATCGCAACTTCTCAACCGCGAAATCTCTAAGTACATACCCCGACAGGCAAATAGTCCCAATAGCGTAATTAGAGAGAAGGTACGACACAATCTTATACAAAATGCAATTAGGCGGCAAAGAAAACAAAGAAGAAGCGTCGTCGAATTTTATATAAATGATCTCGTGCTGCTCAAAACCAATACCGTATCCGACGCCGCTGAAGGAGTGGCGGCCAAATTTTGTCTCGCATACGAGGGGCCGTATAGAATAGTAGGAAAGCCATACCAATTTCAATATTGATTACATGATTGATGTAAATTATGTGGCTGAATATAAAATATTAGTAAAAGGCGTGACATGAAATATAAGTTAAAGAACCCAGAAACCCAAAAAATCAAGAGGATTTACAACACGGCGGACGTCATCCCTTATCGCTCTATGTGAGTTATTGATACACCACTATAACCATTTTTACACCGTCGCAGAAAGTCCGATAGCTAAAACCCGAAAATATCCCGGACTGATCCTCTAGTATGTTCCTTTTCATGCACCAGTGAACAACACATTCTGTGTCGTCCATTTAAAAAGAAAAAAAATAGAACAGTTACATTGTATCATTACTGTAACGAGTTTAGAAGAAAAAAAAATGTGGGATTTAGACGAATTTACCAATGAACTCGAAAACCAGTATGTTTTCGATTTCCTACAAATGGGCATGACGACCACCGTCATACATGACCCCATGCTGCGTGATTCGAGAAATCCGCCGTCCCCTACAGCAAACTACGAAGACCGCACGCCTATGGAGCTGAACGTTATTCGAAATTACCCAAAAATGAACCAACCAGGTATAGAGTTGATACAAACCAGTATTTTTCGGTAACAGGTACGTTACGTTCCAGTTCTAGGTTCATACCTGTTACAAATACCTATTATTTTTTACCTATTATTTATATAGGGTAGGGTAGCCAATTTTGAAATATAAAAAAAAATTTTAGGAAACATCACGTTCTAAATTAGGATAATAAAAAAATAATCTTGCAACGTTTAAGCCCCCTGCAACCAGTTACTGTTGTATGTAAAGACTCTCTTTAATAAAATTCCGTAAAAATATAAAAGCTGTATTACTGCACGCGACGGCTTTCCAAAAAAAAACTACCCACTTCTTCCCGTACCCTTGATACTTCCAAACCTCATAAAAATGAGTTTATATATACAAAACTAATTCTAAGCGTAATATGATACTTATATGGGATGGGCCTGAAGGCGCCAAACGTTACTTATCAATAATGTCTTTTGTAAATAATAAATAAGGTCAGTTCTACATGTACTAAATATTTATTATTAAAAAATATTAATAGCTTAAATAAAATAAGTAAATGCAATTTCTTTTCTTTGATATGTGCCGACTGCCGAGGTTAAAAAAAGGTAGTGGACACGTAGGTCCCAGGGAAAAATATGTAAAACTATAATTAATAAAACGCAAGAAAGTTAATTAAGTAATAGATTGGTCAATGAATTATAATAAAAAACATACGTGAAGTTACTGCTCTCCCTTTTTTACCAGCTCCGTTCAAGGGTTATACTTATATTCCCCATGTCATAAAATTAAGGTTTATGGGTTCCTAATGGGCCAAAGTCAATAAACATCTGGTATCAAAATACTTGAAAATACGTCTGGGCCAGCGTGAAGAAGGCAAAGGGTCTATTATGTTAAAAATACGTAAAATATTAAACAAAAAAAGCATTATTTCATTTATTTCTTAGAACTTAGAACTTGGATTAATGCCTGTCGGCCCTGTAAACGACAGTCAGTGGTGTATTGAATCTCAGTTTTGCTGGTATATTATTTTATGTGAAAGTCAGTCGGTGGTTGTAGTAAAAAATACACGCAATGAGTAAAAAATCCAGTTTTCTTTGGAATTTTTTCCATGCCATAGTTTATTATCTTTTAAATCATCCGTTTCAAATTTGAAAAAACATATGCTGAGGAAACATCCAACAATTCAATTAAATTTAAATGCAGAAAATGTAAAAATGAAAGGCATTAGTGCAGTTAGCGCTCCTGTTTTGGAACCTGATGGGAGCAGCGTCGCTATTGAAAATGTGGTAGAAAATTCGGCAGATTCTGATATCGCGGTAAGAAAAAATTTCTATATTTTGGTCATATGTTAGTAATATATTTTTTTTCCTGGAATTTAAATAAACTTACGCACATAGAATTTTCATTAAAATTAAAAGTAATAATAATAATAATAATAATAATAATATGTTTATTTTCAAAGTATTACAAATTATAACAAATTTACAACATAGAATAAAGAAAATATGAGAATGAAAATAAACAGATCACATTTGAAGTGGCATTTTCCACTTGTTGTGAGTAAAACAAAAAGTCCATTTTCCAGGTTTTTTGGTCATAATCGGGTAATGTCACAATTTAGTTTCACAAGACACATCCGGGAAAATACAGTCTTAGTTACACTTAGGCACTTATTAAACTTGATTTACATATCAACCATTTTTTATTGACCAGTGCCTGTTTTATTTATCGCACTACAATATTTACAGTCTATCAAAATTTTTACACTTCATAAACAACTAAAAATATATTTATTTAAACAAATTTTCAATTTCAAAAATTGACCTATAAATCCATTCATTTAGTAACTTTTTGTACATTTTGATCTTTTCAACGGTTCTAATGTGGGCAGGGATAATATTATATAGCTTAGGTGCCAGCGAGGTTATACTCTTAGTTGTTATCGCCTTGTTACACTTATGTATTTGGAATCTTTTGTTTACTATATTCCTAGTTCTGTGTTGATGAGTTGGATATTTTAGTGTTTCCTTTCCTTTAAAAATTCTAATGGCAATTTTTTGACAATATAATTGCCTTATGTTTAGAAGTTCGGACTCTCCAAATAGTTTTTCAGTTGAATACCCTATGTTTTTGTTGTAGATGACCTTTATTATCCATTTTTGTATTACGTTCAGCTTATTGATATTAAAATTATTTACCCCTCCCCATCCACACAGACCGTAGGTCAAGTGAGATTGCACAAGTGCATAATATAATGTTTTTAATTCCGACAGTCTCAAGTGTTCCCTGAGACATTTAAATCTGGATATCAAGTACCTCAGCTTGTTTATCACATTCTTTACCTGTAAGTCCCACCTTAAATGACGGTCGATTATAATCCCTAAATATTTTACCGACTTAGTAGCAGTAATTGTAACATTATCCGATATTTTTAATGTATTAATGTTAGGGAGTCCTGAAGTATATGAGCTAAAAGTAATAAAATGTGTTTTATCAGCATTCAAGGTAAGAGTATTTAAGTCAAACCAATCTTTCAACTTGAGAAAATCCTGTTTTGCCATATTTTCCGTCTCGGCCCATGATCTGCCTCTAATGAACAGAAAAGTATCGTCCGCGAAACTACCTATTTTACCCCCTGTATCCAGATCGAAGATGTCATTCATATACAAGATAAACAGCAATGGACCGAGGACGGTACCCTGAGGCACACCGTAATTTACGGTTTTTAATGTGCTTGTTTTTTTGCCTATTTTTACTGTTTGTTGTCTATCTGATAAATAACTTTTTAATAACTCAAGACAAGATCCCCTGATTCCATGCCGTTCCAATTTTATCAACAGTTTGGTGTGGCAAACTGTATCAAATGCTTTGGCAAGATCAACCATGATGCAAAGAGACGGTTCTTTATTATCTAGCGCTTCATAAATTTGCTTTGTTAAAAAAACTATAGCATCCTCAGTTGATCTACCAACGCGAAAACCAAATTGATTTTCAGAAAGCTGTTTGTATTTTTCGAGAAATTTGGTTATCCTATTTTTCAGTGCCATCTCAAAGACCTTTGCAATTGAAGAAATTAGAGTAATAGGCCTGTAGTTAACCATCTCAGTTTTATCACCACCCTTATACAATGGCCTAATTTCCCCTACTTTAAAGATTTTAGGAAAATATCCTTTTTCTATGCATTTATTAATTAAATAGCTCAGATGCGGGGAGATTATTTCAGAAATATGTTTAAGTGTCTCAGATCTAATTAAGTCACACCCCGGTGCTTTCTTAGGTTTGAGTTTTTGTATTAGGGAGTTTACTTCTGTGGTAGATGTAGAATTCAAAAACAGTGAGTTTATGTTTTTTGATCCATTTGGTAAATTCATATTTTTTGGTGGCACTATTTTGTTTGCATATTTCTCTCCAATTTCAGAGTAATGGATATTAAAGGCATTTGCTATTTGTTCAGGGTTATTACAAATTTCTCGATTTAACATTATTTCATTTATTTCTTGTTTCTGGTCTTTGTTTTCGGTGGTTAGGTTGTTTACCAACGTCCATAATTTTTTAGATGAATTTGAGATATGGTTTACTTGTTTTCCATAATATTCCCTCTTTGCCCTTCGTATCAGAGAAGTTAATTTGTTCTTATAAATTTTATATTTTCTTCGAGTTTCCTCATTTTGTGGATTTTTTAGACAAAGTGTGTACATTTTGTTTTTTGTTGCAACTGACCTTAAAATCCCCTTCGTCATCCAACACTTATTTGGTTTGTTTTGCATATTTATACTGACACTTTTTGTACACATTTTAACTACTGAGCTTATATTATTTACCAATATTTGCGAGGCCAAGTCTAGTTCATGATTAGAATAAAAGGAAATCCATAAATCTGGAGATTGCAATATACTTTTAACCCTATTGTAATCTGTATAATTTTTTAAAAATTTTGTATCTTTGGGTTGTTTTATTAGGATTTGGTTTTCGAATTCTATGAAGGCCATTATGGGATAATGATCTGTGAGATTGTACTGATATATTAGTGATGCAACTTTTATTTCATGTTTACCAGACTTTAAAAAAATGTGATCAATGCAAGACTTTTGTTGATTTCTCACCCTTGTTGGTTTATTTGTGTATGGTAAAAAACCATTTGCATAAAGGCAGTTTAGATATTCCTCGGAGATATTGTTTTGTTTAAGAATATCAATGTTTATGTCCCCAATCAAACAATGACAGTCCCCATCTGTAAACGTTCTAAGATAATCATCCAGGCTGTGGATAAATTCATTAGAGGCAGTTTCCTGGGACCTGTACAATGCTGAAACAAAAAAATTGGTTTGACCGATAGTAAGTTTGATCTTTATACACTTTGTTTGGCCCACGTTAATACAGTCAACTTTGTATTTCAAATCCGACCTGATAAGCACAGCTTAACTACAGGCCTATTACTCTAATTTCTT
Source organism: Polydrusus pterygomalis (assembly GCA_963969555.1). NCBI lineage: Eukaryota > Metazoa > Arthropoda > Insecta > Coleoptera > Curculionidae > Polydrusus > Polydrusus pterygomalis. The sequence continues at coordinate 24,912,754 of OZ018375.1, forward strand.
CAATTGCAAAGGTCTTTGAGATGGCACTGAAAAATAGGATAACCAAATTTCTCGAAAAATACAAACAGCTTTCTGAAAATCAATTTGGTTTTCGCGTTGGTAGATCAACTGAGGATGCTATAGTTTTTTTAACAAAGCAAATTTATGAAGCGCTAGATAATAAAGAACCGTCTCTTTGCATCATGGTTGATCTTGCCAAAGCATTTGATACAGTTTGCCACACCAAACTGTTGATAAAATTGGAACGGCATGGAATCAGGGGATCTTGTCTTGAGTTATTAAAACGTTATTTATCAGATAGACAACAAACAGTAAAAATAGGCAAAAAAACAAGCACATTAAAAACCGTAAATTACGGTGTGCCTCAGGGTACCGTCCTCGGTCCATTGCTGTTTACCTTGTATATGAATGACATCTTCGATCTGGATACAGGGGGTAAAATAGGTAGTTTCGCGGACGATACTTTTCTGTTCACGTTAATACAGTCAACTTTGTATTTCAAATCCGACCTGATAAGCACAGCTGTTCCATCGTTTTTATTAATTCTACTGTTATTGTAATGAAAATCATAGTTTGGAATCCCAAAGATTTCTTTGTCATGAATTATAAATGTCTCAGTTAGAACAATAATATCAAAACTGTCGTTTAGATTTTCTATAAATACTAAAAGTTCATCTAAGTTTTTTGTTATACTACATATGTTTATGTGAAATATCTTAAAGGAGGATTTAAAGTCTTTTATCTTAGTTTTATAATCTGTTAAGTCTGAGACCTCATAGGTATTATGAATAAAAGGTTTATAGCTTTGAATGTATGGGTTCATGTTTTCTTTTTTTTCTATTTAAAGTCCAAAAACCACAGAGGAAGTCAGAAATACACTTGCAAAAAACAGGTATCACAACAATACGAATCTAAAACTTTGGAACTAATTCATACAATTTATGTAGAATAGAAATAAGAAAAAGAAAAAAAAAAAAGAAAATGTTTACTAATCCAAAATTTAAATAGTTTGAAACTAAAAGTACTATATTACAATATAAAAGGCTATTGCTTTCCAGTCTTATTTGCTGTTCTATCTTGATTCTGATGGTAGTTACTTGTAGAGCCAGATCTAGTTTTCCTGCTTGTTGGAGTTTGAGAAGATGAGATTTGATTTAGAAGCTTTGGTTTATTTTTTGGATCAGTACAGTCTTCTTTTAGAGATTTTTTGATTAATTCCTTCTCCTTAGTTTTTTCTCTTTCGGAGAGAAGGTTTGGAAGGATTTCTTCGTCTTCACTTTCAAATTCAAATTGATTGTTTGTCGGTGTCGGTGTCGGTGTAGCTGGAGCACTTGTGTTGGGAAACAGTATACTTTTATCGACAATTGGTTCCAAAAATGTAATTTTGTTTAGGTTTTTCAGGATATCGACCGTATACTCGTCGTTTCCAATAACAAGTTTTGAATTTAATATTTTAGCTGGAAACTCTTTTTCCTTAGCTATTTTTAAAAAATCATAAAGAATTTTGTTTTCAGCCCTTTTTTCTGGTGTCAAGTCTTGTGCAATACTAATTTTGCTACCCTTCAATTTGTTTGCATTTTTGAGAACCTCCCGAACAGTATATTCTCTGATGAATTTTACCAGAATTGGTCGCTTTCCACTGTTTTTTCTGCCGATTCTATAGAAACAATCTAAATAATTTTTTTCGATTTTTATTTGTAATTTGTTGTTTAAAACGTCCAGCACAATTTCTTCCAGGGACTTAGGTTCTGGTTCCAAAATCCCAAAAATTAAAATGTTTTTCTTTTTAAGTAATACTTCGTGCATTAGAAGTCTCTGCTGAAGTTTTTCATTTTTTGCCTCCAGGGTCTCCACAGTGCTTTTTAATAAATCAATCTCTTCCTTGTAGTTTGCAACATCCTGTTTTATATCCGAAACATCCTGACTTGTCTTTTTTAACAGCTCAAAAATCTGTTCATTCGTTATATTGCCTTTGCTACCCATTTAATTAAAATATTCCCAATAAATCTGGTCGAATCGTTGTATCGTAGGCCCAGTACGTTGAAATTCTTATCAGCTACGTGCCTTTAGCATTGTTAATTTCTGAGGAAATCTCGATAATAATAAACAAACACAATATTTTATAGAAGTACAAGTTATGTGATATTTTAAATATGTAAACAGGTACTGTTTTTTCTCCGCTACAATACTGTACCACTTTTTTGTATAACTTTAGACTTTCAGACACTAAAAACTTACAATTTATAGGAGCAGCCAAAAATGTACACACACCACACCACACAAACTCGTCTATATTCAAATCAATTCAATTCAATCAAGAGAAAGAACAAATATTTCAAAATTATGACTAGTATAGTATATTTACCAGCTAAGAATGTAATGTATGTAATTATTAATCTTTTAAAATCCGCGTACGATAGGTATATTGCCGTTTGGTATCGACATTTAAAAACATGTCAAGTCATTTTCTGTCTTTTTAGGGCACTTCGAGTGTTCCTGCCGAAGACAAATCTCAAATACAACCACCTACAAGTAATGTGTTATGGGCCAGTGTCTAGAGCGTCTCGACACTGCCAAACATGAACTTAAAATTATCGATGTAAGAAAACAACTTTCCACTTTAATACTTCTATTTTGGACCTTCCGTTTTACACCTTTTTAAATTTGAGAAAACGACTAAAATGTAACAATTCTCAACGTTAACTAACTTTTCTTAAATCTATATTCTTACTTGCTAAACTATTCAAAATCAAAAACGACCATTCATTGGTTCCCACTACCAAAAATGGGCGGTACAAAAATAAGAACCAACCAATAATTATTAAGAAATTTTGGCATAGGCCATAACCAAATTATAAATTATAAAATTACATTAGCATAACTACAGTCTGCAGATCTTAAGGGATTAAAATAAATTTTAAGAAGGGAATTACCGTAATAAAAATAAGGTATATTTATTGTATTTTAAGAATTTAGAAATTTGTAGATTGTCTAGACGAAGATAATATAATTGAAAGAGGATATTTAGAAAAATATAATAGGTGTATAATTAAGAAATGGTTATTGGAAATTTGGAAGATGAATAATATTTATATTGTGTCTGCAGTCTGTCGCTAATAGAAATAAACTAACAATCTTAAAAACTAAACAATACCGTTGGAATATACGAGGGGATTACAACACCTTCCCCCTTAAGAAGAGATTTTATGTATTGTCAATGGAATAAAATCTCTAAGGTTATTAAAAACAACTAATTGTTTAGCAAATTTTAAACTAATGTTAAACTTAAAATAGTAATGCTTCTGTATATTAAAAAAAATTAATAAAAGTTTATTAAAAGTAACTAAATCCTTAACAAATATAAAGTAATGGTACACTTAAAATAGTAATATGTATATTTAAAAAATTTTAATTTATCTGAGTGATCGCCTCGTGGGTACATACCCAATGCCTTTGCGTTGAGGGATTTCTACTCTAACATTTTCTTCCTCAGAGTCTTCGGCATTTTCCGAGGTTCTACTCATACCACCACTATAACGAGCAACATATCTATTTCTATTTACAGAGGATGGTTCTACAGTTTGATTTACTCTTATGCATAAGTTAGGTATTAAACCACAACAGGAAGTTTTAGAACAACATTTTTTATATATCTTATATAAGACAAAGAAAATTAATATTACAGCAATTATATAGGCTAACGATGAACCAGAAAAATTATATGCACTTGTTACAGTATGTTTTTCCAGATCGTCTGCTAGTTTTTCGATATCACTTAGCTTATGACTAGCAACGTTTAATTCGGGAATATGTTTACTTAGAGTTTTGTAGTGTTCACTGAACAATATTTCCGTAATATTTATTTTAGTTTCTTTAAATTTTTCACAACACTCGTCAACTATTTCTAGGGGGGGTATAAATTCACTTAACATTTTTGATTGGAATAAATTATCATGAGGTACAAGCATGGTTGATGCACTATAAGCCTTACATTGTTAACCAAGGGTGACACTACCACAATTTTTTAACGTTATATCAATTGGTTTATTGTCCTTTCTACAAGAAATAGTTAAAGTTTCTGGATAGGGTACTGCAAATAACCAGGTGTTGCTGGTCAATAATTGAAGAAAAATGCCTCTATTTGAATTAATAATACGTTTATCGCAATTTTCTGGTATTTTGGTGGTAACTTGTAATAATTTTACTTCGCAACTATCTACAAGGTGTGCAAGAGATACAGGTTTTTGCTGTTTGCAAATAATTTTGTTTTCTATTAATTTTAAACAAGATGTGTATTCAATATCAGAAAATTGTACAAATTGTTGCTTAGTTTCGTCAATTGCAATAAACTTTGAAGAAGGTTGAATTAGAACAAATTGGTTCGAAGTTATTAGTTTAGGAAAAGGTAATATCTTATAGAGATAAAATAGCTGTGTTTCCACTAGCGGTACGTTTATGATATATACTAAACGTTTATTTTCAAAAAAAACTTGTAAGTCAATTATATTAAGTAAAATGTTTGCGTTTGCGGTATCTAGAGGTACTGGAAAGTCTAATCCATGAGGGAGAGATTCGGTTACTAATTTTAGTTCTTTTATTAACTGAACGGGTGTGATAATAGCAGGATGTAATATGCCTCTTTTAGCAACAAGAATAGCGTTAGTGAGTGACATTATTTCTAGTTGAAGCTGATTTAAGATCATATTTGTAATCGTAATTTGTTCTTCTAGACTTGTTTTTAAATTTAGAAATTGTATGTCCTTTTGGTTTTTATCTAATTCGTTTACAATTTTTTTTATATTGTCCTTAAGAATGCTTTCATTGTAATCTAGGGTGCCTATTGTATTGTTAAAATTTATTAATGTCGATTGAACTATTTTTGCTTGTTCTTTCAAAAGGTGAAGTGTGGAGGCTTCATCTTTTGAAAATTCATTAATTTTTGTGTTATAATATTCTGCATCGTCATTATCCAAAATTCCAAATAAAATTTTTGATGTTTTACCTATAATGTCAAACCATCCTCTCTTATTTCTATTTATAATATTATGACCTACTAACTCATGCAGAACTTCTAATTCTTTACTAATTTTGTTGAAATTATATTTAGTTGATTTTATAAATGAATTACATATGTAATAATGATATTTCGCATTTTCATGACTACATAGTTCTAAAGATTTTTTATAATAGTTGCTTAAACTTAAAAATTTGTCGCTAAGATTTTCTATGTTTACAAATGTTATTATTTTCCATTTGTTATTGAAAAGTCGCATTTCTCCAAGTTTTTCAAAATAAATGCCAGGACTGTGTTCATAGTGCGTGACGTTATAATCTGGTTGCGCCAAAATTAATCTTAAAAATAGGATGTTAGCAAAAAGAAGAACCCTGAAATAAAAGAAAACAATTGTTAATTTGAATTGAAGTAATTAATTAAAAATTATATGTTAGGTAAAATCAAAATTTTATTAATATTTAATATATTATATTTTTTTTTGTTAGTCATAAAAGTATTTTAATCTATTTGCATGAACCGTTTGTTTATTTTTACCTTTTTGAATGATATAATTTACGTCAGAAATTTTATTTATTACTGTATATGGTCCTATCCATGATGAAGAGAGTTTTTTACTTCTGCCTCTATGGACAGACTCATCATAAAGTAGTACTTTGTCACCTATCTCAAAATTTCTAGAGTAGCTGTTCTTATCATAATTTCTTTTCGAAATAAGTTTGTTATGTAATAAAGTTTCCCTAGCTATTTGCCTAGAATATTGCAATTTTTGTTTTAAGTTTGCTACAAAATCATCGTATGAGTAAGTAGTTTTGATTGGTTGACTAATTGACGTAGGTAAACTAGGATTGTAACCGAATAAAAGTTCGAATGGCGTAAAATCCGTGGCTGTATGCGTACTTGTATTATAAGTGAATGTGGCGAAAGGAATCCAGTTATCCCAGTCTTCCTGTGAGTCTAATATAAAATGTCTTAAATATTCTTCCAGAACTCTATGTGATCGTTCTAATGCCCCATTTGATTCAGGATGGTAACTTGTGGTTTGAATTTTTTTTATTTTTAAAAGTTTACAAGTATTTTTAAAAAGTTCGCTTAAAAAATTTGTTCCTCGATCGGTAATTAAGTTTTCAGGTAATCCATATAAACAAATGATATTTTTTACGAAGTGGTCCGCCACAGTTGACGCTTCTTGATCTTTCATAGGAATATTAATATTAAATTTTGTTAAGTCGTCCTGAAAGGTAAGAATATATTTATTTCCTAATTCTGTTTCCGGTAATGGGCCAACTACATCAAGAAAACATCTTTCAAAAGGTTTAGATGCGGTTGTCGTAATTGTCATTGGCATTTTAGTTTTACGCGACAGTTTATTTTTTTGGCAAGATTCGCATTTTTTTATAAACTTTTTCACGTCTTTTTTCATACCTCTCCAATTATATAATTTTGCTAGTTTTTTATAGGTACGGGATACTCCTTGATGGCCTGCTAACGGAGAATTATGAAATTCCTCTAGTAACGTATTTTTCTCGGACTCTATAGGGTTAATTAAATTGTTATTATATATGGTTATTTCGACGTCTAGATTTTGAAAAAGGTATCTAAGCATTGGGTAAATAATTTCCCATTTCATTAAAGGATTGTAATGATATTTAATTAACGAAAGCTTAATTGTTGCATTACAGACTAGATGTCTTAAATTTAATAAACAAGACCAAATATTTTCATAACAGACATCGCTAAAGCTGTTTTCATTATCTATGAGCAAAAATATATTGGAATCTTCGCAATGATGAACAGAAGAAATATTGAGTTTTGAGTTATTATCGGTAATATTATTGAAACATTCCAAAAATTTATTGACTTGTTTGTTATTTTCTAGAATCTTGAATTTTTCTTTATTACAATTTTTAGGTATAAACATTACTAAGGGATCTATTTCATTTGTTTGAAAAAATGAAGTATTTTTTTCTTTTATTTTAGAGTTTAAAACTACGTTAGTTTTAAGATAGTTTTGAAATTCTGAATAGTTAGTTATTAGGTTTTTATTGACAGTGTTAATTACTCTACTTAACGCATCAGCGTTTGTATTTTTTTTTCCAGCTTTATAGATAACCTCGTAATTATACTCTTCGAGTTTTAGCCTAAAACGTGTTAAACGAGAACCAGGATCTTTAATATTAAATACATAGAGTAAAGGTTTGTGATCCGTAACAATTTTAAATTTTGTACCAAATACATATGGCCGAAAATGTTTTACTGCCCATACTATTGCTGCGAATTCTTTTTCTGTAGTAGAGTAATTTTGTTCAGCTTTATTTAAAGTTCGACTCGCGAATGCTATCGGTTGATCGCTATTAATTTTTCCTTGAGACAGAATGGCGCCTATTGCGTAATTACTAGCATCTGTAGTTATAATGAATTCTTTTGAAAAGTCGGGGTACTGTAGGACAGGAGGAGATACTATGCTTTCTTTAAGAGTTTGAAATGAAATGTTGCATTCATTATTCCATGTAAACTTTTCATCTTTTTTCAATAATATAGTCAAAGGTTTAGCGATTTTAGCAAAATCTTTGATGAATTTTCTATAGTAACCAACTAAACCTAAAAATGATTTTACGTCTTTTGGGGTTTTAGGTACTGGGAATTTTGTAACACAATCTACTTTTGCGGGGTCGGGTTTGATTCCGTTTTCGGTAATAATATGGCTTAAATATAGACATTCTTTTCGTAAAAATGAACATTTTGAAGGTTGAATTTTTAAATTATGTTGTCTAAATCTTTGAAATATTTCAGTTAATCTTTGTTGATGTTCTAATAAATTATTTGCATAAAGTACGATATCATCTAAATAAATAAAGCACTTTATACCATTAAGACCGCTTAAAACAGCGTTCATTAACCGTTGAAAAGTAGCCGGGGCCCCTTTCAGCCGGAATGGCATTCGGTTATAAATATAATGACCAGTTGACGTACTGAAAGCAGTTTTAAGTTTATCTTTTTCATCCATTTGAATTTGGTGAAAGCCACTGGCTAGGTCTAAGGTAGTAAAGTAATTAGCTTTTCCTAATTGGTCTAGAATATCTGTTATGTTAGGTAAAGGGAATGCGTCTGCGCCCGTCGTAATATCATTAATTTTTCTAAAATCTACACATACGCGATATTTGGGTTCACCTGAGGAATCATTTTTTTTTGGCACTACTAATAAGGGACTATTCCAAGGGCTGCATGAAGGTGAGATTATATTGTCTTTAAGCATTTGATCTGTTTGTTCTTTTATAATTTCGCGATGTTTAAAAGGTAGTCTGTAAGGTTTGATATTAATTGGTCCTTTAGTAGGATCTGTTGGTATGGTATGTTTAACAGTGTTTGTGCAGGAAAGCTTATCGCCATCTAAATGAAATATGTCACTAAAATTACAACAAGTTTCTAATAGTGAGTTAATTTCTTCTGTATTTAAACCTTCAAGATTTATTGCGTCTTTTAGTTTTTTTAAACGTTTAATATCGTTGGAATAATTTATGTCTACAATTTCACACTGATTAGAAGAAAAAGGCTCAACATTAACTCTTGGCATTGGAATTATTATATCCATGCTTGAAATATTTAAAATACTAACAAAACATTTATGATTTAGCACTTTTGTCAACGTAGACCCTAAATAAAGATTATCAGAAATCTGTTTTGATAATACGATTCCTTCCGTTTCTGAGATATTTGCTAAAGCAGGTATTGCTACTTCACATCTAGCAGGAATAACTACTGTAATTGCTTCAGACGGTAAAATTTTAAAATAAGAATCTTCAAAATAAACAATTTCTTTCTCGTAATCAATTTTAGCTTTATATTTTTGTAAAAAATCGCGACCTAGTAGCCCATCGTTTTTTATTGGAGTATGATCAGAGACAACGTGAAAAGGGTGTATTATGGTTTTATTGTTTTGTAATTGTATTGGAATAAAACAGGTGCCTAGAGTGTAAACTAGTTGTGAACTAATACCTTTTAATTCTATAATAGAGTTTTTATTTATTTTAAAGTCATTCCTTAAACTAGCGACTTTTAAAAGCGAAACATCAGCGCCCGTGTCTAATAAAAGTTGAACTTCAGAATTGTGTACTTCAGGAGAGTTTAATTTAATTATGTCTAACTGTTCACGATTTTCGGAAAATAGAACGGTTTTGCATGAAATATTTGATGTATTGACAGAATTGAGATTTTTGTTATTATTTGTAATTGGTGAATCGGGTGATATATCATTATTTTTGTTATCTAAACAGCTATAATGCTTGGCCATGTTTGGCTGTTGGCAACCAAGGCCGCTTATTCGTTTCCCAGTAGATTTTCTTGATTTGTAGAATATAAAGGTTTATAATTATTGACTGAATTGTCTTGAGTTGATACCTGTGTTGCAACCGTTTGTATTTGTGGTACAGAAGAATTATTTATAGTAGAATTTTGTTGTACAGGAAAATTTTGTTGGTCAGGAAAATTTTGTTGGTCGGGAAATCTTTTTTGTCTGTTTAAATGTTGATTAGAAAAATGTTCACGAGGGTAGTTTTGTTGATTACGATAATTTTGTGAATTAGAAAAATTATGTTGATTAGGAGGAGTTTGTTGATTAAAGGAAAATTGTTGAGTAGAGTTATTTTGATTTGTTAGATTATGATTAGCATAATTTTGTGGATTATGATAATTGGGTGAATGATAATTATTACGGTGGTTTGGAAATTGACGGTTAATATAATTATTTGGCGTGTGAGAAACATTCATTCGAAAATTATTTCGTCTATTGTTATAAATTGCACCATTATTATAATTTTGCTGAGGGTAAAAATGTTGATTATTATGCGAATTAAAATTACTGTTACTTAAGACATTTTGTTCAAAACTCTGAAGTTGTCTACATTGTGAAGTTAAATGATTATTTTTGTGACAAAACATGCATGAACTTTGATTGGAACCTACGTTAAAATTTCTATTTCTATATGTTTGAGTTAAATTAATGTTTCTAGGGTTTTGGTTATTTTTAAATCTGTCGTTTTGTTCGATATCCATTTCTACAGCTATTGTAATGGCCCTACCTAAGTCTTCGGTATTTTCTGCTATTATACGTATTTGAATTTTTTCGTCATTTAGACCTTTTCTAAAATTATTTACTAATACTGATTGTAAATTACTTATTAGTACGTTTGCTTCGTTCGTTTCATAATTTAAATTACAAGTTTCTTTGTATTTATTAAATAACCCTTGAACGCGATCTCCATATTCCTTTATACTTTCCCTAAACTGTTGTTTAATATTCATTAATAAATTTAGAAAATGAGAAGGTGGTCTTTTATCTGTAAACTGTTCTAATAAAAAATCTTTTATTTCATCCCAATTAGAAAATTCCTTATATTGAGTTACCTCTTGTGCTTTCCCTTTTATTTTAGTTGCAAAAATTAATTCTGCCAACGTTTCTTTTTGTGTTTCTTTCACAACCTTCATCATAGCATCGCAACTTTTTAAGAAAAAATTTAGTGAGTTAACGTCCCCATATCCATCAAAAGCATCAATTTGGTTTAAAATATCAATTGCGTTTTTATCTCCCATTTTTTTTTACCTATTAAAAATTAATATTACTTTAAATTATAATATTTTTATGTCGTTATTTGCAGTAACTATTCCGAATTATAACAATAAATATCTAAACTTAAAAACTAAAACAAGGATTTGCAAAAAAAAAAGTAGTGTCACATGGAAACAAAGAAAAGACTTACTTATTCATCCTCCGGTACTGCAATGACGTTTCCAGGTTTCCCAACGTCTTGGCTGCTCCCTGAAATCGGACTTGCACGTATGTGGTTTCTAGAATTAAGTGTCCAGTTTCTTAGTGGATTTCCTATAGGATTTGTTGCGTCTTGGCGCGCCTCCAAATAGCCTATTGACGTCCTTTTTTTTTGACTCCTCTGACTCCGCGAGCACTTGCTGCGTCTTAGCGCACCGTCAAAATAGCTCGTAGGGTTTTCCGCTGCCACCAATGTTATGGGCCAGTGTCTAGAGCGTCTCGACACTGCCAAACATGAACTTAAAATTATCGATGTAAGAAAACAACTTTCCACTTTAATACTTCTATTTTGGACCTTCCGTTTTACACCTTTTTAAATTTGAGAAAACGACTAAAATGTAACAATTCTCAACGTTAACTAACTTTTCTTAAATCTATATTCTTACTTGCTAAACTATTCAAAATCAAAAACGACCATTCATTGGTTCCCACTACCAAAAATGGGCGGTACAAAAATAAGAACCAACCAATAATTAAGAAATTTTGGCATAGGCCATAACCAAATTATAAATTATAAAATTACATTAGCATAACTACAGTCTGCAGATCTTAAGGGATTAAAATAAATTTTAAGAAGGGAATTACCGTAATAAAAATAAGGTATATTTATTGTATTTTAAGAATTTAGAAATTTGTAGATTGTCTAGACGAAGATAATATAATTGAAAGAGGATATTTAGAAAAATATAATAGGTGTATAATTAAGAAATGGTTATTGGAAATTTGGAAGATGAATAATATTTATATTGTGTCTGCAGTCTGTCGCTAATAGAAATAAACTAACAATCTTAAAAACTAAACAATACCGTTGGAATATACGAGGGGATTACAACAAATGTAAACTGGCAAATTGTTTCAATAAGAAACAAAATAGGAGCGGGTCGATCTGAAGTGAATAAAATAGATAATTACATACAAAAAAAAATAACGAATGCTGCAAAAAAAAATTGATCAAGAGTTACTTAAATTATTTTATTACGATTTTCAAGTAGTAGAAGACCATGGATTTATATCATTTGTGAAAGCCTTAAATCCTGCCTATGAATTGCCGAATCGTCAGACAATTTCGAAAACAATAATCCCGGGAATGTATGAAAAATGTTAATTTAATTTAATAAATATGTTAAATGATCAGAAGCCATATGTTTACATTACAACAGATTGTTGGACCTCTTTAAACAATGATAGTTTTATGGCTGTAACTGCACACTTTATTGATAACAGTTTTATCATGCAAACCGCTCTTTTAACATGTTCAGTTTTTTACGAATCCCATACCAGTGAAAATTTTGCAAAAAAGCTCTTAGCTATAGCGAAAGAATGGGACATAACTGAAAGAATAATACTTGCTGCTTCTGATAACGCAGCTAATATTAAAAGTGCAATCCAAAGTACAGGGTGGAAATTTTTCGGTTGCTATGCACATACCCTTAACCTTATAGTGCATGACGCTTTAAAAACATCAAATGCAAAAATAACGTTAGACAAAGTAAAAGCAACAGTAAGTCACTTTAAACGTAGCTCAAAAGCTAACAACAAACTCATAGAGATACAAAAAAATTCCGGTATAAATTTTCCAAAAAAGCTAGTTCAGGATGTAGTCACCAGATGGAATTCTACCTTTTATATGGTGGAAAGCTTTGTTGAGCTTGAAACCTCACTTCGTTCTACCATAGCTTTGTTGGATGTAGACCTACCAATTTTAACAACTGAAGAATGGCAGCTACTGAAAGAACTATGCAAGATTTTAAGGCCTTTCGAAAGTGCCACACGTGCCATAAGTGGCGAACAATTTTTGTCAGCTTCACTGGTGATAGTGTTGACTAATGGGTTGCAGGATAGTTGCGTAAAGCTTTTAAACAGTAGTCAGTTGTCTGAGCCATCACAAAATATTCTTAAAACATTAAATAATGGTCTAAATGAACGTATTGGAAACGTAGAATATAGTAACACCCTAGCCATGTGTACATTCCTAGACCCACGATTTAAAACATATCCATTTAAAAACTCGGATGCAGTGGAGAGAGTCAGAAAAAACATTATTGGTGCTTTATCTTCAATAATTCAATCCCAAAATCCAGAAAAACATACCGTAGATTCGGAACCAGAAACACAAAAATTAAAACCGGTGTCGTCAGAACCAGAGTTTTCTGTTTGGTCATCTTTGGATACCATATTATTAAATAGAAAAGAACAAGGCACAAAAAATACTACTTCAAGAGCTCTGATGGAACTTCAAAGATATATGGATGATGACGTACTTGAAAGGCACAATGACCCTTTAGAATGGTGGCGAAAAAATGCTTATATGTTTCCTAATTTAGCGAAATTAGTAAAACAAAAATGTTGTGCAACAGGAACTTCAGTACCATGCGAGAGACTTTTTTCAAAGGCAGGACTGTTATTGCATGAAAGACGTACTCGAATGAATGCAAAAAAAGTGCATCAACTTTTATTTTTGAATGTGAATTCAAAATTTGTTTAATTTTAATTTACTCTTTTATTTATGTTGGATTTTGCGCATGTTGTTTTGTAAGTTGTGTAAAAGCACGATGCCAAAGTTTATTATTTTCATTTTTAAGTGAAAAATGTTTATTTTATGTTTTGATATTTTTCATACTTATTTAGAGGTATTTACATGAGTGTTTGTGTCCGGATATTAAATTAAAATATTAGCTATTTATCAAGTTATCGTTTAATCATACCGTACATCGTCATTTTTGTTTAAAATAAAATATTTTTCAAATAAACATAAATTTGATCATAGAAAAATGTATAATGGTATCATAAAAATATATAATACCGAAAAATTAATATTAAAATAGCTAATAGATCTTAATTAACAATATAAATTATTAATTGCTATTAATTAATAAAATTTACTTATGTATGCTTTTTTGCCAGCAATAATTAAATATAAATACTAAACAAACACAAATAAATTAATCGCGGCAGAACCCGCAGAACGTGCATTTATCAGAAGTATAAAATGACAGCGTCACAGAGAAATTAATACTTAATTTACTAAATACTTATCCTATTATCCAATTCCTATTAAAATATCAAATACTCGAAAGATCGAGAGCCGAGCCGAGACCATACGGTCACTGGTGATTACCATAGACAATTTACCTTTAGATAACCAAACAATAATCACGAATGTGGCAGTTTTATGGCCTCGCGCATGTAAACAAAACTGGGAACTATTAGACATGCGCACTGCAACATTATCGTTTGACGAATAGGAAAATAGACAGGTCCGGGCTTTAAAATTTAAATTCTTGCTTATATGCCACCATCAAGGGTTTATTTTACCCCTATTTGGGCATAATACAATTATACAACGGCTGCAACTGCAACTAGTACCAGTCATTGTTTATATTACAATCCGAGTCACTAAAAGCACAAACACAATTCACTAACTAAACTACACAAAAACCAGAAATCCATAAATATTAAACACCAGTCCCACAATCCACGATAGCCGATCCGATAGCTGAAAACTTTAGAAAACTACAAGGAATCCGCAGAGAAGAGAAACCTTAAAACACAACAACAAAAATGGCGGCTGAGCCGGTTCTGGAGAGTATTCTTGAGCGGGTCGATTATTGTCGATAAAGTAGGACGGCCGATAACACGAGGTTTGTGCGCATCCACGAAGGTTCCCCGAATGAAGACAGCTGACCGACGAGTCATGCGCTCGGACGTATTTTTTCACCCATAAAACGTAACTTTTGTTTGCGCAGGAGATAAGCTGTAGGTATCTAAAGGTAAATTGTCTATGGTGATTACCGCTGTCAGCGCGTATTTTATATTTTACAGGGACGAAAAATACTGATGAGTATTTTACGTATTTTTGTAACCGGTGACAGAGGTTCCTCTGAACGGCCGACTGGCCCGGTCGGGACTTGTCGCATCGGCAGCGCTCGCTGGCCGTGCTTTTCTCGTTCGTACAGAAATCAGAAATACTCGTGCTGGACCTAGTATTTTCTAAAATTGATACTTGTGACGGACTGTTATGCTCCCCTACCTGTTACCAGGTACCTGTTACCAGTATTTTGTATCAACTCTACCCAGGTATTCCACTAACGGTCCCAAAGTCTCGAGAAACGACGGACTCGAAAGTAAACCCCAAGCCCGCTGAACTTTCCCCGACCATCGCAGAAAGTAGTAAAGCACTTTCGTAAAAGCATACCGTCGACATTCAACTGAAAAGGCGGAACCGGAAGAGAGCACAAAAGTGGCGTCGAAATTTCAGGAAGCCAACCTCCCCCAGTCAAGCCCTCAAAAGTGTTGGAAACCGTGTAGTCCCTAAATAAGTTTAGTACAATAGCGGTAAGTTAAAGTAGCGATGGTAAAGGTAACGACCGACGGTAATAGACATTGACATTTTTGGTTTCGGACTTCCCGGAAAGAATTAGTGACCATGTGAAGATAAAAATTTTAGTTTCATGGAAGAATATTAGTGTTAGTTAGGAAAAAAGTTTTAAAAAGATCCAGCTCTCCATATTCAAACTGAGAAATTTAAGAATCGTAAGAACTTTTTAAGGAAATGTGTTGTATAAATAAGTATTCGGTGTAATAAGTATAGGATATAAGTTAGATTAAGCGATGCAGTAGTAGAATAAGTCTTGTAAGTAATAGGTTAAATTAGTATTTAAGAGTATAGAGTATAACAAGTATAAGTAAGTTAGAATAAGTAAATAGTAGTAATATAATTAATAAGTCCTGTAAATATAAATGTAGTTAATACAGATAATACCTAATATAAATGCCTATTATTAATGTAAATATAAAATTAATCTGTCGTTCTTAGGGTGATTGGTTGGTTAAAGGCGGGGGTCGGGTTCGACGTGTGGCCCAAGCTTCTTACACTGCAGCCTTCTAGTTTATTGGGCGCCCCAGGCTTGCTAAAAACATTTGTTCCTTCTACGAGGTCCAGTAGTGTCAAATACTTCCGAAGATTTTGAAACTTTTATGGTTTAGCGCTTCGCAGCTATATATGATATTAGTGGCGGCACCGCAAAGTCTGCATTCAATAGGTTCATTATAGACTCCAATTCGTTGAAGGTGTTTTCTTAAGTGACAATGGCCTGTTACTAGGCTGGTCACTTGTTTTAGCTGGGTGCGCGTCAAGAGCAGCATTTCAGCTGATTGCTTCTTCGACGGCCTATCGATAATGGCCCGTGCGTGTGCCTGGCCAGGTGTACCGTTCCATCGAGATAGATGTTGTTTTTGCGCTCATGTGTCTAATGTTGTTTTAGTTGCCTTTTTTGATATTCCAAGAGCGGGTTCGAGGCTCCTGAAATTTTGAGCAGATCCGGTTCTTGCTAGTTCATCTGCTTTTTCGTTGCCTTTTATCCCTGAATGACCAGGAACCCATAGGAGTTCAACCTTGTTGTTTCTGGCTGCCAGGTCTTTTAGGTCGTTAAGGCGCTCCATTGTAATTTTTGATGTAAATCCGAAGGAGGCGAAAGCCTTAATGGCAGCTTGACTGTCTGATAGTCTTTTGGTCGTGGCTCTCTGATGATCTTTTGGTCGTGGTAGCCCTTTTTAAGATTCTTTTGTTCGTTCTTAGGGTGACAAAATATATGAGCATGCATGAGCATGAGTGTCGTTTGTAAAACTTGTGCTTCTCCAAATCTCTCAAATAAATTTGTTTAATGTGAGGGTTAAAGTTGTGTTTTTTGAAAGCAGTGTTTTTTAAAAATCCAAACCCCTCGGCCCGATATAGAACTTGGGTGCGGTTGGTAGGAACGTTAAAACCATAATAATGTTTAACTTAATCGTTTTCAGAAATGATTTGTTTCCAAATGCACGATTACAAAATTGGCAGTAGCAGCAGAAGTTGGTAATCTTTTAGCGACACAGTAAATTTAAGAATAAAATTAGTAATTGATTTGGAAAATGGCTCAATTGTAACATATTTTAAATTTATTGTTAGTTCATTCAAATCGTTTTAATTTATTTTTATTTGTTTACAGAAAACATGCACTTATGAGCATCGATGTGACCAATGCCTCGCTTATAAAAAGAGGCATGACCAAAACGTGCAAATCAACAAATCGAATGAATCAACTGTAAGTAGATATGTCTATTTTAAGAATTTAAGAAATTACATTTCATTCTTTAATGGATTGAGGCAATTTTTCTGTAGATATCAGAATAGTTGTCCAGTTCTACTGAATTGTTCCTTTCCCAAATAAATATTATAGTGGTCGGCAGTACAGAGTTGATGATAAATGGGCATTTTTCGACAGCACAGTTTCTGCAGTTCATCTTATTAGCATAATAGATACAAAAGCTATAAATAACATAAATTTATCGGTTGCAGCTTCTTCTACAAATGTTCGTTTATATACCGGGTGTCCGCGGAAGGTGGTTCGCCCTTATAACATTCTTGTTTTTCAAGATAATGTAATAAAATTTGGAGGAATTGTATATGACATAATAGAACATTATAGAACTATCGGTTTAACCACAAGTCACATAAACTTTCGATTTTTTAATGGGTCACCTAGTACAGTTGTATTCATAAAAAAAGCGTACACGAATTAGAATGAGAGAAAACCTTAACCAACCATATTTGCGTAAAACCGGCTTAACACATGTTAAAGGTTATTAAAAATTCAAAGCATTGGCGTTGGGCTTTAGTTCAATAGAATCACAATTTTTTTTTTTTATTTTTGTTATGTATTGTTGCTACACTTCAGCTATTTTAGTTGTCCGCAAATAAATAAAATATATTTTTAAGAAACAACTTATTTATTACTTAGACAAGCAAGTAAATAGTAGTAGGTCGATTGATTTGACCGGTATGCCGACTATATATACAGTGTGTTTTTGGAGGGGGAAAAAGACGCTACAAAAGCGCGGGCTAACCTAAAGCAAATATACAAAATATACAACAATTTTATGATACTATATTTTAACAGTTTTATAAAAATTACAATAGAAACAAAAAACGTTTAACAAGAATACATGAAATTTAATATTTGGTTATATATCCCTGTTTTTCTATTAAGCCAGTCGATTCGGAATTGACTGAATTATATTTAATATTATATTTGGATCAAGCTCTTTCCAGCACGCATGTATTATTTCTCTTCTTTACCTTCGGAACTTTGTGGCCATAAAGTACGTCTTATGAAGGTACATAAAAGTACCTAGTACATACTTAACACGTATTATGTACATACGTACTTTTTCCACCAAAATGTAGGTTCGATGTACGTACATATTATACGTCTTTTGTATGTTTGTAATAAGACATAAAATGTACATACATTTTCCGCTTTATTAAAAACGCAATAGTGGAAAGTTCAGTGAGCAAAGCGTATTTATCCGGCTTAAAAAAGCAGGAATAGATGCTCATATGGAATTTAAAAAATGCAAATAAATTTAGTTCAAGCATACATATTATGTATGCATGTTTCGGTCCAGATGGTATCATCCAAAAATAAAATAAAATAAAATAATTTTTAAAACACTTTATTCCTAAAATTAATAATATAGTATTTATTTATTTTTATTAGCCATTCTATCCTTGGCTCTTCTTAGCCATACACTGATTGATTCTTTTTTTGTTTGTTTGGTGATATATTAGCTTTTTCAGCAGATGCTAAAAAAAATAAGGATAAGGATATAAAAACATTTGTGGGTACTCAAAAAATCATGTTTCGTTCTTTTTCCTAGCCAACTGTACAGACTGGCTAATTCATTTGTCATTATGTGACTTAGCACTCTCTTAACAAACATAGTTAAAAGTTCTGTCACCTAATAGGAGTAACAAAGGAGGTGATCTTTATTATTTTATTTTGGTTTCAGCAAAAGCTAGTTGCGCTAAACTAACATAGCTCCTTTAATACCTACATATAGCAGAGTGATCCAAAAAAACTGGTACTCAGTTAGTAGCAGTATATATAGAATATTCCTTAGATCAAAATAGGCAATTTTATTTTAATCTAATCAAGATATAGGATATTGAAAATAAAATTTTCTTTTTAAGCAAATATAGGTAAAAATTTGCAAAATATTTTATCGGTTTTACCATATCTAAAATTTAACAAAATAAATGAATTGAAATTTCTCGCCTCAAAAAACCCTAATATTACTAGAGTCTATTCAGCGAGTAAACCTGCAAGATGGCCGACATGTCATATGACAAAAGTCATTGAAAATGCAAAAATTTATTTTATTTAGCTGGAATATGACATGTCGGCCATCTTGCAGGTTTACTGAGTGAGTCGACTATAAGTGTGCAGTTACTTGATTTTTTTTATAAAAAACAAATATACAGGGTGTCCGGAAAATACGTGTACAACGTTTGACGACAGACTCCTGACGTCAAAATAGGTCGATCTAAGCCGATATAGTTATATCCAAAATTGTCTCGTTTAGCCGGTAGAGGGCGTCAAAAATTTGTAAAAATATTGGTGTTTCCTAAATTACATGAAAACCTGCTAATCGATTTTAATGATTTTTAGTATGTAGACTAATACTATAAAATTACGTTTTCTAGTAGTATAGTCATCTGCTATAAATAAGTAGAAGTGTTATAAAAGTGATATAATACGTCAACATTTCTCCTCATTTTTTATATGAACGGCGTTATGACAACCCAAATATTTTTGTAGAGTGACTGGAAGTATTTGGAAGCTATTTTACCTCTTTAATTTTTTTCGTTGAATGAGCTGTAAATATTTACAATATTTAGTATTATTAGTAATAATATTAAAATCAAATTACCTGTAACAATAATTTTTTAAGTGACCTTGTTGCTATGGCATTTAATAATTTGACAATTATTGACAAATTGTCACTAGTCTATGAAATTTACTCAAGTATACGAACAACATTCTTGAATTACAAGTTCATTTTACCATTAAAAATGGAAAATTATACGAACTCTGAGAAGGTTGACATGCTCCTGGTATACGGGTTTTGTCAAGGAAATGGGCGTCAGAGTGTTAGGGTTTACATGGAGAGGTTTCCTAACCGTTGAATACCAAACCACCAAACATTTGCCAATATCGAGCGTCATCTTCGGGAAACGGGCAGCTTTGAGAAAAAATTTGAAGGCAGGGGTCGTATGCGAACAACCCGAACTGTGGAAACAGAAGAGATGATTCTGGAAAGAGTTGAAGAAGAACCAAGTACCAGTACCCGTCGCTTAGAACGTGAGTTACATGTTCCTAAAACGATTGTCAATGAGGTTCTAAAAGAACAGTTGTTACATCCTTATCACGTGCAAAAAGTCCAGGAACTTTTACCGACTGGTCCCCCCATGCGGCTTACATTTTGTCAAATTATTAGAAACAAAAGAATCCGTGATCCAAATTTTTGTTGAACAATTATGTTTACTGACAAGGCGTGCTTTACAAGATCTGGAGTAACCAATCTGCACAACGAACATATTTATTCCGATGAAAATCCACATGCCATTAAAGTTGCACATCATCAGCATCAATTTAAATTAAATATTTGGGCAGGTATTATTGATCGCTACCTTATTGGTCCAATTGTTATTCCAGACAGGTTAGATGGAAATATTTATTTAAATTTTTTGCAAGACACATTACCAATTCTTCTGGATAATTTGCCCCTTTAACTTAGGAGGGAAATGTGGTATATGCATGATGGTGCCCCGCCCCATTTTGCCGTTGCCGTTCGGCAATACTTACATCATCAATATCCCAACCGATGGATTGGAAGGGGCACTGATGCACCAGTAAAATAGCCACCACGTTCTCCTGAGTTAAATATGTGTGACTTCTTTTTGTGGGGCGCTATTAAAACAGAAGTTTACAAGACTCCGGTAAACACACGCGATGATTTATTGTAGCGGATTTTAAATGCAGGCAACCATTTTAATAACCCCGAGGCATTAGATAGGGTCCAATATCATTTTTTAAGGAGTGTTAATAAGTGTATTCAGTAAGATGGCGGTCATTTTACACATTTGCTTAAGTAATGTTTTTGTTTTACTTAGTTTCTTACAATACATACTTTCAACTTTGTTGTACTTTGTTTTATTTTTATTGTTAATAATTGATGTATGCAGGTAATTGTAAATATTTTCTTCTAGCAAAACAGCTCATTCAACGAAAAATATTAAAGAGCTAAAATAGCTTCCAAATACATCCAGTCACTCTACAAAAATATCTGGGTTGTCATAACGCCGTTCATATAAAAAATGAGGAGAAATGTAGACATATTATATCACTTTTATAACACTTCCACTTATTTACAGCCGGTGACTATACTACTAGAAAACGTCATTTTATAGTATTAGTCTACATACTAAAAATCATTAAAATCGATTAGCAGGTTTTCGCATAATTTAGGAAAAAACAATATTTTTACAAATTTTTGACGCCCTCTACCGGCTAAACGAAACAATTTTGGATATAACTAAGTCGGCTTAGATCGACCTATTTTCACGTCAGGAGTCTGTCGTCAAACGTTGTACATGAATTTTCCGGACACCCTGTATAAATTTTCAATATAATACCTTGTATCTCCGTTAATATTAACTTTTGGAATAACCTTACTTAAAACCGATTGTTGCCATAAAGACTTAAGTCTAATTTCCACATTATATTTATTTTATATACCCGACGCGTTTCGCTACACTGTAGCACATAATATATAGCTACGCAATAGCTATAGGTATATTCTGTGACTGTAGCTATATAATGGGATTTTTACAATCGAATGAGGTACTATAATTTTATACAAATTTTTAAACAAACCTTTAAAAACTTTTTATTATTTTATTTATTATTTATATCTTTTTATTATTTTAAAGCCAAGCTTTAAAAGGCCATAAACTTAATTTGTTGGAAAGTTTGGAAATTAACAGTCATAAAAACACGGGTCTGCTTTTGAATTACCAAACAGATTTGAATAAATAATATATATTTATTAAAAATTAATAAATGGCCCTTATTAAACCTTTTCAATAATTGGCCATATTCTAAAAACTACTCTGTGGGTGGGTATTCCCTTAATATAATTATTTGTTTAAGAAAAAAATAATTTGTATATAAATATTTAGGTAAAATTATAGTACCTCACTCAATTGTAAAAATCCCTTGATAAAGCTACAGTGTAGCGAAACGCATCGGGTATATAAAATAAATATCATGTGCAAATTAGACTGAATTGCAACAATTAATTGTAATGAATTTCCATCAAGTAAAAGATCACTATTCACAGTTTAATTAAATCCCATTATTTTTGGTTAACTTTGTATAAAATTGTCACATTTTTCCCATAATAATTAATACCAGTTATCTGATTATGTCAAAGATAACTAATTATTATATGATATAATAAAATAGCTGCTTTTACTTACTGCTTTAGTATAAGCTCCTTCGCTATTAAAAAAAAAATGTTAAAATTTGTAAATTGTCCCCTTGTATTGAGTGGTCAATAAAATTCTTTTAGAACAGTCTCCCCACAATCACCTGCTTGTGTCTTTTTGGTTTGGGATTGTTCTAAATCGCCTATTCGTGATTTTATTAAATGCTGTTGCCTTAGTATTTCCTATAAGAATTTTGTTACATGAGGGCAGCAATTACACGTATCACTTTTTGTAGTGTCTCGTAATGGTGTGTGGTGTTGTACATTGCTTGTTTGATATGCTAAAAAATAAATTCAATCTTAACACCTCACAGTAAAATTAGAGTTCCCTGAGTCATGGCGTAAACGTCAAAGATGGCGTTCTCACCCCAATGCACTTTAAACTGTAAATTAGGGGAACACAAACTAGACCGATAAACTAGCGTTTTCTTGTTTTTTTTTGTATACACTCATTATCACGCTTTTTTTAGAAATAATTATTTTTGTAATTTACTATTTTTAATGTAAATTAAAGGCTAAAAGACCTAGCGATAGACTTTTAGACTTGTGTCTAATAAACATGTGCTAATAGGTCGCGATTGAAATACAAAATAGCAAAGCGTACCAGCCACGATCGATTATGGTAACTGATAAGAAATGGATTGCGCCACTTAACCCTTCAGGACACGGGTGAAATTTTAACCCATAAAAGTACGGCTCGGGTCTGACAGACCCAAAAGAATAATTAAAATATACTTTTAACTAAAAAAATTTATTAAACAAAATATTATTTTCATATAACTAAATGAATATTTTACTATCTATTTTTAATCAAAAAACCGAAGTTTTAATTTCTGAACATATCAACAATAATAAAAAAATAAAATAACTTTTTTTGGTCGATAAATTTTAAATAGCCTGTAGAAATTTTACAATTCAAATTTCGTCAGCACACTCATGACATACATATCTAGAATATTCTAAGCAAATATATTTTTTACAAATTTTTCATTAAAAACGCGTTTTGCGATCTTTACAAAAATTACAACGACCTCTTTTATTACATGTTCTTTCATCTGCATCGGAATCATCAGATTCTTCAATACCGAATTCCTCGTCTGTAGGCACCTCATCATACAACTTCTGCAGCTAATTAATATTTTTTGTGTAGGGATCTGACATTTTTATATCTAAAATGATACTATTTTAACTATTTGCGTTCACATTTTTCAACAAAAAAAACTTACCAGAAAGAACGGGTTGGGTCTGTCGGGACGAAACACGCGATAACACCTAAACGAAATATTGCATATTACTGATGTACACAATGAATTATATAGTCCGACACGGAGAAGAGGTACCCAGACGGGTGAAGCCGGCCGAAGTCGCATTCACCCTGTATGTCACATGGCAAAAAGCTTTGGGCCCGTGAGACCCGACCCGTGTACTGGAGGGTTAAGGAGTACATAACTTTTCGGAAAAATATACAGGATGGAAATGCAAATATTGATTTTAAAGCCGAGTTCAAATTTTACCAACACTAACACACTTCTAATAATCATGAAATAAACCTTTCAAAATAAAAATTTCAGCAAGGTTTGAACATATTTAAATCACCTCAATAATGTCAATGTATGACTTTATTTAAATATGTAAAACAAATTTTTTTGTGTTTTATAAATGTCATTATAATTCATTTAAAAAAATAAACAAATTTATTGTCGTTAAATTGGTGTAATAAATGTGCGTATTAGGGTGCGTATGTTGGTGTGGTCGTATATTATTTTGAGATATCGATTTTTATAAAATTACACAAAAATAATATTTTAACTTTCCATCCCTGTGGCAAATTTAAGGACACCCTGTATATACCTGACATTTTTGATTAATACAAATTATTTTAGGTACAACCATGTATTAGACAACGGACTAGCACGTCGTCATTTATTCTGGACAACAAGGAGGCAAATGCCTTTCAAAAAAAAGATGTGTCGAATATTCCTAGATTTAGGAAAACTATGAATCCGAAACTAACTGAGGCAAAGGTAATTACTAATATAGATATTAATAATAATTATTGGGGGTATCAAAAACCTAGAGCTTAAGTAGAGAAACATATCATTTGTTTGTAATATTATTTCAATTTATATTTTTTTTCAGTTCTTTAATTTCCCTCTTTCTTTTCCTTTCACACGTAGTTAAGAATTGTCTACCCACCAAGGAAACACAAAACTTTTATTAAATCAGAAAATATTCTTTTTCATGAAAATAGGCTAAAAATTAAAAAGGGCAAAGTCTCGGTCTCGAAACTGTATAATAACATATAAATAGGGTTGGGTTACACGTGTTTTGCTCTTTCGAGCATGCGGTTCTAAATTAAAAAATACACCCACTATGTACATTTAGATGTAATATAAACAAAACAAAATGTTAGAGAGTAGTCAGTACTGAAAGAAAGCATATCACCAATAAGTCTTATTTACCACACTATGTCCCTTCTGAACCTTCTTCATTTATTACATATTTGGCCGCAACAACTTTGTACGGTCATATTAGTATGTCACAAGCATTACCTTATGGCGGTTTTAAATGTCTATTGGAACGCGAACAACATGCTTGCCAACCTATAACCGATTTCGCGTAGATTTATTTGTGTTTTCTAGTTTTTATACAAAATTTAAAGAAAATCAGTATCGACTTGATATTCTATAGGTAATAATTGACATATTTAATCAAGGAATTTCATAACTTATTTTAGGAGAATTGTATAGCGAAAAATATCGGATAAGATTTTTTTTAACATTATTATGTCATTGTCACTCATTGTTCTTTCACTATACAGGGTGTTTTTTAAGGTCGACGAGCGGCCATATCTCGGAAACTACAAGGCATAGAAACTCAGGAAAAGAAAAATGGTAATTAAAGTGGCCATGAGAAAATTCTGGAAATAATTTTTAAGTTCAGCATTTTGCCGCAAGAGGGCGTAATTGAAAAGTAAATTTTAAAATTTTACATAACTCCGAAAATTCCACATTAAGGTATATGTTTGATAACACCATTTTAAAGCTTGGACAATTATGCATCATTTTGGTCTTATTCTCATTGGCGTACCGACTTTAATAAGAGTGGGGGAAGCTGTTGAAAGTGTAATAATTTAAATCGCTGTAACTTATAAACGACTTATCCGATTTTAGCAAACTAAAGACTGTTTGGAAGAGAAATGTATGCACTTTCACCAATCGAACTTAGTTGTCCATAATAGTTCTAAAAAAAAAATCTAGTGGGCGCAATTTGCAATAACAATACATTTTTAGATTTTACTCCGAAAAAATAAATCATACGGTATAATTATGATACCATAATCGAAAAGTAGATGAAATTTGCTAGAAAAAATATTAAAACCGCAGCTCGATATCTGCGTTCGTTTCAGAGTTATTGCCAAAACAATAATTTTTAATACAAATTGCGCCCTCTAGCAATTTTATTTGAAACTATATTGTACCACTGGATACGGCAATTGAAGGTTCTTTCAAACAAGCTTAAATTTAGTAAAATCGGTTAAGTCGTTTAGAAGTTACAGGGATTTTAATGTTTACACTTTCACTTGATAAGAGTGGGAGAATCTATTGAAAGTGTAAACATTAAAATCGCTGTAACTTCTAAACGACTTATCCGATTTTACTAAATTTAAGCTTGTTTGGAAGAACCTTCAATTGTCGTATCCAATGGTACAATATAGTTTCAAATAAAATTGCTAGAGGGCGCAATTTGTATTAAAAATTATTGTTTTGGCAATAACTAACTAATATTTTTTCTAGCAAATTTCATCTACTTTTCGATTATGGTATCATAATTATACCATATGATTTATTTTTTCGGAGTAAAATCTTATGGTATCATAATTATACCATATGATTTATTTTTTCGGAGTAAAATCAAAAAATGTATTGTTATTGCAAATTGCGCCCTCTAGCATTTTTTTTGAGAACTATTATGGACAACTAAGTTCGTCGGTAAAAATGCATACATTTCTCTTCCAAACAGTCTTTAGTTTGCTAAAATCGGATAAGTCGTTTATAAGTTACAGCGATTTAAATGATTACACTTTCAACAGCTTCCCCCACTCTTATTAAAGTCGGTACGCCAATGAGAATAAGATCAAAATGATGCATAATTGTCCAAGCTTTAAAATGGTGTTATCAAACATATACCTTAATGTGGAATTTTCGGAGTTATGTAAAATTTTAAAATTTACTTTTCAATTACGCCCTCTTGCGGCAAAATGCGGAACTTAAAAATTATTTCCATGGCCACTTTAATTATCATTTTTATTTTCCTGAGTTTTTATGCCCAGTAGTTTCCGAGATATGGCCGCTCGTCGACCTTAAAAAAACACCCTGTACAATTCTCCCAAAATTAGCAATGAAATATATTGATATTTTTGTAATATATCAGATACTACCTAAATAATGTACCGACGATATTGATTTTTTTTAAATGTTAGTTACTAAATTAATAAACCCAAAAAATCAACGCGAAATAAGTTATAGGTTGGCAATAGATTGAATGACGTTGAGAAGTATGAATCAGTTTTTATAATTGTGTCAATAGGGAACTTGACAAAAATTTTAAATGTGGAAAAAATTCTATAAATCATAAGTATATATTGTCATAAAACATATGGCAGCAAAAGAAAACATATTTCTTCCCAAAAGACCGCTAGCAAGATTTAAAAATGCTCGAAAATTCAAATCATCCCAAGCGGGTAAAAACGGGTCGTGACGTCAAGAAGTATAATTCGTGTGCGACATCCACGAAATAGGTTATAAGTTGGCAATAAATTGAACGACGTTGACACCTTAAAACAACAATAAAATCCAAATGCAAACTCGGTCGCTCGGCCACCGGTCAGGATGACGGATGACGGAAAGTCATACTTCCTGACGTCATCGGGCTTGGCGCGCTTAAGAGGTCGTTTGAAATGCTTTTGACACGCGCGAATCTTTAAAGAATTTTTACCAAGTTATTACTGATTTTTAAAGAGTATTAATTGGGGAATATTTTTTTTAGGCCTAACTAAATCATATTATTGAAAAAAAAATTGGAAAGTTCCCTATTATATTGGTAGGTTTTTCGCCTTTCTGTTCCCAATATAGCTTCCATAACTTAAATTCACCTTCTCTCTCTAACTTTGCCACTGATTAAGAGATATCATCCTGATAAAATCTTATGGCAGCCAAAAATTTTTCTTGGTTGAGTTTATCAAGGTAAGTAGGAACAATGTTCCATAATTCCGCTACATATTGAAGTGTTTTTCAGAAAATCTAAATTTTAATTGAGAAATTAATAATCTAAAAATGGTCAAAAAATAGACAATTGATAATATTGCTCTGTATTAGCGAGTTCATAATTTGCACGATTTCTTAGTAGTTCTGGGCAACTTAATTTTGATATTTAAAATTTGGGCTATGGAACAACTTTTTTCAAAAATCAAGTGAAAATAATTATCACTATCAGATCTTATTTCTTCCAATGCCGTTAAGACTAAATTATAAATTTCATATGCTTTGCTATTATCGAGTTGAACACTTTGTAGTTGAGTAGATAGAGGTATTAATAATTTAATACAATCACTGATGATAAAAAGAGATACCAAGAAATTAAATTTCATTGCGCATTTCAGTTTTAAATCTTAGATCTTGACGATTTTTTTTTAGCTATCATTTTTTTTTAGGTCTCACATGGGGGGGGGGCGGGCCCCTTCGCCCCCCGCCCTGAATCCGCCAATGCTTCTGAACCTTCTTCATTTATTACATATTTGGACGCAACAAATTTGTACGGTCATAGTACGACACAAGCATTACCATTTGGCGGTTTTAAATGACTGTCGGATCGCGAGTAATTTTAGATTTAAATATTATGGATGACAGTCTGCAAGATTATGTTTTGGAATTGGATGTGCATTATCCAAAAGAACTGCATGATGCACATTCAGATCTTCCCTTTTCAATGGAAAATATCATACAACCGACTGAGAAATCCAAATTTGCAAAATAAATTCCTTATGTAAACGATAAAAAGAAATATAACGCCATTAATAACGGTCTTATGGTAATCCAAATACATAGAATTTTAAAATTTGACCAGTCAAAGTGGTTAAAAAAATATGTTGATTTCAATACTCAATTACGGAACGCGTCAGCCAAAAAGTTTGGAAAAATCTTTTTAAATTAATCATAAATGCTATTTTTGAAAGACTATGGAAAATGTGGAAAAGGGCTAAGACATTAAATTAAAAACGCATTGGGAGAATGCTATTGACGTTGGTGCCAGATCATTAATTTTTCAACCCAACAATTTGTCGCTATTCATATTGAAGATTAATTACAATAAACCGATATACAGGGTATTTGGGGAGGAAAGGGCAATATTTTGGGAATGTGTTCAGAAGGTGAAAATAAGAGAAATAAACCCATATTATGTTTTAATTCGATTCTCAACCATTTCTGAAATAATATGTTCTAAAGTTTTTGTAAGTTAAATTTTAATTTAAAAGCGAATTTGTACAGTACAAAGTAAGTTAAAGGATATTTTCAAAAACTCCTCCACCAACTTTAATCCATTTTTCGGCACGTTTGTTAATCGCTCGGGTAGCACATTGGATTGAGTGGGTACAAAATTGTACTCTTGAAGCAGGATCACAATCTAGAAGATGTTGAACGGGTTGAACGTGAAAAGGTTTTAAACCGTTTTTTCTAAGTGGCTCTCATACGACTGTTGGTGCTATAGGCGATAAAACAGGGATATTCCATTTCTACAGTAACACGAGCTTCGCAATTTTTCCATACATCGCTACTCATGTCGTTAATTACCTGCCAAATATTATCAAGAACAGCTGCGCTTAAAATTAAAATAATACCGTTAACATTGAACATGTAAATCTTTGTTTCTCAATTCCGGACTTGTTGCGCTGTCGAAAGCCGACTCCACCGAGCATGTTGGCACCAATATAATTCACCTTGATCTGCTGTTTAAAATGATGCTAAAAGGCCATTGCTGATAATAAAATGTACCAAGTTAAAACGTATCTGTCCAAAACCACACAGTTATAAACCAAAATTATATACGTAAATTATAGCAAATATGTTAAACCACCTACACCACTGTCCTTTTCCTTTAGAAACTACATGACAGTGATGATGGCTCAATTATCTTTTAGTAGGTAGATAAGAAATATCGTGATTCGCTGAAAATATTCCGCCTTTCTTGTCTAGAACATATACATTTCCAATTGCGTTTGTCTTAGTATCATTCACAGATTGGGAGACAGTGTTCGAGACGTGCATAAATTATGCACGATTGCCAGTTCTACCAAATTTTCGGGCTGGTTAATATAATATATAAGTACTTATACGAGAAACAATTGTTTGTTAATTAGTTGTTTTTTAACAATGAAAACCCTTTTTATTTTAATTTCTTCTTTTTTTCTAAATAATATTTCTTAAGGATTAAAAAAACCTATAATAATATTAATGTTCTTCTTTCTTTACACTTAAAACTTCTTAGTTTAAAGTATATTTGTAAACTAGCTTTCAAAGAGAGTTACTGACTAACAATTGAATACTGATATAAAAAGAAAATTTTTAATAAAAAGAACTTAAAGAATTTTAAAAAATAGATTTGACAACCCTGGTTGTGGGGTCGGTCTCTTTGAAGCCCGTTAAGGTTGAATTCTCAACGTCATTCAATCTATTGCAAACCTATAAGCTATCTCGCGTTGATTTTTTGAGTTTATTATTTTAATAACTAACATTTAAAGAAAATCAATATCGTCGGTACATTATTTAGGTAGTATCTGATATATTACAAAAATATCAATTTATTTCATTGCTAATTTTGGGAGAATTGCATAGTGAAAGAACAATGAGTGACAATGACATAATAATGTAAAAAAAAATCTTACCCGATATTTTTCGCTATACATTTCTCCTAAAATAAGTTATGAAATTCCTGGATATTTATTTTACTAAATATGTCAATTATTACCTTATTAAGTCGATACTGATTGTCTTTAAAATTTGTATAAAAGCTAGAAAACATAAGTAATTCTACGCGAAATAGGTTATAGGTTGGCAATAATGTTGATACTCCCACCTTAAACGCTTTTTTATGTCATTAAACTGAGTTTGGATAAATAATACTAAATATATTTTAGGCACCTTCTTGTATGACAAGACCTCGACACAGTATCCATAACTGTTTCGCCTCCCATTCCGATGAAACTGACTCATCCGGTTCAACGTCAAATTTTAATAGACACTCCTTGAAGAGAAAATCGATAAAACTGGGTAAAGAAGCTATCGAGAAAAGGTGTAATGATTTTGATGATACCATGTCGCCTTTTAAAGTCCTAATAACTCCCAATCTACAAGACAACCGGCATTTTAATGTCAGCTATGTAATACGTAGTAAGGAAGATGATAAACTAACGGATCAGCGCAATGTAAGCGATGTTCCAACAACGTCTAATACTACAAATGTTATTCCAAAAAGACTCAGCAATATAACTGATGATATGAAAAAATCGAAAAGCCTAAAGAATTCAGTTGCAAGTTTAACGGAAGATAATAGCTATGATGGGCAAGTACAACCGAATCCTAATATAGAATTTTCCGATTCTGCTGGAAAAGAAATTTTGGAAAAAGATGACTCATTGCATAAAGAATTTCTAAATAATTTAAATGATGTAAAGCTAAGCAATACTTTTCAAGACGTTAAACCTATTTATCAAGCGACATCTTCGGAAAAACTAGTAGAGGAAACAGCCAAAAAGATTAAAATAGAAATAGATAATGCAGTAAGAACTAAGATGGAAATTGAAGAAAAGGGGGCAAGTCTTAGATCTTGTAACTCGTCGCCTGGTGTTGATGGTCACGTAGTATTTCTTATAAGTGAGGAGTTCATTGATGATGATTATGATTCTTATGTCAAAGATGTTACATTAGAAAAGCTACATAAAATTGAAGCGGTTGATTTGTTTCAGGTAAGACTTACATTTATGTTTGTTCGTATTGACTAGGAATAATGGTATAAGAAAAACTACAGTAAAATGTCTCAACAGCGATCATTCTCAGGAATTTAAATGTTAAACGGGGATGGTCGGTTAATTGGGAGAAATTAAAACTAGTCTGCATTTTGCATTGTTTATTTATGAATATACATAGTGTTTCATTAAGGGTGACTACCGGCCATATCTCGGAAACTACTAAGCATAGAAACTTGAGAAAAAAAAATTATGATTAAAGCGGTCATGAGAAAATTTTGGAAATTTCTTTCAAGTTCCTAATTTCGACGCAAGAGGGCACAATTAAAATTTTTTTTTGAATTCTAAATTTCTCCGAAAATTCCCACATTAAGGTATAACTCTGATTACATCATCGAAAGGCTTAGACACTTCTGCATTATTTTGGTTTAAGGCTCGTTAGCGTACCGACCTTGATAAGAGAATGTGAAGGTGTAAACATTAAAATCGCTGTAACTTCTAAACGACTTATCCGATTTTACTAAATTTAAGCTTGTTCGGAAGGGAAAGGTAAATATATTTAATTGCCGTATCCCGAAAATTCAAATCATACGGTATAACTATGACATCATAATCAGAAAGTAGACTAAATTTGCAAGAAAAGATGTGAAGACCGCAGTTCGATATCCTTATTCGTTTCAGAGTCATCGCCAAAATAATAATTTTTAATACAAATTGCGCCCTCTAGCAATTTTATTAGAAACTATCGTGCACCATTGGACATGGTATTGGTAGTAAGCAGTCGACATGCTAATTAAAAAATATATAAGTTTGTTTTTACATTAAGCCGAAATAAAAATATCGGGAATTACGAATAAAAAGTAAAAGAGAATACACTTACAACGGCTTCTCACGTTCTACAAAAGAGTCTATAACCAGAAAATTTTTAAAAGTTAATTTTTTGATAATTGCTAGCCTCCGAACAGTGTTAGAAAGACCCAGTACAATAATTACTCTTTTGGTTACCAGCCAATCGTCAGAAGCATTTTTCTTATTTTAAATACAACAATATGTCATTCAATTTTTGGATTTTTCAGAAAATTTTAGACATTCTTTTTTTTAGATATTCATGTACAATATCCTATACCTATCTTTAACTGTTTCGAAAATATAATTTTTTTCGTATGTTCAATTTTCTAAATATCTAGCATGAAATTATTAATCAGAATAAACTACATTTGCTTTCATACAGTGATGGGCTAAAATATGGAACAAATTCATTTAAAAATCAGGTATTCATTTTTTGAAAAAACGCTCGGACACGTCGATTATAATTCTTTCTTCCGGATTTTTTGCCTCAAAAAGAAATTATACCGGGTGTGTCAAAAAGTAGATGTAGCAAAATTGTTTTGTTTTTTAAATAGAACCCCCATGTTTTTACTTATTACCCTAATTCTACGTCAAATTCTGCGCATAATTCATGTAGCATACTCTATCCTTATCTCTAACGGTTTTAGAGAAAAATTACATCATAAAAAAAAATTTCTTTAAAAAAAGGTTAAAAAATTAGTGTTGAAAATGCAAACCATTAACTTCTTGACAATATGCTCTCTACTTAAAAACCCTTCTAAAACATTATTTACAGTATTTTCATTAATTTGCCTAATTTCATATCTAATTTTAAATTTTAAGTCTTCCAAATTTTGTGATTTATCCTTATACACTTTTGATTTCAAATAACTCCAAAGAAAGAAATCCATGGGTGTAAGATCGGGAGATCTTGCAGGCCATTCTATGGGTCCTCTTCTACCTATCCATCGTTCGGGAAATACAGTATTCAAATACTCTTGTACCTGTCAAGCAAAATGGGGCGGAGCACCATCCTGCTGAAACCAAATAGACGCTTCTGGTAGATGAGGCTGATTCGGATTTGGAAAATCCGCTGCTAGTGTGGGAATTAATTAATTTTGAAGAAATTGTAAATACCGGTCTCCTGTAAGATTTCCATCGAAGAACGGTCCAATAATTCTATCATTTAATATCCCTGCCCAAACATTTACTTTTTGTGGGTATTGCGTGTGCTGTTCTCTCATCCAACGGGGATTATTTGTACTCCAATACCAAAAATTTTGTCTGTTTACCGAACCATTCAAACAAAACGTGGCTTCATCGCTAAAAAGTATGTTGCGATGGAAAAATAGATTAAAGTTGCAAATTTCCATCATAGTTTCACAAAACTGTAGTCGGCGGTCGGGATCATCTTCGTTTAGCTCGTGCAATAACCTAATTTTGTACGGATGGTACTTTTCTTGTTTCAATACCCGCAACACAGATCGTCGGCTAACATCATTATTAAGGGCTACTTCAGTGGATGCACTATGAGGATTATCTTCAACCTCTAACAAAATGTTTAATTGTAAGTTTTCGCTAATTTTTGGACGACCTGGCCGTAGACGATCCTTTACATTCCCTGTTTCCCTGAATTTCTTCTCAATTTGACTTACTGCAGATCTTGTAATCGGCCGTTCTGGATACTTAGCATTAAACAAGTTACAAACTTCTTCTTGACTTCTTGTTTTGTCTCCACATCCAATTAAAATTAAAATTTCAATTCTTTGTGTTTCATTTAAATGCACCATGATCACCGTTTTTCAAAATTATACCTAAACTAATTTTTGATTGACACATGACTTGCTATCGTAGTAACAATTTATTTTAATTTACCTGTTTACCTTTAAGTAGGTACCTACATGTACCTTTTTTTAAAGAATTTTTTTTTTATGATGTAATTTTTCTCTAAAACCGTTAGAGATAAGGATAGAGTATGCTACATGAATTATGCGCAGAATTTGACGTAGAATTAGGGTAATAAGTAAAAATAGGGGGGTTCTATTTAAAAAACAAAAAAATGTCGCTACATCTACTTTTTGACACACCCGGTATAATTCCTTTTCAAGGCAAAAAATCCGAAAGAAAGAATTATAATCGACGTGTCCGAGCGTTTTTTCAAAAAATGAATACCTAATTTTTAAATGAATTTGTTCCATATTTTAGCCCATCACTGTATATGAACTTATATGACAATAAATAAAAATTAATATTTTAATCAAAACATACATCATATGAATTGTGATTCAATGGCAAATTTTAATAACAACTGATATTATTTAGTGCTACTATTAAAATAATTTGTTATCAATAATAGTAGTAGTAAAATTATTTATTACAAACATTTTTTCGATGCTTTCATTTAGCCGTAATTTATTTTTTAGATATATAAGACCATAATTCGTATGTATATGGAAAAACCTTTTGCTCGTGTTGCTTCAAAACCGAAGAAGGTATCTAAAGTAAAGAAGGGTGGATTAAAGAAGGTAAAGAAGAATATATTCGTGGATATTCAAAAGCCATTAAGGAAAAAACGAAACAACTCAAGGGACTTTTGGAGTGAAGTTGAAAAAATTATTCGGGAGGCTATTGCGGATTTAAAAGGTATTATTATGACTTCTTGTTATTGAATAATAAAATAGAAATAATTATATAATATACGAGGGGTGTCTCACTACGGCAGTCGGTGTACAAATGTCTAGGCAGTAATCGGCAATCACTGGCAGTCATCGGCAATCACTGACAGTCATCGGCAATCAGAGGCAGTCATCGGCAATCACAGGCAGTCATCGGCAATCACTCGGCAGTCTTCGGCAATCGCCCTCGGCATTTATCGGAATTAATTTTGATCTGACCAATAAGAACGCATATTTTTCGGCGTTTCGTAATGATGGATAAATAAAAATTACTGGTAGTCATCGGCAATCACTGGCAGTCATCGGCAATCGCAGACAGTCATCGGCAATCATTGGCAATCACTGGCAGTCATCGGCAATCACTGGCAGTCATCGGTAATCACAAGCAGTCATCGGCAATCACTGGCAGTCTTCGGCAATTGCCCTCGGCATTTATCGGAATTAATTTTGATCTGACCAATAAGAACGCATATTTTTCGGCGTACCGTAATGATGGATGAATGAAATTTGAAAAAATTACTGGCAGTAATCGGCAATCACTGGCAGTTATCGGCAATCACTGGCAGTCAACAGCAATTACCGGCATTCATTGGCAATCACTGGCAGTCGTTGGCAATCACGGGCAGTCATCGGCAATCACGGGCAGTTGACTGTCAAAATCGGCAGTCAGTGTACAAATTTGACCTAGTGAGACACCCATCGATAATATAGTATGGTTTGCCCATTTTCTCTTGAGAAAAAATAAGCGAATAAAAACAAATGGCAATGCCAATTATCGTTGTCTAGGCTCCACTTCCTTATGACGTTACTAATTGTATAAGATTTTCATCTAGCCTTTAAAAATAAGACCATCTTACTCCAACCTACACTGAGAACGAGCCTTCTATACCTTACCAGAATTCACAACCTCTTTTTTCTTATATAGCAACGCGCTTTCCTACTGCAAGACCACGAAAATTGATAGACCGTTGTGTAGTGATAATATCACGATAATTTAGACAATAGAAAATAGTAGTTAATACTGCCATTGAATGTTTTATAGCCATTATTGCTCTGAATACACAGAGTAATTATCAAGTTCTATTGGGGCGTAATCTGGTTTTATATACTGTTAGTTCCGACTGGCAGTTATTATGGAACTTGACCTTAATCATAATAATATTTGCTTGCTACGGTTAATAAAGCATATACACACCACTAAAAAATTAGTACTGTAGTTCTCAAAAATTTAAATAGCTTCTAGTGTGAAACTGTTCTTGTCGTTTAACATTGCATATGATTATCTATGATGCAACATGGTTTACTGAGATGGTAAAATTAGTTAATAGTTAAATATAAAGTAGAAATAAATTAATTGAAACAGGTTTTGGTACGATCGATAAAGTTCAAATTCAGACAGGACCGCTAGAGGACTCCGAACAACGATGTGACCTGCGCAACAAATACGTGGAAACTAATACTACGGCGCGCGACGATTGCCGATCGCTATAGACCTCCACCAATCTCTTGTGGGTTATAGATTCTAACCAGGGCCGATCCTAGGGTGTCGGCCGCTCGCGTGCAAAGACCAATTATGCCGCCCCTCTAAAGAATTTTTCCTATTTTGAGTAATACTTAACGTTGACGTTATAAACTCAACTACATGTACATAAGAGTAAAAAGTTAAACATTAATAAAAATGCAAACTGCAAATAATATTTTACGGGAAAGACTTTATTTTTGGGCCAGCTAATATGCTTTATTATTATTAGCAACACCTTTTTTCTTTTTACTTTAACAAAATAATAAACCAACAAAAATATTACTTTTGAAACAAAAATAGATATTTTATAATTATAAATGTAAAACAACAGTTTTTACCAGAAAATATAAAATAATAAAAAGTACTAAAGCATAAATCTCGCGAAACGAAAAGTAGATATATAAATCAGTCCTTCCTCGAAGACTACCTAATAATTACCTATAAAATAATTTTTCTGGCTTTCTGAGAAGCAAATTTGTCAATAATGGCGGCGAGATCAATTTTTTCAGAGATTTCGGATTTAATAGAAATGATGGCCAAATCTGAAAGTCTTTCTTGTATCATTTCTCAAGTAGTTTTTATTAATTTTTAATTTACTGAAACTTCTTTTACCTGAAGCCACAGATACAGGTAAGATTAGAAAAATCCTTATTGCTAAAGCAAACTTTGGAAAACAGGGAATAAGATCATTTTTGACTAAAATTTCTAATATCTTAATTGGCTGTTTTTTACCTGGAAAAATATCTTTAAATGAAGTTATTTCATTAAAGAGTTGTATACCGTCTATATCTTTCACAATAGTTCCTTCCTCCTGTACCTGTAACTTAATATCTGAGTCTATGCAGGCTTTCATGAGGTCATCATTAGAAATGGTGTAAAACTCGTACAGAAAGCAGAATATTGAATAGCACTCAGATAATAAGGTAAATCTTTCATTTATCGAAGAGATCGCGTAATCAAGAACTGCAAAATAGAAAGCAATTTTGAATTGCAGGAAGGGATTTAAAACTGGTTCATCACTGCCCTCGTAATCAAATAAACTAACTTTTTCCTTCGAGATGGGAAATTCGGGATCAATACCTAAATCTCTAGCAAGTGTTGTTGCTCAATCGACAAGTATTTTTAAATTATCGTCAGATCTTTGGGAAACTAAATATTTTTTAAGATTATCTAAGCCTTTAATGCATTCCGCGATGTTTAATTTAGGATTTTCAAGCATTTTACTCAATATATCAATTCTTGATAATAAATCATGCCAAATTAAAATTGAACACAAAAACTTAAATGTTTCAAGACTTTTAATTATTGATTTAGCACCCATTTTTGTTTTCGTGTCTGTGTCGTGGTGGTATCTTCAATTAAGGCCTTTAATGCGGTAATAATGTTTTTTAGTTCTAATTTTAGAGGTCTAATAGCATTGATATGACTTTCCCATCTTGTTTCACTTAACGGTTTTAAAGTAAGGGTTTTCACGTGTTTTTTGAGTAAATACCTCTTGTACCACATCAAAAAAACTAGAAATTTCACCACTGGCGCTGGCTGGTTTGATTGAAAATCTTTAATAAATAAATCCATTTGAAATAATTCACAAAAATATTGTTTTCTTCTTCGACGTTAATTTAAAGTTATCTTTTATAGTTTGATAAATGTCACTTTATTTTTATTTCGAGAAATTCGTAAAAAGTTTTGCTTGATTGACAGAACTATCTGCGGCCTACGGCCGCCCCTTGTTTTGGCCGCCCGCGGGCGGTGCACGCGCTGCACACCTGCTAGGATCGGCCCTGATTCTAACGGATACAATTCGTTTTTGAGGACGCTGTTCTGCTTTCTTAATTGTAGAGAAAGTGCTTTACTGGGAACAAAATGCATTTAGAAAATACAACTTATTTCTTAACAAAATTGCTGTATTAAAATTAGTTCATTATTCAACAAGACTGTGCTGCTAATGGAACTGATTACTACCAATAAAAACACAGTTCTAGCAAATCTGGAATTGATATAACACTAAAGCGGGTTTGATACACTTGCAATTTATTTATTATGGGTTAATAAAAATAAGATATCATACAAACTATGTCTTAGCAAACCTGTTGTATTAGATCATTTCCTCAGTGTGCGGCACTAGTATTTGCTCTTAGTTTAGTATAATTGGGGTATTGCGAGAAAACATTTTCTAAAAATGACCTATTTAAGAACAAATATTAGCGACGCATTCACTTTTTTGTCAATATAATATAACTACGTTTTATCCATGTTAAAAAATGTGGGATGAATAAATTATTAAAAGTAGAAAAGGAAATAAAGTGTAACCAGTAAAGTCCGCATCATCATATGGGATTTTTTCGAAAATAGCTTTATTCAAAATTTGACTTTGGCTTCAAGTTCTGCTTCGATCGAGGCGAAAATTAAGCACAAAAATAGTAGTCGCGTGATTCGCATTATCTGTCAAATTTTAATTTTTTTCAAAAATAATTCAAAAGTGGGGTTATTTCTGATATCAAAAAAAGTTATTAGAAAAAGTTTTTTTAAATGCAATTTCTAGCCCATATGCAATTTCAGCTGCATAAGATAATTGTGATTTTTTATTTATATTTTGTAAATTAGAACACTTTTGCAAAATAAGACTCAACGCAACCTACATAAAACTTCTTAGTTGCTTTATTTCAGATACATTTTCTTTAAAGTGGCGCCATATTAAATGTGTGTTTTTCTACAAAATCAAAATTGGGCTATTACAATTTGGTCGCATGTAATGCAAAGTTTATTTGTTTTTGTCCCTGTATAAGGTAACTTCATAAAATAAGTATTTTTGAAAACGTAGTTTGT
Organism: Polydrusus pterygomalis; assembly: GCA_963969555.1. Classification (NCBI taxonomy): domain Eukaryota; kingdom Metazoa; phylum Arthropoda; class Insecta; order Coleoptera; family Curculionidae; genus Polydrusus; species Polydrusus pterygomalis. The sequence goes on from OZ018375.1 coordinate 24,951,829, forward strand.
GTCTGAAAGTAAAAAAATAAAAATAAAGTAAAGGGGTTTTAAATTAAATCGTTGAAAATAGATAAACTTTATGTTAAGTTAAACTAAAATTTATTTTTCACTTAATGAACACTTTACTGATGACTGATGACACTGTGTTCTTTTTTGTGTTAATATTAAGGTGTATTACTTTCAGATACAAACTACGTTTTCAAAAATACTTATTTTATTAAATTATGTGACGAAATATTTGCATCACATGCTATCAAATTTTAATAGCCCAATTTTAATTTTGTAGAAAAACACACATTTAATATGGCGCTACTTTAAAGAAAATGCATCTGAAATAAAGCATTGTCAAAACTAAGAAGTTTTATGTAGGTTGCGTTGAGTCTTATTTTACAAAAGTGGTGCAAATTACAAAATATAGGTAAAAATCAAAATTATCTTATGCATCTGAAATTTTGCATGTGGTCTAGAAACTGCATTTAAAAAAACTTTTTTCGATATTATTAGAAATAACCCCACTTTTGAATTGTTTTTGGAAAAAATTAAAATTTGACAGCGAATCACGCGAGTACTTTTTTTTTTGCTTAATTTTCATCTCGATCGAAGCAGAACTTGAAGCCAAAGTCGAATTCGGAATAAAGCTATTACTGAAAAAAATCCCATATTTTTGCTTCTATTAATTTCCTAATTAAATTTTTTTTAACTTTAAACTGTAAGTAACTGCTTCAAAAAGACGGGTATTTAGCCACTTTTTGGAGAAAATAAAAAACCAGTGAAGTATTGATCAAAAAACGAAATGGCGAATTGGTCATTGGTGTTTGCTCTTAATATTTTTAGCTTTTAGGTTTTGGTATATTTTAAATCTAAAAATTCGAACACAGTTAAAGGATGCGTTTTTCAATAGCTTAAATCGAATATTCCAATTTTAAGAAATTCCTGCAAAAAATGGGTTTCGAATAATTTGTCAAAAATTCGAAATTAATTGAGTTTTTTTTATTTTGTTTAGGAGAGTTTAAAAACGAAATCTACCGAAAGACTGAAGAGAAAGTGGATACAATAATGACCAAGTTAGCTGAAGTTCTACTTAAAGCCGAAGGAAGCATTGAAAGCAGCTGCGAACGTACCGCCGTTAATTTAATCAGTAAATTAGAAAAAATTGTTCACAAAAATAGCGACCAGTGAGGAAATAACATTACTTTTAAACTGCTTCTTATAATATTATTTTAATTGTTTCTGTTCTGTTCTGTTTGTATGTCTGTATTGTTAAGGAAATTTACGACAATGTAACTTTTGTACTGCAACATAAATATCTGCAAATAAATACTTTATAGATATAATACTGTACTATTATTGGCGACTATTAATAGTACCTAGATTATCTCACAAAAATCAGACAACGGTACTGCGTGCATTATTGTTCATTGTTTTTAAAATTTTACAAACCACATAATGAAATAGATTACACTGAGAAAAAAGCCTTCTATTCCTTATAAGAATTGACATATTCTTTATACAACTGTTTAATAATATATGTTACAACAACGCGCTTTTCTACTGTAAGACAACGAAAATTGCTAGACCATTGTGTAGTATAATATCATGATATGGTAATTTAGCCAATAGGAAATAGGAGTTAATGCTACCATAGAATGGTTTATAGCGCAATATTTCAAAAACAATTTTTTTTTGGAATAGACAACCTTACACAAACTTATCCTTATTTTTAATGCTAAATAAGAAATAATTAAACTCTGTTTAATGGCCGCTGATCGTTACGTCATATTCTCCATATTTGCGGTAGGTACGTCGTAACTTAATTCAGTCAGTTTGACTTACCGGTGGTAAAGGTTATGATTTTTCTTAGTCTTGATCTACATAAAGACGGATGCATGTGGAGAAGTAAAATTCATGTGTGTTTTTTCAAATTTTTAATTATTATTTTCATACTGTTAATAAAGTCTCTGTGCTGAATACTCACGGGAACTACCAAGTTCTATTGAAGGTGTAATCTGGTTTCATAAACTGTATTAGTTCCGACTGGTAGTTGTAATGAAACTTGACATTAATCATAAAAATATTTGCTTGCTACGGTTAATAAAGCGTATACTTACCACTAAAAATCAGTACTGTAGTTTTCAAAAATTTAAATTGTTTCTAGTGTGATATTGTTCTTGTCGTTTAATATTGTATATGATTATCTATTATGCAACATGGTTTATTGCGATTGTGAAATTCATCCAAATACCTATTATAAAGTCTATTACTAATAATAGGTTGTGCGAAAAAAAAGCAGATATTGGTACGATCAATAAAATTCAAATTGACACAGCTAAAAGGGCGGAATTAAAGTCGCCCCAGAGCAGGTAGCTAACCTAAATCCCACAATTAAACTCGCCTCGGCTTAAAATTTTTACCATTACCGGGACCCATAAACTTGCCTCCGCCTAAAATTTTGATCATTACCTGGACCCAAATACTACTTTTTCCGTTAAAGACCAAACCTACGTTCGGACTAATTTATACAATCAAAGAAGAAAAATTTTACCACCTCTTCCCAAAAACATGAAAGAAATCTTCGACGCTGTTGAAAACCTTTCCATTAAGACAATTAAAGAAGAGATTTTTTTTTATTTATTAGTGATAGGTCTAATAAAATTATTGTTTTTTCTTGCTACAGTAATATTAGAACAGTATATCAAAGTGAAAAAATCTATGCAGATGGAACATTTTCTCACTGCGCAAAATATTATTATCAATTATTAACATTACACATACTAATGAAAGGTCATTATATACCTTTAGTTTTTTGTTTACTGCCTGACAAACGGCAAGAGACATATAAATGTTTATTTTAAATTTTATGTCATAAATGTCAATCGCTTCAACTAATATTAAGGCCTAAAATTATTGTAATAGACTTTTAACTATCTATACATAATGCCTGTCGTTCGACTTGGAGCGAAACAAAAATAATAGGCTGTACATTTCACGTAACTCAGACATGGTATAGGAATATTCAAAAATGCGAACTGGTAGGTGAATATAAGGACAAATATAGCGAAATTGGTCGTTGGTTACATTACATTTTTGGTTTATGCTTTTTAAATCCGAATAAAGTTGGAGATTGTAATTGTTTTCATTTAAATTCGATCCAGCCACAAGACAAAAGAGTTGAAAGGTTTCCAGGCTATTTAGTCGACAATTTCATTTCTGAGGATGCCAGGTTTCCTTCTGAATTATGGGCCCAGTTATCTGAAAGTATCGAGAGAAGTGCCAATGCTTGTGAATCATTTCATTCTAAATTTAACAGTAGTTTTTATAATACAAACCCCTCAATATTTACTTTTACTGATGTGCTGCTAATATTCCAGACTGATACCTATATTAAACTTCAAAGTCTAAATAAGCCCGTTCGGATACGGGATCAGTCTAAAAGAAAAAGGCAAACATTGATTGCAAGTAAAATAGCAGAATATCAAAATGGTCTCTTATCTAAATTAACTTTTATCAAATGTTTTTGTTTACTGCCTGACAAACGGCAAGAGACATATAAATGTTTATTTTAAAATTTATGTCATAAATATCAATCGCTTCAAGTAATATTAAGGCCTACAATTTTGTAATAGACTTTTAACTAGCTATACATAATGCCTGTCGTTCGACTTGGAGTGAAACAAAAATAATAGACTGTAAATTTCACGTAACTCAGGCATGGTATAGGAATATTCAAAAATGCGAACTGGTAGGTGAATATAAGGACAAATATAGCGAAATTGGTCGTTGGTTACATTACATTTTTGGTTTATGCTTTTTAAATCCGAATAAAGTTGGAGATTGTTATTGTTTTCATTTAAATTCGATCCAGCCACAAGACAAAAGAGTTGAAAGGTTTTCAGCCTATTTAGTCGACAATTTCATTTCGGAGGATGCCAGGTTTCCTTCTGAATTATGGGCCCAGTTATCTGAAAGTATCGAGAGAAGTGCCAATGCTTGTGAATCATTTCATTCTAAATTTAACAGTAGATTTTATAATACAAACCCCTCAATATTTACTTTTACTGATGTGCTGCTAATATTCCAGACTGATACCTATATTAAACTTCAAAGTCTAAATAAGCCCGTTCGGATACGGGATCAGTCTAAAAGAAAAAGGCAAACATTGATTGCAAGTAAAATAGCAGAATATCAAAATGGTCTCTTATCTAAATTAACTTTTATCAAATGTTTTTGTTTACTGCCTGACAAACGGCAAGAGACATATAAATGTTTATTTTAAAATTTATGTCATAAATATCAATCGCTTCAAGTAATATTAAGGCCTAAAATTTTGTAATAGACTTTTAACTAGCTATACATAATGCCTGTCGTTCGACTTGGAGTGAAACAAAAATAATAGACTGTAAATTTCACGTAACTCAGGCATGGTATAGGAATATTTAAAAGTGCGGACTGGTAGGTGAATATAAAGACAAATATAGCGAAATTGGTCGTTGGTTACATTGCATTTTTGGTTTATGCTTTTTAAATCCGAATAAAGTTGGAGATTGTTATTGTTTTCATTTAAATTCGATCCAGCCACAAGACAAAAGAGTTGAAAGGTTTTCAGCCTATTTAGTCGACAATTTCATTTCGGAGGATGCCAGGTTTCCTTCTGAATTATGGGCCCAGTTATCTGAAAGTATTGAGAGAAGTACCAATGCTTGTAAATCATTTCATTCTAAATTTAACAGTGGTTTTTATAATACAATCCCCTCAATATTTACTTTTACTGATATGCTGCTAACATTCCCGACTGATACCTATATTAAACTAATAAGCCCGTTCGGATACGGGATCAGTCTAAAAGAAAAACGCAAACATTGATTGCAAGTAAAATAGCAGAATATCAAAATGGTCTCTTATCTAAATTAACTTTTATCAAATGTTTTTGTTTACTGCCTGACAAACGGCAAGAGACATATAAATGTTTATTTTAAATTTTATGTCATAAATATCAATCGCTTCAAGTAATATTAAGGCCTAAAATGTTGTAATAGACTTTTAACTAGCTATACATAATGCCTGTCGTTCGACTTGGAGTGAAACAAAAATAATAGACTGTAAATTTCACGTAACTCAGGCATGGTATAGGAATATTCAAAAGTGCGGACTGGTAGGTGAATATAAAGACAAATATAGCGAAATTGGTCGTTGGTTACATTACATTTTTGGTTTATGCTTTTTAAATCCGAATGAAGTAGGAAATTGTTATTGTTTTCATTTAAATTCGATCCAGCCACAAGACAAAAGAGTTGAAAGGTTTTCAGCCTATTTAGTCGACAATTTCATTTCTGAGGATGCCAGGTTTCCTTCTGAATTATGGGGCAAGTTATCTGAAAGTATCGAGAGAAGTACCAATGCTTGTAAATCATTTCATTCTAAATTTAACAGCAGTTTTTATAATACAAACCCCTCAATAATTACTTTTACTGATGTGCTGCTAGCATTCCAGACTGATACATATATTAAACTTCAAAGTCTAAATAAGCCCGTTCGGATACGGGATCAGTCTAAAAGAAAAAGGCAAACATTGATTGCAAGTAAAATAGCAGAATACACTGTTAGAAATCCTAGACGTGAGAATCAAAAAAATTTATAATCAATTAAAATAAATCAAATTTAACTTAAAATGTGTAGTTATTTTTACTCTTTTGTGTTTAGTAAAAATCAGATTTTAAGAACTAACTTTTCTGGAAGTCGTTTTAACATAACAGCTAACTAAAATTAACATGCAATTATTTTACGGTTCAAATAAATCAAATACTAGTAACTTTTATAAAGTTTATAATAATATCTTTTTTAGTTAAAATTTTAAAAGAAGTTAATACTAACATAAAAAATGTGTCAAATTAACTAATTAAGTTGTAATTTTTACTGCACAATAAAATCAGATTAATGTCAAAATAGTAATAACATATTTTATGAGTTACTGATTGACTGAAGCGGTTTTAGTTAAATTGACAAAAAAACGGGAGTGGACTTTCTGGGACATAAAAAAAAGTTAAATTTGATTCTTTTCTTTTAACAGTGTATCAAAATGGTCTCTTATCTAGATTAACTTTTATCAAATATTTGTCTTTTTTGAATAGTGCTCATTAGGACAGTTCCATTATATCTTTTATTTTGACATTTTCGCCAAAATTTAAATTAAAAAAATTAATTAAAGTCCGGTATTGTGTTGACATTGTTTATATTTAAAGTTAAGTTTTTTAGTTATGACTAAATGTATATGTATGAACATGTAATGTATAATGTTGTGGATAATAAAGCCTCTTTGAATTTTTTAAAGTGACCAATGTGTTTTTTTTATTTCTCTAAAAAAAGGTCCCAATTTAAAAAAAGAATCTTCTTAAATAGAGTAATCCATAAAATCAGGTTATATGATCATTAAAATCTTGCGGCGGGTTTAATTGTGGGACATTATTAGGGACGAAAGGTTGGAGACGACTTTAGTAGTTGACCTTTCAATGGGTAATTTATTTTCAAAGCACCTTTCTTATCTGTAGGCGAGTTTAATAACGACCAGCTAGAATACTTCGAACAACGATGTGACCTGCACAACAAGGTCGTTAAAACTAATACTATGCCGCGCCCCACCAACGCCTTGGTGGATTATAGGTTCTAACTAAAAAATATTAGTTTTTCAAAATGGAATAGCTGCAAAAACCTGCGTCACCATTTAACTAAGTGCTATGCGAAAGATACTTTTTCTAACATTATATTTCGAGGATTCAGGTGCCCCAAAGGTCTTATATTTAAAAAAAAAACACCATGATTTTTATTTAGTATTCCTTTAATAAAATAATCAAGTTAAAAAGAAAACAAACTCTTTGGTAAAAAAAATTATACAAACTAAAACAGAAATGATAATTTAAAATAAGCATTAGATGGAATAATCGCGTTCTGTGTTGAAAACGGGCATGTTCTTGCCAGAAGTCAGCCTCCCTCTGATAAAGTCATCCCTTGCTACTTTTCCGCAGACTGCTGATGAGGTCTCGGTCACCAGCGAGCATACAAAAGAGACTAAAGAGAATATGCTCAGGATGGCCAAAGTAACCATTCCGCTGAATAACGGAATCTATTTTTCGTTTCAAATTATCTAAGATATCGACTGCGATTGATTGTTAGCCACATAAATATGTTTGACTCCTTTGGTGCAAGAAGAATTGGATTTGACTTCAAACAACATTGGTCCGTAGACTTTGATTATAAAAGTTGCTAAAATGATCACATTTTCATTAGGTCTTTCCATTGCGACGTACAAACGTAAAATTCTATTGGCCGTTGTGAGCCATCGGGAATGGTTAAGTTGCTGTCGCGACAGCACTCATTATAGCCAGTAGATATTTTTGATATGTGCTGAGATCGGCTTGATTTGTTATCTGAGGTAATGTTGTAGGTATTATTTCGAACTTGACAACGGGTAGCTTTTTACAGCTTTGTAATAGCTTTCCTATTGGACCTGAGAAGCAATGCGGCCCTGTAGTATGGCCAACTAAATGCAACAGCAAATGGCGTAAGGGAAGTTCATTCGCGTGAAGTTGGCAAATGAACCAGTGCAAGGGTTTCTTCACGTGTTCTTCCAAAAGGCAAACGACACCTCCTTTTGATCCGGTGTTGATCACAGTACCATCACAATCAAGGACTGATAAGAGAGACAGATCAGCCAACTTATCGTTTAGCGTTTTCACAATGCTATTTTTGATGTCTTTCGCTGACCCCGAATCGCATGTCACTTGATCAAAATAATTATTTCTAGGCTCTGATGCAAGAACCTAGTGTTCTTCAACCTCAGTGTTTCGGTGGTACTTTGACCCTTTCTTTTTCTGCGACAACGTTTTGTCTTTTGATTTAAGGCGGGATTGGAGACTTTTTGCCGGATTTTACTAGTTATTTTATAAAAATTTCTGAAAAAGTAAAGAAGTTGCCAAAAAAATTAGTGTTTTTCGCAAAAATTTTCTAATTAAAAATGACTTGGGGCACCTTGAAACGTTGGTTGTGACAGAAAAAAATCTTTTGTATGGTGGTTTTATAAAGCACCCCACAACTTTTTCCAGGTATTCCATTCCATTCGCAAAACTTTGATATTTTCACTCCACCCTAGTCAACATACTCTATTAGCTAGGTATTTCCTAAAATTTAATTCTATATACATTTAGGTGATATTATTTACTACATGCGCTGTATCGCGAAACCATTTTTACATAGTCAAAGTTTACTTAGTTTATTAATTTTGTATTATGCTTTTCATCAAGTTGTACAATTACCCACCTTAATATTATTTTCATTAACTGTAAGCGTCAGTTGCGCTAAATGCACCGTTTAGAATTTATAAAGGAAATATGCCATTCCACAGGGCTGATGATGTTCTTATTTTGCACCTAACAGACAAGTAATTTCACTTTGAGGAGACAGAACAAGCGTAAATTTGCATCTTGTCTTGACAGTGCTCAAATTGCTTGCCTGAAATACAAACGCCGCGCCGTGCTTGCTAAAATAATTGGTGTCCTTTCGTGTTTTTCGTCAACTTTTAAAATTTACTTGCAATGTAACAGACATTTTATTTGAATGAGTATAAAAAATCTTGATAATAAGAAAAGGGATTTATAAAACTGCTCCCTACCCCTAATTAAATGTAATCTCTATATACGTACAGGGTGTTTCATTAAGGGTGGCCACCGGCCATATCTCGGAAACTATTAAGCATAGAAAAAAAATCTTATAATTAAAGCGGCCATGAGAAAATTCTGGAAATTATTTTTAAGTTCCTCATTTCGCCGCTAGGGGGCACAATTGAAAATAACTTTTTTAAATTCTAAATTTCTCCGAAAATTCCCATATAAAGGTTGAATTCTCAACGTCGTTCAATTTATTGCCAACCTATAACCTATTTCGCTTTGTTTTATCAAGTTTATTATTTCTTAAACTAACATTTAAACAAAATAAGTATCGTCGGCACATTATTTAGGTAATATCTGATATATTACAAAAATATCAATTTATTTTATTGCTAATTTTGGGAGAATTGTATAGTGAAAGAACAATGAGTGACAATGACATAATAATGTTAAAAAAAATCTTACCCGATATTTTTCGCTATACAATTCTCCTAAAATGAGTTATGAAATTCCTTGATATTTATTAAATATGTCAATTATTACCTATAGAATATCAAGTCGATACTGATTTTCTTTAAATTTTGTATAAAAGCTAGAAAACATAAATAAATCTACGCGAAATAGGTTATAGGTTGGCAAGCATGTTGATAATCCTACCTTAAGGTGGCATTCTCAACGTCATTTAATCCTTTACCAACCTATAACCTAATTCGCGTTATTTTTTCAAGTTTATTATTTTATTGACTAACATTTAAATAAAATCAGTATCGTCGGCACATAACTTAGGTAATATCTGATATATTACAAAAATATCAATTTATTTCATTGCTAATTTTGGGAGAATTGTATAGTGAAAAAACAATAAGTGACAATGACATAATAATGTTAAAAAAAATCTTACCCGATATTTTTCGCTATACAATTCTCCTAAAATAAGTTACGAAATTCCTTGATATTTATTAAATATGTCGATTATTACCTATAGAATATCAAGTCGATACTGATTTTCTTTAAATTTTGTATAAAAGCTAGAAAACATAAATAAATCTACGCGAAATAGGTTATAGGTTGGCAAGCATGTTGATACTCCTACCTTAAGGTATAACTCTACATCATTAGAAAGCTTAGACAATTCTGCATCATTTTGGTGTTTAAGCGTTTAAGCTCATTGGCGTACCGACCTTGATAAGAGTGAGGGAAGCTATTGAAAGTACATTAAGGCCTGGTTGTACAATTGGAGTTTAAGGGCAGGTTCACTTGAACCGAGAAGTGCACTGAACCCGTACTTAATTTAGATCGACGTTGTACAAAGCTTTTTGAACTAGAGTTCAGCTGAACCTAGTTCCGTGTGGCAAATATTACTGCACAAGCTGGCAATGTCGGATTCAAGCGCTCACTAACATCTTTGCTGCAATAGCCACTTTATCAAAAGAGAAAAAGAAGAAAATTTAAAATTTCTTGCCGTTTAACCTTCGTTGAAACGTGAGAAAACGTTTTGTTTTGATTTTGGTGTTCTGTGAAGAGGTGAAGACAACAGTTATAAACATATTTTTACTGCTCCTTTGTGTATATCGATTTAACATGGAATCGAAGCCCGTGGAATCAGCTTTCCTCAAAACAACCCCCAAAAGATCCACTAACTTCAGCCATTCTGAAGAAAGCCTGCTTATTTACCTAGCAAGGAAGTATAAGCATATTTTAGAAAATAAGAAATCGGATACAGATGCTAACAGGAAAAAAACAAGTTGTTGGGTAACAATTGCAGACGAATTTAATTCCCAAAGTGGTAATGTTCAAAGGAATGCCCAGATACTAAAAAAGAAATATGAAAACCTGAAGAAACGAACAAAAACAAAAATAGCTGAAGAAAAATGCTATAGATATAAAACTGGAGGGGGCCCATATAAGGATTTTAAATTTACAGACGTAGATGAAACGGTTATAGAACTCTTAGGGCAAACCCGTGTAGAGGGTCTACCATCAGAATTTGGAGGTGATGCAGGTAAATACATAATCAAAAAACATAATTTTAAAAGCTACACTTATAATATATTATATTAGATACCTAGGTAAAATATATTTTTTAATTAAGTATGATCGACGAAAGAAAAAAAATTAACACCACTCATTTTGCAGTACCAGAAAGTGCTTTGCAGCAAATGGAAACAAGCGAGGAAACTGGGATAATTTTGAACGATGAACAAACAGTAGAATTGGATTTACCATTTTCAAATTATGAAAACATTATTTTGCAATTTGATGATGAAGAGAAAGAAAGTGGAGTACAATCAGGTAGCTAACACATTATATTTTGTAAAACGACTTTTAATAAATGAATAAAAATACCTACATGATTGGATAATTTCTTGTAAAAAATTTAAATCAGACATACAAAAATTTTTAAAAATGGTGAAGAAATACCAAATAATAAAATTAAGAGTATTTGGTTTAAACAGAAATTTTATTTTTGTAACATTTTAGAAAAGATGGAGACCTTGACAGAAATTACTGAAAACCCAACTTGGGCCAAATACACGCCTGCTTTGTTAAAAACACCTCGAGCTAAAGCGCTTACAACAGGTAATATAATTACATACCTATTATTATAATTGCTTTAGGTAGTTAATAAAGATTCACATTTAAGTTACCTACTGTAAATATATCTTTTTTTATTTAATTATCTTTATTTCGTAACTAACATATTTTAGCAAATAAAACTCAAAACAATAAGGAACCTAACATTTCAAACAAATTGTCACAATGGGCAGGTGTGAAAGCCTCTATGGAAGAGCAAAAAAATAACCTTTTAAAAGAAGAGCATAAGACAAAAATTGAACTGGTAAAAGAAAAACACAATATGGAAATGGACATACTAAAAGCAGAGTCAAAAGCTAGAATTTTAAAAATAGAGGAGGAGAAAAATGTAATAATACAGAGCTTTAAAGAAGAACATAAAATCAAGACGCAAATTTTGGAGCTACAAAAATGTAAAATTTTACAAGAGTTACAATCCAAAGAAAAAATAGGTCATTAGTTTATTGTTTGTTTTTATAACATGTTAAGCCTATGTAAATATTAAGAAAAACAAATAACATTACAAATAAATTTATTTTACAAAAGAGATTTAAAATGAAAAATATTTATATTATTATTAATCAATGTTAACTACAAGTAGAAACTGGCAATATTAGAAACCAAATCAAAGTTCAGCAAAATATTCATTTATAAGCTGTTGTCTTTTTAAATTATTTATATTTCGCCTGTTAGGTTGTGGTTCATACACATTAACATTATTTACAAAATTTATTGCTGCTTCTTCTTCCCCATTTTGTGGAGGATCAGGTTCATTTAACAGCTTGGCAATATTATACAGTACACCAGTTGCAATAACTACAGCTTCCAACCTTTCCTTTTTAAGTCGAATGCCAAAAGCCAATATTGGAAAGCATCTTTTCCATATTCCAAATGTTCTCTCAATAGGATTTCTTGTCCTTATTTGTGATTCATTGATAAGTATTTCGGCACGAGTACCAGGATTTTCTAGAGGGGTAATTAGGTAGTTTTTTACAGCATACCCACTATCTCCCACCATAACGTTGTTAATAAAATCACCTCTTTCAAATTTCATTCTCATTGTTGAATTTGCAAATATTAGAGAGTCATAAGTAGAACCTGGCCAACGACAAACCACATCTTGCAAGATACATTTAGCACTGCATACTGCTTGTACATTTAGCGAAAAGAATCCTTTTCGATTTCTGTATATCTCGGCATCATTACCTCCCGGGGATAATATTTTCACATGCGTACAATCCAGTGCTCCAATGCAGGTTGGAAAACGACTAATGTTGTAAAACTCTTGTGAAATATGCCTCATTTCTTCTTCTCTAGAGGGCATCTTTATAAATTCATTATAAAACCTTGCAATTGCCCGGGATACTTTCCATACTATACGAGATGCCGTACTTTTATGAATCCCAATAAAATCACCAACTACTTGTAGAAAGCTTCCAGTTGCATAAAACCGTAAAGCTAATAGTAGCATCTCATCTGGTAAAAGTGCGTGATTCCTGAAAGGGAAATACCTATATATTGTTCAAGCAGAACATAGTACCAAGGTGTAAACAGTGTATACAAATATTTCATGTTTAGGTATGCTTACCTGTCTGTGGTCGATGAAATTAAATGTTCTATGTAATTTAAAACAAACCGTACTCCGATTTTAGAAAGTCGGAAGCGTTTAATGAACTCATCATCGTTCCACTTTTCAAAGTGATTTTCCCTTTCTCGAAATCTTTGGGGTCTTCTTCTACCTTCTCGTTCAACATCTATTAACTCCAGAAAAGCTTCGTCATTACTGAGTTGACCAACATACTCCATACCGAGATAAATTAATTTAAAATTTTAGAAAAAAAATACAAAAAGTTTGGTTATGATCTGCGAAGTCTGCCCTTAAACCATGAATGATGCTGGTTCAACTTAAGCCAAGCTTAAACTAAGTTCGAGTGTTGAGCCACCATTGTACAACTCATATTTTCGGTAAACTTCGTTTTGACCCTGAACCTTAGTTCAACTCTGTTTGTACAACCGGGCCTAAAATCGCTGTAACTTCTAAACGACTTATCCGATTTTACTAAATTTAAGCATGTTTGGAAGAGAAAGATAAGTATACCTTCAATTGCCGTATCCGATACGGTACACGATAAATTCTAATAATTGCGTAATCTAATACTAATTTAGAATATTATAATATTATATATTATCAGGACCTTTTAACCCACAGAGCCAAATAATTACATACAAAGAATATCCATAGTATATTTCTTTATGCAATATGTATGTACATAGAATGTCTATGAATGAGAAACATATCTACAATGAATATCCATAGTATGTCCATTTGGCCACTGGTTGGATGTACATAGTATATCCATCAAGAATGTACATTGCATATGATATGCTTAATCATGTGTATGCACGAACTCATATGATATGCCTATACATGTCTGCATATGCAATGGATGTTCCAAATGTCCATAAAAATAACAAATCAAATCAAATCAAAATACGCTTTATTGTTATAAAAACTCTTTTCTTTGTCATTAACAAAGCCATTAATCTAAAACTAAGTACAAGTTAATGTAGAAAAAGTACCTATACTAGTATCAGACTAAATAAGTCATATAAAAAAAATATAAAAACAAGTTACATAAAACAAAGAGGAACAGACAACAACTTCTCTATACGTACTTATACTCAAACTCAAACATAGCTTTATTAAAAATCAAATAGTAAAATGTTGTTCACAAAGCAGACTACAAACAAAAACTAGTAAAATTAAAACAAATGTTAATGTACACGGTGTCCGAAATAAGATCCCCTAGCCCCTTATCTCAGTAATTATATACAGGGTGGCCCATAAGTGTGACAAAGTCTCGTATCTCCCTTCCCCAGAGACAACTAGATATTTTTCATGTATAATTTTCTATATACCTATCTTCAGCGGTTTATGAAATATAGGTAGATAGAACATTTATACATGCAAAATATCTGGTTGTCTCTGGAGAGTCCAAAAATGCAATAATGTACTGGGTGTCCCATTTAAAAAATATAAACAAAGAGAACACCAAGCTTTTATAATTGAAAATATTTGTTAAATATGCACGACATATCCTACAACTCTTGTATAAAATATTTTTTGTATCTCTGTAAAGAAGAAATATACGGGACTCTATATACTACACACTAACATGCCATCCTGTGTAATTGGGCGACGGCTTTGAACGGTCCAGAACCATTGGTCTATTGGAACAAATTCAACAAATAATATAAGATGGATAATAAATTCTTCACATCCGTTCAACCTACATAAAAACTCGGTTTTATTTGCTGGGTAATATCCTAATTAAAGGACAATATTTATCATTTGATAGAGTTTAGGAAGCTAGATAAGACAGATTATTTTTATCAAATTAGTATGGTTGTTATTTGGAAACAATTTTTTTTTGTGCAAATTTTATAAATATACCTACTTTGTAATAGAAGTTTTAAAAAATTTTAATTAATGGTATGTAGTGACATAAACATAACTAAAAAAATAATTGGTTTACAAAATCTGGGTCGCATAGGAAAGACTGCATCTGAGGGGCCAATTATACATCAAGGTTCACTGTAATACATTTTTCCTACAGACGTGTGGAAAAATCAATTTTCCGCACTGATATCCGTGCGGAAAATTGGTTTTTCCACACTAGTGCGGAATTTTTTTTTCGGCACGATTATTTCAAAAATCCGTGCGGAAATTTGGTTTTTCCACACTAGTGCGGAAAATTTTTTAGGCACGATTATGTCAAAATCAATAATATATCAATTATAACTTGTAGTTACTACTTTTTTTCTCAGAATTAGTTACTGTTACATATGTATGTGATTGTTATAGTTAATTAAAAATTATTAAATTTCTTTGAAATATGTGTTACTTATTTCCACACGTCTGTAGAAAAACTATTGTACCTGGCACGTGCGGAAAATGTTTTCCCTGCACTCGGCTGCTTCACCGAATTCCGCTACGCGTCGTTCGGTGAACGGCAGACTCGTGCGGAAAAATTAATTTTCCGCACTTGTTAGGTAAATAGCTATTGTGACTCTGCTCTAGTTGTCTCTTGAAGTGACTCACCGCTTTTGCTAAAATAAAAACTTCGTGTTAAGATAGAATAGTTTGGGTTTTGTGTGTTATGTAAACCAGCCTGTTTAATGCTTTACTTTCTTAACTTACTTATTTTAATTTTTTTAAACTGTTATTAAGGCTAGCCAAGCCTTTATGGTTCTAATAATTACATCGTCACACGCATTTTGCGTTCTTGCATTTAAACGAACCGCTTCTAAAAAGAGTTTTATTATTGTTTAATTGTATCAACAAAAACTCCTGCTTGTCAAAAATTGTGTCCTGTTTTAAATTCTCTAATATTTTGAGGATTTTACTATTGTCCATGTCCATTTAATAAAATTAAAAATACTTACTAAATATAAGTTTAGAAAGAGTTAAACTTTTAAAGACCCTCTTGCCCTTTCCCCCCTCCCAGCTAAATAGCTGGACTACTTCATTGGCCAATATCCTGTAGAGAATACGCTTGGTAATTTCAGCTGGTGTAATACCACCTATTCGGCCCAATTCAGTTGTCTAAAAAATTATAATGAATGAATAGTGGTTCTAAATAAGTAATAGAAATACAACAATCATACCATGTCATTAAAAATGTCGGCATTTTCAAGAAGTTCCTTCACCCTATCAAGATTTGAGATCTGTAAAGGCAAAAGCTCCAAAATTTCTTGCTTTTCCTTATTGTTTTCCTTTCCAACAGGATTCAAATAATGTCTTTCTTCTTGCATATTTTGCAAAACTTCGTCCACACTGGATAACTTTGCAATTATTATATTTAATTTTTGAAAAACTTTTCTTTGGAAATCTTTAAAAATAAATAAATAAATAAATAAGTTAAAAATGGTGTTTAGACATGTCAATATGCATAATAGTGCGGGCGCTGGATGGAGTCGAATATGCAAAATATCAGGACCGCATTCTGTGCATGGTTTTGTACTCAGAAAAGCTTGCAGATTATGATTCTGGATGTTGCCAGGGAGATTATTGGTCCATTTATTTTTTACACCCCATCCCCGTAGATATCAAGTAAATAGACTGACCAAATGATTTGGAACCATTTTAATGATTGTTTTAGTGACAATAACTAATTATTTCTTATATTAAAGATTGTGATTGTGATTAATGATAGCTAGTCAATTGAAAAAAAAAAACAAAAAGTAGAAAATAAATACAAGAATTGATAAAAAAATTATTTAATGCAAATTTGAACATAAGTAAAAAAAAACAAATAATCAATCTTATTTATTTTGTCACTCATTTTTGATACATTTGCACAACGAAATACAATCCAGTTGTCATTTTTTGCAAAAACAAGCCTTCGTTTGACAATTTGATGTGCAGTTACAGGGCTGCATCCACAATTCTAGTAATGGGCGCTTCATCAGTTGTCATGGGAACAATTTACCATTTTTTTCCATACCCTAATAAAGTGTAATCAATAGGCCGTAGTAGTGTTTGGTCAGCATTTATCCATATATATGTTTGTGCTGAAGCTCTTAACAAAAAATGTAAATGTAGAATCTGATGTGCAAATTAATTTTTTTTGGAGAAAAGATAGGCGCAAATGGTTTCCAATTCTGTTAACGGTTCGATACTTAGGTATGGATTTCCTAAATGCCTCAGAGCTTTTTGTACAAAATCCAACGATGCAGCTTTTAAAACATTTTTTTTTCGATCCCAATCTGCTGGTCGAATCGCAACCACTTAGAGAGTGTAATACTGGCAAAATACGATAAATATTTTCTCCAAAGGATTAAGCAACCAAATAACATCCTGAAATGTATTTCTTCTTATAAAAAGCGTCGAACCATACACCTAAACAACCCAGACGTGCTAGCTTATTCCAGAAAAAAAATTCCCAGGATGAAAACATATGTATCAGTGCAAAGGATAATGATATGGGCAGATTGGATTCTTACTGCGTAAAATATGTGACAAAACATCCTTGAATCGGCTTCTAAATGGTTTGAATTTAAGCCAGGTACTTTAAAAAATGAAGAGCCTTGTAATTTAAAACATTTTGTTGGATCATCAAATCCTCCACATATATAACTCAATCTTCTTTTACTTGTGCATATCTAGGAGCAGCAGTACAGAGAAATCGAACGAGCTGTAACTTATTTTCTTTACTTGAAAAGAAATTTTTACAATTAGCTGGAATTTTTGTGTGATCATTTAAAATTATAGAACTTCTCATCATTTGACCTTTACTCCGTAAAGTTGACTTCAAATATTTTATCGAAATATCATCATATCTGTCAAATACAATATCTATTCGTTTGCAAAAAAAATATTATGGATTCTTTTGAAGAATGCCTCATCAAAATCGTCAAAGGTGCTAAAAAAAATGTATTGGATTCGATGAATAAGTGCCGTACCATCAAAAATAATAAATTTTTGGAAGATGTAAATTTAAAAGTCCTGTTGCGTGTTTTGTACCACACTTATAATTGTTTACAACTTCAAGAGCGAGTTCCGATTTTGGAGATTTCCTGTAAAATCCTTCTGCGTCCAAAAGGTAGGTACTTGCAGTAATTCAAAATGTTGTAAGAGCTAAAATTTGTGTGTCAAATTCACGTTGATTAGCCAGCATATATTATGTTTTTTGAAAGAGACTTACATCTGTTGCATCTTGCAACTTTTTATTAGAAGTACTTTTGCTTGATTTTTCAGAAGTAGGTACAAAGTTGTCTATTTTAATTTTTTGTTCGCTAATGTAACTTGTCATACAAGTTCGATGCCATGATGAACAATTATGTTTAGTAAAGTCTGTACTATGCTTTATTTTCTCACTAATGTTATCTTTTCTCCGATCTGCGGCGCCTTGAATATTTATAAACGTTTTATCACATAACAAACACGACATTTCGTTTAGTCTTCGCCTCTTTACGTTTATCACTTGTAGCGACATTGTCCACGTTTTTGTTTAAATAAAACACGTAACTACAGGAAAACTTAAATAATATTACGTGAAAACTAAAAAATTTACCGATACGCACTAAGAATTAATTTCTACTGACTATTCCGGTCGAGGGCGCGGGGAAAAACGAAAGGGACCAACACAGCTGCTGGCAACATGGTTTTTTTTTTATTGGTGTCTCAGATGAAAGAATTTGAGCATAGTTGCCGGTCCTCACATTTTACATACTTAACCACCTCTGGCGCCTGTACTATAAAGGTTAATTTTTATTTTAAACTTTTGTCCAGAAAAAAATATATTTTTTTATTATCTTAAGCTGGACTAAAAGCTTAAAATGTAAAAATACTATATACGTGTACAAAAATAGCTTCTACTTATAGACCCTTAAACTACAGGTAACTAAGAGGCAGTCTTAAAAATAAAATGATTTTCATTAGTAATTAATTATTACATGCAGCTTAGAGGACACTTTTTTTATAATTTATCTAGCAAATTCGAAGTAATAAGAGCCACTAAAAACAATTTAATTTTTACTTTCTATGAGCACACTTTAGTTACGCAGTCCTTGATCAAAGCTAACATAGGTTTTTTAATCAAAAAATGAATGTAAATTATCAAAAAGCAGTTTAAAAATTGTGTTCTGTTTTTGTCATATTTTTCAATAAAATTATTTCTAAAATATACAAATTTAATTTAAAATCTACTTACTGCAAACCAATATTTTGCAAAAAAATAACCTTATTATAAATATAAACCTACCATGCTCTGACACATTGACTCTGCCAGTGTTTACAGGAGTGCTAGCACCACTTCCAGTAGGTATAGATGAAAAATTGGTTAAAACACTTTTTTTCCTAGTATTTCCAGCTCGATTTCCAGTATCATGAGAAACAGTTTTTACTGGTTCAGGGCTTTTCTAAAATAATTAAAAAATAAGTAATTTTGCTGTACCTACCTATAACAGAATGTCCATATTATTTTGATTTTATTTGATTTTGAAAAGGAATTATCTAAATGTAGTTTGATGAAATTCTTGCTTGATATATTCCTTGTCTAAGTAAAACAACCATAATTAGGTACGTACACCAGACAATCACACACCCACTCAGTATGCAGAGGCACACTTTTACGTTGTAATATTCAGATTTATATTTTTTGTGCGACCATCTATTTTTTATTTTAAAAGTCACATGTTGGGAACTACCAAATTTTTAAACATGACATTCCACTACTGCTTAAATTTTTAATCTAAATAGGCATAGGAGGTAGACTTTTAAGTCATATGTTTATATTACCATACTATGACACAAAAATAAAATTTTATCACAACTGAATAAATTTTTTTTTCTTACCAAAGTTGCCTCTAAATCCAGCTTCTGATTTTTTTTTGGAAAGCACGGAAAATTAACCTCATCATCTGAAGATTCTTTCTGAGAGTCACTCTCTGAAGAATCATATTTTGAATTCTTTATTCTTCTTCTTTTTGTTAATACCTCGTTAGTGGAGGTCAGAAGTATCCTCTGCCTTATTTGCTTTTTGTTTAGCCTTTTCCAGATTGTCTAAAAATAGAAAAGTTGGCTGAAGGACATCGGTCAATGGCCATTTGAAGTATGATCAATAAATTTAAATAATAAATAAAAATAGAAAAACTACTAGAGTTGAAAAAGATTATAACAAAGCAGCAAAATATTTTTTTTTAAACTATAAATGTTTTTACTAAAATATAGATACACTAAACAGCTCTTAAAAAGCAAATAGAAACGTAACCATTCCCAAATAACATAAAATTATGTTTGAAAATGACATATTATATATGTGACCAGTGCAATGTTGCTACAATGTATACTTCTTAAAAATATACTTTTTCCTATTCAAAATAATCTACCTAATAGAAAGCTTTAGTACCAACGATAATATATTAGTAGTCTCATAGCTATTTCATGATGGATTTTGTGAATAAATTGTCAATTTAAACTAAAAAAATATATATTACCATATTGACCCAAAATTTTTATTAAAAATTGTTCCCAATAGTCAGCATCAGGTTCTTCCCTTTTTTTATTAATTCAGAAATATATTTTTTCTTTGAATATGAAGGCCAATAGCCAATAGCACAAACTATTTTTAGCTAACCAGCTGTCGGGTATAACCTCGACACTGTCTTCTTCTATAAAATGGACAACAGCCCATCGACCTTTATTCATGGCTAAAAATTTAAATTAAAAAGCACTACAAAAATATCAACAAAAGCTCAGATTTCACAAAACTTACATTTTAGTGAAAATTTAAGTATTTTGTAAGTTTACAATCAGATAAGTGGTTAAAAATTAAAGTTTAAAAGGACTATCACACTCAAGTACATACAAACACAGAGAAGTATTTTATTTCCCATATTTTTCTTAAATTTGCAAAAAGACCAAATCCACTGAATAGTAAACCAAATACCTAGCTTTCAATAAGGATATAATAAACGAAAATACTAAAAAAATGGTTTAACCTAAGGTCTAATTAAAAAACGTATTTTTTATCATTCAAAATTAAGGATGCAACAAAGGAAGAACAACAAATTGGTTGTTACAGTCATTGTAAGGTAACACATATTTTTTTTGAACTGACCTAAAAACACACACTTTAGAGCAGGGTTTGGAAAAAGGTTATCTATTTTTTCCCAATATAACAAGCTCCTTTTATTGGTCGTGACAAAAGTTTTTTATTTCAAAAATTTCACCAGACTGAACCTGAACTATTCAATTAGCAAAAGTATTACAAGAAATAATTACTCCCTTTATCACAACTTTTTTATACTGAGGGCCACAGCAATGTTGCAGTAAGGGACCATCTTTGTGGGGCATTATTTATTTATTTGTTATTACATTTGGGATGCAGACAGAACTAGAAGTTCCAAAGAAGCATCCACTATATACAATAAACAGTTTATGCGGAAACATTTTACTGATTAACATAGCAATAGGTACTTAACCTAACTAACTCCACCTACGGCTATCCAAACACTTGTTGTACAAAATGTCCTTTTAAAAGTCTTTTAAAACTAGGCAAGGTTGCACTGAAAATGTCAAAATTTATGGCAGTATGAATTAAAAGTTTTTGCAGTCTATCCAATATGTATACCTAAACCCAAGTTAGTTCGTCTGTAAGGTAAATTAAATAAAGTTGTATGTCTTAATTCTCTGGTAGGAATGTTAAAGCTTAGTGCTGATAATAGTTCTGGGACGCTGAAATTTGAGTTAATTATTTTATATAGAAAAGATATGTCAGAAATTTTTCTGCGGTCAGACAGAGGAATAAATTTATATTTTTCTTTTAGAAGATCTATTGTGCAATGCGCTTTAAATGCAATGGTTTTGAGAAACCTGTTTTGTACTGCTTCCAGCCTATTAACATGTGTAACGCAGATGACAGAGGCAAAAGAGAGCTTACTATGAACGAAAGCAAAATATAGTGAGATCATTGTTTTGGGATTTCGAAAGTCTTTACAGATTCTAGTAATGAAGCCCGGCTTTTTGTTTGACTCGGTAAAGATTTTATTAAAGTGTTCTTGAAATAACCATTTGGTGTCCAGAATGACTCCTAAATCCTTTATTTGATTTACCTTCTTTAAATTTGAATTATTTATGCTATATGATTATTCCCAAGTATAAATATTTTTAGTGAATGTTATAAAACAACACTTTGTTACGTTTAAGAAAACACTATTCCTATCACAGTACTCGGACAATCGGTTGAGGTCCGCTTGTATTTTTAGAGAGTCATCCAGCCCCCTTATGGGGCGATAAATTTTTAGGTCATCTGCGTATAGTAAGAACATTGTGTGATGAAAGTACTTTGCAATATCGTTAATAAAAATTATGAAAAACAAGGGGCCCAGATGACTACCCTGAGGAACCCCCGAGCTGACCGAGAACCGAGATATTCCCAGTTAACATTGGCCAATTTCTCATTATAGCCACATAATCGGCCTTTTTAAAGTTCAGAATTCTAAGTGTATTGTGACGTAGTGGAACATAAGGAGAATTAATTAAAATAACCTCTAGTGCAGGATGATGAAGGTCCTCCCTTACCAGACATTCATTACTTCTAGTCACCTCCCTGATGCAATCCTGATTACATAAAATAAGGTCTAGTATTTTATTATTTACTATATTATTATACTGCGCATAAACTGAAAGTAGGAGAGAGCATCAACCATGCTGGCAGACCTGATATCGACATTGCTGAAAATAAACTTTTTTTTAATGGAATTCCAAGAAACAGGTGAGACATTGAAGTCTCGGAGAATGGTTGCTGTCTTATCCGAAAGATGGTTCTCAAGAAAATATAGTTGATTTGTAAATAATGAAAAAGCAGAATTGTCACCTGGAGGGAGATAAACGCAACACAAATATAATTTTTCACCATTTTTGGAATCGATGGATACCCAGGCCGAGTCCTCTCGGTCTCTTCTAAACACATCATAGTAACTTGAAAATAGTTCAGATGATAACACTCCACTGTGCAGCCAAGTCTCTGTTAAACATATTACATCGTAATCTGAAGATGCTATTGCGGGATAAAAATCAAGGGTTTTTGTCCTAAGACCCCTTGTATTTTGATAATATACCGGGTGTCCACGGAAGGTGGCTCGCCCCTCTAACTTTTTTGTTTTTCAAGATAATGAAATAAAATTCGGGGAATTTGTATACGACATAAAACTGCATTTTTTGACATGTGACTCAACATTATGAAACTTCCGGTTTAACCGGAAGTGACATAAACTTTTAATTTTTAAATGGGACACCTGGTATATTTTTACTTTTTTTTACTCCATATGACATTCTAAATACAACGATGTGTCACTTGTCACTTTTTGTCACCAAGAAAATTATTTTTTTCAACTTTTTTACTCCTTGTAAAACTATTATTTTCCATGTTTTTTAAACAATAAACTAATTTACTTTGGCAGAAGCTGTTGGCATTTAAACTTTCTTCAAGGCATGATTTTGTTTTATCAGTTTTGCTGGTCACAGGCTACTTGATGCATTTAAATCTAAATTTATTCTCAAAAGATGCTTCATTTTAGGAAAGTTCTAAGTTAACTTTTTAAAGTTTTTTAATGACAGCTTTTCTAAAACCTAATAGTGTATGGTATCAAAATAATCCGTAATAAAATCCTCTTTTTTCTTAACCCGACGAACCACCATGTCGCCATTTAAAAAAAAATTAGTTATACAACTTTAAAGATTCAATTTTACATAGCACATAGCATTGGATCAAAAATAGTAAATATGTATTTTTCCCAAGATTAGAGAACTGAAATAAGTGATTTTAAGGTTTTCATAGCCCTCTAGATAGAACAATAAATTTGGAAACAAAATATTTTCTTGGTGACAAAAAGTGACAAGTGACACATCGTTGTATTTAGAATGTTATATGGAGTCAAAAAAAGGAAAAATATACCAGGTGTCCCATTTAAAAATCAAAAGTTTATATCACTTCCGGTTAAACCGGAAGTTCCATAATGTTGAGTCACCTGTCAATTAATGCAGATTTATGTAGTATACAAATCCCCCGAATTTTATTTCATTATATTGAAAAACAAAAACGTTAGAGGGGCGAGCAACTCTCCGTGGACACCCGGTATACGTAACTTATCACCCAATAATGGATCATTTCTTAATGCTGCACGTATCTCAAAGTAAAGAATTTAATTTTTTTGGATCATGTCCCTTGTTGTTAAATAAGTTATATCTGAATTAATTGTGAAAATATTATCAGGACTATTATACTCTTTTCATAATTTCTGTTCTTCAACAATTCGACGAATAACTTGTTGCAATGGTTGGTGTGGCTTCCTGATTTTTTTAAAAGAGACTGCATCCATACTTACTGAAAATACGAAATGCCAGATATTTTATCACTATTTGAGCATAATAAAATCTTACAACGGTTGTTACTAGTCATTGTTTATATTCCAATTTGAGTATCAGTTACTAAAAGCACAAACACAATTCACTAAACTACACAAAAACTAGAAATCCATAAATGTTAAACGCCCACAATAAACAACAAGAAATCCACAGAGAAAACTACAACAACAAAAATGGCGCCGTGCCGGTTCTGGAGTGTATTTAAGGCATGTCGCGAAAGATGGACAGGTCGATAATAAGAGGTTTGTGTGCATACCTGATGCTGCTGGGAGGGAAGACAGCTGACCGGTGCGCGGTGCGCTCGGACGTATTTTTTCACCCATAAAACGTAACTTTTGTTTGCACACGAGATAAGCTGTACGTATATCTAAAGGTAAATGTCTATGGACGAGACCCGTGGCGGCGGCCGAGTCGGCACAAACAGCTGTGTGTGTCATCGCCCTAAATGGACGATATTATCAAGAAAAGGCGGATCCGTTCCTTTATCATAACGCTGTATATAAAAATAAATGTTTGTTGTGTACACCAAGGAAGATTTATGGATACACAAAGTGGCATTACAACGCATGGCGTTTACTAATAAAGTAATTGTCTAAAATATTTCTTTACGCGATGGCGAACTCGCGGTATTATTATGGCATCTCAGAGAAAGCGACCATGCCGGCACGTATACCGGGACAAATGCCGGATACTCGCTACTAATAAATCTGTACCCCAGAGGTAAAGTGTACTAAGTCCACTTTTCGCTAAAAATTAGTTAACTGTACTATGTCACTTGGATTTTTACGCTCTATCGAGAAAAAAATCCGTAATACACCTTATTACGTCTGTTGAGGACTTAGTTAGTTTTAAATAATACCAAGTCACAACAACTTCAACAAAAGTCAGAGGTAAACTATACCACATGCTATACTAATTGGACATAGTATTGTATCACTCATATAATATATCCTATACCCATGGACTTAGTACTGTTTTACTTTTTTATACTTTTATATTATGTATAATATTTTTGTTAATCCTAAGTTTTGTCTCGTTCCTTAATAAGGGTTAAATAAAATATGTTTAATAAACGTTTTTTTTTTAACATTTATGACTTTTGATCCGAAAAAACGTCCATTATATAAATTGAACTGTACCAAGTCCACGTTGGTTACCAAAAAGTTCAGTAGTAAAATATACTAAGTCCTTTTGATAAAAAACTAAAAGGTTTTTTTGAAAACTAAGTTTATTGTACATAAAACAATACATATTATGGACTCTGTAAACTACTTATCCCTAACTAGCTGTATAAAACAGCAGCATACTAAATTCATGGTTTAGTTTCTTTATTTCGCTTTCCTGTAAAAATTACTTTATGTGACATAGTACACTTTACCTCTGGGGTACAGAAATAGTAATACCGTGCGAACGAAAATTATTATTTGCATCAAAGAGGGCTTGGATTAAGAAACGTAGGGCTTGGTTTAGATCACAATGATATGGGGACGATAGATCTAACCAAATCTAGGTTAAAATTTTGTCAAATTCATATTATGACATGATATGCCAAACTAATGAGTAATAAAATAAGTAGAAAATATATTATATAATAAGTACAAATTTATTTTTGTTGTTTACAAAATTAACAAAGTAAAAATATACAGAAAGAAAAAGAAAAATAATTACCTGTATTCTGAGAATTCACATAAACGGAGAGGTGGAACCAGGCTTCATCCGAAAAAAAGTCAGGTCTAATAAATTATTTATTTCCAATAAATTTTGGGTAAACCATTGAGAGTAATTCCTGCGTCTTTTAAAATCTGCGACTTGTATTTCTTGGAATACTTGCACTTTATAACGAAATAAATTTAGCTACTTCTTAATAATAGTCCTGCATGTTCCATAAGATCTTCCCACTTCTTGGGACAGGCGTCTTATACAATTTGTTGGCGTATTTTACATTATTTCACGAACGTTTGCAACAAGTTCTTCTGGTTTTACGGATCGTCTTCCTGCTCCCTTTTTGTGTTGTATAGAACCTGTTTCCCTAAACACAGCCACGGTTCTTTTCAGGCAATGATAAAAATCCCCAGCAATAAACGTAACGTTAGGAAAATGTTCGTGAAAATCGTCCATGTACAAACCCGGATTGTACTCTAACCCCGTTTCGAAAATACGCTTCAACCATGAATGTTTTGTGCTGTTCCGTAAAGCCCATTATATGAATTGTTCAAGAAATTGGAAAAATTAGAGATGAATTAAATTACTTGTAACGACTGTCAAAGATGACGGAATAACTGATTGATTGTTAATTCAGGTAGTAACTGACACCCAACAGGTATTAAGCTCTACAGCTAAGCATTACGTCCTTCGATGCAAGGCCGCCTTTGATGCAAATATTTTTTTCGCAAGGTAAGAGCACACCCAGGCACTAACTTGATACTCATGTAACTACGTAGCCCTTAAAAAACCTAATATTCTGAAATTGGAAGAAATAATTTTAAAAAATTACCGTAAAAGTATTCCAAGAAACACTTAGAACGTCAGGATAACTTGACAATATACGACTAAAGTTAAATCCTATAACAAAGTTAACTGAGCAGAGACAATAATTACTAAATTATGCATTTTGACATGCTTGCTAATATTAACTAGTTTATATTGATTGTGCACCAAGTCATGCTACACATTTAGCATCTTGGCTTTATCTGCCACCGATGTCAGTTTATGCACAGGAGTTCGCGAAATTGTATTGTGGTTATTTCGATGTATAGGGTGTGTCACATTGGATGACTTATTAATTAATAATGTCTTTATTTGCACATTATACAGTTTGGGTTTATAAATTTCAGTACAGTTTTTTTTTTGAACAAATGCTTAGGCACTGGCACAGCCACCTTGAAAGAAGTCGTGAAACAGAAACATCGACAACACTGCTTGAAGATCCATGTGTCACGTGACTTTTTGAGGTTATTCATACTTTAGTATGTAATTTACGCGCGACGTGGGTGTTAACTTTGCGGTGTTTCGTATTAATTTGTATTTTTATCCGGTTTTCGATTGATATCTAATAGAAAATTTAAGTGACATCCCAGTAAACAATTTTGTTACCTATACCTTATTTTTATGTAAATTTAAAAGAACTCCTATTATGTTAGCGGCTGTTACCTAAGCTTTATTTAAATAAAATATAACCTTCAAAATATAACTTTAAAAATATTCTTGTTATGTAAAATATTTAACCTAATTTTATTCTGTAACATATAAGATATTACTATGCTGTAAATAGTACATCACCAATATTAAAAAGTATTTAGGTAATACCTGCAATGTAAATTTTACACCAAAATAGGTAGGTATTAAAATTTGTTGTAAATTTAATAATATAATTTTAATATAACGACATGACTTAAACCTTTTTCTTTTTTCAATATTTAAATATTACATTAATAGTATATAAGACTTTCATAATCTAAAAATTAAATTATGCTTCGAGAACAACTTTTAAATTTCGCGCTTTTTCGCTGACGTATGACGCTATACCGGCACGCCCGAGCACCCTGTCGAGTGGACTGTCGTTTGTGGTTATGTGGTTTGTTTGTGCGGCATTTGTTGTTTAGTCGGTAATAGTCTCACGTTTTTATTATTTTAATGCCTTTTTTGTAAGTATTCGTATCGTTGCTTTTTAAGTGCTTTGTTGTGGCTTCCGTCCTTGTGTCGCGTTGATAGAAGACTGAACGCCATTACCCTGGAAACGGGCAATAGGTATGGAGGTAAATGAAGATTTAGAAAGTCTCATGTCAAGGTTGCCATGCACCGAAGATATTGCAAATTTTGATCAGTTTGTGTCAGAAAATGGATAAAAAAAAACGTTTGTGAATACAGTTATTATAATTTTTAGAATAATAAATATGTATGTTTGGTGTCACGGATGTGAGCTAACAATTGGGACTTCATAAACCATGGGGATGCATTTAGAGTTTGGATGAAATCATGTGTATACCTAGTAACAGATGACAAAACTTTAAACTTTGAAAGACTTCTCAACGTTATAGAACCAGCACAGGCAGCAGTTTTTAAGTAGGCACTGAACTATACTAAGCCTCTACTTAATAAATTGTAAAAGGGAATCGGGAATATTGATATATGTGAATGCCAATATTAAATTTACCATTGCCTAAAAAAGTTGAATGAAAGAGAGATTTAGGGTGAGATTACAGAAAATGCATACCTGAAACTTTGCACATCCATGGCAATAATCTCAACGTTCCCTTCACTGTAAAGCTTTTTGTGGGTAAGACTTATTTGGGTAGGTACAAAATAAGTACAGATTCAGAAGGGAATAATAATTGGGGGTTTCTAGGATTATAATGTTTTTTGACAACACCGCATTTCTCTTAATAATTATTTAAAGTCAAGAATACAGCCGCATGATCCTTAACATTTCTATTATTAATAATAAATTTGATTATTGGTTTTCAGAGATAATGGTATTATAACACAAATGTACCAAGCATGATGTTGAAAAGTGTGTTGCTAAATGGTTCCGCCTGAGTAACGAAAGGAGGAAGAGAGAAAAAAACTAGCTTAAGAGTTATGTAAACATATAGCAATAAAGGAAATTATTATTTATTTATTTATTTATTTATTTATTTATTTTACATAATAATTCCTGTAGATCGTATATGTCATACTTACATAAAAACTTTATTTTATGGTTACAAACCTATATATTATTATGTCACATTGATGTAAGGTTTACGTTATCTGCAGTTATATCGATGTCAGTCGGTGCTATCAAATTGACGTAGGTAACTGACAAGTGCGCTTGAGTTGGACATTATGCCTTAACTGTTTGTTGAATTTTACTTCCCTGTGATCTTAACCGGGTAATTTTGTTACATAACATCATAACGTTGTTACGAAATATTTTAGTTTATATTGATATACATAACTGTGTTTACTAGGATGATTCCTAAGACCCTCTACAAAATATAAGTGAAAATTTTTTGGGCGGATTTGCTGTAATAGCATTAATAAAGTGAAAAATCCAACAGTCTAGCCGGCCTGGCGGTTTGTTTACGGGTAAATGGCGGCAGAATTTTATTTGTTTTAATTTAAAAGTTGTGGTTTTTGTATTCGAGTTAGCTCTTTGGGATAAACTTTATTGTTTTGTGGCTACAGTTAATTTATTAAATATTGAAGTGTTTATTTAGCTTGAAGGTATATGTGATTTAGTTTAAAAATATCACTAGTAGAGATAGTTCGTAAGTAGGTAGGATACCTCTAGATACCTATGTACATACGTAGGTAAGTAGGTACTATTTTTTTCTTTTAGTTTGTTTATTTATCAATATGCTAAGCCCCTGCTGTATTCCTGGGTGTAACTCTAACTATAAAAGTGTTTTAAAAGCAGGTGAAGAGAGTGTAATATATTTTTATAGTTTAGATTTGACCAATGACTGTATAAATATTGTTAATCAGGTTTCAGACGACATTGATATGAAGGTAAAGGTTTTTTTAAAAGGTAATGAATTGCCTTACAATGATTTGAACTGATTTTACCCTTTCAAATAAAACTAAGCAGGTGGTCTCAGCTTAAAAACTTATTGTCTCGGTACCAATTCATACATTGTGAAAGTAACAAAGTTACCCAGATAGTAGGTGACTTTCTTAAGACAAGCGTAGATTTCTTATACAAAGCCTTAAGCTTACTAAATTTTGAGACTTCAGAAGTCGATAGTCAATCCTGTAATTTAAACGCAGAAGATAATAATTTGTATAATAGAATATTACTTTTGATCGATCAAATAAATCTACTCGTAGTGAAACAAAAACAGCTTCTCAACTCAATATTACTATTATTTAATAATTAGGTAAATTAATCGGTTTTTACGGTTACCCAAAACTATTTATTCCTTTTTTGTATATTTTTCAATATCAATATAGTGGCAACAGAGCCAAAAAAACACAAAAATATCAGAAAGAATAAAAAACTCGCCCGTTGCCGCGCGTCAAAATAATATCTTGTGGCTCCGCAACTCGCACCTGATGCGGCGTTGCCCGATGTCACTTCATGGCTTCTTTTCAAGGCGGTTGTGGCACTGGTATTAACATTTTAAGTTGTGTTATTCTTTATAAACAAAATATTAATATGAAGTACCTAATAGCCCATGCTTAAAGTGGAGATGAAAGTATGAAAAGGAAAGAAGAAACTAAAAGTCTTCCTCCACCAAATTTAATAGAACAAAAATTTGTTCAGAGGCCTCTACATGTTTTGAACGTAGAAACGTTCATCATTAGGAGACAGAAAAATGTTTTGCTGATGGTTTTAGCTGAAGAGAAAATGATAAGTGGTATAAAACCTTAATGGAGCTTTTATGGAATTAAAAATTGGTGTGTCGAAATTACATAATGTGAAGAAAAATAGAAATAAGTTAAAACATACTGAATATGTAAAAAAGTCAGTTAAAAGGGTCTAAAACAACCAAATAAACCGGGGAAGCAGAAAAAACCCCTTTCAAAAAGAAGATGTCAAAAGGTTTTTTTTATATAAGTATATCTGTAAGACATTGTAAAACATAAAACTTGTTATGTATAGAAATTAGGTATTAAGAAAATATGATTTATTCAAAATCTGTAAGAATAAAAACAAAAAAAAAATTCTATTATCATAGGTTCTACTAAATTACCTTTTTCTGAGCTCACTTAAACGCAAGAAAGTATAAAAATGTTATTTACTTGAGCAGATTTTCGAAATGGGTTCCTCTATACATTTTCTTATTTGACGGATGTTTTCTTAAGTGATTTCCGAAATGTCAAAATGTTCAGTTTTAACTGCTTTTCATAATTTAACTTTTACTTGTTCCTCTTAAGCTACGATCGACCCTTTTAAAAGTTTTTCGATGCGGTAAACGCCGATTTAGAATTGTATCAGAATAAATTCTTCTTGCCTCCACACAATTGGCGAGTGCTTGTCCATAAGTTAGATGCATGTGAGCATTAATAAAATGTAATAAATTGTTTAATTTAGTTTAGCGCGTAGTATTTGAGTATATTGAGTTATTGTATTCAAATACCTTATGTTAATAAACTTGATTATTAAATAAGTTTCGAATCAATGCTTGAAAGTGATATACAAAAAAAACCTTTTTTTTCTCGAAAACCGCTAATTCCACCGACACAAATGTAGAGTACTTTTTTTAAATAAAAATAACTAAAGTATTTTAAAAAACAGTTTTTAGCTCTGGAAAATGACACCTGTCAAAATTTTGGACCAGCGAGTGTGGTGGAAAATCCGTTCCTGACTTTCCTGACAATGTAAAACATCTAAAGTAGTACCTACGGTTTTATGAGTCTCCATGGCCTACACAAAATACTTTAATTTCATTAAATTATACGTATCGGCTCAAAAGTTAGAGCCGAAAAGGTAAGTCGCTGTGTACCTCTTTGGGGCCCTGTATCTCCGTTAAGGGGCACGTTAGGTTTTTTTATATGACAAGGTAGAGTAATTTTAACCTCCCCAATATGCTCCCGAGAGTATGCCATATACATACTGGACACCCGGTATAATTCAATTATAAATTTTATAAATGAGTTTTATTTATTTTTCAGTAAATTTAAATCAATTACAAATTTCATACTGATTTTCAAAAACAACATGTTTCATCCCATGATACCTTTTACCCTAAATAAACGACTTATTTCGGACCTTATACACAGTGTAAAAATAATATTTAAAATTTGAAAAAACACGCTTGTATTTTACTTGTTTAGGTACAGGGTTATTTTTTATATTTGCGTACCCACCTACAGGGCTTAATATAAGTAACAGAAAAAAACTTTTAATACAAAAGTTGCATAATGTTTCCCGTCATATCTTTTAGACTTATTAAAAAAAAACATCTGCACATCGGAAAGTTAAAAAACAAATAAAATTCTTCTTTTTTTAAATAGAACACCCTATATATTTTTTACCAGGGCGAAAGATATCTTTCTCCTGATTTCAAAAATATATAACATGTCATCATTCAATCCAGTCGTTTGTGAAATATTTGAGTTTTTGATGAATTGAATTGACTGTAATTTAGTCGGCGTTCCGCATACTTCAACGTGACATATTTGTCACTTTACTTTAAATTGAAAGATTCAGTAAAGAAAATGGGATATTCGGAAGAAGACAAACTTCAAATAGTGCGTCTTTTTTACTCTAATAACAACCGAATAGCTGTAGTTCAACAGCAATTTACTTTACTTTATATCATAAATTATAAATCATAAGTTATTTTCTTTGCTGCATGTTTCAATTTAAATTAAAGTGACAAATATGTCACGTTGAAGTATGCGGAACGCCGACTAGATTATAGTCAATTCAATTAATGAAAAACTCAAATATTTCACAAACGACTGGATTAAATGATGACATGTTATATATTTTTGAAATCAGGAGAAAGAGATCTTTCGCCCTGGTAAAAAATATATAGGGTGTTCCATTAAAAAAAAGAAGACTTTCATTTGTTTTTTAACTTTCCGCTGTGCAGATGTTTTTTTAAATAAGTCTAAAAGATATGACGGGAAACATTATGCAACTTTTGTATTAAAAGTTTTTTTCTGTCACTTATATTAAGCCCTGTAGGTGGGTACGCAAATATAAAAAATAACCCTGTACATGCATCCGTCTTTATGTAGGTCAATCCTAAGAAAAATCATAACCTTTACCACCGGTAAGTCAAACTGGCTGAATTAATTTACGACGTGCCGTAAATATGGAGAATATGACGTAAAGGTCAGCGACCATTGAGCAGACTTTACAATCAAGCGTATAATAATTTCTTTAGTAGTTTTGAAAATGAATCCTGAACTAGATGCAAATATACCTGCGGATATATTGGAAAGCACAAAAGTAGTATACCTACCTACCTATATATATTGCTACCTATTGCAGTCTGAGAAAGAAAATACAATTTTTTGTTCAGATACATCATCAAAAAGTACTGAGAAAGTTACAAATTGTTCTAAAATTAATGAAAATCTTTTAAAAAATTCCAAGATTAATAGTGATAGATCAGTGGTGTTTTGAATTTTGGCAATGATTGTTTCAACTGTACATTCAATTTTAATATAAACAAATAAATATAGGGGCCTAATTAGTTGGGTTACTGTGTTTGGAAAAGGCAAAGTTTTTTTGTTCAAATTTTAATTTAAGGTGGGAGTATCAACATGTTTGCCAACATGTAACCTATTTCGCGTAGATTTATTTATGTTTTCTAGCTTTTACACAAAATTTAAATAAAATCATTATCGACTTGATATTCTATAGGTAATAATTGACATATTTAATAAATATCAAGGAATTTCATAACTTATTTTAGGAGAATTGTATAGCGAAAAATATCGGGTAAGATTTTTTTGACATTATTATGTCATTGTTCTTTCACTATACAATTCTCCCAAAAGTAGCAATGAAATAAATTGATATTTTTGTAGTATATCAGATATTACCTAGGTAATGTGCCGACGATACTGATTTTATTTAAATGTTAGTCAATAAAATAATAAACTTGAAAAAATAACGCGAAATAGGTTATAGGTTGGCAATAGATTGAATGACGTTGATAATTCCACCTTAAGAGCTCATATGCGATTACCTTTAATCCTAGAATTAAAAGCGGATCATTAATTAAGCCTAGGATTAAAAGTGTTGCCTACCAACGAGCACATTTTTATAGATAAGAGAATTGTTAGCTTTTACACCTAGAAATAGTACAAAAATGTCCATAACTTTTTACGGTTGGAGAAAAATAAACATTTTATTCTCAAGTTCATTAATAAATGGCGGGATATATGCAAAATGCATATAAGTATCTGCATTTCTTGCATATTTTGTCAATTTTATTATAAAATGCATATTTTTCAAAAATTATTATTTTAAGCGCATATTTTTATGTTTTCGGCTTTATCAAGAAATTTAAAGCGTTAAAGGTTTAATGTCCAGTTCGGTATTTATCTCAGGGATTTTCTAGTCTGCAAATATTAATTATATTTACATTTTGGTTAGACACAAGGTATTTATTGAGGGTTTCCGGGGTTTGCAGGTATATATTGTTGGAGGTTGTTTATTGTCACTTAATAATGCGTTATTATTAACTGCTTAACAAACTGTATTTATACCGATTTGTAATATTACATACCTACTTCTGTTTTAGTTTGTCTAAAGATTTCAGTGTGTTGTGCAAAGTAAAGAGTTGTTAAAAAGTGCAAGTGTAGCTGAATAACTTGTTTTTATTAAGATTAATTTCAGTTTTATACCGGACATAATATCCTTGTTGGAGAGTAGAAATTTAAGTTTAAGAGACTTAATTAGTATTGTTGAAACTTTTTCTGCTAAATGTAACAACATTCCCGGTAAAGTTGGAGATCAAGTAAGGAACAAATTGGATGTAACTGTAAAGAGAATGAAGGATTTAAATACTTAACTGCAGTAAAAAGCATTTATGAGGGTAAACCATCCAACGAAGTTGTATCTTGGCCTTATATTTTGCTACCTAAGTTGCAGTATTGTCCGATTACATCAGTAGATATCGAAAGAAGCTTCTCTTAGTATAATCACATTTTTACTAATAGAAGACAATCCTTTTTAGTTGAAAATTTTGAAAAATATTTAGTAATAAATGCCTCTTATACAATTTTGGGTTAAAAAATTGTTTACTTTTATTTTTCTTTGTTTTTTTTACATTTTTTTTTAAATAAACATATTTTTTAGAACCCATTGGGTTTCTTTACCTCATTTTACTATAATCAATTAGGAAATATTGCATACCAGTAGATATGTATATTTGGTAAGGGAAAATGTAAATTACTACATATTTTAAAAGCAAACAAGGCATATATGCGCATATTTGGCTGAATTTAAGTGCATATACCTAATCCGCCCTTTATTCATTAACATAGTTTTACTAATAGTTTTATTACATCTTAATATTTTTCTTAAGTAGACATTGTCTAGTCTATGTTTCTGTTATAGCGTCTTAAAGATGTAGTGGTAGGTATTACGAAACAACTGTGACCCGCCTTTCTTATAAATAAACTCAAACAAATGTAAACAAACCCTTACAAAGTATTAAGGACTTTCATTAACAATTATATAATTTTTATTACATTCTCATTCATTATAATACTTTATCTCGTTCCTGAAACCTAATAGAAAGTCGATCTCCTTCAATTAATATTTGCACAAGTGAATGGGACACAAACAATATTAGGGCTCGAATTCGAACTAATTTATCAAAGCTCTATTTTCAAACGTTTTATTATAACTGACAGCTAATAAATATCGTCTGGAGTCTTAAAGATTTTCTACTGAAAATGCCGTTTAAGCAGTTTTAAATTCATAGAGTCCCAGCCAGGAAATTGAAATAAAATACAATACAATAAATCTAATTTTTTTAATCTATTTCTATAATAATTATCATTTTTACAAGAAATACCTTTAACGATAATTTTAATTGGGTATGTAACTTGACTTAGCGTCTTTGATATTTAAATTTCTTTGTCTCGGGTATGTCACAGAATATATAGCTACGCAGTGTGACCAGTAAAGTCCGCATCATATGGTTTTTTTTTATTAATAGCTTTATTCGAAATTTGACTTTGGCATCAAGTTCTGCTTCGATCAAGATGAAAATTAAATTTTAATTTTTTCCAGAAAATAATTCAAAAGTGGGGTTATTTCTGAAAGTATCGAAGAAAGTTATAAGAAAAAGTTTTTTAAAATTCAGTTTCTAGCCCATGCAAAAATTTCAGCTGCATAAAATAATTTTGATTTTTTACCCATATTTTGTAAATTGCACCACTTTTGCAAAATAAGACTCAACGCAACCTACATAAAACTTCTTAGTTTTGACAATGCTTTATTTCAGATACATTTTCTTTAAAGTAGCGCCATATTAAATGTGTTTTTTTCTACAAAATCAAAACTGGGCTATTAAAATTTGGTCGCATGTGATGCAAAGTTTATTTGCTTTTGACCCTGTATAAGGTAACTTCATAAAATAAGTATTTTTGAGAACGTAATTTGTGTCTGAAGTAACCACACTTTTGAATTATTTTTTGAAAAAATTAAAATTGGACAGATAATGCGAATCACGTGACTACTATTTTTTTGTTTAATTTTCTTCTCGATCGAGGCAAAACTTGATGCCAAAGTCAAATTTCGAATAAAGCTATTAATAAAAAAAAATCCCATATGATGCGGACTTTACTGGTCACACTGTATATACATTTTTGTATATGCAGTATATATTTTTCTGTCTAGTCATATCTATATATAAGAATCAAGTTGTTCATACAATTCATATGAAAAATGTTCCTAAAGGCGAATAAGAAAGGGACAATAAAACTGTTTTCTTTAGCGTAAAAAATAATGTAATGATAATTTGACACAAACTGACGAAAATCATTCAATACAGTTTTTTTTTTAATATAATATACCGGGTGTCCACGGAAGGTGGCTCGCCCCTCTAACTTTTTTGTTTTTGAAGATAATGAAATAAAATTCGGGGGATTTGTATACGACATAAAACTGCATTGTTTGACAGGTGACTCAATATTATGGAACTTCCGGTTTAACCGGAAGTGACATAAACTTTCGATTTTTAAATGGGACACCTGGTATATTTTTACTTTTTTTGACTCGATATGACATTCTAAATACAATGATGTATCACTTGTCACATTTTGTCACCAAGAAAATATTTTTTTTCCAAATTTATTCTTTGAATGTATACCTTAAAATCACCTATTTCAGTTCTGTAATCTTGGAAAAAATACAATTTTACTATTTTTGGTCCAATGCTATGTGCTATGTAAAATTTACTCTTTAAAGTTGTATAACTAATTTTTTTTTAAATGGCGACATGATGGCTCGTCGGGTTAAGAAAAAAGAGGATTTTATTACGATTATTTTGATACCATACACTATTAGGTTTTAGAAAAGCTGCCATTAAAAAACTTTAAAAAGTTAACTTAGAACTTTCCTAAAATGAAGCATCTTTGAGAATAAATTTAAATGCATCAAGTAGCCTGTGACCAGCAAAACTGATAAAACAAAATCATGCCTTGAAGAAAATTGAAATGCCAACAATTTCTGCAAAAGTAATTTAGTTTGTTGTTTAAAAAATATGGAAAATAATAGTTTTACAAGGAGTGAAAAAGTTGATATGTTATTAGTGTTTGGAGAATGTAGAAATAATTCAACCGATGCTGCACGACTTTACGCACAAAGATATTTTAATCGGCGTCATCCAACCCGGCACTATTAGGTACCCAAAACTGGTTCCAAAAATGCAAAATGAGCCTGACAATAATAACATATCAACTTTTTCACTGCTTGTAAAACTATTATTTTCCATGTTTTTTAAACAACAAACTAATTTACTTTGGCAGAAGTATTTCAATTTTCTTCAAGGCATGATTTTGTTTTATCAGTTTTGCTGGTCACTTGATGCATTTAAATCCAAATTTATTCTTAAAAGATGCTTCATTTTAGGAAAGTTCTAACTTAACTTTTTAAAGTTTCTTAATGGCAGCTTTTCTAAAACCTAATAGTGTATGGTATCAAAATAATCGTAATAAAATCCTCTTTTTTCTTAACCCGACGAGCCACCATGTTGCCATGTAAAAAAAATGAGTTATACAACTTTAAAGAGTAAATTTTACATAGCACATAGCATTGGACCAAAAATAGTAAAATTGTATTTTTCCCAAGATTACAGAACTGAAATAAGTGATTTTAAGGTATTCATAGCCCTCTAGATAAAAGAATAAATTTGGAAAAAAAATATTTTTTTGGTGACAAAAAGTGACAAGTGACACATCGTTGTATTTAGAATGTTATATGGAGTCAAAAAAAGTAAAAATATACCAGGTGTCCCATTTAAAAATCGAAAGTTTATGTCACTTCCGGTTAAACCGGAAGTTCCATAATGTTGAGTCACCTGTCAAAAAATGCAGTTTTATGTCATATACAAATCCCCCGAATTTTAATTCATTATCTTGAAAAACAAAAAAGTTAGAGGGGCGAGCCACCTTCCGTGGACACCCGGTATAAGGGTTATTACATAAAGAAATCCTTTAATCCCTAAAATATTTCGTTTAGACACACACGAGGTCGTTTATCACATATTTTTGCGCCTATTGATATTTTTTCCAGTAACAAAATTTCGTTTAAGAATTAAATTATGTATCGAATAAAATATTTTTAATACTTAGATGATTTTTTAATTCCTAAAAGGTTATCTAATTATCACAAAAAATAACCTAAAATATAAACCCTCTTTTTATAACTAAAATATACTTTTTAGGAACTAAATAATTCCTTTTTTAAAATATGGAGAAACCGTTTAGGTCATTTTGCCGTTAACAGATTATTGCCACGAAATATAATTATTATTTATTAAGGGTAACTGGAATTTACAGGTACGTACAGGTACTTTAGTAATTAGGGAAAAAAAGCTTCTTATAATAATGTCATCAAAGGATGCAGTAATCGGTATGGTGTGTATTCATAAAGGGTGTTGAATTTGACTGGCACCCTGTGTGTGAGGTAAAGTAGTGTCGGATTCAACCCTGAATCGGGCTGCCTACCGACTAAACTCCCCGTGTTCCTGCAGTTTCCGCGCTATAGGCTTATAAACCTTTAGACCGCTTAGTAGTTTCGCACTGCATGCCTAGTGCGTGCTTTGCCTCGTACTTTACCCTAGCTTAGTTAGGTGCCGGTGTATCTAGGTTTCAGTTTTGTCATGGTACTTGTTTATTTATTTATTTGCACAAATAAGATGCCAACAGGGCAATGGCCGAGGCTTGATACCCACGGTTTACAATGTTGTGTACGGATTTATATAGTGTTTCTTAGGTCAATTTAATGACATTAAACTGTGGGAATTTCCTAACCATAGGCGTTCCACACAAATAATTAATATGCGTATACACACACTTATAAGTTTGTTTTACATTAGGTGTTTGTACATACTACACTTTATAAACCCACTGTATATAATAATATTATATTAAAATAATAAATATAGGGTAACTCAAAATTCTATATACAAAACTAAAATCAGAAAAATAAACCTGACACGGCACGACACTGCTCAGAAAATGCTTTAATTTTTTTACCAGAACTTCATTCTCCTCAACCAGACTCCGGCCCGTTCATCAAGGCATAACCACGTATATTTTATCTCCGTCTCTTCCACGCCATTGGCGGTCACTGGCCTATCTCTGTCTGGCAGAATCGATCGTTAGACGGGCCGGGTACCGGTTCAGCTTATATCCTGGCGCTTCCAACCGCAACAAATTACATGCTGTTGCCAATTCTTCAAAATTTTCGGATTTGTAAGCACATTGTAAGTACCTATATACGAGAAACAAGGGTTTGTTAATTAGTTGTTTTTAAACACTGAAAACACTTTTTGTCTTGATTTCAGTTATATTGTTTCTTAAGGACTAAAGAATGTATTATTTTAACAATGAATGGCTTGTTATTTTTTTCTGTCACACTCAAAAATTCTTCGGTTTAAAGTATATTTGCAAACTAGCTTTCAAATAAAGTTACTGACTAACAATTGAATATTGATATAAATGAAATATCTTTAATAAAAAAACTTAAAGAATTGAAGAAGAAAGATCTGACAACCCTGGTTGTGCGGTCGGTCTCTTTGAGACTGTTTACCGCCGTATGGAATGATTGGAATGTCCTCAAACTGAGATTCGATAAATAATACCTATTACTAAGATTGTAATATTACCATTAGTTCATCAATTAAAATTAAGAACAATAGCATGATTTTAAGCCTTTTTTTTACAAACAAATCAATATTGTGGTATGTAGTATTACAAAGTGTGGTTAAGCGATTTATTGGAGAATGTTGGAGAATGCTGCATTTGTTCTATAAAACCAGTTTGCAAATAGATTATTATGACGAAAGTTTCGTGAAGGAATATTAAAACATATACCAAAAAACAAATTTGGATTATCAATATAGTTGTTGATAATTTTAAATAAAAAGCGAATATCAGCTTGAGTACGCTGACTTTCCAGGGACAATAACTGAAAAGTCCGTTGAACTTCTGATAAATTGGCGTGAGGGTCGAAGATGCCGGTGCTTTTAAAGTTTAAAAATCTGAGAAACTTGTTTTGAATACTTTTCAATCTGTTTTTATATACCGCATACTGAGGTGTCCAGACGACATGCAGAGGCATAACTTAGTCTACTATAAACATAGGCAAAATACAAAACTTTTAAAGAGTGTACGGAAGACAGCAGCTTACTGTGAAGGTGTTTGTGTAGATGTAAGGCTTTTGGTGCAGTGTACGTGTTTGTGCTTTAGAAGAGATAACACGTACCCATGAGGACCCCACTATTTCAGGGAAAGTACTTGCAGTGATGATTTAAAGCAGTAGTAAGCTATTGCAAGTAGTAGTTGTATTTGATGTTAGCGATTTACTGTGATAGTGTTTGTGTATGTGTCTGAGTTGGTTCAGTGTAGGTGTTTGTGCTTCAGAAGAGATACACGTGCGCATGCTTTACAGCTATGAATACCCCACTGTTTCAGGGAAAGAGCTTGTAGTGCTGATCTGAAGCAGTTGTAAGCTGTTAGAAGTGTTAGTTGTGTTTGTTGTTATCGACTTACTGTGATAGTGTTTGTGTAGGTGTCTGATTGGGTGCAGTGTAGGTGTTTGTGCTTCAGAAGAGGTACACGTGCGCATGCTTTACAGCTATGAATACCCCACTGTTTCAGGGAGAGAGCTTGCAGTGCTGATCTGAGCAGTAGTAAGCTGTTAGAAGTGTTAGTTGTGTTTGTTGTTAGCGACTTATTGTGATAGTGTTTGCGTAAGTGTCTGATTGGGTGCAGTGTAGGTGTTTGTGCTTCAGAAGAGGTACACGTGCGCATGCTTTACAGCTATGAATACCCCATTGTTTCAGGAAGAGAGCTTGCAGTGCTGATCTGAAGCAGTAGTAAGCTGTTAGAAGTGTTAGTTGTGTTTGTTGTTAGCGACTTACTGTGATAGTGTTTGTGTAGGTGTCTGATTGGGTGCAGTGTAGGTGTTTGTGCTTCAGAAGAGGTACACGTGCGCATACTTTACAGCTATGATGATACCGCTGTTTTAGAAAGAGAACTTGCAGTGCTCATCTGTTCAAAGACCTAACTATACCTATCCGCGTTAAGTAAAGAAAGTTTCTTAAATAAAATAAAAATTGTAATTGATATAAATAAACCAGAAAACTAAATCGGTATGTAATGTTCACCTTACCTTACATATTAAAACTCGTAAAATAAAACGCCGAGTATAAAAACATCTTATTCGAAAGACCTAATATCAGCCCGAAAAGCAATTGAAAAGGCAAGAAAAGCAGGATTGAACATGTGTTTTTCTTCCAGACCAATACCTTGGAATCGGAATATATTTGCGGAATCGATTTCGGAAAACCGGAACATGTAGGACACGTGCTATGTTTGAGTATCGTCATTGCGCTCGGCGAGGCTCGAGTTTTATTACAGATTGCGAGCCGAAATTCACGTTTTACTTTTACCAAAATTATTTGTTTTGGCTTAAATGCTGATGCACGCTGGTAAGAAATGTATAAAATAACTGCAATTTGGTTTGCTAAAGATTTATTTATGCAACTAGATTGAGTAAGAAAACATCAGCATATAAGATGAAAAAATTATACAGGGTGTCCGGATAAAGGAGGTCAATTCGTTATCCATATATTCCTTGAGCACAAATAATATGACTTTTATGTTTAAAATTAAAAATGGATCTATTTAAATAATTCGAGTATTTAATAAGATATCTATAAGTTTTAAATTTGGTACATTGCGTCACCATAAAGAGTTACATCTTTTGAGAAAAACAAAATATACTACCCCTAACTTATTTACCCCCTTATTTGAATATTGGACAATTGTTTTTTGTCTCGAATAAGTATATGGGTCATTTTAAAAACAAGAAATTTTCTGTAAGAGGTGATTTTCTGGCCTCTGTTAGGCATTTTAGATTATGTTTAAGTGTTATTTATTGTAGTTTTATGGTCTCTTTTTGGACAACCATAATTAGTAGCTGTAGCTGTAGCTGGTAAAAAAATAAAAATTAAATTCAGTCAAAATGTCATGGAACGTGGCATGTAAGAAATCATGTATTTCAAGTTTGACCATGTATTATTTTTTTTCTATGCAATAGATTTCCTTTTTGAACTTTTTATGGCATGTATGAACATTTAATCTAAATGTTTGTAAAATTTCGGTTTGATCTGACCAATCATAAAAATTGTGTTAGGCACTTTGTTGTGTAAGACATTTTTGTGTCAAAAACGTGGATTCATGCATTCGCGCGTTTTTCACTGTGTCTGATTTAAATAATTGAGTTGGCAGCACTAATCTCTCAAAGGATACCGATCAGCCATTTGTGTTTTAGTGTTAAATGGATCAACTTCGGTTTTTATAAAAAGATAGGAATTTTTTTATTTTCTTTTTGAAAGATGGTAAAGCATAACCCATCAAAAACATGACAATCGCAGTAAATCAGGGCACACGTTTATTTTTTCTGATTTTCGTATATCTGATAAAAAAAAATAGAGTTAAAATACCACCATCAAATTTGCAGCTAAACATCAGTACGTATAGGTTATGTTTTGCCGGCATGGCCAAAAAATGTCAAAAACCTGCCTTAAAAAAATGTCAAAGACATGGGATTTTGTCAAAGACTTGGGATTTTCTCAAAGACGTGGGTTTTAAGAGTTTATTGTTTGTGTTTTGTTTATGTTTTTGCTCTTCTGCACTTGTCTTAGTTTCTTGGGTAAATGTATAACATTATTTCCGTTTTTTTTTGTTAATAAATGAAGCAAAAATCTGACCAAATGTCAAAAAACATGCTCTAAATATCATCAAACATGGGCAGTTTTTGGTGAAACGTGGTCATGTGTCAAAAACGTGGCTTCTCAAACTTTAGGGGTAGGTTTTAGGGTCCCCAGAGGGTAATAAGCTTGACCACCTATACCATGAATCATTTAAAGCACCCGACTATTCAAAACAATCAAATTAATTTGAAAATAGGAGGAACAGCTTCTAATCACTTGTTTTGAAAATGACCCATATAGC
Source organism: Polydrusus pterygomalis (assembly GCA_963969555.1). Taxonomy (NCBI): domain Eukaryota; kingdom Metazoa; phylum Arthropoda; class Insecta; order Coleoptera; family Curculionidae; genus Polydrusus; species Polydrusus pterygomalis. Next base: position 24,995,122 of record OZ018375.1, read on the forward strand.
GGGAATGAGGGCAGGTAATGAAATGGCACATTTGTTTTTATCCCAACGTTTCGTTTTATATAAAAACTTTTTCAAGGGTCTGAAAAGTGAGAAAGAAGACAATTACAATAAATTAATGCGAATAAAATTTAAATTGCAAATAGAGTCATAGCAAAAATTAAAATGAGGCAGTAGGTCCCTAATCAATATATAAATACATCACAACTTTGGCCATTAAGGTGGGAGTATCAACATGCTTGCCAACCTATAACCTATTTCGCGTAGATTTATTTATGTTTTCTAGCTTTTATACAAAATTTAAAGAAAATCAGTAACGACTTTACATTCTATAGGTAATAATTGACATATTTAATAAATATCAAGGAATTTCATAAGTTATTTAAGGAGAATTGTATATCGAAAAATATCGGTTAAGATTTTTTTTAACATTATTATGTCATTGTCACTCATTGTTCTTTCACTATACAATTCTCCCAAAATTAGCAATGAAATAAATGGATATTTTTGTAATATATCAGATACTACCTAATTAATGTACCGACGATATTGATTTTCTTTAAATGTTAGTTATTAAAATAATAAACTCAAAAAATCAACGCGAAATAGGTTATAGGTTGGCAATAGATTGAATGACGTTGAGAATTCAACCTTAAATAAATTGTTGTTGTTTAGATAAAATATGCATGAAAAATATGATTTAATAACAAATACATATTACTTAGGTACATATCAATAAAAAGGTCTTTAAGCCTGGATATTCATGCTCTCGAATATGACAACACATTTTCTAGAAAACACATTGGATACAGGTAGGTATAGATCCGAACTGTCAGTACTAATTTGATAGTGAAACGTAAACAGTAAAGTTTGAAGATGAAGTTAGATTTAATTTATAGATAGCTATTACAGATAGACTTCTGGGTCAAATTAATAACGAGGTCCGTTATAACAATGCACTGAGCCTCCATCACTATCTACAGGGCCATGACTTTGATTTTTCCCACCCACGAGTATTCGACAGAGAAAGTAATTACATAAAGAAAAATATTAGTGAAATGATTTTAGTTAACTTAACTAATTCAATCAATTTTAGAACTGACACAAATAATTTGAGTGGGGTCTTAAATAAATATAAAAACGTGTTTAATTAGTACGGGAGATAGTAGTACCTCCAATCTTGTGGTGAGGGGGAATTAACTACTACACAGTCGGTTATGACGTTTTGTTATATTTGTCGATTTTCAAACCATACCATTGTTATAACGGAGCTTGTTATTAACTTGACCGAGGAGTCCATCTGCAATAGTAATCTATAATTTAAATTTAACTTCACCTTCAAATTTTACTGTTTACGTTTGACTATCAAATTAGTACTGACAGTTCGGATCTATGCATGTATCCAATGTGTTTTCGAGAAAATGTGTTGTCATATTCCACAGTATAAATATACAGGCTTAAGGTTGAATTCTCAACGTCATTCAATCTATTGCCAACCTATAACCTATTTCGCGTTGATTTTTTGAGTTTATTATTTTAATAACTAACATTTAAAGAAAATCAAAATCGTCGGTACATTATTTAGGTAGTATCTGATATATTACAAAAATATCAATTTATTTCATTGCTAATTTTGGGAGCATTGTATAGTGAAAGAACAATGACTGACAATGACATAATAATGTTAAAAAAAATCTTATCCGATATTTTTCGCTATACAATTATCCTAAAATAAGTTATGAAATTCCTTAATATTTATTAAATATGTCAACTATTACCTATAGAATATCAAGTCGATACTGATTTTCTTTAAATTTTGTATAGAAGCTAGAAAACATAAATAAATCTACGCGAAATAGATTATAGGTTGGCAAGCATGTTGATACTCCCACCTTAAAGACCTTTTTATTGGTATAGTATGTACCTAATGTGTATTTGTTATTAAATCACATTTGTCATGTATATTTTATCTAAACAACAACAATTTATTTAATGGCCAAAGTTGTGATGTATTTATATATTGATTAGGGGCCTACTGCCTTATTTTAATTTTTGCTATAACTGTATTTGTATTTATTGTAAATGTCTTCTTTCTCTCTTTTCAGACCCTTGAGAAAGTTTTTATAAAAAACTTAACGTTGTAATTGTGTCATCTCATTGCCTGCCCTCATTCCCAATATACTTATTCGAATCTATTAGTAAGGGCGCTATACTTACCTGCTTTTTTGTTTTGTTTTTCTCAAAAGATGTAACTTTGTATGGTGAAGCACTCTACCAAATTTGAAATTTATATCTTATTAAATATTCGAATTATTCAAATAAATCAGTTTTTAATTTTAAACTTTGACATGAGGGTCAAAAATGAAAAATGGCCTTATAAAAGTAATATTATTTTTGCTCAAGGATTGACCTCCTTTTACCGGACACTCTGTATACAGGATCACAGATATGTATGGAAACTGTCGATTATTGCTTAAGGTGGGAGTATTAACATGCTTGCCAACCTATAACCTATTTCGCGTAGATTTATTTATTTTTTCTAACTTTTACACAAAATTTAAATAAAATCAATATCGTCTTCATATTCTATAGGTAATAATTAACATGTTAAATAAATATCAAGGAATTTCATAAGCTATTTAAGGAGAATTTTATATCGAAAAATATCGGTTAAGATTTTTTTTAACATTATTATGTCATTGTTCTTTCACTATACAAATTCTCCCAAAATAAGCAATCAAATAAATTGATATTTTGGTAATATATCAGATATTACCTAAATAATGTGCAGACGATATTGATTTTATTTAAATCTTAGTCAATAAAATAATAAACTAAGAAAAACAAGGCGAAATAGGTTATAATTTGGCAATAAATTGAATGACGTTGATAATTCCACCTTAAAGCAACATAGTTAGCTCGGGAGTTAGCGAAAAATACTAAACTTAAATGTTTTAGGGGTTTTTAAAATCTATTAGAATAAAGAAAAATTATACAGGATGAGCCAAAAAATTCGTTAAAAACGAAGGTACTTTTTTAATGAGACATCCTATACAGGGTGTCCTTAAAGGTATTGTCAATAATTTGAGATTGAGTAGATTGGTTAACAATAAAAGGGATACTCTGAAGAGGGTTTTTTCTAAATATTTTCGAGACCCTTGTAGATACAATAATAACATTTACATATTTTCGTAAATATACGCTGAATGGAACTGTGATCTTAAAAATGTCGAGATTTAAGAAATGTGACCAGAAATAGGAAATAGTGGGAGAAAAAGCGCCTCCTCACTTTATTTGCCAACGCTGTTAAATGTTTTAACATAATGTGGGAAATTTAAATCTTTGTCTAAAACCTTATAAAAATCTGCAGTATGGCAACGCAGCAGTATATAACCGCCACCACTTTGGTCTGAGGCCATGATGATGTTGTTTTGTTTATTTCTGTTTTAGGGATGTCCACAGAAAATATGATTCGCAGAAAAATATCGCTGTTTGCGATGCATCGAAAAAAAATTAATATTACAAAACACATTACAAATTTAATTATTCTAATCTCACACCTTTATTGAAACAAAATGGATTATCAAGATCGAGAAGCAACGGCAAAATAGTTATTTTACCATTAATACATCGATTAAAATCATCGCTTAAAGACGATGCATCGCCTTGAAAGTATCGATGTTTTCGATGCATCAATATACAGTGACCGGCAGAAAGTACGCACCAAAGGGGATTGTTTTTTATTTCAAAACTTGCCAAATTTTTTTGGCGGTGGAAAAGTTATGCATGTTCTTAAACAAAAAAGAGCATAGACAAAACTAGTAAGTATTGCGCTGTATACGAGGGAGAGGTAAAAACGTTAAATTTACTCAAGAATAAAGTGCCCTTATTTTTCACCGTCGAAAATTTTTTTATTAGGAAATGTTATTTGCACTTAAAAGTTGTCCATAAATACCAAATTTCAGCTCGGTAGCACAAAAAAAGTGTTTTTCCTTTTTTTTGACGCCCCCTCGTATAACGAATCGATAGAAGCTATGCGACCTATAAATTCAATTTTTTAACAGCTCTTGGGCAATTAGACACATCACTTACTTAAATTTGTTTAAATACGCGAGAACTGGACGATTAATAAAATAATGTCAAAAATAATCTAGCTTTTCTGGTGCACACCGTACATTATTCTATGGATAAGCGGAATAACTTTATGCAAAACAAATGATGGTTTCTTCATACATATATACAATATCTTGCCGTGCTCATTTTTTCAAAAACTCTTTTACCCATTGGTTCATGAATTAAAGTTTAAACCCTTCAAAAAATTCGTTTTCATTGAAATCTAGTTGCCCTGAAAAATATTTATATTTTTGCTACCGAGCTGAAGATTGGTATATTTGGATAACTTTTAAGTGCAAGCAACATTTACTAATAAAAAAATTTTCCATAGTGAAAAATAAGGACAATTTATTCTTGAGTGAATTTAACGTTTTCACCTCTCCCTCGTATACGGCACAATATTTACTAGTTTTGTCTATGCTCTTTTTTGTTTAGGGACATGCAAAACTTTTCCACCGCCAAAAAAATTTGGTAAGTTTTGAAATTAAAAAAAATCCCCTTTGGTGCGTACTTTCTGCCGGTCACTGTTTTACAGTAGTGATCGAACATCCCAATTTCCATTTGGTGTTTCTTTGACAGTAATTTGAAATTTTCTTTAGTTTTGTGTAATAATTGCTATGTTTTTAGTGTTATTTGATATTTTTTGGAAGCTAATTAAGATGTAGGGCTGTGCGATTACCGAAAAAGATAATCGATTTTCGATTATTTGAAACAATCGATTATTTCCTATTAATCGATTTATCGAAAATAATCGATTTATCAAAAATAATCGATTAATCGAAAATAGTTAGTTATATCCGATTAATCGAAAATAATCGAAAATCAAAATTAATGCATTAATCGAAAATAATCAATTATTTCCGAATAATCAACAATAACCGATTAATTGAAAATAATCGATTAATCGAGAATAATAGATTATTTGTGAAATATTGAAAATAATAATCGATTAATCGAGTAATCGAAAATAATCGATTGATTTAATCAAAATAAATCAAATAGACTATTTAAATATTAGATCGTTCAGAATATTAATTTTATGAAAGGCGCACAGATTGAAACTTTGTTCAAAATATTTCGTTGATTGTCTTGCAATAATATGCTATAATATTTTTTAAACCTTTATTCAGGGTAATAGGCTTGCTATTAAATATATAGACACTTTCAGCAAAAATAAGTAACTAGCAACTTCAATCATCCAAAAACATACCTATATTATCGAAAAATCGTTTTTTTTTCTGTTAACAATCGATTAATCAAAACATCGTAATTTTTTTTCGAATACCTAATTAATCGATTAGTCGAAAAATATTCTATTTGGTTGATCGATTATTAATTGAAAAAAAAAACGATTTTTCGATTAATCGAAAAATTGTTTTAAAAAAAAAAATTCGATTAATCGATTACCTATTCGAAAAAAAAATTTACGATTTTTTGATTAATCGATTATCAAGTAATCGAATAATCGATTTTGTTGCACACCCCTAGTATCAAGTATGCGATATTTCGAAAAATAATAATTCTGCAACGACGTTTCATGGGTGAGTAAACCGAAAGTTGGGTTATTTGTAGGTTAGGTTTATCCTATAGGGGCAAGGTTACATTCAAAGGTAACAAACCCCCAGCTTTTCACCGCCACTCTTCTGCAACCGATGTTGTCAAAACATTTTAATAGTGTTTACGAATGACATATGTGCCATCTATAGGTACCATAGCATTGACTTAGTTACGTTCCAAGTGAAAACATTGGTAATCTCACACGCAATATATTTTTTTGTTCATTTTTGTGTCTGGTTTAATAGTGTTTGTAGACAAAATATTGTACGATGTGTGTATTAAGAGGTTTTATTTTGTTCGAAGGGTTGAATTACGGCTACACTCGTTATCAAATTCCCCTTCCCACAAAATAAAACTACACTTTTGACACTATTATCACAAATAGCTGTAAATAACATTATTTTTTCAAATTTAAAGGTTTTATCAATAAAAAGACGCGTTTAAAATATCAACTTTAATTGGAGCCATAATAATAGTACTAAATAATTTTCGTTCCATTCGTTATACCTATAGGTAATAGGTGTACAGAATAGACACTCGATACCTATTCCTTTTCGTCAGTCTATTTGTCAGTCTGTCTATGTATCTGTTTGTCTGTCTATTGCATAGCTGCAAGGATAGGTTTATAATAGAATATAGGTAGTTTGTAACAACAGAGTAGAATGAGTTTACTTTTTTTTAAATTTTAAGACTAATCTACAATGGGACAGTTGTTAAGAAGTTCATAATTCAGTTGGAACCCTAGATGGTCTGTAGTATCAGGATCCCTTGTATCAACATTTATTGTCATAGCATTAAAGATGAGATAAAGCGGTCCCGGAGAAAAACCTAAAAATTTATAAAAAAAATTCTGAATTTTGCTACCTTCAAATGTTGGATCCCCGATTAATGTTACATTACAATTTTATTAGACTTGTTTGAAGGTCTTCCATACCAAATTTTATTATTTTTTAATAAACCTATTCAAAGTTTACAAGTATACAGGGTTAGAAAAAATTACCAGAACGGTCGATTATTTTAAAATATACAGGGGTTATCAAAAAACGTCTTATATAAAAAATGTAGGGCTGCTAAAAATCTACATATCGGTGATAAATTAAAATATACAGGGTCGCCCACAAAGTTGTGGAGAATGATAGTTAAATTTTTTTAAATAGAACACCCTGTATATTTTTACATTTTTCAGTTTCACATAAAATTATAATTATTTTTTATTAAATGCATTATTAGTCTATACTTCATAGTTTCCGAGATATTGACTCTCGAAAAGTGACATTTTTGAACTTTGACAGCTTCTTACTTTCTAACAGTACGTCTTAGAGCAAAACGGCTTACATGTCCCTATCTTCAATTTTTATTATCTTCCCAAAAAAATCAACTTCGAGTTAAACTGGAACAACTATATTTCCTGCTTTCGTGTTACATCCGGTTTAACCGGAAGTTGATTTTTTTGGGAAGATATTAAAAATTGAAGATAGGGACATGTAAGCCTTTTTGCTCTAAGACGTACTGTTAGAAAGTTAGAAGCTGTTAAAGTTCAAAAATGTCACTTTTCGAGAGTCAATATCTCGGAAACTATGAAGTATAGACTAATAATGCATTTAATAAAAAATAATTATAATTTTATGTGGAACTGAAAAATGTAAAAATATAACTATCATTTAAAAAAATATAACTATCATTCTCCACAACTTTGTGGGCGACCCTGTATATTTCAATTTGTCACTGATATGTCGATTTTTAACAGCCCTACATTTTTTATATAAGACGTTTTTTGATAACCCCTGTATATTTTGAAATAATCGACCGTTCTGGTCATTTTTCCTAACCCTGTATATTGTGTACTGTGACTTATATCACAATGAAACCACCAGTTATAATGTAAAATGTTACTAGACGTTGTATTTTTACTACCGTGCGAGCAAAAATTATTTGCATCAAAGAGGGCCTTGCATCTAAGGACGTAATGCTTAGCCGTAGAGCTTAATACCTGTTGGGTGTCAGTAACTACCTGAATTAACAATCAGTCAGTTATTCCGTCATCTTTGACAGTCGTTACAAGTATAATTTGATTCATCGCTAATTTTTCAAATTTCTTGAACAATTCACACAATGGGCTTTACGGAATAGCACAAAACATTCATGGTTGAAGCGTATTTTCAAAACGGGGTTGGAGTAAATGGTGATTGGCAATACAATCCGGGTTTGTGCATGGACGATTTTCACGAACATTTTCCTAACGTTGCTTTTATTGCTGGGGATCTTTATCATTGCCTGAAAAGAACCGTGGCTGTGTTTACGGAAACAGGTTCTATACAACACAAAAAAGGAGCGGAAAGATCATCTGTAAGAACATAAGACTTTGTTGCAAACGTTCGTGAAATAATGCAAAATACGCCAACAAATTATTGTATAAGACGCCTGTCCCAAAAAGTGGGAAGACCTTATGGAACATGCAGGACTATTCTTAAGAAGCAGCTAAATTTATTTCCTTATAAAGTGCAAGTATTCCAAGAAATACAAGCCGCAGATTTTGAAAGACGCAGGAAGTACTCTCAATGGTTTACCCACAATTTATTGGAAAGAATTTATGTAATTATTTTTCTTTCTCTTTCTGTAAACAACAAAAATAAATTTGTATTTGTCTACTTTTATTTTAGAACTCATTAGTTTGGCATACCATGTCATAATATGAATTTGACAAAATTTTAACCTAGATTTGGTTAGATATATCGTCCTCATATCAAGCCCCATGTTTTTTAATCCAAACCCTCTTTGATGCAAATAATTTTTGCTCTCACGGTAGTTTCAACATGATGTATGTTTTCGGACTTCCATTGTTTTTATTTTGTTACTTAACACAACATTTCGGTTAGTTAGTATCTCTAAACGTTTTCAAGTCTAAACCAAATTATAATTCCAAGGCTACTGTCCATGCGAAATGGAGCTAGATGACTCCGCCTACATGCTTATTGGAGTGTGAAGTTTGAGGTGTTTATTTTGGACAATAGGCTTCCAGATATTGAGGATATCCATTTTTGGTTTACTAATTATGTGGGTATTTTTATTCATACAAGCTGCTTCTTTGAATTTTGCTTTTTCGCCAGTGCTGTTCCGTATCCAAAACCTTGGCTTCTGACCACTGTATATTTATGTTGGTTGCACATGAATAGTATTTCAGACCGTAGCCTTAGAATTATAATTTATAGAAAAAAGAAATGCACAAAGTCTTTCTCTAGGCGAACCTAGAATAATTCATAATAATTCAATTCGACATGTTTCAAGTGTAGAAGTAGAAAAACTCATCATCAGCATTGTACGAGGGTTTCTACACTCGAAACATGTCAAATTGAATTATTACGAATTATTCTAGGTTCGCCTTATTATTCTAATAAAAGACTTTGTGCTTTTTCTTCTATATCATTTAACTCCACTTTGGACTACTTCTTCAAAATTATAATTTAGTTTACACTTAAAAACGGTTAGAGATACTAACTAACCGAAACGTTGTGTTAAGTAACAAAATAAAGGCAATGGAAGTCCTACAAGGCAATTTTTTGATTGCCTACCACCTTTAGACAAACATGTTTTATTGTATTTAACAAAAAAGAATGATTGTACTAATTTAACAAACCCGTAATGAAGTGAATAAAATAATGAGACATTTATTTATTTTAACACAAGATGAAGCGGGCAGGACCTGTTAGTTGTAAATAAATGAACACAAAATTTAACGTGAGATACTATACTAAATTAATCCCAAAGAAAATATATTGTAACAAATATTCGAAGCATGATCAATGCCCGACTTGCTCGATTTGAAAATGCAACCCCGCTATTGGACAGGCGGTTTTAGGAAGACAAGCGCGCAAACCGCACTCAATGTACATCCAACAGATCGGGGAATCTTGATCACGCACTGGCGGCGTAGATTTGTGTTGACGTGATTTGTGTTTGAGATGAATGTAGTATAGATGTAAGGTGTTACCTCATGTTCATCAATCCGACCAACGTTTGACAAAATATCGTGTCAATCAACAAATTTTACTCCCGGTTGTCATCGTTGAATCATTTCGGTTCATTTATTTCATATCTGTATAATATGACCATGTAGTCGTAGAAAAAATGCTAATTTTACTTACTGGAAAATTGTTGACCTTCAGTTCTGGTACATATTTGATTCTTTTCTGATGGAAGAGTTGTCGTTTCAAATATTTCTGGTACTAACAAGTAATGATAACATCCTAGTCCTGATGATAAAAATAGGTTTAGTGTTACCGTTGTAAATCTAAAACAACGTAAAAGTTTGAGAATCATTAAAATATTTTGACTATTCGATATAATAATAATAATAATAATAATAATAATAATAATAATAATAATAATAATAATAATAATAATAATAATAATAATAATAATAATAATAATAATAATAATAATAATAATAATAATAATAATAATAATAATAATAATAATAATAATAATAATAATAATAATAATAATAATAATAATAATAATAATAATAATAATAATAATAATAATAATAATAATAATAATAATAATAAATGTCTTTATTGTAATTAAGGACAAAATTACAAAAGGCGAAGTTGAAGCTAGGCTTCCTCACTTAACCAAATATTATAACTAATAACATGGTAGTAATATTTAACAGTAGTTATGATACTTATAGGTTGAAAAAATTACGTAATAAGTAATGATAGTAACAGATTTTACAGTTAAATCCTATTAACTTTAACGTGGGCATATGAAGGGCATTGAGAGGCAGTACAACTGGACTGATCTAATATGTGTCAGAACATATTTGATGGACGAATGGCATTTTTAAATGTGTGAATTGGCGCAGATTTTAAATTAACTGGAACTTTGTTGTATATTAAAGACACCTGATAACTAAATGATCTTTCAAATAGTGTGATTTTGTGTGACGGAGGAGTAATTGTGGATTTATGTCTGAGGTCGAGGTCATGAGAGTCATATCTAAATTTTATTTTTTGATATAGATATTCTGGACATTTTTTAACGATTATTTTGTTATACAGTGCTAGGCAATGAAGCATTCTTCTTTCACTCATATTCAACCATCCAATCTCATTCATCTTGGCACTCACCCCTCTATCATACTTTCTAATTCCCCCTATCATACGTACACAGCAGTTTTGAATCAGTTGTATTCGTTTGGCATCCCTCTCTAAAAGACATGGACCATACAGTGTATCGCAGAATGTAAATTGTGATAAGACCAGACTATCACATAACGATTTTTTAAGGTGTGTATTTAAAATGTGCCTTTGGTTAAAAATAAGCTTTAAGTTGGTAAAAGCTTTCTTTATGCAGTTATTGATATGCTCAGTAAATCTTAGGTTAACATCCAGCAGCAGTCCAAGGTTTCTCGCATTGGTTGAACATGACAAGGTTTGACCACCAAAGTCAACGCGAAGGATATTTCGATATTGCTCCCTACTCTGTGCATGACCAAACAGAAGTAACTGGCATTTTTTTGGATTTAGTTCGAGACAATGCTGTGTAGATATTCTTAACAGAAGATCAAGGTCAGCTGCTAATCTGTCAATTGCCTCAAAAATGTTTTCAGGGCAAAAGGAGATGTATAATTGGGTATCATCCGCATAAAGGTGCACAGTGGCGAACCTCAGTTTCTCAATTAGTTGAGAGGTATATAGAGTAAAAAGTAAGGGGCCAAGAATAGATCCCTGAGGAACACCACATGATACATCCATAAATCCTGAAAGATTCGAGTTAAGTTTAACAGATTGTGACCTTCCGGTAAGGTAACTCTCAATTAGTTGGCAAGCATTGTTTTCAAAACCAAGAAACTTTAAAATAGCCAAGAGGAGCTTATGATTTAATTTGTCAAAGGCCTTAGAATAGTCAAGCAGAACCAAGGCAGTAAGTTCACCACGATCGGCTGCTACTAGAACGTCATCAGTGCCCTTTAAAAGAGCTGTGGTGCAACTATGATCCTTACGAAAGCCAGACTGGAGAGTCGGTAATAAATTATATGTTTGGATATGCTTACGAATCTGATTCTCCAGCACTTTTTCCAAGACCTTTGACAGAGTGGGAAGAATGCTTATAGGTCTGAGGTCCTTAATCTCATTCGGGGCAGGAACTTTAGGAATCGGAAGAAGAAAAGAGCTTTTCCAAATTTCCGGGAATGTGGACTTCTCTATGCAAGAATTGACAATATGTAAAATAAAAGGTAGTATATGTGGACAGCAACGGCATAGCATAGATAATCCGATTCCATCAGTACCTAAAGCTTGAGATCTTATGGAGAAGAGAGCAGTCTGAACTTCCTCAAGGGTTGCAAGTGTGAATTGAAAAGCACCAGTATTTTCCTTAATATTTTGTGAATAATAGTTTAACATTTCAGGATCAGGGGTTGAAGATATCGCAGCATTAATAAAAAATTGATTAATGTCATCCACGTCGCTAATGTGTTCAGGAATAGGTTTCGCATCTCTTGAGTAAACACCGAGTTCCCTAAGTAACTTCCATTTATTTTTTTGTGTATTGTCAGTTAGATTATACTCAAGATAAGCTCTTTTTTCATACAGAATCGCGTTAGTAACCTGATTGCGAAGGTGCCGATAGTGTTCCCAATTTTCTGGGATTTTTCTTTTCTTAAATTTAGACAAAGCCCTATCGCGGAGTTTCATAAGAGACTTAATCCTAGCAGTAATCCACGGAGCCCTTTTTTTTGTAATACGAGCATTCCTAACTGGAGCATGTTTGTTAAATAAATCCAATATATACGAATTAAATACTCTAAGCTTTTCATTGACATTCCGTATATGTAGAATATTATAAAAAGGCACATTAAGAAGATCTCCATGGAATTCCTCCTGGTCAAAGTGTTTAAAGTCCCTATAAGTAATAAAAGTAGGTTTCGGTTTTAAGACCTTTATACGTAATTGGCATTTGACAAGAAAGTGATCCGAAGTATCGAAAGAAGAGTCGATACCACTGTTCAATAAGAGATCAGTATTAGAGCAAATGATGAGATCTATAAGGGTTGCGCTAACACGTCCCCGCCTGGTAGGTTCATTAATAACCTGAGTTAGATTATATGCATGCAGCAGGGAGACAAACTGTTGGGTGTATATAGAGTCAAGATTAGAAATGTTAATGTTAAAGTCACCCAGGCAAACAAAATTTGCACACATTAGTAGACAGCCAGAAATATTACATTCAAACTCATCCAAAAATTGATTTATGTTGTTATTGCTAGGTGGTCTATAGATGACACCCACAATGGATTTTACAGAATTAACAGCAAATTCAATCCACATCTGTTCAGCAAAGTCAGATTTAAGATTGTTTAAAATAGAAAACTTAATTGTATTACGTATATACAAGAGAACTCCTCCGCCACGTCCCGTTCTACGGTCACGCCTTACCAGCCTGAAACCATCAATGCTCACCACCCTATTATCTATCAGAGGAGTTAACCATGTCTCTGTAACTGCCAAAATATCAAAGTGGTTAGTTAAAATGCAGTGCTTTATATCATTAATTTTTGTTACGATTGACCTAATGTTAACATGACCTATATTTAAATTGTTGTTATTTTTATTTACATTATAAGACATTGACCTAGAGAGAAATATAAACAAATTCCGAAATGTATTTTAAATGTTTTTAGAATAAAGATAAAGTGTTCAACGTCCATTTTTTATACCATCAATCTGTGCGGCAGTGATAAGTCGGATTATGGGTCCTCCATCATCCTTTCTGGCCAATACGTTCTCGTCCTTGCACCACACATACTTGAAACCATGCATTTTAAGTTCCCTGGCCTTGAATAAGAGTTCACGGGTGTTTTTGGACAGGTCCGGATTAATATATATATTTCTTTTTGTTTGAGAAGGAATACCACAAATTTCAGTATTGAGAGAAAGCGATTTGCGTTTTTTTAATATATCATCTTTTAGGCTGCGATCTGCGAAAGAAACAAGTACTGGTTTTAGATGATTTTTGCTTGGTAGAACTTTGATTGCAAAATCGTCCTCAGAAGCGTTGACATTCAATGCGTTAAACGTCTTTATGACATCCGCCTTGCAGTTTTCATTGCTATTTAGACCCACAATGATGACATTGTTGCCTCTTTCACTCTGCACATTTTTAGAATCATTTTTAATGTATGTCATTTCCCTCTCTAGCGCCACAAGTCTAGTTTTTAGATGTTCGTGTTCCTTTTTAAGTGTTCTATTTTCATTGAGAAGTGTTTGAATAGTCCCCCTCATCTCTTCCATGATAGTACCATTAAATGTGACAGAATTTTTTAATTCCTCGAACATTCTTCTCATAACTCTTAAAACATCATTATTAGAAGGGTTGGGAACATCAAAGTAGTCAACACAGGTGTCCGGCAAATCCTGCAATCCGTTTAACATATCGCAAGACCGCACCTGAGCAGAAGGGAGCACACTAATTCCGCTCCTCCTACCCTCCAGAGGAAATGCACCACCAATTATGCCTCCTCTCTTATCAAAAGATGTAGTGGGAAATACGCCAATTGTGCTCAATCTGCTACCAGTCGAATTTCGGCCAGTTACGTGGTTACCTGGATCTAATTCAACATCCGAACACTCTGGGCAAGCCCATTTATGTGACGTCTTTCGGAGTTCATAAGTGGAGAATTCCTCACTGTTAAGTCCAGAGCAATCCTTGTGAAACCACTCATTACAGTCACCAGCGCACTGAATCTTGTAATGCAACTTAGTGATATTACGCTTGCAATGGAAACAAACCAAAGTTTTTCTCTTATTTTTATTAGACATTGCTACAGATAATTGTCGAGTTTGTCCCTGGTGCTGTGCGAAACTTAAAAGTAGCAAAAAACAGAGAATAAATTATTGTTTATATTATCACCAGATAGTAAGAGTCAGAATATCAGTACAGCTTGTAAGTAACCTGCAGTTAAATTTAACTTGAGCCAGACCACGGTTCACAAACGGGAGCTTCCAGACCCGGTAAGGATCTTCCACCACAAATTACAGCTTGCTTTGAACACAACAGAGGCACTACACACAGCACAGATTTAAACATGAACAATTTATTGCACAAACAGGTCTAAAAGCAGAGCCCAATAAAACACGTGTCGCACGTTATACTATAATAGTATAAGGCCAACGGCTACGTTTTTATACTACGACCTCGGCTTGGAGAGTAAAAGCCGTAACGGATGGTCAAACTGAATTGCACTTGTTTTATTGTCCTTTCTCGGGCACGTACGACACTTTGACCAGCTAATACCCGCAAAATAATTTGTTAATCAAATAATATTTTTTATGTATGTCCGCTACATTAACCCCCTTACCAGTGACAACCCAAGAGAGAAAAATAGAATGTCGTACTTAAATCCTTCTTAAGCAGTACAAATTACATGATTCTTACATGTAGTTTATATATTATGCTTAAACTAACCTTTTAAAATAGTAACATTGAATACCAAGAAGTGATGGTATGCGTTATAAATACAGAAATAATAATATTCGAAAATTATACAAAAAATAAGCATTGCATATAAAGGCAATACCTAAGTACTTTTTAGCTTATAAGCACTATTAGTTTGAGTACCTAATTATGTGAATTCAGCCTACAGTCTTGAAACTTCACCTTTCTAGCAGTTCGAGATTAAAATTTATAGTTATTGTCTACCATCGGTAGACCATTCACATTATTTGGGTCAACATTACGATTAAGGAAAGTTTCAGTTGATCGTTGGCATCGCGGCGAGCATTTTTCCAGCTTCTTAATAAAAGCGACTATAATTGGTTTATAATCGGTATATACAAAAAATTCACGAGCTTCTACTGAGTGCCTAAAGCGCTTGACCGCAAGATTTATTCGCGATCATGCGCTCTGTATTTTTACTGGAAAGTTGAAAAAGCTTTTGTGAAGAATGCCAATGATTGCCAGCTATTATTAACCCATTGCTGTAAGACGGCATCACATGCAAAATCGGAAGCATCTACCGTAATATTTATTAGTATGCCGCGCCGCGCCGGCAGCAGGATGAACTAGTAAGGTAATATTTGACAAATTAATTTTAATTTTATGAAAAGCTTTTTTACTCGCGTCAGTTCAGTACGTCATTACCGCTTTTCGCGCCTTTGAAAAGGTCGTAGAGGGGTTGCATGAGCGTCGCGGCATTAGAAATAAAACGCCGATAAAAATTTATCATGCCCAAAAAACGCCGCAGTTGTTTAATGGTAAGTGGCCTTGCGAAATGTTTTATGGCCTCGACACGATGGGTTAACAATCTACCTGATGAATCTAAAAATTTGATTTCGTTTACGCTAAAAACACATTTGGCCGGATTTATAATCACTCCGTATAGGCTTAATCGATCAAAAATGCAATAAAAATGTCATGGATAAAATTGTATGCAAAGTCTAAATCTCGAGTTATGCTATCGATAAATCTTTGGAACGTATGAGAAGCATTTCGTAAACCAAAAGGGGTGGAAACAAATTCGAATAAATCAAAGGGGGTAATTATAGCAGCAGTTTTTTCGATAGCATCGCGAGCAGCAGGAATTTGATTATACGCTTGTACTAAATCTAATTTAGAAACCAATTTTATACTATGTAGTTGCTGTGTAAAGTCTTCGATGTGAAGCGGTGTATACCTATCAGGAATAGTTCAAGCATTAAGTGCCCTGTAATCTCCGCAGGGTCGTAAACTTCCGTTCTTCTTTGGCACGATGTGTAGCGTTGACGCCCATGGGCTTTTCGATGGTCGGATAATTCCTTGCCGGAGTAGAAAGTCAAATTTCGTTCTGGTAGCCTTCAGCCGCTCGGGCGCGACCCTACGCGGTCAACAATAGGTAGACCCGGCGGTAGTTTTTATATGATGTTCTGTACTATGTTTGATACTTTTTTTTAAATACCGCAGGTCTTGTCAAATCGGGATACTCTCTTTCTTCTGATAGTAATTTATGGTATTTCGTTTTACCAACAATTGTTTTTATTGACGAAACATCGTCGTTCACTAAACGTCTAATGGCACTGAGTTTTGTCATAACTTTGACGATTATTTTATTGCTATATATCAACATCAGCAATGACGAAACACCAGCCTAAATCACCGATGCGAGTTTCGTTTGCTGCGAAAAGTTCGTAATAGCACTTTTTTAATTACCCGCGTACTTCGCGGATACACACATAAATCTGTACCCGTGTCTATTAAAAAATGCACTTTTGTTGTTTTGTCAGTCACGAAAATGCGGCCTTTGAAATACTGTCGCCCTCGTATTCAGTCGCGCATATCAACGGGTCACTTATTAGTTTTTGGGATTTTTATGATTGCACGCTTGTCTGCACTGCGTCGATTTTTCACCGAATTTGAAGTGATACGATACCAGCACAATAATTGATGTTGAAAAATATACAGTGTGTATCAGCCAAATGGAATAAATTCGATAATAAACACATGAGGGTGTGTCCGAAAAAACGCTCGGACACGTCGATTGGTATTTCTAGTTGCGCATTTTTTTTCAATCAGAACTTTTATACAGGGCATGTCATGTAACAGTGGCCAATACCAACTTTCTTATTTTAAATGCAACACCCTGTATATTATTCAATTTTTGAATTATTATTACATTTATATACAGGGTTATCCAACCAAGACTAGACAAGGCGATTTTTTGACTTTTCCTGTACTTTTATAAAAAAAACTGAAATAGCCATCTTAAGTCATTTTCTCCCGCGAATTCGAATATCTTCAGCAAAAAACAGTTGAACATCAAACGAAAGTACTAGGGGTCACTTTGATATTTTTTTAAATGGGATGCCGTATTTTTAATGAGCTTATCCGATTACTCATATAAATTTTGATCTAAAATGTTGGATTTTTAATTCAAAAACGCCTTTTTTCTTCAGTTTTAAATTCGGAAAATGTTCGTCTACCGTACGATTAATACCTGATAGATGGATACCCGTTTCACCTGTTCACCCTTTAACCTGCTTTAAAGCGTCCGTCAGTTAGACAAAATAATCAAGTGTCAAATTTCTATATATTTTTCACGAATTAATTACAAATAATGAAATATTCTTTAGAAGAACGGCTAACTGTAATATTTATGACACTTGATTATTTTGTCTAACTGACGGACACTTTAAAGCAGGTTAAAGGGTGAACAGGTGAAACGGGTATCCATCTATCAGGTATTAATCGTACGGTAGACGAACATTTTCCGAATTTAAAACTGAAGAAAAAAGGCGTTTCTGAATTAAAAATCCAACATTTTAGATCAAAATTTATATGAGAAATCGGATAAGCTTATTAAAAATACGGCATCCCATTTAAAAAAATATCAAAGTGACCCCTAGTACTTTTGTTTGATGTTCAATTGTTTTTTGCTGAAGAATTCGCGGGAGAAAATGACTTGGCTATTTCAGTTTTTTTATAAAAGTACAGGAAAAGTCAAAAAATCGCCTTGTCTAGTCTTGGTTGGATAACCCTGTACAATATTCTTTAACCTATTTTCAATTGTTTCGATAATATTAAGTGTTTTTAGATTTATTGCATTTCAGCCTGTCTTTTTACGGATATGAAATAAAAAAAAGGTATAAATAGTTTTGTTTACTTTGGTTTAAAACTCCTGACCTTAGCAAATTGTTGTCTGTCTGCGTGAAAGTAGTTGTCAGTGTTATAGTCGTTTGAATTTAATTAACTGCATAACAGAAAAAGGGTTTATACGCTGCTAAAACACAAAAAATAACAATTCTACAGATGATTGGTTATGGAGATAAAGCACGGACACAAATGAAAGTTGCTCGCGGGCATTTTCAACACTATATTACATTAATGTTTTTTTTTTGTTTTTTACATTATCAAGAAATAAACAGTATTTCTTATTAGTTTTTGAGTGTGTTATTAATTTTTGCAATAAATGTAAAAAAACGTAATATTTCCGAAACAGTTAAAAATAGGTATAGGATATTGCATTGAAAATAAGATAGTTGATATTGGCCACTGTTACATGACACACCCTGTATAAAAAGTTTGTATTGAAAAAAATGTGAAATAAGAAATAGCAATCGACGTGTTCGAGCGTTTTTTCGAACACATGTATTTATTATCGGGGGTAATACCACGAGTGCTTAAAAATTACCGATAATTTTCATGAAAGCTTGTTATTTATAATTCCACGAGTTCGAAGAACGAGTGGAATTAGTATAACAAGCTTGAATGAAAATTATCTGGTTAATTTTTATGCACGAGCGGTATTTAGGGAGAATATTTCTAGAATGAAATATATATAAAAAAAAATTTTTGTCATACAATTTTCAATTTCATATAACATAATTAAAACTGTAACTGAAATCCAATAACAATTTTTTTTTTATTTTATAAAAAACTTAACTAATAGCAACAAACAATTGAAAAATATTAACTAATTATTGATTGAATAATAAAAATTAAAAAAACTGTCTCGTCAAATAGGTTCGATTGTTGTGTGTTGGATATACAACGTTGTCTAGGCAACGTTGTATATCCGCTGATATTTTTTTATTTTTAACGTTTCTTATGGGAAAATTTATACATGAGTGAAATATTCGAATTTATTCCATTTGGCTGATAAAGACTGAGTAAAATAATTAAAACATAATTATCCAAACAGAAGACGTATGAATAAACTGAATGGAAAAAGAAGCAAAAGAACACTCCTCAAAATAAGGTGTTAAAATTAGTCTAGGTTTCTGAGAAATTTGGTGACAGAGGAGGCGCAAATTGGGGTTATTTTACAGGGGGTGATAAACTCTTAAGACAGTTGAGCAGATTTCGTTAAAATAGCAGGGACAATGATATATTTTTATCTGAGTATTATAACAAAACACTAGTACCGTGCGCATATACAGTAACAGCACGCGGGCTAGAAAATCCGACTTTCCGAAGTCCTGGCTAGTAACGACACTCGCGCTAGCAGCAGTTATAGTAATATCACGCGAGGTATAAAAAGGTATATCGGCAATCGGTTTGTTCGTTGTTAGCAGAGCATTTTTTTTATCCAATTAATTTCATAATATTTCATAAAATATTAATTAAATTTTTTTTAAAATGCTCTGGTAACAACGAACAAACCGATTGCCGATATACCTTTTTATACCTCGCGTGCTATTACTGTAACTGCTACTAGCGCGAGTGTCGTTACTAGCCACCACTTGAGGAAGTCAGATTTTCTAGCCCGCGTGCTGTTACGCATTCTGCAGTCTAGCACACGTGCCATTACTGATTATGATTTCGGCGATCCGAGCTTAAACGAAGTTTCTAGCCCGCGTGCTGTTACTGTATATGCGTACCGTGCGAGCAAAAATTATTTGCATCAAAGAGGGCCTTGCATCTTAAAGATATAATGCTTAGCCGTAGAGCTTAATACCTGTTGGGTGTCAGTAACTACCTGAATTAACAATCAATCAGTTATTCCGTCATCTTTGACAGTCGTTACAAGTAATTTGATTCATCGCTAATTTTTCCAATTTCTTGAACAATTCACACAATAGGCTTTACGGAATAGCACAAAACATTCATGGTTGAAGCGTATTTTCGAAACAGGGTTAGAGTAAATGGCGACTGGCAATACAATCCGGGTTTGTGCATGGACGATTTTCACGAAAATATTCCGAACGTTGCTTTTATTGCTGGGGACTTTTATCATTGCCTGAAAAGAACCGTGGCTGTGTTTAGGGAAACAGGTTTTATACAACACAAAAAAGGAACAGGAAGATCATCTGTAAGAACAGAAGAACTTGTTGCAAACGTTCATGAAATAATGCAAAATACGCCAAAAGACTCCTGTCCCAAGAAATGGGAAGATCCAATGGAACATGCAGGACTATTCTTAAGAAGCAGCTAAATTTATTTCTTTTTAAAGTGCATATATTCCAAGAAATACAAGCCGCAGATTAAGAGAATAACTCTTAAAGGTTTACCCAAAATTTATTGGAAAGAAATGATTTATTAGACCTGACATTTTTTTCGGATGAAGCCGGGTTCCACCTTGGTAATTTTGTAAACAACAAAAATAAATTTGTATTTGTCTACTTATTTTATTACTCATTAGTTTGGCATATTATTATCATGTGATAATATGAATTTGACAAAATTTTAACCTGGATTTGGTTAGATATATCGTCCCCATATCATTGTGATCTAAACCAAGCCCTACGTTTTTTAATCCAAGCCCTCTTTAATTCAAATAATTTTTGCTCGCACGGTACCTATACCTTTATAAATAAAATGATTTATTTATCCTCCTTTATGCTTACCGTATTCCACAAACATTACTAGGTTTTTTAAAAGCAATGGTGTAGTGTTCCAAATAAGGATAACTTGTCCTCTCAGTAGTTCGTGTCGTATCAGTTATTTTTGTTGTATTAAATCCAAAAGATCTTATTTCACCTACTGGATCCGTAAAATATTGAATAACACCTTGCGGAGCTAAAGATAAATTAAAAATGATTAAATTTAAATACTTTTAAAAAATAATAATCTTTTAACCACCCAAAGTTAATATATAATATTAAAAAAATTCAAAGGAAATGACCACTGACTTTGTGGAATTGCTTTTCATAACCTCAAGTTGGGTCATCTTTAATGTTCATTTCATGTTGAAGCAGCCTCACGTTTCCAGTGGCGGGGGGGGGGGGGGGGGGGTTATCTTACGCGGTGACGCGGTTTAGTTGTTGGTTCGTTCTTCATAAATGCGTGTTGTCTGTTCGTTCTCGTAAAAAAACTCTCTTTCTGTCTAACTATTTATATAAACAATAGATAAGTGCGCGTGTGTGATGTATTTGATAGAATATTTTATTTTATGCGTGTTTTATTTTGAGGGGAGAAAAGTGGGTCCCGAAAAGGAACCAATGATCTATTTTGGAAGAAATTAAAACACATGAAAATCAAACGTACACGTGTTCCCTTAAAGCCTGTTTTTCTGGATGAAACCTGGATATGCAGTAAAGGGGCTTTTAGGCGAAGTTGTCAAGATGATACTCTTCATACAGTTAAAAAAAAATCGTCAGAGGGTGTACGGTATATTTTTCTAAATGCTGGATCAAAGAATGGATTTGTGAATAATGCAAGTAAAAACTTTGAGAAATGGTTTAAAGAAAAATTGTTATCAAATTTGAAAGTACCGTCGCTTATTATCATGGATAACGCCACCCATCATTCTAGGCTAATTGAAAAAATTCCAAATTAATACAAGTTGGTCAAAAAGATGACTTTTATAGCATGATTAGAACAAAGACAAATTCCGGTTTCATTATTTGCAATAAAGGATCAGATCTGGATAATACTGAAGCAGCATATCCCATCCAAACATTACAAGCAATCTGGAAAGCGCTACTTATTTTATTTTTTTAATAATTTTTATTTTATTTTAATAGGTAGGACGAACTAGCGTTGCAACATGAATATCGAGTTTTAAGACTTCTTCCATATCATTGCCGCTTTGATTTTATTGAAATGTTTTAGTCGAAACTTAAGCGCTAAATGCAAAAATAAGTTCAATGCATCCTATAACAAATGAAGTAGTTTTGGGTCTATGGAATAAAGCCATAGAAAATGTAACAATGGAAAAATGATGCAACACACACTAATAACATTATAAATGATGTGTAGGAACGGGAAAGATTTCTCGATGCTTCAGATACTTCCACTTATTATTAACTTTGACGAATCTGATGATAATGATCCTTGCGGTGGTGACATATTATTTTAATTATTAAAACACTGTGTAACTTGTGTTGTCATTTTTTATTGTATTTTCTTCTTTATGATTTTATAAATAAGATAAAAATATTTGGAACAAAATTTATAGACTGACGCACTAGAGATGTACTAGACAAAAAAATATATGATTCAATTTTTAATTTTTATATGCAATACAATAAGTTTTATATATTTTTCAGTAAATTTAAATCAATTAAAAATTTTATAATGATTTTCAAGAACAGAATATTTCATGCCATAATACCTTTTACCCTAAATAAACTATTTATTTCTGACTTCATGTACAATATAAAAATAATAATTTAAAAAGCCTAAGAAAAATCAAAACCTTCACCACCGGTATTTATTTTAAAATATTAAGAATATGAAGTAACGGTCAGCGGCCATTGAACAGACCTTACTTACTTTAAAATATTGGCTAAGTTTAGCAATGTTTGGGAATGGTCCAAAAATAATATTTACCTGCGGCGCGCTTTTTACCCGGGAATTATTTTTGGCCCTACTTTACTAAAATGTTACAAGCCGCCACTGGTTTATAGTAAGTTATATGCACGATGTACGTATTTAGAATTTGTAATAATTTTCTTTGGTGCTTTTTGAGCGTTTTTATAGTCGGTTTTGGTATTTTTAAACAATTTTTTTAGCTTACCTAAAGCGTCAAAGTCGTTAGTTATATCATCAAAATCTTTATACTTAAATATGTCAAACTTATTCTTTTTTAACGGGCATTCCAATTGTGTAAATTTTATTTTCCATGTAGGTTTTGGAAGATATTTGTATTCGTTGTTCAATCTGTTAGCCACACGAATGTCTATGTTGATGGCTCTGTCTGTATCTGTAGTTTGGTTCACATGGACGTACACTAAAAAAAAAGTAATATTTTAAAGCAGTACAAAATTTATGGTTTATAATGGTAGCCCCCTAAGCTTTATTTAAGTTTTTTTTGTTAATATTTTCTAAATCCTGTAAAAAATAAGGAAATCATTGAAATAGATCATCTTTCACTTAAATCTTTATTCAGAAGTATCTAAAAAAAAATAATAATACCTGTTTTACAGGAAAAAAAGGAAAACCCTACATGGCTATTGTTACCCCAACTAGTTGGGGTAATGGTGGCATACGGCCACTACTTATTACCCCAATGAACAGATTGAAGTTTTCTAAGCACAATAATCGCATATTGTATGTATTTTTCTCGGTATCGGTAGATGCCTTATGAGTCCAATTACCACACACGAATTACACATCAACCAAATCTTCTCATTTTTACCGAATTCCCCGCACACTAAACATATTATTATGTCAGTTCCATTCGCATCCTTGTCCTTCTATTCGTTATCATTGTCCTCGTCTTCTGAACTTATTTCCCCGTAAGTTTCGTATTAACTATCTCAACGTATCCTTAAACATGTTTGAAATAGTGACTCTTTTATTTTCCAATTAAAATTTGGTGGGTGTTTTTAATACCGATGGAGTAATGGTGGCCGGCTCCCATTACCCCACAGTGTCCGGCCACGATAACCCGAAAAACACATGTTATAATAACAATAATAAAAAAAAAATTAAACAAATTGCTACTTACGATATTGTTTTCTCCAAAGTCTATTAACAACAAAAGAATATACAACAAACAGTTTCAGAAAATTCAAAACAATAATCTGAATTTCGAACTTATCAATTCCAACATTCCTTACATATTGCGATACCAAAACTGAAATGTCATGCTGGCCGCTTTAATTTAAGGAATCGCCGGCCTGATCTTGATTAACTAGTTGAGCTATCCATAAAGAGATGGCGTCACTTGTTGTGAAATAAAAATTATCCCGGAATATTTGGCATGGCTTCTATTACCCCGGAGGCCACCATTCCCCCGGTTACCCCTACGAGGCCAGTTTCTGGAATCGTCGATAGATGGCAGTAATTTAAAAAAAAAATTGTATTATCATACGCAGCTGGTGTTCTCAAGTTTTCTGAACAAAAAACAATCAAATGGTTGTTACTTAGTTCACCTTTGACAAGTTGGGATACTTAATCTATACTACTAATATAAAAATTTGTGAAGTGACTCACTACCTGAGTGACTCACTGATTCATCAACGCCCAGCCTAAACCCCTAATCCTAGAATCATGAAATTTCAAGAACGTCTTCTCCTTATAACGTAGACAACCACTAAGAAGGGATTTTTCAAAAATCAACCTCTAAGAGGTTAGAAAGGGGATTGAAATTTGTGGAGGTCTAATAATTGGTATATACGTTCCTTTAGAAAAATAGTAGTAGTAACATGTTTTAATGAGCAAAAACCTACAAGTAAATGAAAAGGAAAGAAAAACACAGTGGAGGAAGACTTTGTGTTTTTCTTTCCTTTTCATACTTTCAACTAGGGTTGCCAGGTGTCCTGGATTTGGAAGGATGTCCTGGATTTGAGGCTTTAATTTAACGTCCTTCGAATACCTTTGGAAGGACGTCTAATGTCCTGGATTTCTTAAATGCCTATGACTTTGATACAATGTTGGAAATCGTAACTAACTTATCCATAGACATAAATATTGATAATTTGTATGAAGAATATTGTATATTAAAACCTACCCTTGACAATGCTTGCGCTTTACCTGAGGAATCCATTATCCAGAAATGGAACAACATCATTTTAGCTAACCCCGAAATTAATTATTTTTTAAAAATAATACAGTTTGTGTTTTCAATATACGGGTCAAACGCTGACTACGAAAGAATTTTTTTTTTATGCAATGCAGCCTGGAGCGACAACCGAAATAAACTTGTGGTTGACCACGTAAAAGCAGAGCTTCAGATAAAAACAAATTTTAATTTAACCTGTAAAGAATTTTATAATATGGCAGTTAGAAACAAAAAGCTCTTGGAAGCCATCCGTCATAATAAAAAATATTCTGTATAATAATACAATTTTTAAAGCATTTTTAAGTTGTTATTTTGTTAGAAAAAACTTAGCTTTTGTTCATTTTTTACATAAAATAAATTTTGTTTTAGTTTTAAAAAAATGTCCTTTTTTATTTGTGTCAGTCCTTCCTTTTTTAAACTTGTGTCCTGCGATTTGCAGATTTAAAGCTGGCAACCCTACTTTCAACTCCACTTTAAGTATGGACTATACTATTTCTTCAAACTACAATTATTATTAAATCTTTTTTAATACATTTTTTACACATTTTTATAGAATTATTTTTAAATTTTAAAACGGAACCTTCTTTTAACAAAAACAGAAAGAAAAGTCAAACATTTTGCAAATTGTATCAAATACTACGTATCATTTTGTTTTTTAATTAAATGTAATTTCAATGTTTTTTTAAATAGTTTTAATGATATTTGGGATTTAATAGAATTTTCCAAATTATTATTTTCTATCAAACCTTTATGAAAAATAGACTTATAAGGTCATGTTTTAGACACTATCCAAATAAAAATTTTAATTAGTTCTTGTTTTATAATTATGATGGTCATAATTATTAAAAGAACACAAAAATTTTAAACAATCAGGCAATAAATTATTGTTTATTTTATGTATAAAGATACATACCAAATAAAAAATTAAATTTCTGACATTCAACCAATCTAAGTTTTTTAACAAGAAATTAATTTTTGTTTATTTGTCACAATTTAAAATAATCGGCATTGCCTTATTTTGTAAAATTTGTAATTTATCAAATATTTCCTCACTAGCACAATATAAAATGGAGGAACAATAAAAAAAATGTGGTAATACAATAGTATTAAATAAAAATTTTTTGGAAAACAAACTTAAATTAGAACTGATTCTTTTAAAATAACCTACTTTTCCGGCAAGCTTCGATATGATACTTTTACTTGTTTTGTCATTTCATCAACAAAAAGTGGATGGGTGAGGCGGGGTACCGATTTCTGTCTATAATGTTATTCTATTTTACTAAAAGTTGGTACTATGATTGCTGTGTTTAAATAAGCAAGTAGGTTTCGATGTATTTGGAAATTTTGCCACTAGGGGATGAAAACGAAGGGGGTAAGGTTTTACTTAAACCGTTGGAGAATAATAAAAAATGTGGGACAAGTTCTTCCCTTGGAACAAATAAACATGTGTTTAGGCATTTACGAAAATTTTGCCCTTAGGGGGTGAAAAAATGGGTACCTACTTGTAAAAGTTTATATCGAAAAAAATATTTTTGGTCCGAATTTATTGAAACTCAGCATAAATACTATAATATACAATTTCCAATATTTTTTTTTAATCGGTCCCTAAAAGGGTGAAAAGTTTCTTTTGAAAATATATTGTATGTCAAGAATTCTTGAAATATAGCAGAAATAGTCCACATAATACAAATAATTAACAGAAACTTTTCTTATTGTTTTGGGGTGAAAAGGGATATACAATTTTCTATTGGAAAAGTATTTTATCTACTACCGTGCGTAAAAAACTAACTTTACGCACATTAGAAAGAGTATAAAATTTAACTTTTTAGGCCATGGTAATAATTTACTTTACGCACTAGTGCGGGTTCTGTTAGCGTTATTAACGATCTATATTGAAATACATATAGTTTTCTTTAACGATGATAAATCCATATTTTTGATATTATTTTTTATGAACAAAGATAGCCATTAAAAGAGAAAGAGGAATAATGTAAAAAAGCATCAGAGAAATTTCTTTTTAAAAAATATTTGAGTACCTATTAAAGAAGGTTCTCTTAAGTACTATACAGGGTCCTGCACCTCACCTCCCGTCTTCTATAGCTTACATAGTAATTAAGTTAGGATTTTGATATTTTGCAGATCTTACCAGTATCTTGGGGCGCATAAGGATGTATTTTTTTTAGATTACATGCCATAATATATTTCTTACTTATTTGGGTACCTCCTATAGTTACCTACATGCTGCTAAAATTTTATTGAAATCGATTCAGTATTATATAGGCGAAAAAAAAATAAAATCTAAAAAATTTCAGCTTTGCACCACTGGTTTTAAAAATTAATAAATACTAAAAATAATGCCTCGTTAATAAAATTACGAGTATACTAAGATACTTATTAAATAAGGTATAACAGTCTGGTTAACCAAGTTTGATTAATACGAATTGTACAGGGTATTCAAAGTTTAGTGTCAAACTTTGCAAACTTTAAAGCAATTTATTTTTCTTATTTCAAATAGGAACCCATGTATATTTTTATGTCATTCGATGCAGAATTAAAAATCAAACATTTGTCCTAATTAGGTACAAGCATATCGTACTCTCTAACGCATCAAGACTTATTTGCAGAAAACTTATTTTATCAACTATTTCAACAGTCATTATTATGAATAAATATAGAAGGTGGCTTTGAAAAACAATTTATTGGTATTAAAGTTTATTAAAGTGACAAGAGACCATTTTGACAGTAATCTAAAAGTTTCAAATATTGTTAAATTTTTAGTAATTATTTAAGCTGTAATAAGTACTTTAAATTGTTTTTTGTGATGGACAACAACCAAGAAGAGCTCGTAGATGATTTTTATAATGCAAAAAGAACATATTAGAGAGGTTTGTACAAACGGATAATGTGAACTACCCAAAACCAGTGAGAAATAAACCGTTCCGAACTGAAGAAAATCAATTGGCTGTGATATTATATGTTATTGAAAATCCTTCAGTTAGTCAACAAGCAGTCGCTGATGCCGTAGATGTAAGCGAAAGAACATTTTAATGGATTTTAAAGGATAACCATGTCCACGATTATCATTTCCAGTTACCTAATAATTACTAACAATTTAACAATATGTATTTGAAACTTTTAGATTACTAAAGTCAAAATAGTCTTTTGTCACTTTAATAAACTTTAATACCAATAAATTGTTTTTCAAAGCCACCTTCAATATTATTTATTCATATTAATAACTGTTGGAATAGTTGTTAAAAGGAGTTTTCTGCAAATAAGTTTTGATGCGTTAGAAATTTCGATAGGGTTGTGATTAGGACAAATGTTTGATTTTTAATTCTGCATCGATTGACAAAAAATATACATGGGTTCTCCTATTTGAAATAAGAAAAATAAATTACTTTAAAGTTTGTAAAGTTTGACACTAAACCTTGGACACCCTGTACAATTCGTATTAATCAAACTTGGTTAACGAGACTGCTAGACTTTATTTAATAAGTACCTTTGTATAATTTTATTAACGAGACATTATTTTTATTTTTTATTAATTTTTAAAACCAGTGGTGCAAAACTGATATTTTTTAGTTTTTCTTTTTTCTTGCCTATAATACTGAATCGATTTCAATAAAATTTTAGGGGTATGTAGGTAACTATAGGAGGCACTTAAATAAGTAAGAAAATATATGGCATGTAATCTAAAAAAATACATCCTTATGACGTCACACTTTTTTGGAACACCCTGCATGAAAAAAAATATTTTCCTGAAATGCGCTCTAAAATACAGGTAAGGTCTGCCAAAAATCAAAATCCTAACTTAATTAATAAGTGAGCTATAGAAGACGGGAGGTGAGGTGCAGGACCCTGTATATGGAAACCGCTGATGCGTTATTGAAGTCGCAGGTATCCTCTAGTACTCTAGTTACTCCAGTAACTATAATATAATCATTCGTTTATTACGAAAAAATTAATTTGCTTAGCTGTGATTAGACCTTTTTATTTGAAAGATAAAACTATAAAATTGAAGTCTATATCAAATTCTATTATCGGTCACTCGCCACAGGATTTTTTTTGCCTCGAGGTCATGTGGGTAAAAAAGGGAACACCTTTTCAGTTTGGTACATAACTTTAAGGTAGCGCGCGCACTAGGCGCCCAGATTGGTAGCGCGGCCACTACATTGTATTAACTTATTCCAAAGAACGCGCACTTAATGACACTTAATGGCCCGTTGGCCAGCGAGATCCATAGACAATTTACCTTTAGATAAGCAAACAATAATCACGAAAGTGGCAGTTTTATGACCTCGTGCATGTAAACAAAGCTAGACACTATTAGACATGCGCACTACAACATTATCGTTTGACGAATGGGAAAATAGATAGGTCCGGGCTTTAAAATTTAAATTCTTGCCAAAAAATTGAAATTTCTTCTAGTGATTTCTGACATTTTTAGTAGTTGCAAACCTCATCAGATTTTGAGGATAGAAATTTGTTGTTAAGGGTTTGTTTCTAAAATTTGTTTAAAAAGAATTCATCGTCGTGTTTTTAGTTCGAAAAGAAAGAGAACAAGAACAAGTGAATTCAACTAGTCTTATAAAATCGAATATAAAAACAAACAAAACCAGCAAAATAACCAATCTACGGTGTTATCGCGTACCTAACCTCAAGTTAAATATTAGTTGGTATATAACTTGTATTGATTTTTACAATTTGGCAAAAACTTGGGTACGTGTAAAACACTTTCAAGCTAAATTTACTGTTCAAGAATTTTAAAAGTTTTTGCCCGAGAACAGACCCGTTTTGGCTTTATTAAAAGCTTAGTCGGGATGTACAGATTTTAACCAAAAAATTAACCAACCAGCAACTTTGACAGAACTAATTTTCTCACAATCAGACACAATTCACTAAACTACACAAAAACTAGAAATCCGTAAATATTAAACACCCACAATCCACTATAGCTAAGAAAACTACATGAAATTCACAGAGAAACCTTAAAACGCAACAACAAAAATGACGGCCGAGCCGGTTCTGCAGAGTATCTTGAGCATGTCGATTATTGTCGATAAAGTAGGAGAGGCCGATAACACGAGGTTTGTGCGCATGCACGAAGGTGTCCAGAAGGAAGCCAGCTGACGGGCGAGTCATGCGCTCGGACGTATTTTTTCACCCATAAAACGTAACTTTTGTTTGCGCAGGAGATAAGCTGTACGTATCTAAAGGTAAATTGTCTATGGCGAGATCCTGACCAAAGCGCAGGCGACCCATGGCCGCTCTAATCTTGTCGCTTAGTGCGCCCGCAGCCTAAATCAATTGTTGTAATTAAAACTTACAGTGTTGATTGGTGTTGTTTCCACATAATACCGGCACACCGTAACTGTCGGGACTTATTCTTAATTCATCATTGGCACAGCTGTAATAAATATTTTGACCTCCAGCTGTTGTAGCAGATGTAGTAGTAATAGCTGGAGCAAGAGTTAACTCTTCAAAATCTAATCTAAAAAAAATATATTTTAAATTGGGCAAGGTTAGTACTATTATTACTATGTGATAGTAATATACAGTTTTGGCATAGATGCTAGTGCATTACACAGTGTGTAGCAGCCAAATGGTATAAGTTCGATAAGAAATACATGGGGGCGTGTCCGAAAAAACGCTGGGACACGTCGATTGGTATTTCTAGTTGCGCATTTTTTTAATAAAAAATTTTTATACAGGGTGTGTCATGTAACAGTGGTCAATACCAACTTTCGTATTTTAAATTCGTATATTATTCAATTTTTGGATTCTTCAGAAAATGTTAGGCATATTTCATGTACAATATCCTATATCTTCAACTGTTTCGATTAAGTGTTTTCAGATTTATTGTATTTCAGCGTTTCTTTTTACTAATATGAAATAAAAAAGGTATAAATAGTTTTGTTTACTTTTGTTTAAAACTCCTGACCTTAGCAAATTGTTGTCTGTCTACATGACAGTAGTTGTCCGTGTTATAGTCGTTTGAATTTCGTCAACTGCATTATCATAAAAATGGTTTATTTAACAAAAATTCACAAAATTACAATTTTACAGATGATTAGTTATTGAGATAAAACACGGACACAAATGGAAGTTGCTTGCTTTTTTCATGAAAAATTTCCAAGTTTGTCTCAATAATAACAGATAACATAACTCAAGAGAAAATTAGTAAAATGGAAAAGCAGTTTCGCCAGCTTGGATATGTAAAGCAGGTAGCTGCCAATGCAATAAGTGATAATACCAAATTAGATAGTATGCTTGAGTTGGAGAAAAACTCTCATACTTCTAGTCGATAAACAGCCCCAATGTTCGATGATAGCCATTCATCGATCATTACAAAAAAAAAATGTTTCCCTATAAAATGATACCTACTCATGAGCTCATGGAAGACGATTTTGATAGGAGAACGTATTTTTGTGAACAAATGTTGGCAATCTTAGATGACAATGTGATACAATCCAATTAGAACATGTTTTGTTTCCTGATGAGTGCACCTTTACACTTCACGGTCATGCTAATCGTCAGAATTGCTGCTATTGGTCTAGGAAACATCCTCACTGGATTAAAGAAGAACATACGCAATATCCTGAAGAGGTTAATGTTTGGGCAGGAATAGTTGGAGATCGTATCATAGGTCCCTTTTTCATTAATGACAATTTAAATGGCGATGATTATTTAGCACTATTTCAAAATATTGTCTTGCCAACTTTGATAAACTTATATCCTGCTCCAGCAAACCCACAACTTCCAGCGAATATGATATGGTTTCAGCAAGATGGAGCATCGCCCCATTACCAAATCAATGTCCGGCAGTACCTCAATCGAGTATTTCCAAATCGGTGGATAGGGAGGCGTGGATCGATGGAATGGCCAACACGATCCCCTGATCTGCTATTAGACTTTTTCTTATGGGGTTATGTCAAAAATATTGTATACAAAACAAAATCCCTTGACTTAGCTGACCATAAGAAGACGAATAACGCTTGCGATTAGATCGATCACGCCTGAGATGTTCAGTAACATTAGAAGAAATTTCTATTTAAGATTAGGATGTTGCCAAGACGTTCGCGGCGAGCCTTTTCAACACCTCCTACATTCATGTGTTTTTTGTTTTTTACATTATCAAGAAATAAACAGTATTATCTACTTATAAGTTTTTGAGCGTGAGTTAATTTTTGCAATAAATCTGAAAACACTTAATATTTCCGAAACATTTGAAAATAGGTATAGGATATTGTACATGAATATGTCTAAGACTTTCTGAGGAATCCAAAAATTGAATAATATACAGGATGTTGCGTTTATAATAAAAAAGTTGGTATTGGCCACTGTTACATGACACAACCTGTATAAAAAGGCTTTATTGAAGAAAATGCGCAACTATAAATACTAATCGACGTGTCCGAGCGTTTTTTCGGACACGCCCCCATGTATTTATTATCGAATTTATTCCATTTGACTGATACACACTGTATCAGCTCTTTAAATGAAAATATCTCCAAAACCACCTGGAGATTTTGTCAACACATATTTGGTTTTCAAGGAAATAGGTACCCTTTTCTTTTCACAAGAGTGAAAATTGAGTTTTAAGAAACAGACGTTTCCAGTAGTTCAATAAACGAAACGCTTAAAAAGAAATTGTAGTTAGAAAACCGCTTTTTTGGCAAAAAGTACATTTTATTGTCTGAAGAGACATATCCTTATTATTTCGTCTTTAGCCCTTGCATAAGGATGGAAAACAAATTAAAAAAATGTTTTTTGACCTGTAGCTTTAAAACAACAAACGCTAGAAAAAGTTTCAGACAAAAGTTTTAGAGCATTTAAATTAAGAAAAAAACACAAAATTATTTCTTTGTTTGAAGTTTCTCCAAATAAACTCTACTTTTCCATCATCTTGTAGCTCCATTAGGACTGTTCGCACCTATTGTATTTCTTATATTCCTTATTCTATTCTCCTGATGATGAATGTCGAAACATGTAGATAATTTACCCTTTATTAAAACTATATTTTAATATACTAGTGGAGGAAGACTTAATAGTACATTATACACCTAGGGACTAAAGTGGTATTTTAAATCCCGAGACAAAAAGTTCCCCTCCCGTTGGTCGGGCTATAATTTGTCAAGGGATTTAAAAACACTTTGGTCCTGAGGTGTATATACTATTTTATGTACTTTAGGATAGGTAAAACGTTAAAAAAAAATAATTAAATGCCACTAAACGGTAGGTACTCTATTTCTAAAAAATCATCGAAGCGGCTGATGTTACCATATCAACGACCAAATGACAAGTTATGACAAGTAACTAAGTAAAACAAAAGTCACTCGATAAATATTAGTCAAACACGCTACATCCACTGAAAGACGTTTATCGCGATGGAACAAATCGAAAAGGCAGCTCAAGAGGCTGTAGGCCAATTATTACCAAGAAAATCTGGAGAACAATATAAAAAACAGTTATCTGAGTTTATCAAATGGTGCAAAGAACGGAACGTAGAAGAATTTACAGAAGAAAAGGTACTATTAGCATATTTCTTAGAAAAGTCAAAAAAACTTAAAGCATCGTCACTGTGGAGTGTATATTCGATGATATAATGTACAGACATGGGCGTCGACATTAGCAAATTCTGCAAACTAACCGCTTTTTTGAAACGACAAAATGAGGGCTACAAACCAAAAAAGTCGAAGACACTCGATGTTGACAACATTAAAGAGTTCCTGGAAAAAGCACCCGACCATGAATTTTTGGGGCAAAATGTAAGATACACATTTTTTTTCAACCGATATTTTGTCCCAGTCTATACCTATATCTATGTTATTCAGACGCTTTTTGGAAAATAAAGTAGGTACCTATTTATTTTATTTATACTTTGTTCCAGGTAGTTCTAGTCATGGGCGTGTCAGGAGCCTGTCGAGGCAAGGAGCTCTGCCAGCTTGACAAAACCGATGTCCTAGACTATGAAACGTTCTTTTTGGTCAATTTACGAGATACCAAGATAGAAAAAGACCGATCTTTTGTCATAAAACGGTCAAAGGAAAACTCCACAGATGTAGTACGATTGGTGAAGAAGTATATTGCCTTAAGATCTCCATCAATACAAGGCCATACAAGATTTTTCGTTGGGTACAGAAATGGAAAATGCCAATGGGTAAGAATACGATTGGACAACTGCCAACCAAGATTGCCGAATATTTAAAGCTTCCAGATGCAAAATTGTACACTGGTCATTGTTTTAGAAGGACGTCAGCATCGCTACTAGCCGACTCTGGAGTAACGATAGATCAGCTTAAAAGACATGGCGGCTGGAAGAGTAGCACCGTCGCTGAGGGATATGTGGAAAATTCCATATACCAGAAAAAAAGTATGGCAGATCAACTTTTTACTGGTACTTCCACCGAAACGTCTTCAGATATTTCGATTCCTATTGTACAAAATGAAACACAGACGACGACAACGGCTACAATTTTCAAAAACACTTTAATTAATAAAAAATAACAGCTGCAATAATGATAATTTACCTTTTTTTCACTTGGCTAATGGCAGTGGGGTAAACATAAATGTTAATGTTAATAGAAATTAAGTTATTTTTTATAGTTTAATATTGTTCTAAACACGTTACACTTTTGTTGCATCCATGTCATGTTATATTTTCTAATAAAATTATTGAAAAATAAATTTCGAAATTTAGCTTTTATTGCAAAGAAATTTACTTTAAATCCCTAGGGATTTAAAAAACATTTTAAATCCCTAAGGATTTAAAGTACCACTTTTTTCCCTGAAAATAGGGATTTAAAGGGTACTTAAAGTATTTTATTTCTCTCCTTTCAATTATATTTAAATTTTGGTTATATACAAGGAATTTATTGGGGTTTTCCAGGGTTTGCAGGTATATGATTAGGGGTTGTTTATTGTCACTTAATAGTGCGTTATTATTAGGTACCTGCTTAAAAAACTGTATTTATATCGATTTATAATACATACTTCTGGCAAATAAATTAATTTCAAATTTAAAAAAAGTGTTTCTAAAAGCACCCCTAAGAGTGCAGTTGTATAAGAAGTGATTACCAGGAGTTAGTTTACCTCCAGAACCTGTAATTACCCGGTGGGGAACATGGATTAAGGCCGCAATATTTTACGATGCATTTCGAAGCAAATAAAGAACTTATTTTGGATTTAGATGACGATTCGCAGTGTGTTGTGCAAAGTAAAGAGTTGTTAAAAAGCGCAAGTGTAGCTAAAGATCTTGTTTTTATTAAGGTTTATTTCAGTTTTATACCGGACATAATATCCTCGTTGGAAAGTAGAAATTTAAGTTTAAGAGACTCAATTAGTATTGTTGGATCTTTTTCAGCTAAATGTAACAACATTCTCGGTAAAGTAGGAGGTCAAGTAAGGAACAAATTGGATGTAACTGTGAAAAAGAATAAAGGATTTAAATACTTAACTGCGGTAAAAAGCATTTATGAGGGTAAACCATCCAACGAAGTTTTATCTTGGCCTTATATTTTGCTACCTAGGTAAGTTGCAGTATTGTCCGATTACATCAGTAGATGTTAAAAGTTTTATACCGGACATAATATCCTCGTTGGAAAGTAGAAATTTAAGTTTAAGAGACTCAATTAGTATTGTTGGATCTTTTTCAGCTAAATGTAACAACATTCTCGGTAAAGTAGGAGGTCAAGTAAGGAACAAATTGGATGTAACTGTGAAAAAGAATAAAGGATTTAAATACTTAACTGCGGTAAAAAGCATTTATGAGGGTAAACCATCCAACGAAGTTTTATCTTGGCCTTATATTTTGCTACCTAGGTAAGTTGCAGTATTGTCCGATTACATCAGTAGATGTTAAAAGAAGCTTCTCTTTGTATAAACATATTTTTACCAATAGAAGAAAATCCGTTTTAGTTGAAAATTTTGGAAAATAGTAAATGCCTTTTATACAATTTTAGGTTAAGAAATTGTTTACTTTTATTTTTCTTTGTTTTTTTTTTTGCATTTTTTTAAAAATAAACATATTTTTTAGAACCCAATGTGTTTCTTTACCTCATTTTACTATAATAAATTAAGAAATATTGCATACCAGTACCTACCTATGCATATTTGGTAAAAAATAACTGCATATTTTAAAGGCAAACAAGATACAGTGTGTCCGCGGATGGGGTCCCCAAGAGGGAAAAAATCTTTATTATTAATTTTACGACCAAAAGTCATTCTTTATAAAAAGTTCTGCTTGTTGAGAAAATTAATGAACGATAAAAAAAATGTTAGATCAGATGTACAGGGTGTTAATAAATTAGGAAAATATGAAAATGCTTCAAGAGAGAAGTACCATTATTTATTATTTTAGACAAAATGTTTATGAAACAAAGTTATTTATAATCCAAAATAAAGCCCAAATATAAAATTTAAAATCTAAATTATAATTTTTGTTTTTTATTTTTACAATAGAATTTAACATTCAAAATGCAGAATTGTGGAAAAAGTTATTATTCTACATATTCTCCTCCAACCTGCACACATTTCTCCAAATTAGAAATAAATTAGATAAATAGGTCAGCACTCTAAGGTTTTTATTTTGAATGTTCATAAATTCTATTGTAAAAAAATAAAAAACAAAAATTATAATTCGAATTTCAAATTTTGTATTTAGGCATTATTTTGGATTATAAACAACTTTGTTTCATAAACATTTTGTCTAAAATAATAAATAATAGCACTTCTCTATTGAAGTATTTTCCTATTTTTCTAATTTATTAACACCCTGTACATCTGATCTAACATTTTTTTATCGTGCATTAATTTTCTCAACAAGCAGAACTTTTTATAAAGAATGACTTTTGGTCGTAAAATGAATAATAAAGATTTTTTCCCCCTTGGGGACCCCATCCGCGGACACACTGTATATATATGCGCATATTTTGGCTGAACTTAAGTGCATATAATCCGCCCTTTAGTGATCAATTACGTTTTTCGATTGATTTTTACAATTTTTTCGAAATACATTTATTTAGTGCTATTTATTATTATTTACAATGGTTCGCCAGGCGTGGCGTGTAAGACACCCGACTATTCCCTGGACAAACCCTGGATTAAATGAGGTTATACAGGTTATGTTTTTTAGCTTAAAAGCTAGATGTAGGTAGATAGTTCTGTATTTCAAGTAAATGTTGCAAAATATATAGATTGTTTTTGATCCTAAAAAACCACATGCCAATACACTATAAGGATAAAGGCAAGATTTTACAGCTAACAGTGTTGCCATTTTCTAAAGCCATCTCCTTTTAACTTATCTAAAACTTTGGAAGTATATCTGATTGTAAACAAATGGTTTTCAATGAATGACATGTTTTGTCTCCTTATTTACATGTCGATGGTCTATTCTCCTTCAAAAAAGCAGCTTTCTACCTATAAATATTTTTTAAGCGTTTCGTTTATTGGGCTACAAGATCCATTAAAAATTGATTAGGATCGCTCTAATAAAGGACAAAATTTAATTTTAAAAACAATTTCATACCTTACTTGACAAACGTTTTTATTTCGCAATTTGATGGTATATTTGCAATTCGTAACACCAGCCGGTAGATTAGTTACTTCAAAATTAGACTGTTTTTTATCGGATGATTTTTCACAACTTTCTTCATCTAAAAAAAAATTAAAATAGGATAGTAAAGTCAATTTTTTCTAAGAACAAAGCGTTTCGTCAGTTGACACCCACATGTGACATTAACAGCTGATACTGGTTTTTTTCTGTTCCTAATTTCTGTTTATTTACTGTTAAACCGACACAAAGATAGTTCGCTAAAAATCCCATAGATGGCGTTGTGCCGCGTGTAAATCTCCCTGCGAACTGCATACGCACCGCGACTATAGCGGCCTATTTAAATTATGACTGTATTTTTATCCGGGTAAGTAAAATTAATTAGAACTATACCGACACATTCTTTAGTTATGCCAGAGTTTTTCTGATCAAGAGTGGTACAATTGGAGTTATGCCACTATAGTTATAAAACCTTGGACAAAAAAATAATAATTTATAGCTTCATAATGGCATTACTACATAGAGCCCTACACGGGCCGGAATTTTACGGCCCGACCCGATCCGGCCCAGCAACCAAGACATTGACGCGGCATGAAGAAATTATTACCCCGAAACGCTCAGTCGGCCCGAAAAACCCAGCCGACTGGAAAGGTAATTGAACAAATATATCTTGACATTTATGACATCTAAACACTAAACTAAACGTTACAAGTTTTTAAGTGTGTTTAACTGGTAAAGTGATATACCATAACATGAAATATGAAGCCTAAACTATCAGAATCTGTTATATAATATTGTCTTTGGCCTATCAGCTGTTGCGTATTACCTATGTATGTATGTGAAGTGGCCCGACCCGACCCGAACCCAAGAGTCGGGCCGGACCGCGTAGAGGCCCGAGATGAGAACCCGGCCCGTGCAGGGCTCTATAACTACATCAAAGTTCCCGAAATTTATTTAACCTTTTACTATCAACTACCTTCTTTCTTTAAATAGTTACTTATCATCCAATTTTACATTAAGCACCATTTATGATATCTTAAAACTTTAAAAACCCCCTTATTTCAAAACTATACTTTTATTGTTATGTCACTGTAGAACTCAGTGAGATACATATTATGAAGCTGAATGTAACTATGTTTATCCGTGAAAGAAAACAAATTTTGAAGTGAGAAAGGATTAAATTTTCCACCTTTTTAGATACTGCTACCAATATGCAAGGAAAAAATTGTAATTCTTATATTTGTAACCCTTACTCCAAGTTATAAAATAATTATTATTAAATATGATTTACAGCATGAGTTTGTAACTTGGAATAAATCCAGTAAATCCAGTACAGGGTTTTTCCGTATATTTTGGAGCACCCCTGGAGCTTTTATTTGAAGACCTAGAAAAAACTTCAAATTACCAAAGTTGCATGATTTCTCCTGAACGGCCAGAATTTGTTATCGGAAAAAACAAATGAACATCGTAAATTTGTTTAATAATGCCAATGTCAATTTTTTTAAATGGAACACCCTGTATATTAATTTTTTTTTAATTCCTCACTCTTTTCTGATTCCAAATATGTATATGTCGTAGGCTGATAGTGAAATTCGTCATTTTATGAAACGCCTAGTCATATCATGAAGCGTGGCTAAAAGGTATATTGCAACTGGTTTGTTCGTTGTTCCCCAGAGCATTTTTTTCAATTTTTTTTTAATTTAATTTAAATTTTATTTTTATAAAATAATATTAGTTGAAAAAATTGAAAAAAATGCTCTGGGGAACAACGAACAAACCAGTTGCAAATATACCTTTTAGCATGCAGCATGATATGACCAGGCTTTTCATGAAATGACGAATTTCACTATCAGCCTACGACATATATATGTTATATGGTTACTTTAGTCATTTAGGCAAAATTTCATTTCAAAATATTGCGATTTAATAATTATTGAATTTTTCATCTTTAGAGTAACCCATTATACCAAGACAAGACCATTCAAGGTATGAAATATTATTTTTGAGACATAAGTCAGTTGCCATAAGAGATTAATAATAACCAAATTGTTTCTTAGGGCAATCTAGATTTTCTTATCCGCAATATTTTGAAATAAAATTTTGCCTAAACGACTAAAGTAAACATAAAACATATGTACATATTTGGAATCAGAAGAGTGAGGAGTTAAATAAAAAAATAATATACAGGGTGTTCCATTTTACAAAATCGACATTGGCATTATTAAACAAATTTACGATGTTCATTTGTTTAGTCTGATAACAAATTCTGAAAGTTCAGGAGAAATCATGCAACTTTGGTAATTTAAAGTTTTTTCTAGGTCTTCAAATAAAAGCTCCAGGGGTGCTCCAAAATATACGGAAAACTCCTGTACAGTTAGTTTTTTGAAAAATGCTTGGACACGCCGTGTATAACCATTTTAAGTTGTAGTATTTTTTATAAAAAAAATATTGATACCGTGTGTCCCAAATTAAAGATATTATGACGATGTCAAATTTTTTTAAATTGGCTATTTTTAAAGTGCGTAATAAGTTATACATAAGTACCAGATTTTAAATGTTTATTCCATATCTTTTATAAGATATTAAACAACCAACATTTGATAAGGACTAAAGATTTGAAATTTGGTAATTATAAATAGTCAATAAATAACTAGGGTTGCCATTTAAAAAAGTTATCGATATCATATCCCTTATTTGGTATACACTATCATATTTTTTTATAAAAAAGATCAGAACCAAAAATGTTACTAACCGTGTCTAAACATTTTTCTAGAAAAACTGTACTGAATTTAATGAGTTTATTCCAAGTTACAAACTTCACACTGTATATTTCTTGGCGAATGGTGAACCTCGACGTCGATGAGGCATGGCCGACGAGCGAAGCCGCCGGTACCAGCTGGTTTTATTATAAAGTCTTATTTTGAATATCCGTGGCGAAACACCAAAAAAAAAATTTATAATGGGTAGTAAATAAAAGGAAAAACTTACAAGAACAACATGTAAACATAATTCCACATTGACCATTTGGTATTCCTCCGGAAAAAATACACTTTGTCCGTTCCATGCAGACTCCGTTGCGTATGTTATCTATTTTGCATTCCGAAAGCCTCTTATGATGCTGAATGTCTACAAACAGTTATAGGTAATTATCAGGAATAAATTTAAACATTCGCGTTTTAAAAAATCTATGCATGGAGCTTGTTTAATAATAGGGTGGATGACACCCGGGGGTATCAACGTTGTCACCCCATGGTCGGCGAGAAAGAAAAGGTTTAAACAAAGGGCAATATTAGACAATATATTCATGATATCAATGACTTAAAAATTGGCTGGTCTACGTAATTACAGGGTGTTTCATTAAGGGTGGCCATCGGCCATATCTCGGAAACTACTAAGCATTGAAACTTGAGGGGAAAAATTATGATTAAAGGGGCTATGAGATAATGCTGGAAATTATTTTTAAGTTCCGCATTTCACCGCAAGGGGGCACAATTGGAAATTAATTTTTACAATTCTAAATTTCTCCGAAAATTCCCCTATTATAGTATACATCTGGTTACATCATTAAAAAGAATAGATAATTCTGCATCATTTGGGTTTAAGGCTCATTGGCGTACCGACCTTGATAAGAGTGGGGGAAGCTATTGAAAGTGTAATCATTTAAATCGCTGTAACTTCTAAACGGCTAATCCGATTTTACTAAATTAAAGCTTGTTTGTAAGAGAAAGGTAAGTACTTTTAATTACTTAATCCAGCGAGTTGGGTATCTGACGTTTGTTAACACCTATCAAAATTAAATCAGCTGACAATTACTTTTTTTATTTATTTTTTAAAATATCATCTTAGAATTATGCCTAAATTAGAAGTTTTCCATGATTATTTCATTAATCCTACAGTAGTTTTTGGGGCTATTGGAATATTGAGTACCTAACAAATAAACATATTATAAAATCATAAAGTTTGGAAATATTATTTTGTCGTGGAATTCTTTGGCCACGAAGCTATAAAACAAAAATTTCTTCGATTAAAGTGTTAAAAATTATTATTTCGGCAATAACTCTGAAACGAACAAAGATATCAAACTGCGGTCTTCACATCTTTTCTTGCAAATTTGATCTACTTTCCGATTATGATCCCATAGTTATACCGTATGGTTTGAATTTTCGAAATAAAATCAAAAAAACTGTTATTATTACAAATTGCGCCCTCTAGCATTTTTATTAGAAACTATCGTGTACCAGTGGATACGACAATTAAAAGTACCCACCTTTCTCTTCCGAAAAAGCTTTAGTTTAGTAAAATCGGATAAGTCGTTTTGAAGTTAAAGCGATTTAAGTGATTAAAATTTGGATAGCTTTGGATAGATAAAATTTTAATAGCTTCCCCCCCACCCCTTTTATCAAGGACGGTACGCCAATGAACCCTTAACCAAAATGATGCAGAATTGATTAGTCATTCTAATGATGTAACCAGAGGTACCTATACCATAATATGGGAATTTTCGGAAAAATTTAGAATTTTAAAAATTAATTCTCAATTGTGCCCCTTGTGGCAAAATGCGGAACTTAAAAACAATTTCCAGAAATTTCTCATGATCATTTTTTTCGTAATTTGTTTTCCCTAAGTTTCAATGCTTGCGACCTAGTTTCCGATATGTGGCCGGCGGCCACCCTTAACCCTTAATGAAACAGCCTGTATAAGAATTAATTTAAGTCCGTTTTTTTTTTATGTTGCAGACACTTACTTTGGTTTAAACCTTATTGCTCCAAAATTAAACTAATTTTGGCATAATTTGGTTTGGAATGGTTTAAAAAAAAATTAGAAAGAACAAGAAATTTTAAGTTTGATCAATATTCTTAAAGTAAACATTAAAAAGAACTTTTAAAAATAATTTGATTTCTTCCATGTGGTCTCTTTCCAGTGTAAGACATAAAATTAAGTATTTTTTTCGTTTTTTGAATAGAAGGTCGTGACTTCGTATTCGAACATAATTTTTAAATTTGACAACTTTTACAAATGAAAATGTTATCTGAAACGAAAAATAAGAGACTTGAGGTACTCTTGAGCACCTTTTAAAAAATTCAATCTTCCTCGTATGCTCTACGGTGTTTTTCTATTTTAATGACAGCTTTTATAGTTAAGCGAACGCAGAAAATTTATCAAAAATAAAAAATTTTGGGAAATTAATAATAAAAAAGATTTACAAATGAAGCGAGAATAATTATTGAACCATTTGAACCTGTATAAATTTAAAATTAACTTTTTTGGAAAAATAATTATATAGTATTATGGGATACAGTAAAACAAAGTAGAACTTGTAAATTTACACTATATTTACTAGAAAAATTACATGTTTCGCTAACACTGTAGCTTCGTCAGATGACAATGATTTAATAAAAGGAAAAATAAAAATGGGGATGCAATAAAATTTTAATTATTGAAGATGTAAATAAAACAGTGGAAGGGTTACAATAGCGGGAAAATCCAACAGTGGGTTTAAAAATTAAATTAAATTAGGTACAATATTGGTAATTTAAAAAAAATCTTAAGTAAGTAGGTCAACAGAATAAATTTAACAAAGGTGAAATATTTAAATCTATAATTGATCATGAAGTAGCGGGTCCGTATTTTTAAGTTTATTTATTTCCATGAATTCTAACAAATTTAGTTTAAAGCCTTTGTTTTCCGTATGTAAGATTTTAAAGGAAGGATCGAAATTATGTTGATAAATCAAGTAAATGGTTAGCATAGTTTGAGTCTGTTTTATTTTTTAGAAAACTTCTATAATGTTCCTGTATTCTTTTGTCAAAATGTCTACCCGTTTGGCCAATGTATGTTTTA
Source organism: Polydrusus pterygomalis (assembly GCA_963969555.1). Classification (NCBI taxonomy): domain Eukaryota; kingdom Metazoa; phylum Arthropoda; class Insecta; order Coleoptera; family Curculionidae; genus Polydrusus; species Polydrusus pterygomalis. Next base: position 25,038,606 of record OZ018375.1, read on the forward strand.
GGACAATCTTTGCATTTTAATTTATAGATGCCTGATTTTTTGTTTTCATCGCTTTTAGTATGAGATCATACTGATACTGTCATACACAACTCTTCTTGCCACCCTATACAACACAAATTAGCTTCTTTTCACAGTATGATCCATAGAGTAGTAACTCTCCCTCTAAATAAAATCAATTCTCAAAAAGAACTAAACATTATTAAACAAATTGCAGTTAATAGCGGATATAAGTCAAATCTAATTGACCAAATCCTAAAAAAGAAAACTTACAAAAAGACTATTGACTTTGTTTTTCCTAGAACCAAAAACTCTGACCAATTTAAACTTCTCACTTTCTTTGGACAACCTAGCAAAGTAGGTAATTGGCAATTTTCTTAACAAACTAATAACTCTTTAAGTAAATTTATCAAAAACAATAAAACTAAAAACGATAAAAACAAAAAATCAGGCGTCTATAAATTAAAATGCAAAGATTGTCCTAAAACATACATTGGCCAAACGGGTAGACATTTTGACAAAAGAATACAGGAACATCATAACTGTTTTTAAAAAAATAAAACAGACTCAAACTATGTTAACCATTTACTTGATTATCAACATAATTTCGATCCTTCCTTTAAAATCTTACATACAGAAAACAAAGGCTTAAAACTAAATTTGTTAGAATCTATGGAAATAAATAAACTTAAAAATACGGACCTGTTACTTAATGATCAATTAGATTTAAACAATTCACCTTTGCTAAATTTATTCTGTTGACCATATACCTACTTAAGATTTTGTAAATTACCCATATTGTACCTAATTTAATTTAATTTTTAAACCCTTTGTTGGATTTTCCCGCTGTTGTAACCCTTCCACTGTTTTATTTACATCTTTAATAATTAAAATTTTATTGCATCCCAATTTTTATTTATCACCTTTATTAAATCATTGTCATCTGACGAAGCTACAGTGTTAGCGAAACATGTCATTTTTCTAGTAAATATAGTGGAAATTTATAAGTTCTACTTTGTTTAACTGTATCCCATAATACTATAATTATGGATTTCCACCAAGTATCGGCTGAAACAATTAAAATAATTATAATTTATTGGTGTTAAATGTACGACACACTTACGTGGTATGTTCCATAGTAATGCCAAGGGATCTTCCACATCTGTCAAATCAAAGAATCCACCTTGCACTGACACGACAAATAAAAAAGGGAAAATTATCTTTAACATTTTTTTTGCAGTTGAAAAGGCCTAGTGACACTTTTATTTTTAGTAAAAACTATTTATGTATATATTTTTATTGCCGCTAAGTAATTTTTTTAATTTTTTGCTATGGCAGTTTTTTCCGTTACGCTAAATTTTATGTTAGTAATGCCATGCTGATCTAAACATTTAAAACCAAACTGTTCCCAAAAACCTGCGCTTGGACATTTTATGCCTTTTTAACCTTATTTGTTTAACTGACTTGTTGGTTCCACTTGGTTCCTCTTCTTAAGTTTTTCCTTTTAGGCAAATTAGTCTAATACTGAATAAGCTTAACGGTACCCCAGTGATGGTTTTGTCAATATTTCTTCAATAAATCTTGGGTTAAAAGACGGAAAACATTGTGTCAACAGTCATCGTCAAATATGGTACCCTTGTTTTACTAAAAGGAATGGTAAAATTATTTATTTTTAATTTTCGTGTAGAACTAATGACATCGTGGAAGTATACAGGATGTTCCACCGAGAACCGCTTCGATTTATACAGTGGATGGAGTTGACAAGAGGAAAAAGATCTTTATTATTGGGAAAGAAAGAAAAACTCAAAGTCTTCCTCCACAAAGTTTAATAGAATGAGAAAATTCAATAAGAGTCTCTACATGTTTCGAACGTAGAAACGTTCATCATCAGGAGACAGAAAAAATATTTATATTGTGCTGATGGTTTTAGCAAAAGAGAAAATGGTGAAGGATCTTAATGGAGCTTTCATGGAATTAAAAAATGATGTGTAAAAGAGACATACTATGGAGAAATAAATAAAAGTAAAATTAAAACGTACTCAGTATGTGAGAAGTCAGTAAATGGGGTCTAAACCAACCGAATAAACTGGGGAAGAAGAAAAAAATCTTTCTATAAAAGAAAGTGTCAAAGATTATTTAAACTTTTAAAAACATTTTTAGTTTTTTGTCAAAAATACATTGAGAGGATAAAATTGGTAATTATCACAGTAACAATGAAAATTACATTCAGCAGAGTGTTTTGTGGGGTACTGAGGTTTAAGGCTCAGTAACCCCGCAAGAGGTTAATTTAAATTTGATAAAGTTAATTAGAAAGTTGCACATTTAAAAAAAACAACTTTAGAGGTCAAAGAGGTTGTTCACGTCCACGTGCTTTGGTTCGTTGTTCTCAATGTCTTTTTGACAAAAACCTAAAAATGTTTTTAAAAGTTTAAATAATCTTTGACACTTTCTTTTAGAAAGATTTTTTCTTCTTCCCCAGTTTATTTGGTTGGTTTAGACCCCATTTACTGATTTCTCACATAGGTACTTAGTATGTTGTAACTTTTACTTTTATTTTAAACACTTTTCGGGCTATTATATCAAGATCTTGGGGCTCTGACCCCTCCACCTCATTAATGTTTTATAAAGCATTTACTCGTTCGATATTGGATGTTGGGTCCATTTTTTACGGTTCAGCTACAAAAACTAGGCTCAAAAAGTTAGATATAATCCAATATAAGGCGCTACGGCTTGTTACGGGAGCATTCAGATCTTCCCCTACGCAAGCGCTGTTAGCAGAAAGCAGCGAACCCCCACTATCACTTAGAAGACAAATGCTAGCAGAAAAATTTGTTATTAAACACCTACAATTTATAAACAGTTCCATTATAAATAAAATCGGAAAATTGGGTATTGACAATCTAATATGCTCGTTCTGGGTCAACAAAAATAGCCCCCCCTTAGCGGAAGCGTTTACAAATACAAATGTATTTGAAGGAACAATCGAAAAAAGCGATAAGTATTTTATATTTAACTACCCTTATGAAATATCGCTAATTATAGTTAATGTCATAATTCCAAAATATACAGATTTCCCAGGTCTCAATCGATCAATCCTCAATCAATACCTAAGTAAATTCCATAATTATTATAAAATATACACCGATGGCTCAAAAAGTCTGAATGGAGTGGGCAGTGCTTTTATCATTCCCGAATGTGACATAACACGTAAATACAAATGCGAGGACATGGCATCCATATTTACAGCGGAGGCCCTCGCCATTATAAAAGCCTTAGAATACGTAGCAAATCATGAATTATTCCAAAATATAGTAATTTTATCCGACTCTCAATCAGTACTAAAAGCAGTAAAAAATACATACCATTACAAAAATCCACTTATTGCAAAAATTTTAAACATTATAAACTACCTGTATTCAAAAAATGTTCAAATAGTATTTCTATGGGTTAAAGGACACACAGGATTAAAAGGCAATGAAGAAGTTGACAGGGCGGCAAAACAAGCAGCGGAAGATGGAATAATTATGAGGGGAATTCCCGCAAGCGATCTGTTCCCGTTTATAAAAACAAGATTAAGAACAACATGGCAGAATATTTATCACAATTATACACTAAACAATAAAAATAACTATACATCCATAAACCCTAATCTCCCAACTAATCCCATAATAAAAAGGTTACAGCTATCAAGACACTGCTTTACCTCATATTTTAGATATGTTACTGGCCATGGCAACATTAATAAACACCTACACAAACTAAAATTAAGTGAAACTCCCGTATGCAACTGCGACAATCAATCTTTAGATGATCTAGACCACAAAATGTTTGGTTGCGGCCTTAACAGAAATGCAACCAAATTTCTTTACTCAGAACTGGCCCAACATAGTTTACTGCCCCCAAATTGTACCTCATTCATGGTCAACGCCAATATAAATCCAACGATAGAGTCAATATTTATAAAATATCTGAAACTGACCGACTTTAAAATATAATAAATCTAAAACTCCTTATCCTCCATAATTATCCTAATTTAACCATATGTGTTTTCCCATTTTTAGTGGCCTTCACTGTCCTATGTATAAATTCAAGTCGCCCTGATAGGCCCCAGTGGCGTGAAACGAGTGTCCCTGTGCAGATCCCTATGTTACATGCCTATATCCCTATCATTAAATCGTAAAAAACTATTTAATCTATAATTTATTTAATTAATATACTCTGCGGTGGCTAAATGAGCTACGCTCAAGGCCAAAAAAAAAAAATAATTTCTCCACATTATCTCTCTTTTACACATCATTTTTTAATTCCATGAAAGCTCCATTAAGGTCCTTTACCATTTTCTCTTTTGCTAAAACCATCAGCACAATATAAATATTTTTTCTTCTGATGAACGTTTCTACGTTCGAAACATGTAGATACCCTTATTAAATATTCTTATTCTATTAAACTTTGTGGAGGAAGACTTTGAGTTTTTTCTTTCTTTCCCATACTTTTAGCTCCACTTTAAGCAGGGACTATTTCTTTAAATCTTTATTATTGATTCTGCTTGTCGAGAAAATTAATTGACAATAAAAGTTTTTTCGATCAGATGTTGATAAATTGGGAAAACGTGAAAATAATTTAAACGAGAAGTAGGTACCATTATTTATTATTTTAGATAAAATGTTTATGAAACAAAGTTGTTTATAATCTAAAATAAAGCCTAAATAGAAAATTTGAAATCTGAATTATAATTTTTGTTTTTTATTTTTTACAGAAGAATTTATGAACATTCAAAATGAAAACCTGAGTGCTGAACTATTTATTTAATTTATTTCTTATTTGAAGAAATATGTGCAGGTTGGAGGAGGATAATATGTAAATAATAACTTTTCAGAGAATTGTACATTTTGAATGTTCATAAATTCTATTGTAAAAAATAAAGAAAAAAAATTAGAATTCAGATTTTAAATTTTGTATTAAGGCTTTATTTTGGATTATAAACAACCTTGTTTAATAAACATTTTGTCTACAATAATAAATAATCATACTTCTCTCTTAAAGCATTTTCATGTTTTCTTAATTTATCAACGTATGTACCGGGTGTCCCACTAAGAATAGCTCTCGGCCGTATCTCAGAAAGGGTTAGTCGTATGGCTTGCGGAAAAATTTTTTTTTAGTAAAAAAGTAAAAGTGGCCATGAGAAATTGCTGGAAATAATTTTTAAGTTCCTCATTTCGCCGCAAGAGGGCACAATTAAAATTTTTTTTTTTAATTCTAAATTTCTCCGAAAATTCCCATATTAAGGTATAACTCTGATTACATCATCGAAAAGCTTAGACAATTCTGCATCATTTTCGTTTAAGGCTCGTTGGCGTACCGACCTTGATAAGAGTGGGGGAAGCTATTGAATGTGTAAACATTAAAATCGCTGTAACTTCTAAACGACTTATCCGATTTTACTAAATTTAAGCTTGTTTGGAAGGGAAACGTAAGTAACTTCAATTACCGTATCCAATGATACACGATAGTTTCTAATAAAATTGCTAGAGGGCGTAATTTGTAATAATAACAGTTTTTTCGATTTTATCCCGAAAATGCAAATCATACGGTATAACTGTGACATCATAATCGGAAAGTAGATGAAATTTGCAAGAAAAAATGTGAAGACTGCAGTTCGATATATTTTTTCGTTTCAAACAAGCTTAAATTTAGTAAAATCGGATAAGTCGTTTAGAAGTTACAGCGATTTTAATGTTTACACTTTCACTTAATAAGAGTGGGAGAAGCTATTGAAAGTGTAAACATTAAAATCGTTGTAACTTCTAAACGACTTATCCGATTTTGCTAAATTTAAGCTTGTTTGGAAGTACCTTTAATTGTCGTATCCATTGGTACACGATAGTTTCTAATAAAATTGCTAGAGGGCGCCATTTGTATTAATAATTATTACTTTGGCGATAACTCTGAAACGAACAAGGATAGCGAACAGCGGTCTTCACATCTTTTCTTGCAAATTTCATCTACTTTCCGATTATGATATCATAGTTATACCGTATGATTTGAATTTTCGGGATAAAATCGAAAAAACTGTTATTATTACAAATTACGCCCTCTAGCAATTTTATTAAACACTATGGTGTACTGTTGGGTACGGCGATTGAAGATACTTACCTTTTCCTTCCAAACAAGCTTAAATTTAGTAAAATCGGATAAGTCGGTTAGAAGTTACAGCGATTTTAATGTTTATACATTTAATAGCTTCCCCCACTCTTATCAAGGTCGGTACGCCAACGAGCCTTACACCAAAATGATGCAGAATTGTCTAATCTTTTCGATGATGTAATCAGAGTTATACCTTAATATGGGAATTTTCGGAGAAATTTAGAATTAACATTTTTTTTTAAATGTGCCCTCTTGCGGCGAAATGAGGAACTTAAAAATAATTTCCAACAATTTCTCATGGCCACTTTTACTTAAAAATTTTTTTTCCGCAAGCCATACGACTAACCCTTTCTGAGATACGGCCGAGAACTATTCTTAGTGGGACACCCGGTACATCTGATCTAAAAAATTTATATGGTAAATTAATTTTCTCGACAAGCAGAATACCTTTTTCCTCTTGTCAACTCCATCTGGAGACACACTGTATATGTAAACTATACCAAGGAAATTTTTTTTAAATTTGACAGTACCTACGCTAAGGTTGATGGGAGATTTCCGCACTGAGAAAAAAGGTTTCTATTCCTTATAAGAATTCACATACTCTTTATACATCTGTTTAATACTATATATGTGACAGCAACGCGTTTTCCTACTGTAAGCCAACAAAGATTGCTAGACCATTGTGTAGTAATAATATCACGGTAAATTAGCCAATAGGAAATAGGAGTTAATGCTACCATAGAATGGTTTATAGCCATTATTGCTCTGAATACTCACAGTAATTATCTAATTTTTCTATACTGTATTAGGTTCGACTGACAGTTGTAATGAAACTTAACATTATTTATAACTAGCTATACCTTAACATTGCATTTGATTATCTATTATGCAACACGGTTTACTGAGATGGTAAACTTCGTTCAAAAATTATAAAGTTCAATACTAATGATGGGTTATGCCACATAAGAATCTTGTACTGCTTTATGTGACATGCAAAGTTTAAAAAAACTTAAATACAAAGTTAAAATAAATTAATTGAAACATATATTGGTACGATCAATAAAGTTCAAATTCAAACAGGGCAGCTAGAAGACTCCGAACAACGATGTAAGCTGCGCAACAAATACATTAAAACTAATAATACGGCGCGCGGCGATTGCCGATCGCTACGAATCAACGTCTTGTGGATTATGGATTCTAACGGATACAATTCGTTTCTGGGGAAGCTATTCTGCTTTCTTAATTGTAGAGAAACGCTTTAGTGGGAACAAAATGCGTCGCATTGAAAAGAAACAATTTACTTTTTAACAAAATTGCTGTATTAAAAGTAGTTTAAAAGCTCACCGAATTACTGTGAGTAAATTATGTTTGTCAATTTCATTACTGTTATAGAGAGAGAGACTATTAATAACCTTATTGCAATCCAACATAAGTGTCTGTAAAACTTCAGTTCAACAAGACTCTGCTGCTAATGGAACTGATTACTACCAATAAAAACACTGTTCTAGCAAATCTGGAATTGATATTTTAACAAACATTTAAAGTAAAGAAATAGTCCATGCTTAAAGTGGAGTTGAAAGTATGGGAAAGAAAGAAAAAACTAAAAGTCTTCCTCCACAAATTTTAATAGAATGAAAATTATCTAGGGGTCTCTACATGTTTCGAACGTAGAAACGTTCATCATCAGGAGACAGAAAATTTATTTAGTGCTGATGGTTTTAGCAGAAGAGAAAATGGTGTAGAACCTTAATGGAGCTTTTATGGAATAAAAGAATTGATGTGTAAAAGAGACATAATATGAAGAAAATTGATAAGGGTTAAAGCATCCTGAGTATGTGAAAAAGTTATTAAAGGGGGTCTAAACCAACCAATTAACCAAACCAAACCAAACATTTAAAGGCAACCTCTAATTTGGAAAAAATGACCTATTTAAGTAAAAAATAGTCTATTTTTTACCTCCAAATCGGCTTTTTGGACGAAACGGCCAAAAAGACTAATTGTTTGGTCAAAACAAAGTGACTCGAACTTATTAATACGTGTTTAAAATAAGAAAATATACGAGGCCTAAAGTGATGGTCCAAAAGAGTAAATATTTACCTTCTAAATCGACTTGATAGTCTAGCGGTCTAAGGAAAGTCAGTAATAAACGCCCAACCAGGTTATTTTTTACCTTATGTTGGGCCTTAAAACCCAAAAATCTTTTTGGCCCATAAATGAAGAACAAATTACTTCGTTTTGTCTTTAATACTCGTATATCTTCATGGTCAGGTTATAATGTGAACATTTTCTAAGGTGATGTATACCTACCCTATATAAGTCTTACATTTTGTACTGAAAGCCCAGAAGGCTTTAAAGCATAAAATAGGTTATAGTATGACTTAAATAAATTCTTTATAGCCAAATATTTAGTCCTCAAAGTGATTTCTACCGGATATAAAGCCGTATCTTCCAAAAATTATGTCTTTAAAGAGATTCTGGCTTAGAAAACTTTAATGATGATTGTAACGTTCATTGCGCTGTGGTAATCTCCCACTTGTGGGAAACATAAGAATAATCCAAGGAGGAGCTTGACCTCTCCATTTTAAAATAATCAGTTTCCATTGTTTCGGCGAAATAAAAGGGGTCGCGTAGGAGCTATACAAAATGGCGGAACAACGAAAAAAACGTTATAAGTTTAGATTCGAACTCGGCCAAAAAGTTAGGTTAGTTAATGGTAGTGGCAATTAATTCGTTGCGAGTAATAGGCCGCGTACATAGGCCCTGCAGTATTATTTAAAACCCCAAATTAGGCTTCATATATACTATAATATACTTCCTATAAATGTATGCCACATGAACGAATATTTTTCCTTATTTAGACCTGACTATCAAGACAGAAGGTCCAAAATAGGAAATTTTCTCCTATATATATAGCATAACCTTATAGGTCAATTTTTTTTTAAGCCCAAACCACAGTAAATCATGACCATGACATATTTTACTGACGCCATATTTTTTTAACATGGGTGTATTATTTTCAATTCATTTTGTAACACTAAAACAACAGCAAATATATTACAAAAGCGAGCACATAAACGAGCTAACTTATTCATCCGAGCACAAAACATTTGCCATATTTTAAATTTCTTGTGTTTTTAATTTTAATTTACCTTGTTTTTTTAATTAAATGCCTTTTTTTCTGAGGCGCGGTTAGTTTTTCAAAGTAAAATTGAAATCTATAGAAAAATTTTTTACGCGCACCTAATTTTTCACCTCACATCGATGAAAAATTTTTTTTATAAGTATCTATTTATTATACTACCACTCCATTTTAGAAGTCAATAGCGGCTGACATGATGTTCCGATTTAAAAACACTCCTGCCTCCTGACCTTTGATAATAATAAAAACAACATAATATTTTCGGCTTTTTCTAAAATGGTGATTACAGGTTTCTATAAACTTCATAACAGGCCCAAAATAGGTCCACAAAGGTTATATACAGGTAAAAAACACCTCTTTACTACCACGAAGAAGACTACTTGGCCTTGTATATGAAGCCCAATTATTGTCCTAATGACAGGTGTCTTTTACCAGTTAATTACCTTGGTTTTATTCCCCACTAGGTAATAAAGTGGTATAAATTACTAACTTCTAACTATGTAAAGCGGCCTGTCGGGCTTTATAGTAAAAAACTTAGGGAAAAATCATCTACTGTGGGATAACACTAAAGCGGGTTTGATACCCCAGCAATTTATTTAATATGGGTTGATACAAAATAAGCTATCAATACAAAGTATGTCTTAGCACCTGGTATATTAAATCATTTCCCTTGATGTATCACATCTTTACTGACTTTTTGTTTTAGCGACACAGCGTCATTTATAAACAATAAAAATGTACCTATGTTTCTAAAATAACTGTCATGGTACAATAAAAATTTTAATAAAAATTTTGACACGTAACGTTGTGTTATTAATTACATTGTTTCTAGTAGAATAATTTGAAAAGTGGAATTAAGAGTGCACGAAATTTTTATTACTCGACTTCGATGGGTCAAAAAACTATCACACCTAATTTGATACTTTTAATATCCGTAAATTTGCCTTGACTTGGTCTATAAGTTGCGAATAATGTTGATTTTATTTATTTAGGTAGAGATTATTCATAGAAAACATTTTAACACATTTATTAACTTAACGGTTAAAAATAATAATTAAAAAGTTTTTATTAAGGTCACTGAATATAGAGAGTGGGCCAAATAAGGTTTTACAATATTTATTTTTTAATTAAAATAATAGTATGGGAAAGAAAGAAAAAACCTAATGTCTTTCTTCACAAAATTCAATAGAATAAAAATTCTCTAGGGGTCTCTTCATGTTTCAAACGTAGAAACGTTCATCATCAGGAGACAGAAAATGTATTTAGTGCTGATGGTTTTAGCAGAATAAAAAATGGTGTAGAACCTTAATGAAATTAAAAAATTGATGTGTAGAAGAGACATGTGAAGAAAATAAATAACTTTTTTAACATACTCAGTATGGTTTAACCTTTATCAATTTTCTTCATATTATGTCTCTTCTACATATGAATTTTTTAATTCCATAAAAGCTCCATTAAGGTTCTACATCATTTGCTCTTCGGCTAATACCATCAGCACTAAATAAATTCTCTGTCTCCTGTTGATGAACGTTTCTACGTTTGAAACATGTAGAGACTCTAGAGAATTTTTGTTCTATTACATTTTGTGGAGGGAGACTTTAGGTTTTTCTTTCTTTCCCACACTTTCAACTACACTTTAAGCATGGACTATTTCTTTAAATTTAAATAATAGTATTTGATAATTAAGGCCCAGTTGTAAAATGTTTACCTCAATTTCAAGTTGATCTACAGGTATGGAAATGCATTGTCCGCCCATAGACTAGTAATAGGTTTTAACAGTAAATAAGTATCGCAAAGCATGTAGATTATGTTTCTCCTAATGGAGTCATGCCTCCCACTACGACAAAATTTTTAGCAAGTCTAAAGAGCAGGATTATCTGCCCCATTCAATGGGTCGTATTCAGGACTTAACTAGTAACATACTGCATTCTTTCTTCTTGGATTCTTGGGTAGGTATATTAAGCGTACATCCACCCTAATTGAATCAAACCCGGAAGCGTACATCTGAGCCGTATTTGATTGGGACAGCGATGTGGATCGATCTGATCTTCAAAATTAGTTCAGTGATCCAAGGTGAAATACGGATTTTTATGTCAGTTGTTCGTTTGGGTTTCGATTTTGACTTACCGTCATTTTATGTTCACGAATTAGTCGAGAGTAGCGTAGTAGTATTTTATAAAATGGGTGACCAAAGTAAAACAACTTTAATACCATTTATTTCTACCCTTCTTATTTACGTACAGGAAATATTACGTACCTAGATGGGTTCAAAAGACGTATTTAACTTGAACACCCTGTATCTCAAAGACTGGTCGGTAGATTTCGTTGTGGCCATGGATACTTTTGATCAGAATGACATTTTCTACGACATACTAAAAATTTAGGAAATTTAACCGCGGGCCATTTTCCATAAGAGATTTGCAACAAGAAAGCTCAATATAAATTTGAAAATGTATTTTCTTCAACTAACGAATTTCGTTCTAAGATATATATTTACTTCCTTTAATATTCTACTTTTAAAATAAAAATATGTGTTTAATTTTTTAGAGTAATTTAAACTCACAAATAGATAATATAAAATCTTATTTTGAAAAATTAATTTCTCGCTACGAGAATTTGTGAGTTTCAATTGATAATTAGAAATACTCGTTAGGAATATACAGGGTGGGGATTTTAAATGAAACGCTGCTTATAGCGGCTATAAGAATAAGATTTCTCTAAAATCCAAAAATACGTCCTCAAAAATTTTTTATGGGCCACGCTTTTGTAATGTAAAAAAAATGAGGATCCCAAAGGGGGGCGCAGCCCTAACCAACATTTTTTTTTGCAATTAGACGATACCACTTGTGGCACCTTATTGGGAAGCTTATTGAAAAAGAAGTTTGTCCATATTCTTTTTTTTTACATCTGTCAAACCATGTGTCAGAAATTTAATAAAAACTAATTTTTAACAAATAATTACATAAAATAACTTAAAAACTATAATGCCACTTTTTTAGCGTAACAATTGTTGAAAATGTGCCCCATTTGAGACAGGCCCATCCGTACGCCAATTATCTTGTTTTCATGGTAATCTTGTTGCATTTGACAAGTTGTTTAATTTTTATCGATTTAATTTAGAAATTTTAAAAATTTATTTAATTGAAACACTAAAAATTGAAATATTGATGATGGTCGGGTTTGGAGAAAGAAAACGGAGTCAAGAAGAAGTTGCTGCATTGTTTCATGAAACACTATCGATCATAAAACGGTGTTAAAGATCACAAAGTCTACTGGGATAAAACCATTCAAAATGCAGCCAGTAAAAGAGTTGTTGGAGGATGACTTAGAGAGAAGGGTAGAATTTTACGAAGTTATGATGGCCGCATTGGACAACCGACAAATTGATTTAGCTTGGATACTTTTTTCTGGTGAAGCAACATTTACTTTAAATAGTCAATGAAGCAACATTTACTTTAAATAGTCAATTAAGTTTGAATAATGTTATTTAAAAAAATATGTTTTAAATGCAATTAACGGTTATACAATCGCTGGGCAAAATCTAAACATATTAATAATTAATTTCCATTTTAGGTTAATCGACAAAATTGTCGATATTATTGCGACGAAAATCCTCATTGGATTGTTGAATGTCATTCTCAACGCCAACGGAAAGTGAATGTTTGGGCTGGAATAATAGGCGACAGAATAATTGGTCCATTCGTTTTTTAAGGCAATTTAAATGGAGAACTGTATTTAATTTTTTTAATACCAGAACTCCAAAGAATATTCCCTAATTATGGAAATCTAGATTAAAGGATATTTTTCCAGCAGGATGAAGCCCCTCCGTACTTTGCAAGAAATGAAGAAGTGTAAGAAAATTCCTAAATATAACATTTCCAAATAGGTGGATAGGACGGCAAGGATTTATAGAATGGCCACCCAGATCACCGGATATTACACTCTTAGATTTTTATTTATAGGGCGATTTAAAAAGCAGGGTCAATGTTACAAGACCTATAAATCTGGAAGAGTTGAAAGTAAGGATTCGAGCAGAGATAAGTTTAATCACTCCAAAAGTTTTGAAAAGAGTAAGGGAAGAGTTGTACCATCGGTTGGGTCTGTGCCAACAGGTTTATGGGGCACATTTTTAACAATTATTACGCTAAAAAAGTGGCATTACAGTTTTCAAGTTATTTTATGTAATTATTTGTTCAAAACTAGTTTTTATTAAATTTATGACACATGGTTTGACAGCTGTAAAAAAAATAATATGGACAAATTCCTTTTTAATAAGCTTCCCAAAAAGGTGTCACAAGTGGTATCGACTAATTTGAAAAATGAAAGTTGGTTAGGGCTGCGCCCTCCCTTTGGGGTCCCCATTTTTTTTCATGACAAAAGCGTGGCCCATAAAAAATGTTTAAGGACGTATTTTTGGATTTTAGAGAAATCTTATTCTCAGAGCCGTTATAAGCAGCGTTCCATTTAAAATCTCCACCCTGTATATTTATTTGCGTATATAAAAGCTAAGATTTATTTTATTTGATTAATTATATTTTTAAAATAAGGATTTCTTTTTTTCTTTTTACCTATTTTTTTATTTTAAAAATGCGTATAAGAAAATGCTCAAAAAAAGACTGTAAGTGAACAACGCTGAAAAGCTGTTTCTAGAATACACAGCGAAAAATCTTAAAACTGGTCCAATGTAGTCAATCATCCCCTAATAAAGTAGAAAATTAAACACAGTAAATTTTTTAAATTAATTTATTTTATCATAAAATTAAGTAGTTCTTACAAAAATTCTAATCCTAAATAATTTTAATTATAACAAATTAATATTTACAAAAGATCATACAGTACAGTCCATAAAAACAGCTTCGGTCCGATAATAAAAATATCTAATATTTTTTCTTTTGAAAATATATAAATCAATAATTAAAACAAATAATGTTAAAGAACTCCCAATGACAATAGTACCAAATTAGTGACATTGCTCTCCTACATTACCTGTTCCACAGGTAGCAAGCTGCCGTAAAAGTGAAGTTATTTTAAGAGAATATTTGGTCATTGGACGTCATCCGACTAATTAAGTACGTAAATTTGACGTAATTTTAATGTCGTACTACTGACGTTACCAAAAAGTTAATATTTGAACGTTAACTTTTGGTCGTTACATCGCTTTAAAAAAATATAATGACATTACGATCTTTAACAAAAAATGTTAATAAATAATAAAAATAGGAATCGACTCTATAGCTAACTCATGTCATAAAAAACTATAAATGTTACTTGGGTACTATTTTTACTTATGCCCATTTTCACCGCCTACCATACTCCTAGATTAAAACTCAATAGTGGATTATAATAAAAACTTCGTTTGCGATATTTTAATCCTAGATCTTTCTTATAACCTGTGATTAACTTTAATTTGTCAAAAATAAGAGATTATTCTGGAGTTAAACCTTGATTCTCGAATTCTAACCTAAAAAATATTTGTTGTTTGTATTTTTTGGACTTTTGGCCACAAACCTATATAATATGCTTTTGACAAATACCTATTATAATTGACCCTTCTCACCTTGGAAGAAAATATATTCGAGAACGATTTAGAAGTTCAGAATATTGTAAATTTTGGTTTTCCTCGAAGAAGGTATGAATGGAGCATATTATATTTTGAAAATTTGAATAATCTTTATTTTTTTTTAATGATTCTGACAAAAAACACAGCTTATAATGTCCACTAAAATAGAATACCAACTGGAATACCCCCATGACTGGTAGGTAGTTAATTATTACTAGAACACTAGGAAAGTGTAACATTATAGTAACGTTTTATATAATATTATTATTTTATCAATAGCAAGCGGAAAGTCCGATGAAGCTATTGTTTTAGTCTATTAGATTTTTTCTATTTTGATTGTTTATCTTGTTTCAAAATGTCTTAGTCCGTTGGCTAGTTTAAATTACTTGTTAAATTCTTACGTGAAAGTTATAGTATATTTCAGAAAGGTGTAGAGTAATAGAATGGGAAATTCCGTCCAGTTCGGCTCAATTTCGGTGTCGGCCATAGGCGCAGGTAAACTTTGTGCATCAAATTATTTATGATAGCTAACCAAAAATGTCAGAGAAAAAATAGTATTGTTTGTAAAACTAAAATTTCAAGTAATTGCGTAAGAGGATTAGAAAAGGTATATTTTCTGGCCTGAAGTGTCAAAATCGAAATATTGTGTAAGGATTAGTAGTTAATTAGTAGATTATAAAGTTACGTTTTGCGTTTAACAGGTACCATTTAACAGGTACCGAGTTTGGCTTTGGCCTCATTGGCTGATCATATAAATAGGTGGTAATTTGGAAAAAACTTCTTATATCGTGTGTGTGTATGACCTTAATAAGTATATTTTTTTTTAGTTTAACGCATCAGTATTTGCTGTTAAGCCGTATATAGTGTTCACAGTATTATAAGATTAGTAATCAAATGGCGACATTCACACCAAGAAAAAGATGTTTCAATAATTATCCACTATCAGTAAGTGAAAAAGTTACTATTTTAAATGTACATGATTGCATAAAATACGATTACCCGACTTTTACTGTAGAAGAAACTGTCGACCGATGTTTTTGAATGACTGGAGTTGGAAACTCCACCATTTTTAAATTATTGCGGGAGAGAAAGACAGCAGGTCAAGTAGAACCTCCCAAGAAAAGTCCAGGCAGACCAGTAAAAGTCTTTGATGAAGAAACAAAAGGTGCAGTTCGAAGAAAAGTTCACTCTTTTTATTTTAAAAAAGAAATACCCACCCTAGATAAGATTCTAATGGAGCTTGGCCAGGATGACAGTATTCCGTTGATAACAAGAAAACTTTTATGGACCACTTTAAAAAATATGTATTTTGTCTGGGAAAAGCATAACCGTAAATCACTTTTACTGGAAAGCGATGAAATTGTTTGCTGGCGACGAAAATACTTAAGAAGTATAAGGCAGTACAGAAGAGAGCAGAAGAAAATCTTGTATCTTGATTTGACGTGGATTAATGAAGGCGATATAGTTCCAGAATTGTGGCAAGACAAAAATATAACCAGTGCTCGCCAAGCTTTCATGGAAGGCCTGTCAACGGGTATTAAGGTGCCTTCCGGTAAAGGGAAGAGACTAATAATCGTCCATATTGGAAGCGAAGAGGAATTTTTAAAAGAAGGTTTGCTAACCTTTCAGTCGATCAATACGGGAGATTATCACGAGGACATAAATTCGAATGTTTTTGAGGACTATTTTGGTGAAATGATAACATATCTTCCAGCTGATTCAGTAGTAGTTATGGATAACGCAACCTATCATTCAAGAAGCACAGAGAAGACTCCAACTTCATCTTGTAGAAAACAAGATTTCAAACAAATTATCGACTGGTTAACCATCAAAAGTATTGAGTTTGAAGATAATTTGATAAAGAAGGAACTATTAGCCATAGCAAATTTACACAAACATCGTTTTATGAAATATGCCGTGGAAGATATAGCAGAAAAACATGGTGTAACTGTGCTGCGCATACCGCCATATCATTGCGAACTAAATCCTATAGAACTTATATGGGCGCAAGTAAAAGGATTTGTAGCAAGACACAACACGACATTCAAAATGAAAGACGTTAAGCTACTATTTGAGCAAGCCATTAAGAAAGTGACACCAGAGAACTGGCGAAAAACAGTCCATCATGCCATTAAAGAAGAGGAAAAAATGTGGGATCTTGACCACCTGATCGATCGGACCGTCGACCCGTTAATTATAACGTCAAGAGGAGATGGCAGTTCCTCGGATGACGAAGAATATTATGATTTTTTATAATTTAATTTCTGTATTATGTATTTTTGTATTTTGTATTTTTTTTATAATGTTTAATAAAAAAATAAGTGTAGCTAATACTATGAACATAATGCCTAATTTTTATTCGGTTAAAATAAAATTATTTCCTTTTTACGAATATCCTACCGGCACGCCTTTATCACACCATTTCCAGTGTTTGTGAATGGACAACAATAGGCAAAACCCATAAATTGACCCAAACCCGGGTGGTACTACCTGCACTTGATGAAAAGAAAGAATTTTGAAATGAAATCAATGCCAAATTATGAAAGTGGCGTAAATATTCGTTGGGTTACTCTGTAGGCCCTTTGCATACCTAATGAGCTTTTATTACTCTACACCTTTCTGAAATAGACTATAATTAAACATGGGTAGGTAAGTATTTTGGACGCACAAATATCATTAGATATTTAAAAACGAACATTATCAAGCAAAGTAATGTACAATGTTTTGAGTTAACTGCTCAAAATTACGATCAACTTGACTATTTGCGCAGAATGTACTTTCTTCAAGTGAGTTGCATATGTGCACTACCCGATTGATGAGGAAGTTATTTCTTGAAAATGTCGCGGATTTTTTTAGTATCTCCGAAGATGTTGATTCTGATTTAAATGAAACAAATTTCTCAAGTTACAAGAATAGTAGTCCGTTAGTATTTTAAAAGTTTCTATTATTATCACCTCTAGTTATTTCTTGCTTCAGAGCAGTTAGCCCAAATCTTTTAAATCTTTCGGAATAAGGTAGTAATCTTAATTCAAATAAAATTCTGGTAACCCGCCTTTGGACCCTTTCCAAAATTTCAAAAGGGATTCCAAATATGGAATCCGTATTCGATTTTTTTTGGTCTAATATAGGAAGTGTAAAATTTCTTTACAATTGATGATATTACAAATGACAATGATTAGACTAAGAAGCTTGCCTCTTATACCAAAATGTTGAAGCTTGTAGAGTAACAATGAATGTGGTACTTTATCAATTGCTTTCTCAAAATTCAGGTATATTATATCGGTAGGTCAGCGTGACGTAACTGGTGCCTAAAAAAACAACGTCAGAATGACGACCGTCTGCTACCTGGATCATGGGAACAAAAAGACAAATAATTACAGTCTAAGCGTTATTACCAAGGGCGTCCATAGGGGGGGGGGGGGGCAAAACGGGCACTTCCCCCCCCCCCTAGGGGCCCACATTACTATTGTATTTCATAATTCAGTATAAATATTGAATAGTACAGTGGTTAGTTAGTAGACCAACCAATCACTAAACTGAACAATCACATAATAAAAACATATCAATAAATTAATACATTAGGCATAAGTTAAATAAGTAGTCTTATACAGTGTCACCAGTAAAGTCCGCATCATATGGGATTTTTTTATTAATATCTTTATTCAAAATTTGACTTTGGCATCAACTTCTGCATCGATAGAGATGAAAATTAGGCAAATAAATAGTAGTCACGTGATTCGCATTATTTTTCAAAAAATAATTCAAAAGTGGGGTTATTTCTGAAAATATCGAAAAAAGTTATAATTTTTTTTAAATGCAGTTTCTAGCCCACATGCAAAATTTCAGCTGGATAAGATAATTTTGATTTTTTACCTATATTTTGTAAATTGCACCACTTGTGCAAAATAAGACTCAACGCAACCTATAATACATAAAATTTCTTAGTTTTGACAATGCTTTATTTCAGATACATTTTCTTTAAACTAGCGTCATATTAAATGTGTGTTTTTTTACAAAATCAAAATTGGGCTATTAAAATTTGGTCGCATGTGATGCAAAGTTCATTTGTTTTTGACCCTGTATAAGGTAACTTCATAAAATACGTATTTTTGAAAACGTAGTTTGTGACTGAAAGTAAAAAAATAAAAAATGAAATAAAGAGATTTTAAATTAAATCGTTGAAAATAGATAAACTTTCCGTTGGGTTAAGCAAAAATTTATTTTCCACGTAATGAACACTTTACTGATGACACTGTGTTCTTTTTTGTCTTAATATTAAGGTGTATTACTTTCAGACACAAGCTATGTTTTCAAAAATACTTATTTTAAGAAGTTACCTTATACAGGGTCAATAACAAATGAACTTTGCATCACATGCGACCAAATTTAAATAGCCCAATTTTGATTTCGTAAAACAACACACATTTAAGATAACTCTACTTTAAAAAAAATTTATCTGAAATAAAGCATTCTCAAAACTAAGAAGTTTTATGTAGGTTACGGTTTTGCAAAAGTGGTGCAATTTACAAAATATGGGTAAAAAATAAAAATGATCTTATCCAGCTGAAATTTTTGCATGTGTGCTAGAAACTGCATTTAAAAAAACTTTTTCCTATAACTTTTTTTGATATTTTCAGAAATAACCCCACTTTTGAATTATTTTTTGAAAAAAATTAAAATTTGACAGATAATGCGAATCACGTTACTACTATTTTTTTGCTTAATTTTAATCTCGATCGAAGCAGAACTTGATGCCAAAGTCAAATTTTGAATAAAGCTATTAATAAAAAAAATCCCATATGATGCGGACTTTACTGGTGACACTGTATATAAAAAAGTATTGTTTAAGTTTTTGCCCCCCCCCCCCGAAAAACGCTCTATGGACGCCCTTGGTTATTACCATAAAGAAGTTGCTTAATAGAAGTGATAACTGTAAGTTTTACATTTAAAAAAAATATTGGCTGCGCATGTAAGTATATGCGTATTTAAGTCACATGACCATATTCGCGTAATCAAATATAACTCTCTCAATTTCATAATATCTACAAAAACATTACTACTAACAGGCAAATAAATAAAAATTTTAAAAATATATATAATACTCTTTAATAGAGACTATCCGCGATCAGTATCTATTCCTGAAAATAGTCAGTACTAAAGTAATTCAACTAGTACATTAACCAAACAATCCACAATAATAATATAAATATTTTGTTATATAGAATTATTGTCCACAGATCATGGCGGTTCGTGAGGTGGAGTTACAGTGCCTTGGCCCTACCCCCTTCAGTCTACATTCTTATTTTTAAAGCAATTCGCAAAGTACATTTATTACATGTAAATCTGTAACGTAGTTTTCGCAGGTTTAGCACAGTAAATAAGTTTAAAACTATTCTAGTTAGGTATAGGGACACTCTATGTGGATAGATAGAAAATCTTCTTGCCGGTATAACAGGTATGGTCGCTGTTATTTTATTTGTTGAGAGCGGCTCCGAAAACCCCATTATTTAAATTTGCATAACTTCAATCGCATTACTTTCCAAAATGTTCTGATGGACGGTTACTTTGAGATATCCTGTATGTATATTGATCTTATTAAAGACCTTTAATACATTGTTCCAGGTATTTATTTCGTTATTTTCAAGTAAATAATGTTTTAAGGATTTTAATATTCACTAAAAAATTAATTCTTCTCCAGATTAAAGCTTTAAACTTTTTTATTAGTGGATTTAAGGAAAACAACGGTCACCGTTTTTAAAAGGTTTATAAAAACCCCATTTTTGCTGTAAAATCTTTAGGTTTATAAATAATTATTATTATGCAAATATACTTACACTTATAAATAAAAATAAACCTTAAAAGTTAATTTACCTTATTAATTGTTTGACCGCTTTTTTAAACCTTTAAATATGTAACAGTTGCGGATGAAAGATCACGGACACAACTTCATTCCTAATTTAATTTAACCTTTAAATACCTTGTATCCCTTGAATTCTACCTTAAAGTGGGAGTATCAACATGCTTGCCAGCTATAACCTATTTCGCGTAGATTTATTTATGTTTTCTAGCTTTTATACAAAATTTAAAGAAAATCAGTATCGACTTGATATTCTATAGGTAATAATTGACATATTTAATAAATATCAAGGAATTTCATAACTTATTTTAGGATAATTGTATACCGAAAAATATCGGGTAAGATTTTTTTTAACATTATTATGTCATTGTCACTCATTGTTCTTGCACTATACAATTCTCCCAAAATTAGCAATGAAATAAATTGATATTTTTGTAATATATCAGATACTACCTAAATAATGTACCGACGATATTGATTTTCTTTAAATGTTAGTTATTAAAATAATAAACTCAAAAAATCAACGCGAAATAGGTTATAGGTTGGCAATAGATTGAATGACGTTGAGGATTCAACCTTAAGGTGGGAGTATCAACATTCTTGCCAACCAATAACCTATTTCGCGTAGATTTATTTATGTTTTCTAGCTTTTACACAAAATTTAAATAAAATCAGTATCGACTTGATATTCTATAGGTAATAATTGACATATTTAATAAATATCAAGGAATTTCATAACTTATTTTAGAAGAATTGTATAGCGAAAAATATCGAGTTAGATTTTTTTAATATTATTATTCCATTGTCACTCATTGTTCTTTCACTATACAATTCTCCCAAAATTAGCAATGTAAAAAATTGATATTTTTGTAATATATTAGATATTACCTAAGTAATGTGCCGACGATACTGATTTTATTTAAATGTTAATTTAAAAAATAATAAACTTGAAAAACAAAGCGAAATAGGTTATAGGTTGGCAATAAATTGAACGATGTTGAGAATGCAACCTTAAAGTTGTCGTGGACTTGAAAATAAATGTCAAACAGCTGATTTCAAATACGTATGACACCTATATTTTTCATAAAATGAACACATAAAACGACTTACAAAGAGCAACATTGACTATTCAATTTGAGGAGGGTCGTCCATGCAGTAAGAACAATATCTGAAAAAATCGGTTTACCAAAAAGTACCGTTCAAGATTTACAGCAAACACGGCAAAACACCAGTTCGCCACATAGAGTCCCTTCAAGTTAAGGAAGAGGACATCAAATGAACAACAAGATAATAAGTTGGTAACTTTTTTGGCGAACCATCGATTACAAACGGCCGTGGAGGCGTATAGAAAAACAAACTTTTCTGGCTTTGTTTTGGTAGCGAAATGACGCCGATCCGTAAAAGGATTTACGAAATCGTGCTGCTGTTAAGAAATAGTATATTACATACCGAAGAGGAAAGTGTTTCATTACCGTCGAGAGATTAGTTAGTTATCCGAGGCGCGAAGCGTCGAGGTTAACTTTAATCGCGTGACAGTAATGAAAACTTTGCTCTGAGGTTTGTATACTATTTTATTTACAACTACACCGTTAATTGAAAATTAGATAATATTTGATTTTTTCAAAAAATGTAGTAAAAATGTCAAAATATGACATTTATTGTTTTGACGCCTAACAAAAAACATGCTGGTTGCGTCATTCAAACACGTACTGGCTGCAGTGCCATAGTAATGAAGCCTAACTTTAAACAATTTTGAATTTGTCTCGTTCTGTCAAATTTGTGTTAGAAAAAACCCGAAATGTTGTCGAAGAGTGAGAATGAAGATTATTCCATCCCAACAGAACCCAAAGAGGCTGCAGAAAGAGCAAAAGCAAGTTTACTTCCGGAGAAAAGTAGGGGGCGATATGAAAAAGCGTTCAAGGTACATGAAAATTGGTGTTTAGAAAAAAACACAAAGCATATAATAAGTCAAATTTTACCATTAATTATTTTTGTTAATAATTGTCTTGTTGATATACGTTCCTTGTATAAGAATTGTTAAATAAAGATATTACATAAATAGTTTGCTTTATTGAATGAGTGGGAGAAATGAGAGAAGAACAAGAATGAGGAAAATGAGTGAGGGAAGTGGGCGAGGGAAGTGGAAGAGGGAAGTGGAAGAGGGAAGTAGACAAACTTTTTAAAATGTTGTAATGTCAACATTACATGTCGTATGATTGTAAATAAATAACATAACACATTTTTAACTACGCTTAACAAAGAGCAGACGGATTTGCTTTGCAATATTTACAGGAAGGTTTCGAGCATTGGGATAATGTTTTCACGGATGAAAAGACATTTCAATCATTGTACAGTGGGTGGATAAGAGTTTATCGACCTCCAAATACCAAATTTGCAGAAGCATGAAAACCAGAGGTAGATTTTCAGTTAATGTCTGGGTGTATATGACTTCAAGAGGGCTTGGCCTTTGCCATTGCATTAATGGAAGATTTATAGCGACATAGGTAGTCTATATAGATATTTTAGAAAACGTTTTGCTGCCGCCAGTAAACAATATCTTTTATAAGAGAAATTTGATTCATTAACACGACAACTGCCCTGTTTACACGGCAAGAAGGGTTGTGGATTGGATATAATAAAACAATATTCCTTTACTACCTTCAAGGAGCCCGGATGTTGATTCAATTGAAAATTTATGAGGCTTTATTGTAAAAGGAATTAATTTAAAAAAATGCTTTTATGGCCACTTGTGGAACAGAATTGTAGAATGGTGACGTTCATGCCCAAACGATTGCATTTAATTATTGATAATGAGGGTGCTGCAATAAAATATTAATGTACTCTTATGTTCCCGTTGTTGTTCTGCAGTTTGTAATTTAATTTAATTTGAAAAAAACAAGTAATTTTTTATCAATAAATTATGGTTAAAACTGGATGTATCTATTCATTAGCTTTTTGATCTGAATCTCTTAAAAACATACTACAAAAATAAATAAAGAATTTACATTTTTACCAGTTTATTTAGCAAAGTAGTCAAAGGTAAAAAAGCCAAATTTACCAATGTTTAAAAATATGACAGTGTCCGTTAGTTTTCACCCGCAACTGTATAAAATATGTATTTAACTCGCATGTGTTTGCAAGCTTGAAAGCAAACTTTTACAAACATTACAGTTGGTGGACCAGCGCAATAAGACCAGATTTGACTATAGTAACCACCTGAATTTGGCCAGCACTGTTCTTTTCGTATCATTATAGGGAAGTCGTTGGACTTCCCGTTCGTTTTCTGTCATAGTTAAAGTCATTGTAGAACCAAAAATCGTCATCTTTCCTACATAGCTTATTGCCATCATTTTTTCCACCTATTCCAGTCAATACCTCTAAAGATACAAAATCGCAAATTAGTAGTATTTTTTGCATAGAAAAATATTTACATACTTAATTTGTGCTTAAATTATGAATTTCTAAAATACGGTGCCCTTCCATACGTACTCATGGGTATTCCGCTGGGTTTGTAGATTTCGTTTTGGTCGTAGTCGACGTCGTAGTAGATACCACTTTGATTCTGAAAAAAAAATTACATCGTTAGCGAAACATTTACAGTTTTTAAAATCTATTTATATGTTCTTGCAGTAACAAATTTAATGTATTGAAAATATTACAATTTACAATTTGAATTCACTTATAAGGTGACAATAGTTTTAATAAATTACACATACCGTGCATACAAAAATTATTTGCATCAAAGAGGGCTTTGCATCTAAGGATGTAATGCTTAGCCGTAGAGCTTAATACCTGTTGGGTGTCAGTAACTACCTGAATTAACAATCAGTATTATTGTGAGTGGCAATACAATCCGGGTTTGTGCATGGACGATTTTCACGAACATTTTCCTAACGTTGCTTTTATTGCTAGGGATTTTTATCATTGCCTGAAAAGAACCGTGGTTGTGTTTAGGAAAACACGTTCTATACAACAGAAAAAGGAGCAGGACGACCATCTGTAAGAACAGAAGAACTTGTTGCAAACGTTTGTGAAATAATGCAAAATACGCCAACAAATTGTATAAGACGCCTGTCCCAAGAAGTGAGAAGATCTTATCGAACATGCAGGACTATTCTTAAGAAGCAGCTAAATTTATTTCCTTATAAAGTATTCCAAGAAAGACAAGCCGGAGATTTTGAAAGACGCAGAAATTACTCTCAATGGTTTACCCAAAATTTATTGGAAATAAATGATTTATTAGACCTGACATGTTTTTCGGATGAAGCCTGGTTCCACCTCTGGTTATGTGAATTCTCAGAATACACGCATGTGGAGTAGTGAAAACCCCCATTTTTTTGTGGAGTCCACATTGCACCCTCAAAAAATTGGTGTCTGGTTAGCTGTTTCCCGAAGAAGAATTGTTGGTCCTATTTTTTTCATTACACAGTTACAGCACAGCGGTATAGAGACAATATTTTAAATCCATTTGTGGAGCAATTACTTGACGACGAACTAAGTTTTGGCTATTTTCAACCGTCCATACAGCCGCCGAAACTATTAACTACTTACGCAATTTTTTCGACGACAGATTGATCAGTTTTCGATCAGACATTGAATTCCCACCTAGATCACCTTGTTTAACGGTTATGGATTACTTCGTTTTTCCTCATTTAAAGAACACTATTTTTAAAACACCAAATGCAAATTTAGAACAATTACAAGAAAGGATTATCCAAGAATGTGGTAACATTTCTCCAGATATGCTGGTCAACACTTTTGAAAATTTGAAGAGACGTGTGAATTTATGCTTGGAGCATGTCGGTGGCCAATTTCAACAATTTATATAATTATTTTTCTTTTTCTTTAGGTATATTCTTACTTTGATAATTTTGTAAACAACAAAAATAAATTTGTATTTGTCTACTTATTTTATTACTCATTAGTTTGGCATATCATGTCATAATATGAATTTGACAAAATTTTAACCTAGATTTGGTTAGATATATCGTCCTCGTCCCCATATCATTGTGATCTAAACCAAGCCCTACGTTTTTTAATCCAAGCCCTCTTTGATGCAAATAATTTTTGCTCGCACGGTATTTTAAGAGCATATTTTTATGTTTTCGGCGTTATCAAAAAATTTAAAACGTTAAAGGTTTAATGTCCAGTTCGGTACGTATTTCAGGGATTTTTCAATCTGATGATTATAATAATTATATTCACATTTTGGTTATACACAAGGTATTTATTGGGGGTTTCCGGGGTTTGCAGAAACATAATAGCATTCTAGGATCTAAGGTATTATCTACCCTACAGAACATATATTTAGAAATGTACATTTGACTGTTACCTTTTTATTAATAACTCAATAAAATTCGGAAATTTAAAAAAGTTAGATATTTTTTATTCTAAACTAAAAATATACAAGGTGTCGTAAAGTAACAGCCACAGTAACATTTCCAAATTAAATGTTATAATAAATTATAACGAAAATTTTAACTGAAAAATAGTTAAGCAAATTGCCTAGTAAAAAAATAAAAACCAAAATGTTTAATATTTACAAATTAACTGATAACCCCTTACTTTATAATAAAAACAATATCCTTTTTGATATCTGGTACCTATATGGTTTCTCCTGCATCTAATTTTGACTCTATCCTAATTATCCTAACAAGAAACTTACCGCTATTGATGCATTACTCCTACTTTTGGGCCTTGGAACATGAAAACTCCTCCCTAACAAATCAGCCTTATCTTCTTCTTCACTTGAGCTACTGTTGTCCAAAGGTCTCATTCCTTGGATACTCGCTGCCCTACTGGCGAGTTGATTCTAAAAAGTTCAAGTGATGATTACTAGACTTTTGAGGGTTTTCTTATGGAGAGGCATAGCTAAGGGGGGGGGGGGACTCTCCCCCTAATCCTTGCTCTGTTCGGCACCCTCCAAACCATGTAATCAACAATAGTTGATCTAAACTTAAAATTAATTCCAATCTACGCAGTAACACCGGTAACTTAAATTATTCTGATTTTTAATCGGCAAAATAGCCAAATATGTTCTGCTCATATTTCATAGTATGAGTTGTAAAGTTGACATTTCGATTCAAAGAAAAGGATTAGAACTACTTAGTCTTACCTGTAAGTTTAGCCTTGGTAAAGGTACAGGGGGTAATGTTCCATTGGTACCACCACTGTACACCGAGCCAGGATGACGCTGCATCGTGTTGTTCATAGGTAGAGTAGGATATCCGAATAAAGCCGAAGACGGACGGGTAGGAGCGAGACCAGGTTCCGGCTAAAAATATAGAATAAATTACCATTAGGCAATATAAACTTAAAAAATAACTGCTAGTAAATTTGTACTATGTCATACCTTATGAACTAAATTGAACATACATTGGCGGCTCTACTAATTGTGCTACGGAAACTCCGAAATTCTCCCGCCAACTTCGGCCATATAACGGGTTCAATATTATGTTAGTTGTAGGGGAAGGTGGGGCAAGACGGGGTAGTGAGGTAAGACGGGGTACCCCTATCATCTTTTAAGCTGAACGTATCTAAACCAAGACTGGGACACATATACAAGCGGCTAACATCCCTCCCTCAGTTGCTTAAGTGTCGCCAAAGTAATAGGTCACGTTACTGCTTGAGCGAATAAAAACGAGTTTTTACGTGTTTTGCTATTATTTCTGTTCTGTTTTCTTTGCGTGTTAAGAACTTTTTCTAATATTCTATTGTTACAACTTGGGCTTTTGAAGAGACAGTGTAAAGTGGACGTTAAGGTAAGGATTAGTTTTTAGGTTTTTGGTAACCGGTTTTTCTTAAATGTTACAGTTTGTGTTATAATGCTCGAAGGGGCATGATGGGGTTCTTAATATTGGGGAAAGACGGGGTACCCCATCTTGCCCTCGATTAAATTAAATTTTTTTCTTTTTGTTTTAGAATGGTCCGAAACTATGTTAGAAAACCTAATAGAGGGAAATGGCCGAAAGTACAAATGAAGAACGCAATTTCCGCTGTTTTGGAGGGAAAAATGGGTTATCATGCCCTAATAAAATCATTCCCCATCTTGCCCCATGGGGTACCGTGTCTTACCCCGCCTATGGGGTAAGAAGGGGAAGGATGCCTTTTTTGTGTTGATTCGCTTTTTTTTCTAAACGTTAAGAAAATTTGTTTTTATTTTGCTGTTGTTCCAATGTTATATTATTAGTAGTTACTTTAAAAAATAATTTGTTTCTCATACCATGAAAATACTAGTTTAATTCTCGATCAAACCTTAACTACCCCGTCTTGCCCCACCTTCCCCTATACAGTTTGGAATCCTCTGCGATTCCAAACCGGGGAGGGATTTATTAAGGAGAAGGGACTCGAAAGCGAGTAAAAATATTATTTTTATATATCTAATTGATTTTTAACTTTTAAAGTATTATATGTTCACGTTTAAATCACTTCCGGATATACCGGATATGAATTATAGAATTATTTTTTATGAAAAATACCGAAAAGAAAGTTCAGCAACGGTGAACCTTACATCTTTATCATTCATAACTTAATTTTTCCGTTTTTCAAACAGGTGTTTTTTATAGTATTACACTGAGAAAAACCCGCCAACTAAATTACTTAGTTGATTTTTTTTTAGTTGTAGCACGAAAAATATGGTAGCCATTACTAAATATTTAGTTAATTTACCCGATCGCGCACGCGATCATTGGTCATCCACGCGGTAACAATCATTTCGTCTCCGTGCTTCAGGTGCTTCTTGCAAGGGTGTGTGTGTGTGTGGGTGTATTTATTAGTGTTATTTATTTATTATAGTTTATAGTGACTTTTATTGTTAGAATGGGGGCTTCAAACCCATCTAGATGCATTTGAAAGTAAAGTTGTGTTGTGGTATAGGATTTATCCATGTTATTTATTTAATAAAAATTTTAAAAACTGAAAAAATTATTTTTTGTATTTTAAGTTGAAGAGAAAACAAACTTTTTGCTTTAGGGAAGTAATTACCTACCTCAACTAGAAAGCCTTAAAAATAATTTAATCTATCTGAAATGAAATTTCATCTACAAGCTATCACGGAAGGCTTCACGAGTGAGATCAGTTATTGTAATCATCCCTCGATTTATGTATTACTTATGGATTGAAATATTTTTAATTAATCTTATATTAACAACCATAAATCTGTGTGTAGCATCGTGGGATAGTTGAATTTAAATATTCTGACGTGTAAATATATTGAATAAGTTACTCCCAGAAAGAAAGACAAATTTTGATCAACTAGTTAAACAGTAAACAGCCAAGTTAAAGTGTTTTATTTGGTATCTACTGTTGCACACACCTTCAGTTTCCTTAGGCCGTATAAAAGGGCTTTTTAACATCAGCTCAACTGATCCTTTACTGGTACTTAAAGTTTTTTACAAAAATCACATTGCAGTTAAATTAAATATTGTTTCTGTTTGAAACTGGCAGCAATAAATTTTAGACGAAAAGCTTCAACATCTCTAAAATGGTTTTATTGGTGGTGACAGAAAAGCTCCAGCAAACTACGCTTTGCTGCTTAGAGTTGTTTCTGCTGTATACCGAGCTTTTCGGTTGCGATACACACATGCAATTACAGTGGATTTTATCTACAAGTTGTATGTGCAGCCGTAACAAATATTTTTCTAATGCAGCATAGAACTCTTGTTAAATAGGGGACAGCGAAATACTTTTTGCTGTGGTGACTAGAGTAAGCTTTTTGTTGCTGCCAGTTCCAAACAAAAAACCGTATTTGACGACAATGTGATTTTTATGGGAAGGTTCAAGTTAAAGGTTCACTTGAGCTACTGTTAAGATGCCCTTATATAATAAGGCCTTAGGGGACTGAAAGTGCGTGCAATCGTTGCCAAATAAAAAAAAACTTTGTGGTTACTTTTTAACTAATATTTTTATTTGTATTTACTAATTACCCAATTTGGGTTAACTACATAATTTAGTTACTATTATATAATTTATTAGTAACGTTAACATCTACGCTTAGTTCCTGCAACTAAATGATATAATAGCTTTAACAAACCACCTACTTGTAACGAATATATATATTAGCTGTGCTAACTCAATTTTTTTAGTAACTGTAACTAAGACCATTTAGTAAACCCAACAACATAAGTTCGTTATCTACTAAATCCTATAGTTGTAGCTACTAATCTATTCCAGCAAACTTGATTTAGTTGTTATAAGTCATCCACCTTGCTGTCCCCTATTTTATTAAAAAATTTTGCTGTGGTAACTAAATTTTTAGTAATGGCTACAAATTATTTTCCTCAGTGCATGGAATACAGTAAAACAAAGTTGAACTTTTAAATTTCCACTATATTAACTAGAAAAATGACATGTTTCGCTAACACTGTAGCTTCGTTTGATGACAATGATTTAATAAAGGTGAAAAATAAAAACTGGGATGCAATAAAATTAAATTATTGAAGATGTAAATAAAACAATGGAAGGGTTATAATAGCGGGGAAATCCAACAGAGGGTTTAAAAACTAAATTAGGTACAATATAGGTAAGTTATAAAATCTTAAATATATGGTCAACAGAATAAATTTATCAAAGGTGAATTATTTAAATCTAGTTAATCATTAAGTAACAGGTCCGTATTTTTAAGTTTATTTATTTCCATAGATTCTAACAAATTTAGTTTTAAGCCTTTGTTTTCTGTATGTAAGAATTTAAAGGAAGGATCGAAATAATGGTGAAAATTTCATAAATTTATTTTCAACCAATTAGAAGGCTCCTTTTTGTTTACGTTGCTTATAGCAACGGGAGACTATCGCGATAGTCTATAGCGTATTCACCTAATAAAATTAATAAGTGATCATTTTTCTTAGGTATACTACTAGGACTTAATTATAATTCAAATGTTAAGTCATTTCGAAGTGACAGGTGAGACAAACAACAAATTTGTTATCTGAAATCCAATGTCTTTATAGTTTTAAATTCAAATAAAACTTTAAAAAACATATTTCCGATGAGTTTAGTTTAATATGATGCACTGTATTTTTACAATAGAAGTTGATTTAACTTGTTAGTGACTAAGGTTTATTACTAAAATTTCAGGAACATTAAAAGAAAGTCCAATTTATGAAATTTTCTTACCGAATCTCCCACGCAGCAGAATTAATTCCCGATAATTTTTTTCTCGGTTTCACTCATGTTTTTGTTGATAGAAAATTTCCCTTGTCTTCGACTTGGGATGATTTCCTATCAACAAAACCATTCGTGACCTTAAAAAAAATTATCGGTCATAATTCTGCTGCTAGGGAGATTACAGGTAATAATCAAGTAAATGGTTAGCATAGTTTGAGTCTGTTTTATTTTTTAGAAAACTGTTATAATGTTCCTGTATTCTTTTGTCAAAATGTCTACCCGTTTGGCCAATGTATGTTTTAGGACAATCTTTGCATTTTAATTTATAGACGCCTGATTTTTTGTTTTTATATATCGCTTTTAGTTTTATTGTTTTTGATAAATTTACTTAAAGAGTTATTAGTTTTGTAACACACATTTACATCAAGTTTGTTAAGAAAATTGCCAAATATTTTGCTAGGTTCTCCAAAGAAAATGACAAGTTTAAATTGGTCAGAGTTTTTGCTTCTAGGAAAAACTCAATAGCCTTTTTGTAAGTTTTCTTTTTTAGGATTTGGTCAATTAGATTTGAGTTCTTTTTCAAAAAGAACAAAACATTATTAACCCTTGAGCGCCCAGCCTACTAAAAGCAACGTAAATGCCCAACCGGGGTCCCCAAGGGACCCCATAGTAAATAAACATATGGATATGCATTAAAGTGTATTTTAATTATCAAACACAAGCTTAAGGTTATAGTGTTCAAAATATTTATTAAATATTTAAAAATTAACTTACAACACCTTCTGAAGAATATTAACAAAAGCAAAACAAATACTAATATGTAGGTATTATACTATTATCTCTGAGGGACCCCACCTACCTAATAGCGTTATAACCTGGCACTGTCGCGGCGTCGGCGGCTCAAACCAAACTAACACGTGCTAACACTATTTTCAAGCACATACCTAAAGGCGCAGTTGCCAGATTTTTTTTATTCCAGAAATACTAAGGAAAATACTGTACTGGGGTCCCGCAAGGACCCCGCTTAGGCATTCAAGGGTTAAACACATTTCAGTCAATATCGCATATAACTCAAAATTTTATATTTTTTTAGATAATAAGAGAATTAGAAACTTTAATTTGGTGTAAGGATACCCTTTGATGATAAATGATAAGTATTTTTATTTTTCTTTATTTATTCTCTTTAAAATTTTGCTTAAAGTTGTACTTGTGCTTATATTAACAAGTCTGAACTTCGTACAAGTCCTAGGAACTTAACGATACTTCTAATTTATTTTCAAGGGCAAGTGATACTCTTTTTATTTTCAGGTACATGTAACAAAAATTTTGGCTTTTGTATAAATAAATTATTATTATGTTATTATATTATACAAACTGTTAAACTTACACTTACAGCATAATGATTTGCTTGAGCCATAACGTCAGCAATCTGAGCCCATCTCATCCTATCTTCCAGAGTTAACTGATACGGTGGTGAACCTACCACTGGAGTCTTCACAGTATTACTTGCTGTTGCCATGTATCCGAACACAGGACTGCCAACTGCTGCTTTTTGTTCCCTGCTCCATTTACGACTAAAAAATTACAGTTAAAATAAATGGGATTAATTAAAAGTACATCATAGTAGAACAGAGAATGTGCAAAGAACTACAATTATTATATTTCAATAAAATGTGTTGTATTTTCCAAATCTATAACAAGAGCAAACAAATTTTCTCACCTCCACATAACAAGACAAACTAGAGTTAAACCGATGATAATGATGGCGGCAACACTGGCTCCAATGGCAACACCAAGGACTTCCCCGTCTAGTTCGCATTGATTTCCGTAATAATTTCCATTGCATCTACATTGAAATCAACTCACATTAGTAGGTATTGGTTAGAAATAATTGAAGACATAAAATCATACTACTCTTAAATTCTTACTCCTATTACATTTTTTTTTTGTAAAAAAACTACCCTGACTGACGCGGGATTTATTCCACAACATACCTTCGGGACGTTTTTTAAAATCTTATATCCTTTACTTACACGCATGTTTCTTGTCCGTTTTGATACTTGCAGTCTCCGCGGTTGTTGCAATGTGACGCTGAACATTGCTCACACTGTCTCCCAGCTCTATGTTTATTATCAGCCCAAGGATCTCGTAATCCATCTGGACACTCGCACTTAAAACTTCCAAAAACGTTAATGCACGTTGCTTGGATGTGGCAATCGTGGAGCTCTGGTGTCGAGCATTCATCTAAATCTGAAAATTTATTACCAATATTAACTTACAAATTAATCAACACAATCTAAAATATTATGCTGTCTAGTCAATAACTTCAGCGCAAGGAATTACAAACTCGAAACTTGGAAGAAGATAAATCGGTAACAAGAAGTTCTTTCCACAACTAAGTATAAGCTCCTACAAAAATGTAGTTTGAAGAAAACAGTTCCTAGTTACTTGTGGGTTTCTTCAAGTTCAGTAAAAGAGATTGTAGTGAATCAATGTCATCAACCATGATTTTTGGAGGATGTAAAACAGAAGGAGATGATTGGTAGTGTTTTTAGTAATTTGTTTATGGTTTACTTACCTTGTAAGCTAGATACAGACCCAGGAGGACTATCTACCCATAAAGCACTATTGCCAACGTTGTTGCTGCGTCTCTGAATGACACCCAAAAGATGTCGTTGGATATCACCTCTTACTGCTGGTCTAGACGTGTCAGCATTTTCTTCTAGTTGTAAAGTTATATTTACAAAAACACCGGCCTGGCCTTGGGAACGATCTCCTTTATAAATGTTGTTTACTTTGGCACCAAGGTATTCGTCACTGAATGGTGTCATAGACATTGCTGATTCAAGCTATAAAAAAAGTTTGTTTATTTTATTTTAAAATACCCTAATCCACTAACCCCTCTATCTCTACAGTGAAATTCTACAATATTCTAGAATAAGCTAAAATTCAAATTGCACTTATCATTCTCCTCTAGTAAATTCTAACATTTAAAACACTGCAAGTAGCATTTTTAAAATAGATGTTATAATTATTTCGTACTTACCGCTCTTTCGGCCTCGTAAGACAACTGCTCATAACTTTCACTAGTTTTCTCTAGTAGTTCATTAGCCCAAACTACTCTTCTTTCATATATTCTATCAACTCTCAATGAAACTAACACTGATACAATTTTTCTGCAAGGATCTCTATGCTTCCTTCTAGCTGTTCCAGGTCGACAATGGCAGGCACTTACTCCTGACTCCGTTTTACAAACTTCATGCTGGGAGACATCGCAGGTAGAATCATCACCAACGATACAAGTATCAATTCTGGAAAACAAATAATGTCGTGATAGGGTCAGTGAAAAGTAGGTTTTTTTTTTAATCTGATGAGTTAAATGCTTCATCTTGTTATCGAAAAATGACAAGAAAACGTTTTACAACCTAGAACAAATATTGAAAAAGAAATACCCCACCTACCTAACTGGCGGCTGACTAGGCCTGGGCCTTCCAAATGCTGGTCTTCTCTGGGCAGGTTTAACAGAACCATAGTTGGGTTTCGTTGGTTTATCGTGTTCTACATAGCCAGTTCCTTGTACCACCTGGTTATTGGACGGTGCACTGGGTTTAATTCCAACTGCATCTATTGTGGTTGGTGCTGGGTTGTCTCCAAAGAGATTAAGATACGTTCTCTTACCATCAATAGACACAAATCCTTCATCTCCTACTGGGGATGTTATAACGTCACTAGCAGAGTTAATATTATCAAGGTCAACTAAAAAAAAAGTGTAATAAAGCGAATAATGAAATATTTTCTTAAAAAAACTTAATATGAATGAATTACATTATTTTTAAACGTCGGATAAACCGTTTTTAGATCTAATTGAAACTAGCCTTTTATACATGTTCAACTAATAACAACCAGTATTTTATTACGTATATTGACCAAATATAGTATTTTACCTGGGATAACATAAGGTTGTCCTTGTCCAACAGATGTCTCTCCTGGTCCTTGAATTGCAGATACTGTAACATCAAAAATGTCCCCGATTGCACTGACTGGTCTGGTTATAATGGGTTGTCTATTGATCCCTTCCGGTTTGTATTCTGTATCGTCAAGAACAATACCCGGTCGTGGTCGGTATTGGTTATATGGAAAAGAAGTTGGAGTAGATTCGTTGGTAGATGAAGCTTAAACAACAATATATGCTAATATGAATGAGTTCGATCGAAGACCAAGATGTAGTATACCGTGCGAGCAAAAATTATTTGCATCAAAGAGGGCCTTGCATCTAAGGACGTAATGCTTAGCCGTAGAGCTTAATACCTGTTGGGTGTCAGTAACTACCTAAATTAACAATCAATTAGTTATTCCATCATCTTTGACAGTCGTTACAAGTAATTTGATTCATCGCTAATTTTTCCAATTTCTTGAACAATTCACACAATGGGCTTTACGGAACAGCATAAAACATTCATGGTTGAAGCGTATTTTCGAAACGGGGTTAAAGTCAATGATGAGTGACAATATAATCCGGGTTTGTGCACGGACGATTTTCACGACATTTTCCTAATGTGGCTTTTATTGCTGGGGATTTTTATCATTGCCTGAAAAGAACCGTGGCTGTGTATAGGAAAACAGGTTCTATACAATACAAAAAAGGAGCAGGGAGACCATATGTAAGAATAGAAGAACTTGTTGCAAACGTTCGTGAAATAATGCAAAATACGCCAACAAATTGTATAAGACGCTTGTCCCAAGAAGTGGGAAGATCTTATGGAACATGCACGACTATTCTTAAGAAGCCGCTAAATTTATTTCCTTATAAAGTGCAAGTATTCCAAGAAATACAAGCCGCAGATTTTTAAAGACGCAGGAATTACTCTCAATGGTTTGCCCAAAATTTATTGGAAAGAAATGATTTATTAGACCTGACATTTTTTCGGATGAAGCCTGGTTCCACCTCTCTGGTTATGTGAATTCTCAGAATACACGCATGTGGAGTAGTGAAAATCCCAATTTTTTTGTAGAGTCCCCATTGCACCCTTAAAAAATTGGTGTCTGGTTAGCTGTTTCCCGAAGAAGAATTGTTGGTCCTATTTTTTTTCCATGACACAGTTACAGCACAGCGGTATAGAGATAATATTTTTAATCCATTTGTGGAGCAATTACTTGACGACGAACTACGTTTTGGATATTTTCAACAGGCAATTTTTTCGACGACAGATTGATCAGTTTTGGATCAGACATTGAATTCCCACCTAGATCACCTTGTTTTACGGTTATGGATTACATTGTTTTTCCTTATTTAAAGAACACTATTTTTAAAACACCAGATTTAGAACAATTACAAGAAAGGATTATCCAAGAATGTGGTAACATTTCTCCAGAGATGCTGGTCAACACTTTCGAAAATATGAAGAGACGTGTGAATTTATGCTTGGAGCATGCCATGGTGTCCAATTTCAGCCATTTATGTAATTATTTTTCTTTTTCTTTCTGTATATTCTTACTTTGTTAATTTTGTAAACAACAAAAATAAATTTGTATTTCTTCTGCCAAACTGAGCCTCACTGATGAGCCGTAAACGGCGAAACGCGTCTGGGGATGAGTTTGGCGGAAGGAAACAGACAAAACTTTTTTGCATTAATATCTGTGGTCCGGCACTTGTACCGGTTTTGAGAGCGCACTTGCAAAATTTTCTGTTTTTACAGAATAACCCCTTTACGACTGACCTTTTCTAAGGTACCGTACTGGGACGCAAGATGTCGCACCGGGTTCTATAATTCCCGTCGATAATCGATCCTGACAAGTGATTTGTCTTCGAGTCCTGTTTCCTTCTGCCAAACTGAGCCTCACTGATGAGCCGTAAACGGCGAAACGCGTCTGGGGATGAGTTTGGCGGAAGGAAACAGACAAAACTTTTTTGCATTAAATTTGTATTTGTCTACTTATTTTATTACTCATTAGTTTGGCATATCATGTCATAATATGAATTTGACAAAATTTTAACCTAGATTTGGTTAGATATATCGTCCCCATATCATTGTGATATAAACCAAGCCTTACGTTTTTTAATCCAAGCCCTCTTTGATGCAAATAATTTTTGCTCGCACGGTATTAAAAACAAATAACTCCAAAATTACAACTTGTTTTAAATGAAAGGATTATCTATTCCTCGCTCTATTCAATCCTTGAATTTTTTTTCATTCCGTTAGAATAAGTAACTAAAAAATTGTGCTTACCTAGAATCGTCGATAAAGTATTAAAAATTGTAGTTTCAGTCTTATTAACCTCTTCAGTCTTAGAAATAGATGGCAGTTCTTGAGTAGCCACACTGCTTAAACTGGAAGTAGCCAGTTCATCCTTTTGCGTTGGTAAAATTACTTCTTGAATTGACGATTCCAGAGGTGGCACTACGTCATGAACTTCTGGTACATTGGTGATAGTGGTAAAGCTTGTTTCATTAAAGCCTTCTTCTGTTATCGGTGTATTCAATATTTCCGTTGTAGCTATTTCTTCTTTGGTTACATTTGTGGGTGAAATTGTCTTTTCGTCAGTGGATTGTGATGTGACTGTAGAAGGGTTTTCATCGGTGACTAGTGATATGGGAGTTTCTAGGATAGATAGGTCTGTCTTCATTGTAGGAGTAACTAGCGTAACCTAAAAATTTAAACACAGGATCAAGAGTGTGTTAAGTAATTTATTACTGAGCGCAAAATAACTCCACCGGTCTGTTAATATTTTTGTATACAACCGATATTTTTAAAATATTTTAATAATTGACATTTTGAGAATAAAACAAATTTATTAACTAACCATTTATCTTGGTTAATAGTGTTACCCAGTTTTTAGGGTGTATACACTTTCAGAGTCACGAGAAAAAGTTAACGATAAGTTTATAAGTATACCTTTGTGGTTTTTTCTGGTTTTGGGTTTTTCTCTTTGTTTTTCTCAAATTCCACTGTTTCTTGATCTACTCCCTCCGAGGTTTCTAAAATGATATTTGTTGTTACTTCTGCTGATACATCTTCAGTTTTTTCGGATTGAATTTTCATATCTATAAATAAATCTTAATGTATTGTAATAAAAAGAGAAGAGAAATTATAATAAAGTAAAAATATGGAAATAAAAAATGGTTTCTATCATAAAATGGTATTATGGACCGGTTTCGAACATATGTAATTTTCTTTATCACAAACTAAGCTTCTTCTAGTTGTCCTTTACATGGTGTTCCTGATTAGAATACTCTACAGGGATCTCCCTAGAAGAAACAGAGATGGTTAAATCCTTCCGAAGATATTTTGGCAAACCCGAATTTTCGCTGTTTTTATTTTTTGCTAACACTATTTGAGTTTTATTTATGTCAAAATAAAATTAATACACTAATTTCCATTCTTTCTCCTCTACAAGTTCTTCCAATCAGATTTTTAATCCGACTTTTCGTTTTCCACAACCATCATATACTGTGTTAAATAGCCGAAAATTTTATTTTATTATTTTTAAATTTCCAGTCTCATTTCTAATTCAACGACGTTATACCTAGTATTTCTTACACGTTTCGGACTAAAATATTTATCATCAGTGCAAATTCCTCTTGTATAAACTTTCTTTTGTTTTCGAAGCCAACTAGATATAACTTATTTCTATTTGGATCTATTGGAAAACGATAAATTTTTATTGAATTTGCAGGTTTTAAACAAAATTTGTACTTTAAACCTATTTTTCTATTAAAATGAAATGTCATTTTATTCATTTGTAAGCCATAAAAAAAATTTAACAATTATTAAAATGCAAGCAACATATTTACTAAATAATAGTGTTTATGAATTTGCACTTATTTTTACTGATGATGAGTTTTTAAGTCTGAAACGTGTTATTAATAACATATTATATACATCGTTGACTGTCAAAACCATATTTAAGTTCACCTAATACCTAACAGTGTTAAGAACATATAATTAAATAATTAAGCGGGCAATGGTATACCTGAATTGAGTAAGTAATTAAGTATCTAAACCATTTTGTAATTGTACTGAAATAAAATTAGTTAGCACCATACACCCGAAGATAGCGAAACGCGTCGTGTAAAGAAAAAGTTTTTCAATAAAAGTGGAAATTTGACAAAATAAATTGTCTTTCATTGAGTGGTATTGTTAACGTATTTTACCGTTATCAGAAATAGTTCCCTCAAGTTTGGTATCGTCATACTCTTGCTCGTGACCCAAATCGTCTTCGCCAAGGTGAGTTCCGAAATCCAATGTTAAAATATCGTCGACTGGTTTTTCCGAAGTTAAACTAATCATATCCGAGTTGCTTAAAACAGGCATCGGTTTATAAGCTGGTATGTTTACGTTGGGACGTTTGGTTGGACGTCTTCTCCATGGTGGAATAACAACTGGTCTATAAATACTAAAAAGTGTAGATAAAAGTGAATGCCACTGAATATAAATTTAAAATAATTGTGTAGATACAGTGTGACCAGTCCTCATCATACGGGATTTTTTTATTAATAACTTTATTCGAAATTTGACTTTGGCATCAAGTTCTGCTTCGATCGTGATGAAAATTAAGCCTAAAAATAGTAATCAAGTGATTCGCATTATTTGCCAAATTTTAATTTTTTCCAAAGAATAATTCAAAAGTAGGATTATTTCTGAAAATATCGAAAAAATTTATTGTAACAAGTTTTTTTAAATGCAGTTTTTAGCCCACATGCAAAATTGTAGCTGCATCCGATAATTTTGATTTTTACCCATATTTTGTAAATTGCACCACTTTTGCAAAATAAGACTCAACGCAACCTACATAAAACTTCTTAGTTTTGACAATGCTTTATTTCAGATACATTTTCTTTAAAGTAGCGCAATATTAAATGTGTGTTTTTCTACAAAATCAAAATTGGGCGATTAAAATTTGGTCGCATGTGATGCAAAGTTTGTTTTTTTTGACCCTGTATAAGGTAACTTTATAAAATAAGTATTTTTGAAAAGGTGGTTTGTGTCTGAAAGTAATACACCTTAATATTAGAGCAAGAAAAAAAAAACAGTGTCATCAGTAAAGTTTTCATTCAGTTCGTTTCATTTCAAAATTATCTTATGCAGCTGAAACTTTACATTTGGGCTAGAAACTGCCTTTAAAAAAACTTGTTCTAATACCTTTTTTCGATATTTTTAGAAACAACCCCACTTTTGAATTATTTTTTGGAAAAAATTAAAATTTGTCAGATAATGCGAATCACGTGACTTCTATTTTTTTTGCTAAATTTTCATCTCGATCAAAGCAGAACTTGAAGTCAAATTTCGAATAAAGCTATTAATAAAAAAAAATCCAATATGATGCGGACTGACACTGAACAGTATGAATATACTATATACAGGATGTCCGGAAAAAGGAGGTCCATACGTTTTTAATTTTAAATTTTGACACCCTGTATATCAAACATGAGGGACAAAAATGAAAAATGGCATTATAAAAGTGCAATTATTTTTGCACAAGAAATATGATTAACGGATTGACCTCTTTTTTCCGAACACCCTGTATATAAATTATGTTACTTGGTATGTTTGAAGAAATATTATAATACTGACCCTGGTCTTTTGTTTCCCATTCCTGGGTCCGGCATAGGATAGTTGTTTCCAGAATTTGCAATATACGGTCGTTTTGGAGACATGTTTGAATGGGGTAAATCAAATGGGTACGGTGTTGGTGGTCGAGTCGACAACGATGGTGGTCCGTGACCTAAAATATAATATAATTAATTTTTTTAAAACCGACCAGAAAATATACACTTTCTGGACGATTTTTCGTCCAGAAAATAACGTTTTGTCGATCAAGACCGGAAAATATTTTTTCGGCAATCGTCCGGAAAGTACCCACTTCCCGGACGCTTTTCCTTTGAGAAAGTAGCATTTCTCCGGCCTAGTCCGGGAAGTACGTACTTCCCGGACTAGGCCGGGAAGAATCACATCAATATTAGCGATTGCTCGAATTTTAATATAAATATTAATATAAATAAGAATTAGAATGTTTCTGTTAGTACACTGAAAAAAAAGGTACCCTTGAACCAAAGTCGTCAACTATCTTGACAAGAAATTATTAGCAACAAGAGAAAAATTTTCAGCATAAGAGAATATTTATTGCCTAAAGAAAAAAGTTCTTAGCTAAAGTAAGATGGTTCTCTTGAAGAAATGTTAAATATCTCGTGAATATTTTTTCCTCCAACCAAGTGTAATTTATTTTGCATCAAAAGCTATGAAAATTATAAATATTAAGGCATTCATTCAAGAGACATCGCAATTCTCCCAATACTATGGAAATCTTCTCAATGGCACCAGAATTGACCAGCGACAGGAGAAGACGTTCGGAAGACGACGGACGCGGCCGACTGCTTTCTGCGTGCGTCGTGCAGTAATTCAGTGTCTCTGTGTTTGCCGGAGTGGCATGTGTTCTTCTGGTAGTTGTCGAGTGATTTATAAAATTATATGTTCTTTCTTTAATCTAAAGTCATGGAGTTAAATAAATTATTAGAGGAGTGGAAAATAGGGCATTTAGTCCCCATTTTCGAAGGTAAGCGTATAACTAACATATTTATGTATACCAATATTTTACAATTAGAAATGTTGCACAATATTATGTACTTCTTCCTTATATCTATTATTGTCAATGATACATTTTTAAAATAATGATTTTGTTAGATGCTTTGCTATCATATACTTAGATTATTAAAAATGGCGTCCTTAAATCTTTTAACGGCCGGCATCATCATCTTTTGCTCATACCTACGGTACTTCAGCTTAGCCCTTTGGGTCTTAAGCCAAGATTATTTCGCTTAGCTCAATGCCATAGGGTTTCAGTTGAAAGTACAATTGGTTATGGATCAAAAAATACTTTTGTTCTGATTAGAATCTTTTCTTTTCAGCAAAAAGAAAAAGGCTTTGTTACAATATCATTTTCTCTTAACTAGGAAAATTAGATAATAAAAAACAAAAAAATATTTTTAAAACATTAGATGCCTTCCTAATACCTTTTATCATGCCTTATTCTGTTATTTTAAATTTGAATAATAACCAAAAATGTTTAAAAAATACATTATTAAAACTTAAGGTTTTTTAGAACAGAAAATTGATGAATCCTTATTAATCTATCTAAACGAGGAACAAATTAAAGTGCTGACACCCAACATAGGGGACCGAATAAGGTTAGAGCACGCAATTGCTATCCTTAAGTCTAATGATCATGTAAGTTTAGTATGACAATAATACGGTGCCGGTTTAGTATACGGTCTACCTGCCCTTTGCGATTTACCTAATTTTTTAATTTTTAAATATAAAAAATAGAATAAAGTAATAAATAAAAAAAATTAAAAGTAAGTAGGTAAACAATAAAAAATTAAGTTTCATTTCAGTCGTGTGGTCTAAGCACACACCATTTTTTTGATATGCATCAATCGTTATCTTCAGATTATTATTTAAAATTTTTAATCTTTTATAGATTGATGAACCGTTGCCAAAAAAGGTGAAGCAGACTGATTCAGATAATGATAATAGGAGTGCAGGAAATACCTATTTTACCTCGGATATACCTATCGTAATTGTTGATAGTAACTTTGAAGTTTCGCCTGGGCCATCCAGTTTAAACAAAATAGAAGAAGATAATATTAGCCTGGCTACAACAGATACCTTTGTGACCGATAGCACATCAACGGCTTCCTCTTCCCTTGTTGCCTTTGAGACAAAATCTGGTGTGCAGAATTCCTCTCTGGGTAGCTTTGACCTTGAAAACTTTTTAAAAAACGATATACTGGGGGAAGCACTGCTTGTTAAAGGTGTGAAATATTTTATGGCACCCTATATGGATAGTCACATCATCATTTACCTTTTTAGGTCCAACTTTTTTGCTTTGGTATATTGACATAGCGATAGTAAAACCATTTTTTAAATTTTAATAAAAATCATCAAGACCAAATATTCCTTGCACATTTCGCCTCCTTGTATCTTATTATTTCTTGTGTTTTGTTCTTAGTGTTGTTTTTAAGTTGTTTTTTACTTTATGTCTTCTTCAATTAAAGTTTTTTTCATGAGACTGATGGTGATTCTGTTACCTAGGTTATAATACCTTATATATTATTGTTTTTATTTGTTAAGTTCGTTCATGATTATAATCAAAAAAAATCAATAAATTGGTTATATTTTTAAATTATTGTTTTTTTTTTAATTTTATTTCTGCCTGTTCTTAATTAACTGAAAAATTTAAATGTGTCCACTGTTGTTAAATGTGTCTGCTGTTATTTGTTTATTTGTTTGGTGCATGGAGCTTTGTTATATTAATTTTGTATGCTATGGCGAAAGTCTAAAGAAAACATGATAGATTTTCGTCACTGTGCGTCTTAGGTACCGAATTGCTTAATGGCACCAAGTAGTGTATTCTAATCAATTAACGTTTAAAATTTACCATTTATGAAACAGGTGGTTTCAGTGAAGACCAGATCAGAAGCTTTTGTTTTAATTAATTGTATGTTTCTAATCAAAATCTAATTAATAAAGCAAGAGAGATTTGCTCTCTAGTCAAGATCAGAAGCTATTGGCTAAAAAAATACATAATTATTAATAAAAATCTAATACTATTGGACCAAGAAACGTTTGTTCTCCATTCAAAATCAGAAGCTTTTGGATTAAGTACTATATGGCTTCTTATCAAAATCTTATACTATTGGACCAAGATAGATTTACTCTTTAATCAAAATAAAATGTTTTGAGCTCAATAGTATATGCTCTTGGACCAAGAAAGCTTTTCTTTCAAAGCAAGTTTTAAGGTTCTGATATCAAGAGAGTTGTTTTTTTTGTTAAAGTTCTAAGGCATTGCCACAAGAAGTGGATTCTTTAAAACAAAATATAAGTATTTTTCAAAAAGATATTTAGGGTTTTGTATCAAGAAATCTCCTACATATTAGTTTTGAGCTGAGACTGTAAGGCCTTTGAACGAATAGATTAAGTTCTTCCCTGAATAAATTTTAGAAAACTTATAAAAAGACAGTTAATACTTTGTATCAAGAAACCTCACTCTTGGACCTATTCAAAAGC
The DNA here is from genome assembly GCA_963969555.1 of Polydrusus pterygomalis. Lineage (NCBI taxonomy): Eukaryota > Metazoa > Arthropoda > Insecta > Coleoptera > Curculionidae > Polydrusus > Polydrusus pterygomalis. The sequence goes on from OZ018375.1 coordinate 25,082,471, forward strand.
GCCAATTCTTTGGGGTAAAGTCATAATATTTTCTCTTAAGAGTTTCTTTTTATCAGTGTACCTATATTCTGTTCGAATTTCAATATTTAATACAAATAAGAATTAAAATGTTCGAAATTTTGTTCTACAAAGAAATATAATAAAGAAATGTGTCGCCTACGACTCGTCCTAGAATTTGATTGACTCGTCCAAAAAAAAAACAGTATTTTCCGGACTTGCAACGTAAATTACTATTTCCGGTCCCTGTTTTTTGTTTTCCCAATCGCTCTTTGATAATACAAATTATAGGTACCTTCATTTCGATGATTTTTAATTTGTTGTTTATGTCAAACTTGTCTCGCAAGTGCGCAAATTTAACAATATGAATTCAGTTTTTGAATTATCCGACACGGAAAATGAGATTTCAGATGAAATTTTTGGAAGCAGCAAGGAAAGCGACTTACGATATATTGCCAGTAAAATCAAAAGCCCGCCGTTACGAGAAGTCATACGACGCATTTAAAAATAATACAAAATAAAATAATTTAATGGACATATATCGAAGTCTCGGTCTTAAAAAAAAAATATTGTACGTCACGCTACCGAAAATTAGTGTTGTGCAGGTCTCTCCAAGCTTGTCTCGACCTGAAAAACACTACTTTCCGGTCTTGTAACGTAAATTACTATTGTGTTGGGCTACATGCTTGGAGAAACTGTTGTTCCTGTGCAATCTAAAATAAAATAATGAAATTTATTGAATGACACAAATTAATCTTGATTGTCTTCTAGAACGATCTAGCTAATCTGAAAATCGATACCTATATTTGTGAACTTTATTATTAAAGTAGGTAGGTACCTATCTGCAACTAGCTGCGACATCTAGGAGTGTTGATAAAACCAAACGGGCTATTAACCAATGCTCAGAAAGACTGAAGATTCGTTTCCCATATTATGGAGTTATCATTATTCTATTAAGAGCTTACTGACAGGGCTACATTATTGAGTAAATTGTATCAGTATGGTATTCGCGGAAACGTTTATAAATGGTTTAAAAATAATTTAAGTAACAGGTCACAAAAAACAAAAATATCAAAAACATATTCAAATAAAAAAATAAATAATATAGGAGTTCCTCAAGGAAGTATACTAGGTCCAATATTATTTATTTTATACATCAACGATATTCATTTAGTTTTAAAAACGTGTAAGTTACAAATAATGTTTGCTGATGACGCCTTAATTTACATTAATGTTTTAAATATTTTTAATGGTTTAAATACTCTAAAGTCTAAATTCTTGGATAAATATATTATTAAATTGGCTAAAAGTAAATAGATTATAATTAAATATTTTTAAAACTAAATGTATGGTTATGGATAATAATTTAAATTGTCAAAATATAAATTTTGGAATTGATGGTGAAAAATTGGAATTACAGTGAACAGTCTAAAATATTTAGGGATAATTATTGCTTCAAAATTAATTTTTTTTAATTATTTTGAAAGTATCACATCAAGGATTGCCGGAAAAGTAGGTTATTTTAAAAGAATCAGTTCTAATTTAGGTTTGTTTTCTAATAAACTGTAAATAATACTATTATATTACCACATTTTCTTTATTGTTCTTCCATTTTATATTGTGCTAGTGAGGAAATATTTGATAAATTACAAATTTTACAAAATAAGGCAATTTTAAATTGTGACAAATATAGAAAAATAAATTTTATGGTAAAAAAATTTAGATTGGTATTTAACGAGCGAGGTTAAATGTCAGAAACTGAATTTTTTATTTAGTATGTAGGTATATTTATACATAAAATTAAAAATAATTTATTGCCTGATTGTTTAAAAAAATGTTGTTCTTTTAATTATGACCATTAACCAATTGACCAATTATAAAATAAGAACTAATCAAAATTTTTATGTGGATAGAGTGTCTAAAACATTAGCTTATAAATCTATTTTTCATAAAGGTTTGATGGAATATAATAATTTGGAAAATTCTATTAACTCTCAAATACTATTAAAACTATTTAAAAAAACTTTAAAATTACATTTAATTAAAAAACAAAATGATACGCAATATTTGATACAATTTGCAAAATGTTTAACTTTTCTGTCTGTTTTTGTTAAAAGAAGGTTGAGTTTTAAAATTTGAAAATAAATCTATAAAAATGTGTTGAAAAAATGTATTAAAAAATATTTAATTGTAGCTTCTTGCTAAATAAAACATGTTACTACTACTAGATACTAATACTTTCTTCGGATCCTAGCGATGACACCTAATGAACCATGATATAGACAAAAGAAGTCTAAGTATGGATTCGACGAATACAAAAATTGAAAGGAAACGCTTTTTCAGTCTTCATAACAAAAGTAGGTATGTTAGGAGTTATCATAAGATATATTTACCTATTGGAGGAGGTGGCAAAGGAGGTGCAGGAATATCAAAATCAGGAGGCAAGGCGGGCACATCTGATATTCTTGGAGGGCCTCTATTATTGATTCTTGACGACAGTGGTCTTAGTGGTCTACCCATACCTGGTGCGGTATTGGCTTGAACGTTCACATTTCCGTTGAGGAGCTTTACTATACCAGTAATGATATCCTGTATATCAGGGTTAGCCTAAAGGAAAATAATCATGACGATTAATAAATACTGATTATAATAGAAGACGATATAGTGTCCGCGAAAATAATTAAAAGAAAATATTGTGGCATATCGGACCAGTGTGTAACTATTTTTTATACTGGAATACACAGGGACCTAAGTTTAATGGATAACCTGGGGCGGGTAGACCCCTATACGATATGACACAATATTTTCTTTTGATTGTTTTCGCGGACACTATACCATCTTCTAAACATTTTTATGGCTCAAAACTCAAACGGATTGCGCGCATTCTGGTGGGTGCCAGCGTATATCTGTTTTCTGGTCTGCAAAATTGCAGATGTTTTCTGTGAACACGCGAATAGCGGTCCCCATATTAGATTGTGATACACTTCGTGGTTTATTTAGTTAGTTAGTTTCGATTATACCAGTGTAACTGCCTTTTATATTGGAGTTAATTCCGCTGGGATGGCGCTACGGTGTATTGATGGCCGCCTTGATTTTGCAAGGAGGCTTTTAGTACATCATTTTTTCGTGGTTTTTGGACTTGGAATTGCTCGGGTTATGGTTATGGCTGCCCGTAGAGTCCTAACAAGGACGAAACGGCCGTCGTGGTCTACCCGCCCCAGGGTATCCATTAAACTTGGATCTCTGTGTATTCCAATATAAAAAATAGTTACACACTTGTCCGATAGGCCACAATATTTTCTTTTACTGATTATAATGTTTGTTTTTAATAATCCTCGATTGGCAATAAATCCAGGAAGAACTCCTACTAAAGGCTTTTCACGTCCCACTAACGACAAGTCGCTTCGCGATGTTTTAAAGGAGCTCTTAGATTACCTGTTATTATTAATCTCTGACCATGTGGCAGATTAATAACATAACTGATGCAGTGATATGCTTTATAAAATAAATTTGGTGCCAAATTTTAAAAATTAATTCGACATTTTAAAGATTTAGATCACATTGTGCTGAAGTTACATTCCTTGCAACAGGAGCTTGGTTACGTCTAAAGCCGGCTACTCACTACGCGGGACTTGACAAGTACTTGCGAAGTACTTGGCAAGTAGCGAGTAGTATGTACGGCGACTCGCACTGACTTGGACAAGAACTTTGCACTTTCCATCGGTTGTAGGAAAACGGGTCCAAGTCAAAGGCAGCGAGTCGATTATTTCCGAGTTTGTTTAGACTGCGCTACACTACGCGCGGGCTTTACTTGACGAGTAGCTACAAGTTTCTACGTTTGTTAGCGGCCGATTTGTCTATCTAAATCTTGAAATGGCGTGGAAAAATGAAGTTACATTGAAGTTTCTTGATATTTATCAGAAAAAACCTATCATTTGGGCTCCATCACATGCTTATGTGATGCATAAAAGTAGAAATGATGTATACGATGCCTGGGAACGAATTCAAACCGAGTTTTTCACAGAATGTGACTTGGAATGTAGCATTGAGGATTTGAAAAAGAAAAGGGACTTTCTTATGGCCACCTTCCGTAGCTGCAAAAGCAAACTAAAAAGCAGTGAAAAAAGTGGTGCTGGTTTGAATGATGTGTGTATTACTGTATATTCCTTATTGGCTGATACCCACTATCTTCTAGGTTTGCGCTTCTTTCGTCTATTTCTGAGTAAAAGGTAACCACAACTTAATGTAACAAAAGCAGCTAAAGATGTCGAATCAGAATTCTCGTCCATTTTCAAGTACTCGTCTTTATACTTATATACTCCCGAAATAAAACTTAAACTTTCAAGTAGGCACGTAGTGTGTACAATTTTCTTGGACTCGGACAAGTGCATGCCAAGTATATTCCAAGTCGAGTACTTGGCAAGTCCCGCGTAGTGAGTAGCCGCCTTAATGTATGGTTGACTTGATACTATATTTACTCTTTAGGAGGTACTTACTTGTCTAGGTTTTTCTAAGTTAACGGAGTGAGTAACAAAAGCCGTCGTCGTGGCAGTCGGCTCGAGTTCCTGGGGCTCGTGCAGAGACCTGCCCTGCAGAGCCCCACGCCCTTCCCCCGAAGCCGGATCTGATGTTGAGTGCAAACCACCCAGATACAGGTCTTTATCCTAAAAATAAATAAATAATTTTCAAGTTTTGGTGTCATTAGGTCAGTAATTGTCTGAGGATGAAGGAAGCATCATTTGTTCAATAAGGTAAATAGGTAGGACAGAGAAACCTTTTTATTAAACGTACCATAATAGACCATTGAATATCAAACTATAAGAATAGTGGATCTTTGAGGAAACTTGACAACCCTGTTTTAGACTGTATTAGAGACGGTTTGGCCGCCATTGTGGAGTTGATCGTAAATCTATAGTTATAAATGCAGCGCCTCGGCAACAGATGTCTCAAATTCACCGATGTGATGTCGTGGTGTTGCTGCATATCGTATTTTATTGGAATTTTTAAGGATTTAAGCATTTTTAAAAGACAATAAAATAGGAGGTTCTCAATGTATGTTTTTGATAATAATATGTAAGGTGATTACTCCGGGGTAATTGGACCGATTTTCATAATGATTTTACCGTTGCATTAGGTGTTAAATGTTATACAAATTAAAGTAGATAAAAGTAGATAGAAAGCGACAGCAAGTATAACTAAAATAGGTTTTATTTCGTAGAAAAATAGCAAAATAAAAATCAAACAGAATCAAAAAGTCATTTTAGCCATTTGTAGTTGGGTCGAAAAGTCACTTAATGAATTGTGCATAAAATAAACACTATTTTGTAAACATATATTTATTATATGCAACTTCGTAGGCATAACATTATTGCACATTTTTTTAATAAATCACTTTAAACTCCATTTCCTAAAACTGGGTTTTACTTAAAAGTGTCAATTTTAACTTAATAAATTTTTGCACTAAGCCGATGATATATTATGCCAGTGCAAGGCCATCCAGGCACCGCGATGCGCGTGACGGTATGGTTATGGTAGTGGGGAGAGGATGATGCAGCATGTCAAACAGACAGGCGGCAACAATGTTTTAATTTAGCAGTGAAAAGGCTTGTCGTTAGTGGCTGCATCAACACGCTTTATTATTGGTGACTCATTGTGCCATCTATGAATTTAACGTAGCAGATTTAGGAAATCAGCTTATATGGCCTTCTTATAGTTTGATATTCAATGAATAGACTTATAAAAAGAGAGACATAATTGCTTACATTTGGTACCGATCAAACAGCCTTTTTAACAGAAATCAATGATGACAAATTTGTGCTGATGATCGGTGTTTGTAAAGGAAGTTTTATTAGATGCATTTGTCATCATTGTCATGTGTATCTAAAGTCTGTTCAATGACCGCTGACCGTTACATCAGGACTAGTGCTTATCTTTCTAACATTCTTGAACTAAGTGAGGTAGTAAATTTGGGTCAATAATGAATGTCGTATAATTTTACAAGTCAAAAAAGTTCTATTGTCATTTTTGACAGTGACATTTTTAATCAACAATGTTTCAAAAATGTCACGGTATTTTAAAAAAGAACAATCAATAGTTTTAAAATTATTTGATTATTTTCAAAGTCTTGCCGGAAAGACTCTATTACCCTTTAACGTAGTTTACAAGGTAACTAGATATAATAAAGCAGGAATTTTGAAAACATAAATGATAAACGTGAAAAATATATGGCAATATTTTTATAAATACACATCTGTTTTAGAGAGTTTCTGATGCTTTGGGAGTTTCGTGTTTAACAATTCAACGAATTAAGGCAAAGGGAATAGAGGAGGATGTAGATTTTAAGAATTGCAATATTGTAGCTATTTTGTCATCCCGCATCCCGTGGTCGACAGCTTCACCAAATTCATAAACATACCATAAGAGAGCGTATTTATGAGATGTATAGAGCAGGTGCACACGTTACCATTCGCTCAATACAACTAAACCTTAAAATAATAATTGATGGTGTTGAAATATCCACTGATTCATTAGCGGACTGTTTAAAAAAATTAAAATTTAAATGGCGTACAGGCAGGCACTGTATTAAACAGGTGTTTTTTAATAGAGCAACCCCATATAGCTCAAAAACGAGTAGAATTTTTAAGACAATTTAAGTATAACGGCCACACTCAATTTCTTTAAAACCTGTTTTTCTGGATGAAACCTGGGTATACAGTAACGGGGCTTTTAGGCAAAGTTGTCAAGATGATACTGTTAATACAGTTAAAAAAAATCGCCAGAGGGTGTACGGTAGGTATATTATTCTACATGCAGGTTCAGAAAATGGATTTGTGAACATGCTTGCACGTTTGATATTCAAGTCTGGTCTGAAATCTGATGATTATCATGATTCGGTGAATAGTGAAAACTTTGAAAAATGGTTTGAAGAAAAATTGTTACCAAACTTGAAAGAACCGTCGCTTATTATCATGGACAACGCCACCTGGGCTAATTGAAGAACTTCTAAATACTTAGTTGGTCAAAAAGATTACTTATCGCGTTGTTAGAACAAAGACAAATAACAATCTTCTTTACTTACTTTTTGTCATTAGAAAAAAAATGTGTGGTATCATTACTTTATTTGCCATAACTACACATACCTCAGTCCCTTACCAAAAAACGCAAACAATCAATAAGTATTTGATTTTACCATTGTACAGCAAATCAAATAAACTATTCTTAATATTAGAAGAAGTAGTCCATGCTTAAAGTGGAGTTAAAAGTATAGGAAAAAAGAAAAAACTAAAAGTCTTCCTCTACAAAATTTAATAGAATATAGAAATTCTTTAGGGGTCTCTACATGTTACGAACGTAGACACGTTCATCATCAGGATACAGAAAATTTATTTAGTGCTGATAGTATTAGCCGAAGAAAAAATGGTAAAAAATCATAATGGAGCTTCTATGGCATTAAAAATTTAAAATGTAGAAGTGACATAATATATAAAAAGTTGAGGAGAGTTAAAACATGCTGAGAATGTGATAAAGGATGTCTAAACAACCAAATGAAATAAGGAAGAAGAAAAAGGCCTTCTAAAGAGAAGGTGTCGAGGATTTTGTTTTTTTTTAATTATTTATATAAAAATATTTCTAGAATTGTTTAAATAAATAATTAAAAAATCCTTTATAATAATAATAATAATAATAATAAATAGCTTAATAGTTTCGTATTATGCTTAGATTTTTCAATACCATCATTAAAAGACACCTCAGTCGTTGTCCTAAAAATAGCAAATTTTTGAAGAATCATTTACAGTTGTTAAAAAATGGGTTCAGATCTAATTTATTGTAGGTGTATTTTTAACTGTAAAAAATACTAGTTATCCACGCATTTTAAACAAATTTAACTGTTTTGAATATTAATTTAATTAAAAATGCCCAAATATTTATACAAATTTACCTTTAATATTAGGTGCGATCGTTCAGAACGGTTTACCTCACCTGAATAAACACTAACTATTTGCTTAATCTTGACATATTATGTACATTTTTTATTTTAGCAAAAGGTGTCCATGTACAGTTCTGTTTATTAAAAACCCGTACACCCAATCTATACAGGGTGTCCCAAAAGTAATGGGACACAGAGCAACAGCAGACTCCTTAGGGCGAAATAATGCGACTTATTTAAACTTGCCTTATCCCAAAATTGATAACAACGAAGATACAGGGTGTCAAAGTTTTAATTTTGTTTTAGTTTTTTTTACGATTATTTCTTAACGAAACGACATAGCAGCACAAAATTTAGGATTTTGGGGTTTTTTGAGATGAGGAATTCAAAATTATCCATAGTTTTTGTGTAACCAGTAGAGGGCACTGCCTACGGCATGGCCCACTCCTTTTATCTGGCATAACTTTGTTTAGGATTCTTATACCGATTCGACTATTAAAAAAATAAGTTCCTTTACTTCTTTTACATCAAAACGTATAACTTATTGAAGTAGCTAGGAGCTAATAGGTAGCGAGATAATCGCATTCGATATTTTTAATGCAAGAATTCTAAAATATTTAAAATAATTGTGTATTCGTATTAGTATTATTTATCACAGCTGACCTTGATTAAAACCAACGACGTTTCTAAGGCAACAACATGTTACATAAGGTATCATCTGTCAAAGTTATTAAGTTTCTTCGTACAATACCTACTTAGATATTATAAATTTTTTAGAAATAATTTATTTTCCAATGCGGAAATGCGTGATATGCTTTGTATTATTTATGCACAAGAAAATTTTTACGGTCGGAGTGCAGGGCGTAGGTAAATGTATTGAGGACAATGGTGGCCATTTTGAACAATTGCTATCACGGCGTTACCATTTTTTTTCTATTTTGTTACTTTTTAGTGTTATTAAACTACTATTAAATAAAATTTTTGATTGGAGTAAAATTAGTAATTCCGTAGGTATACGAAAAAACGTTTTTATTAGAAAAAAATAGTCAACCTTAAGCAAATGTTGCTGATTTACAATAATTTTAAGTTAGAAATTCATCGTTGCTTGATTTTCCGCTACTTTTGGACCACGTACTTAGTTGCATAGGACATATTATGAAATGCGATTATCTCGAAAATGGTTGCTCCTAGCGACTTCAATAAATTATACGTTTTAAATATAAAAGAAGTAATGTAACTTATTTTTTTAATAGTCGGATCGTTATAAGAATCCTAAACAAAGTTATGCCAGATAAAGGGAGTGGGTAATGCCGTAGGCAGCGTCCTCTACTGGTTACACAAAAACTATGGATAATTTTGATTCCTCATCTCAAAAAACCCCAAAATCCTTCATTTTGTGCTGCTATGTCGTTTCGTTAAGAAATAATCGCAAAAAAACGAAAACAAAATTAAAACTTTGAAACCCTGTATCTTGGTCAATTTGGGATAAGGCAAGTTTAAGTAAATCGCATTATTTCGACTTAAAAAGTCTGCTGTTGCTCTGTGTCCCATTACTTTTGGGACACCCTGTATATGTAGGCCAGGGTCGATAATTTTTGAAACCAAGAAAAATAATGGTAGGATGAAACCCATTGGAAAAGGAAGAGAATATAACAAAAATGAAAGGAAAAATAATTTACGGGCGATCCGAGTTCGGGAAGTGGAAGGGGGTGAGTTTTTAAGAGTAGAAAATGATTTATCTCGATTTCCGGCAAAACTGCAAGTCCTATGGAAAAAGGGTAAATGGCAAAGTTGTAGGTAATAAAAATATCTACAACTTTTGTACTTACACTTTTTTCATATAACCTCAAAGTTTATGTGAAAAATTCAAATAACCAAGTTTTTGGTTTTTTATTTTTATCTTTTACAAAAAAAATTTTTTTTTTACGAAATTTGGTGAAACTTACCTTTTTTAATGTCCCAAACACACTGTAATTTTTTTGATTTAAAATATTCATTTTTTACCTTATTTTGACATAAAAGAGTTAGTTTTCACCAAATTTCGTAAAAAAAAAATTTGTTTTTAAAAGATAAAAATAAAAAACCAAAAACTTGGTTATTTGAATTTTTCACATAAATTTTGAGGTTATGTGAAAAAAGTGTAAATACAAAAGTTGTAGATATTTTTAAAACCTACTACTTTTCCATTAAAGGTTTTTCCATTGGACTTGTAGTTTTGCCGGAAATCCAGATAAATCGTTTTCTACCCTTAAAAACTCACCCCTTTCCTCTTCTTCGGATCGCCTATAAATTATTTTTCCTTTCATTTTTGTTATATTCTCTTCCTTTTCCAATGGGTTTCATCCTACTATTATTTTTTTTCACTTTTTACCATTTTCAAAGGATTCAGCCCTGGTCTATGGTGTAAATAGTTGTTTTTTTTTTTTTATGATCGAGCACAAGCACTATAGGAAAAATCTTTTAAGGTGCTCTGGGAGCGGTGCGTGTGCGAAGAAAGCGATTCACGTTTTTCTTGAATCGTTGGAGGTTATATTCGGTTGGAAACACGGTCTCAGAAAGGCCGTTCCACAAAGATGACGTCCTCCAAATGAAAGAGTTCTGAAACAATGATGCTCGGGGTGTACTAAGTTGAACCACATAGGGATGGGCGGCAGTGGTTCGTCGTGTGTTTCTGCTATGCATTACTCTAGGTGGAATCGAGCAGGCAATATCTGTCGAACACTTGCCATGGAAATATCTGTAGAAGAGAGTCAAATCACCAACCTGTCTTCGATGTTCTAAGCTGCCGAGGTTCTTAGTCAGCTCGTGGTCGCCGATTAGACGAACGGCTCTCCTTTGGATGGAATCCAACAACCGAAGGGTATGCTTCGGTGCAGAATTCCAGATATGAGAGCAGTATTCCAGTGATGGTCGAATCTGGGCTTTATAGAGTGTCAAAAGTTGTTGAGGTGTATACAACTTTTTGGTACGGAAAAGTATACCGAGCTTCTGAGAAGCTGCCCTGGCGATTGCCACAACGTGATTATGCCAAGACATATTTCCTCCCAGGTTGACACCCAGCAAATTAATGGGCGAAGTCAGTGGAATTGCGTGTCCTGCCATAACGATATCGGGTTCTGCAATGTTAACCTTCTTAGAGAAAACTGCTGCCTGGGTTTTTTGAGCGTTAAATTCGACTTGGTTACTGTCACCCCAAGACAAAATTTCTTCCAGGTCTTTATTGAGGCGTGATACCTTATGTTGTCTGCGAAGATGTGCGTCAGCAGCCGATGTTTGAGATTTCAAAGTAAAAGATGAGATAAGTGTGCTGTCGTTAGCAAAGCTATATATTGGATTTTCTGTTTTCGCCAGAAGGTCGTTAATGTACAGTAAGAAGAGAGTGGGGGATAATATGGACCCTTGAGGAACATTAGCATTGATGGTGAAGGTGTCTGAGAGAAACCCGTCAATCGCCACTTGCAGAGAACGGTCCTTAAGGAAGCTAGACACCCATGAACAAAATCGACCGGGCATACCATAAGAACGCAGTTTACTTAGGAGCCCCTCGTGCCAGACACGGTCAAAGGCTTTAGAGATGTCCAGTGCAATAGCCCGGGACTCCCCATGATGTTCGATTGCGTTGCTCCAAAGATGAGTGGCATAGGCAGAAGGTCTCCTGTTGATCTGGACTTACGAAAACCATACTGATGGTCGCTGATAATTTTAAGGCCTTCTAGGTATTTTAGAAGTTGTTGGTTAATAGCTTTCTCCATTACCTTTGATATAACTGAAAGCAATGCGACTGGTCGATAGTTGTTTGGCAGGGTTTTCTTGCCTTTCTTTGGTATAGGCTGGACTCGCGCCTTTTTCCAGCAAGATGGAAATATTCCTTTTTGGTAGGATAGGTTAAAAAGTCTACAAAATACTGGTGTGAGTTCATCGGCGCATTTCTTGAGCACCATAATAGGAATTTCATCTGGACCAGAAGCTTTTTTGGCCTCGAGCCCCTTCAGAATTTGTTTGACAGGACGCTGACCGAATACGATATCAGTTATTTCCGATCGAACTGCTGGAATGTTCGGGGGTGTTTTTCCCTGAAAGTCCACCGTGAATTGTGAAGCAAATAGTTCTGCGAGTAAGTTCGCTTTATCTTCAGCCGTGGTTGCTATTGTGCCGTCAGAACGTGTTAGCGGTGGAATATTTGATTTGGTAAAATTTTGACTGACGGCCTTAGCGACTGACCAAAAGGACCTAGATCCGTTAGGACTTTCTAGAAGTTTATTTTTGATCCTCATGTTATGAGCCTCTTTGTTTTGATCTATCGTTTGCTTACACTGGTTTCGAGCGGTAACAAAGATGGTGCGATTCACATCGGTAGGATTTTTACGCCATTGTCGGTAAGCTAGATTTTTAGCTCTGACAGCACGCTCGCAGTTCTTGCTAAATCAGGGATTGCCATTAGAAGGGCGCTTCTTGGAGAAAGGAATAAAGGCTTCCATGCCATTAAGAATGACATCGGAGACCTCTTGAGCACAAGAGGATGGTTTTTATTTTTGGCATTTAATTTCAAAAGTGCATGGTGGCAATAATTGTTGATAGACGTCTAAAAGTCAAACATTTTAAAATGCCTCGTCCTTTAACATTAGTTGAAAAGGCACAAATAGTAGCAAAAATTAAAGAAGGGTGGTCAATTCGTGTCCTAGCACAATTTTATGGCAGAAATAAGAGAACAATCTTAGATATCAAAAAGCGTTGGGAGCAAGAAGGGTCCTTGAAAAGAAAGAAGGGTTCCGGTCGTCCTAGAATTTCCAGTCCCGAAGAGGATGCTATGCTTCTGGAGCACTTAAGAGATCATACCTTTGAAATCGCGAGGAAAGCTCTAAATATCACAGGATTTCCTGGCTCTCGACCTACCGCCAGTAGATGAATTAATGGATCAGAATTGAAAAATCGCGTTGTGGCGAAAAAAAATTAAATTTACAGAATAACAAAGGCGAATATATCGCGAACCTGAATATTGGAACAGGTTAGTTTTTACGGATGAAAAAACTTTCCAATCTAAAATGGACAAATTCGGGTGTATCGGCCAGACCGAACAAGATTTGAAGCGCGTTATACTAGCAGCCCTTTCTTTTAGATCTGGGCATTTTTCTGTCATTATGGGGTTGGATACGTGCCCATGGGCTCGGTATATGCTGGCGATTGGAGGGGAGATTTAATTCTGAAAATTATCTTAATATTCTGGAGCATATTATGCTTCTATCTGTTAAGTCCATTTACCCCAATAATAATTGTCCCGTGTACACTGCAAATGCTATTAAGGTGAAATTCTCAACGTCATTCCGTCTATTGCTAACCTGTAACCTATTTCGCGTTGCTTTTTTTAGTTTATTATTAGATTAACTAAAATTTAAATAAAATCAATATCGTCGGTACAATATTTAGGTAATATCTGACATATAACAAAAATATCTATTCACTTTATTGCTAATTTTGGGATAATTGTATAGTGAAAGAATAATGACATAATAATGTTAAAATAATCTTACCCGATATTTTTCGCTATACAAAATTCTCCAAAAATATTTAATGAAATCCCTTGATATTTATTTAATATGTCAATTATTATCTACCTATAAAATATGAAGACGATAATGTTTTTATTTAAATTTTGTGTAAAAGCTAGAAAAATTAAATAAATATACGCGAAATAGGTTATAGGTTGGCAAGCATGTTGATACTCCCACCTTAAGGGAGGGTTTGAAAATAATAATGTAGAGGTATTACCGTGGCCTTCATTTAGTCTGGATATGAATCCAATAGAAAATGTGTGGGCTATAATAATTGTAAAAAAAGTTATAAAAGTAATTTTTTGCCACAAAATTCTACTGAATTTCGAGAAATAATTCATGAATGCTGGGAAGAGCTTGACCCAATTATTATAACAAATTTGATTAACTCGATGCCTAATAATGAGTGCCCCTTTCAAGACTTGTTATGTCATATAGATTAGATTTCCCTATTTATATTAATTTTATATTTAATTTAAAATTGAACGAGAGAATTAGATTGTTTGCTGATGATACAACTATTTTATACATCGCTGATTCATATTATGAAATTATACAAAATTTTATAAATCATGACATGAAACTGATTGATCAATGGATGTGTAGTCATAAATTAACATTAAATTTGGAGAAATCTTTTTTTATGTATAGGAAAGAAAACCAATTTATACAGAAGTAATTTAAAATTAAAAGTCGGACATTTAAAATAATCAAATAAAATTAATTTTTTGGGGTTGCTAATAGATGAAGCTATTAATTGGAGTGAACACAATGAATATAATAGTTGCACTAGTGGGGATTTTAAAATATCTCAGTTTTTTGACTCCAAATTATATGTTACGTCCTATTTTATTTTGCTATTATTCACTCCCATTTACAATATTTAACTTTAATATGGGGATCAACTTTTCAAAATTTGCTTAACCCATTCAGTGCGGATGACGCCAATAGGCGTCAAATATAAACATTCCCATATGCGGGTGATGCCATAAGGCGTCTGCGTGCTTTCTGTATTACTGGCTACTATTCCGCAAGTGGTTAAAGTAAACGTGATTTGTACCGCACATAGTAAAAGGCTAAATAAGAGTGTAGTTTTTGTCGTTTCCAAATTTTGATATTTTTATTTGAGTTTTGAGTTTTTATCTTATATTTTAATAAAACGAAGATATTTGAATACGTAGTTTTTTTTTTAATTTAATAAATTTTCGTTTTACTTTATTATTTATTAAAAGTTTTGATGGTGTAATTAGGAAGACGCCATTTTGCGTCATCCGCATATTTTTAAAAAAATTGCAAAATATGCAGATGACGCCATTTGGCGTAAGCAAAAAAGTACATGTTTTATACACATTTTATGTAAAATATAAGAAAAACAACTCATAGAAACTCACTAAATGACATTTTGATCAAAAATACAAAAAAAAAGTCCGCACCACGCGATTGTAGAATATTTTTAATACGCAGCGAATGGGTTAACCCTTTACAAGTTTAACAAAATAAAGCAAGTAAAAATATAAATTGCTTGGATAGACAATATTCAACTAACCTTTTATATAAAAACTTTAATATTATGTCAATTAAGGATATTCAACTACTGCAAAAAATTGTTTTTGTTCACCAAATTATATCAAAAAATAAACATTCAAATATAAAGTTCAATTACAGACGTGACGTACATGATCATTTAACTAGAACTGTTTTGAATATTGGCTTACCCTTAATACAAACTAGGGCAGGTCAGAACTCCATTTATTATCAAGCTATGAAATTTTACAACGAAATACCCCAAGAATTAAAATTTTTAAATACAAAACGTTTTAAAATGATAATTAAGAAAATACTTAAAAGAGGGGAAGCTACATTTTAAACTAAAAAATATTTAAACGTGCAATTCTGTTATGATTAATTATTCTTTTCAAAATTGTTTTAAAATGATATCTAAACGCTATTATTAGTTTTATTATTTCATTTAAAGAAATAATAATTGAATAATTTTATACATATTTAAATATTCCTATTTTTTTTATTGAATATTAACATTTTAAGTATTATTTTAGTTTTAAATATTTATTTTTATCGACTTACCTAATATTTTAATTAGTTATATTTAACAACTACATTATTTAAGATGTTGTAATTAGTAGAGAATACCTCATACACAAATGTTTTTGTGATTTTTATTGAAATAAATAAAATTTAAAAAGATAAAACAATTTCGTTCGTTTTTTATAAAACAATTATTAATAAAATTTTTGTTTTTTTGGAATAAAAATACTCACCGTTTTCGATGGTTGTATATAATGCCCTATCCTTCCAGATAACTCTACGTCATTATTATCCAAAGATTCCTCAATATTTTTATATATCATCAAATTATCACCAGCTGTGGTCTTCGATAAAATAGGTATTGCCGATCGTTCCACTCTATTTTTTGCTGATTCTGTTATTTTGTCCAGTTTTTCGTCATCTGTCGGTACATTGGTGGGTTGAATGTTTTCTGGTCCAGAAGTTTTTATTCCGTTTCTTGGTAGTATTTGGTTATCCTTTTGGTCGGCTGAGCTTGGAGAAATGAAGGAATTCGAATACGGATCCGCTAATCCTGAAAATAAGAAAATGTGTTAATGAGAAACAGGCACGCTTAAAAATCAAAATAATGTATTGAAATGTTTTGATATAATGTAGGGGAAATTGGTATAATACGGCATACTAGGATAAAATGGCACACTACCTGTATACTGCCCTGTTAAGGTAAAGGGCAGTAAGTAACATTTTTGTCAAAAATGAGATATTCATGTATCATGCCTAAGCAGTAACTGTCCTAGCTCCCACACAGTGTTTGAAGCCGATTAAGAATCAACTAACGCCAGAATCACCTATGGCAAAAGGCAGTAACTGACAATATGACTCTTCATGTTATGGTAACGGGCAGTAACTCACCTTATTGCTGTTTGCCAACACAATTAATTAATATATAAATTTAAATGTGAAGGTAAGCAGCAGTATTTACTTGTTTACTTAGTTACTGCCTTTTGCCTTCACATTTATATTTAATATTTATTTTCTGTCACGAAATAAGGCAGTATCTTTCATTGTTCTTACACTTACTGCCCCTGCAGTAACTGATGAAATTTCCTTAAAAATCAAAGCTACAGAATTTTCCATTTTGTGAAAAAATAAGACATATTTAGTAATGTTCTTTAATACTTTTTTACTGAAAATCTAATAAAAAATAAATTGTGTAGAAGAAAATATACTAAATTGACAATAATATCTCAAAATCATTGTTCTTACACTTACTGCCCTTTACCTTAACAGGGCAGTATAATAAATTACGCGCACTTCTTAAATCCTGCCATGCGATTTTCGACACTGGTGGGGAGCATACGACAACACTGGAGATTAAAACGAAGAGGCAGTGTTGCCAATCGGCGGACTTTAGTCCGATTTTCGGACTTTTTTTAAGGCTATGGACTTTTGTCGGACTTTGAAACTATTTCGGACTTTTCGGACTTCTTGATACCTGACGAAAATATGCTAAATGCACAAATTTGGAAATAAAATCGGCAGGTAACTTATGTTTATTTACCAAACCCGAACAAACCCGAACAAACCCGAACAATTATTTATAACTTGACAGGTAAATAGGATACTGAAGCATGTTTTTGTATTATTTGTATATTTTAAAAGTTATTTTATAAATATTTAATAACATACAAAATGTACTTAGCCGTTTTGGATAAAATGGCACAGGGGTGATATGTTTAAAATGGTACTGTGCCGTTTTATTCAAGATTATAAAATAATATTATTTTGTGTTTTAGATAATGCGCGTTATTGCCTAAACTGCAACAATTACAGAATAAAATAAAACGAAGGAGCCAAGGACCAAATGTTTTAAACTCAACTTCAAATTTAATAGAGATGAAACAGAAAGCAGAAGAAAAAAATTGAGAAGTAAAAAGATCTCAAAGAAAACGAAAAGCGAAAGTAGACCTTACAGATCAGTTCCCCAAATTTGATTCCGAAAACGAAGCCATTTCATCAAATGATAAAGCATCTTATATGTATTGTAATGAACTTTTTTCAATGTCTAGGCCTAAGGAGATTTGGATTTGCTGTCAAAGTTGTAGAAAATGGAGCCACTGTGATGAGTGTGCAGAATTTCTCCAAAAACGAAAACGTTTATTTGTGAACTTTGCCAACCATAATTACCCATATTTTACCTTAAAAATATTTTTATTTCAACATACATTATACGAGCAGGTATGTAGGTATGCCATTTTACCCAACTGGTTGGATAAAACGGCACAAGTAACACCTGTGCATGAAGAACGTATATTCAAGGTTTTTGTTCCTGATACGCAGTATTTATATTGTTTTACCCAAAGATAAAGCCAAAACAAATGTTATGTTTTCTTTGCAGTTTTGTACCTTTATTTAAAATATATATTTTCAGTTTTGTAAAAAGTATGCCGTATTATACCAATATCCCCTACAGGAAATAAAACATTGTATTCTTTTTCAAATTAGACAAACGTCGATGGAAATCAAAATGAGTGAGTGAGTTCAGTGAGGGCGCCAAATTACTTCTTCTTTAAAGGATATTGTCGGAAATGGATTGGTATCCTTAAGGATGGATTACTCATCTCGTACTTCGCTGTGGTGCTAAGAATCTTAATGGGTGTTAAGCTTGATAAGAAGAGGTGTTGTGGAAAGATAGTGTATAGAACAAGGACAAGGACATTTCTAGTTTCGTAGGAGGAGTCGGTAGACGAATGCTGATAAAAAAAATAATTGTTTGTAATTGGTTGGGATACAGGGTTCCACTTCTAATAATACCTCCAGGGAAATCCCCTCTTTTATTAACGTGCAAAATTATTGCTGACATAGCAAAACGGACCCCCTTCTTCCAGTTGATAAGGGTTGCAAAACTGTATAAAAACTCGAAGGATCACTTACTCAGAGAGTTGTAAGAATTGTTTAAGTGTAAAGGTAACCTCTGCCCGTTTGTCTACTCAGTTTAAAGTCAAAAACAATTTTGAAGTCATAAAGAGTACTGCACCAGAAGCAATCAATTTTGCTCCAATTGCGTATCTTACGTATTTTATTTAGAGGGTAAAATTAAACGCAAGTAAAGAAAACAAAAACTGAGAGTATGTCTTGCTTGAATCGTATGACCCGCACAATAAGACCAGATCCGACTATAACAGTGAGTCGGTTTCTGGCAATGTCAAATTTTTGAATAGCGGTCAAGAACGTGTTAAAGAATGACTTTTCTTCTATACCTACTAATAAAAAAGTTCTTCCTCTTCCAAACTGTATCCGTGGACACACTCTATATCCGATTTATATTTCAATTTAATGTGATAATATGTAATTTTCTTACCGGGGACACTTTGTTGAAAGTTACGACTTGATCTTTTAAATAGTGTTTATAATTTTAGTTGATCATACATCCTTTTCACCCCTTTAAATACTGGTTGTATTAATTGTATAGGTACCTATTAGAGTATTTAGTAAGAATTGGTGTACATTTTCAAATTACTTCATTGTGGAACTAGGGAGGAACCTGGAAGCTTTTTGTATTAGACGTCTTGTCGGCTTGTTATAATAAAGAGAATGATATGACTATCATGCTCTGTCGTGGTTGAAACTACTCAAGGCAGGTATCGAGTCACATTCAGCATTATTCATGTTGCCGTAAAAGTAAGTCTACCGCAGCGGCCTCGAAGGGTTCAATTACAGTCAACATTTTGTTTTGCTCAAAGGTCCCTATCAGCATGAACGGCTTTTTCTTCTTATATATATTTTTTCGCAACCGAAGAATAAAATATTATGAATTGAAATAATGTTCACCGTTTTGTCAAGATGTTTGAATTTTAATTATAAACTTTGATACCCCTTTTGCCACCTCCTAAAGGCAAAATGCCACATGTTTATTTGTTCCCCGCGAAAAATTTGTCCAACATTTTTGTATGTAGCGGTTGCATTGGAAACATACCCCTTCCATTTCTAACCTCTAGGGACAAAATTTCCAAAAAACTTTAAAACCAGTACTTGCTTATTATAAGAAAGTAAGTATTGTACCAATTGAGGCGCTGGCGGGAAAAACGATGAATGTGTTAAAATTAAAGTTCTGAGATATCTCACTTTTAACATCCAAAACGCTGTACTTACTATTAAGCTGGAAATTTGAATACGGTTTTAATTTCAAAATTGTAAAAGACTTATATTTTCACATTATGAAATCATCATGGATACTATTTTAATTTTTTCTTTGTTTAAAAAAAAATTGTTTGACATTAACTCAATAATTTTGCGGGAAGAACAATGAGGACGCTATTTAAACAATACTAAAAACAAAAAAAATTGTGTGTGCTTAAGACCACACGACAGAAGTAAAAACTTCAACAAGGTTAATTCAGTGCCCACAAAAAAGTGCTAAACGCGCCTAAAGAAGTTTTCACTTCAAAAATAACATAAACTTGGAATACGGGATAATTTCACTGCATACGAAAAAAGATATTTCCTAAAATTGAACAACCCTTGAATTTTTACATCTTCAACAGGAGTCAGAAATCATAATAAATTAGGTCCACGGAATAAGCAATTACGGTAAACCTTACTTCACCATACGTAAATATATAATTTAATAATTTAAAAAATGCCAGAACATACCTGAGACGCAGACGAGTGTCTAGACAACGCACACTGACTGTTTCCACGTCGATACGTCGATACTGAATGCGACCGATGGCGGCATGCTCTTTCATATAACGTTCATTCGGGTCAGGGTCAGTTCGGATTGAATATAGCAGTTGAATTCGAGCGTAGCACACCCGAGTCTGACGCGTGACGGCGACGCGTGACGGCTCAGTTTAATTCAGTGCCCACAAAAAGTGCTAAACGCGCCTAAAGAAGTTTTCACTTCAAAAATGTTTATTACATATTGCAATACAATGTAAACGAAATAATGAACATCTGATCAAACATTTTTGGTTGCTTCTTGCAATTTTCAGAAAACTTATTTTTATCCCATATCGGTATTTTTTTCAAATACGGCAACTTGGTACAAAATTCAACGGAGGCTTCCTTTTGAAGAAACTTCTTCAGATCCTAAAATGTTCACTATGTAACTAGATGACAGCATGAAAATGAATAAACCGCAGAGAACAACAAACTAATAAAATCTCGGCCCTTTGCTCTTTCCTATCACGACTTGAAAATATTGGACTCTCATCAGTTTTACGGCAAACACACGTCACGCTCATCATTTTTCCCGCAACCCCCAAACTATTTTGCTCTGTGTAGTCGGGACCTTTATTGATATCAACGCAAATAGTATTTGCAAATAAAGTATAGACCATTAGGTACCGATTGCGCCATCTAAATCAATTTCGATGAAACGTGCACCTTCATCGTTTTTTCCGCCAACCCCTCAATTGTTAGCAATATAGTGAATTAAAAAAAAATGACGAAACATGTCAAGTCTGTTCAATGACATCACGGCCAGTGCTAAATTTGCGTCAATAATGAATGTTGTATAACGTTACCAGTCAAAAAAGTTTTATTGTCATTTTTGACAGTGACATTTTTAAACAACATTATTTCAAAAATATCACGGTGTCGTGAAAGAGAACAAGCATTAATTTTAAAATTATTTGAATATTTTCAAAGAGAAAGTGATGTCGAAAATACTCTTTTACCCTTTAACGTAGTTTACCAGGTAGGTAAGTAGATATAATAAAGCAGGAATTGTGTAAACATAATGAATGGCAATGCTTTTATAAATCCCTTTGCCTCTGTTTTAGAGAGATGTTTTGGAAGTTTTGTGTTCAAAACTCCAAAAAGTTAAGGCAAAGGGGATAGAGAAGGATGTAGATTTTAAGAATCGCAATAATGTAGCTGTTTTGTCTTTCCGTTGGTCGACAACTTCACGAAATTTATGAGCATACCATAAGAGAGCGTATTTATGGGATGTATAGATCAGGTGAACGCGTTACCATTTGTTCAATACAACTAAACCGTCAAATTATTGATGGTGTTGAAATATCCACCGAGTCATTAGCGGACTGTTTAAAAAAAATTCAATTTAAATGGCGTAAATGTACTCTATTAAACAGGCGTTTTTTAATAGAGCAACCCCATATAGCCCCAAAACGAGTGTAACTTTTTAGACATTTTAAGAATAATGGTAATTGCCAAATTTCTTTAAAACCTATTTTTCTGGATGAAACCTGGACTTTTATGCGACGTTGGCAAGATGATACTCTTCTTACAGTTAAAAAAATCGTCAGACGGTGTACGATATATTATTCTACATGCTGGTTCAAAAAATGGATTTGTGAATAATGCAAGTTTGATATTCAAGTCTGGTCTGAAATCTGATGATTATCATGATTCGATGAATTGTGAAAACTTTGAGAAATGGTTTAAAGAAAAATTGTTATAAAATTTAGGAGAACCGTCGCTTATTATCATGGATAACGCCACCTATCATTCTGTGTTAACTGAAAAAAGTCCAAATACTAGTTGATCAAAAAATTACTTATTGCATTAGAATAAAGACAAATTTCGGTTTCACCATTTCCAATGAAGGATCAAATCTGGATGATAGTGAAGCGGCATATCCCATCCAAACATAACAATTAATATGAAATGAGCTATTTATTTTATTTTTTTTAATTATTTTTATTTCAATAGGTTGGACAAACCAGCAATTCAACATGGACATCGAGTTTTAAGACTTCCTCCATATCATTGCCACTATAATCCTATTACAATGGTTTGGTCGGAATATAAACGCTATTATGATGCAAAAATAAGGTCTATGCATCCTATAACAAATGACGTAGTTTTGGGTCTATGGAATGATGCCATAGAAAATGTAACAGTGTAAATCATGGAATACACACTCATAAAATTATAAATAATGTGTGGGAACGGGAAAGATTTATCGATGCTTCAGAATCAGATACTCTTCCCCTTATTATTAACTCGAAGAATCTGATAATGATGATGATGATCCTTGCGAGGATGATTCATTTTAATTATTAAAAAACTATATTTTTTTTGTTGGCATTTTTTATTGTATTTTCTTCTTTATTATTGTATAAATTAATATTATAAAAATATTTGAAAAAAAATGTATAGACTGATGCGCTAGAGATGCACTAGTGACTAGACAATAAACTGTATGGTTCAATTTTAAATTTTATAAGTGAGTTTTATTTATTTTTCAGTAAATTTAAATTAATTAAAAATTTCATACTGATTTTCAAAAACAAAATGTTTCAACCCCTGTTTTTACCCTCGTATGAGTTGATTTTCGAAAAATCCCTTCTTATTGGATGTCTACGTTATAAGGAGAATACTTTCTCAAAATTTTATGAGTCTAGGATTACCGGTTTAGATTGAGCGTTCATGAATAAGTAAGTCAGTTTATAATTTTTCATAAAAGTATAGATAAATTATTAAGGTTTCTATTCTAGCATTCTTATGTTGGATTGCTAAAAAATAATTAAATAAACAATAATTAACTAATCAGCAACTTTCATCGTCATCATCATCAACTAGCGTCTTTGCGTCCACTGCTGAACATAGGCCTTCCCTTTCACTGCCCACACTTTTCTGTCCTGAGCGGTCTGGATCCAGTTGGTCGTGATTCTCTTTATATCATCCGTCCAGCACGTTGGAGGTATTCCCCTGCTTCGTTTGTCAGCTCGAGGTCACCACTCCAGCAGCCTTTTTGTCCATCTTCCGTCCGTCGTTCGAGCCAGGTGTTCAGCCCAGTTCCATTTGAGTCTGGCACAACGTGCAGCAACGTCAGTGACGCCAGTTCTTCGGCGTATGTCTTCATTTCTGACATTGTCTCTCAGCGACACGCCAAGCATTGATCTTTCCATTTTGCGCTGTGCTGTTTTAAGTCTGTTGGCAGATGCTGTGATTAGGGTTAGTGTTTCGACTCAATAGGTCATGACAGGTAACACGCATTGATTAAAAACCGTTCTTTTTAGACATATTGGTTCAATCAGCAACTTTGATAGTGAGTAAATAATGTCGGCCAATGTAACTTATGCCAGAGTCAATAATAATTAAATTAATTATTTTAAAAAACCTTGATGCAACCCAACATAAATGTCTTGCGGAAAGAAATTAACACTAATTAAGCCCTTAGGTCACTGGTGAGGTATATAGGGGGACGCCAATTTTGTTTCCTACCCCCGCAGTTAGTGGAAGCAATATCGTTACTGCCGTGAATACAAACTATCATTTAATCAACTCATCTGGGTAACTACTTATTGTTATGTTTAATAAATTTAATCAGTTTGACAATGGCCCGCAAGGGCCGAAACACGTGTCAGCAAACTGATTAAATTTGTGAAACATAACAAGTAGTTATCTTTTTTTCTTCCTGTGCAATGGACCAACAGTTTCACCAAGCATGTAGCCCAACACAAATTAATTAAATATTGTTTCTGTTGATTTATTTTGAACGTTATGTTTCTTCAAGAATCTTTGGAAACTTCAAGAAAGGCGTGAGCTTATTGTGATGCTTGACCCAGATTATCTTGATTTATAAATGATATGATATTACAATTAGTTAAACCATAATTTAATACTTATTAGAAACAAGGGAAAGTTATAAAGAAAATAGAAAGTTGCATTACTCTATTAAGGAGCAATTTATGTTTTAACATAATTTAAATAACAAGGAAATGTGTCAATCTCTACAAGATGTTACATAATAAAATTGGAGTTGGAGTTGAAAAGGGTGCGTAGCCTATTTTCAGGGGTTAACCCATAAACGTCTTTAATTTTAAGCTATACCTATTGCTAATAATAATTGGTACTGTGCTTACTCGGTTAAAGTAGGAAAGCCTCTTCAGTGATCACTGATCGTTTCGTCATATTCTCGATATTTACGGTACATCATAAATTAACTTACCGGTGGTAAAGGTTATGATTTTTCTTAGAGACCTATGCATGTAAACAAGTAAAATACAAGCGCGTTTTTTGCAATTTTTAATTATTATTTTTGTGTTGTTAAGTCAGAAATAAGTAGTTTATTTAGGGTAAAAGGTATCATGGGATGAAACAGTTTTTAAAAATCATTATGAAATTTTTAATTGATTTGAAATTACTGAAAAATAAATAAAACTCTTTTATAAAATTTAAAATTAAAACACAATAAAATACAGCTTCCTAATAATTAAAAAAAATCATCTCCGCAAGAATCATCATAATCATCACCAGATTCGTTCAAGTTAATAATAAGGGGTAGACTATCTAAAGCATCGATAAACCTTTCCCGTTCCCACACATCATTTATAATTTTAAGTGTGTGTTACATAATTTTTCCATTTTTCCACTGTTACATTTTCTATGGCTTCTTCCACAGACCCAAAACTACGTCATTTGTAACAGAATGCATAGAAATTATATTTGCATCATAAAAGCGATTACTTACATTCCGATCAAACCATTTCAATAGGATTAAACAATGATATAGAGGAAGTCTTAAAACTCAATGTCCATGTTGCAATACTAGTTTGTCCAACCTATAAATAAAATTAAAATAATTAAAAAATAAAGTTTTCTGTTTTCTTTCTGGACTACTTGTGATGTTTGGGTGGGATATGCTGCATCACTATTATCCAGATCTGATGAATTAAATTCTCTTAAAAATTCTACTTTTGTTTGGGATATTGCTCTAATAAAAAACGCCTGTTTAATACAATTGCACCACTTTTGCAAAATAAGACTCAACCTAGATAAAACTTCTTGTTTTGACAATGCTTTAGTTCAGATAGGTACATTTTCTTTAAAGTAGCGCCATATTAAATGAGTGTTTTTCTACAAAATCAAAATTGGGCTATTAAAATTTGGTCGCATGTGATGCAAAGTTTATTTATTTTGTTTTTGACCCTGTATAAGGTAACTTCATAAAATAAGTATTTTTGAAAACGTACTTTGTGTTTGAAAGTAATACACCTTAATATTAAGACAAAAAAGAACACAGTGTCATCAGTAAAGTGTTCATTAAGTGGAAACATTTTTTTAGTGATGGGTAAAAAATCAAAATTATCTTATGCAGCTGAAATTGCATGTGGGCTAGAAACTGCATTTAAAAAAACTTTTTCTAATAGCTTTTTTCGATATTTTCAGAAATAACCCCACTTTTGAATTATTTTTTGGAAAAAATTAAAATTTGACAGATAATGCGAATCACGTGACTACTAGATATTTTTTGCTTAATTTTTATTAAGATCGAAGCAGAACTTGATGCCAAAGTCAAATTTCGAAAGCTATTAATAAAAAAAATCCCATATGATGCGGACTTTACTGGTTATACTGTATATATCCCAAAAATACGCTCTCTTATGGTATGTTCATGAATTTGGTGAAGTTGTCGACTACGGGATGACAAAATAGCTTTAAATGCGTCTATATTACCGAAATGTGAAAGTAAATAGCGGGTCGTATTCCCTTTTTCATGCTCTTTCCACCACAATCCGGCCGATTATTACATTTTAAAATTTTCAATAATTTATTAATGTTTTTATACTTTTCTTGATGTAAAATATCTGTCCTCGTAATACTGTTATTATTCAATGACTAATAAATGCTTTCTTCTCCTCAAACGGCCAAAAAAAGGTAATGGATAAATAATGATTTTTTCAATATTTAATCATTTTTTAAACACCGTCATTTTTGTTGATTTAATGGTCACATAAACACAATTAAGTACCGTCTTATTGGTATTGGCATTACCAGAGTTCTTACCAATATTATTTACTACGTTGCGTTCCGTCAAAGACGACGTGAACAAAAAAATATATGCTTTTAACTGGCAACAATTAAAAATGCATTTCTTCACATAGTACCAACGGTACCGTGTCCAATTTACAAGGAACGTTGACAACACATCCAAAGCATTCTTAATCACGGTTGGGTTACCCTTACTTTCTAGTCGTGGCATACGGCCACCATAACTATCGAGTAATAAAATAAATGCATCACAGTCTTATGGCGTGCAACAAGACGGAAAATGGAAACTTTTAATATTATTAAATAAAAAAAAAATTTTAAAGGTTTTATAAAAATCTCTCCCTCTTAGGTATATTAAATCATATTTTGTGTGTCTGGTATGTACAGTTGACGACATATAAATTCGTACACTCCACCAATACATAAGTCAATTACAACAAAATTGGGTAAAACGGGTTTCTCATCTTGCTGCTTATACCTGGATTGAACACCAGCTATATACAGAGCTATATATTGTATATACGATTTTTTACCATAAGTAATAATGGTTATTTCTAAATATTTTTCTGTTTAACGTACAGCCGCAAAATAAGAAAATTATAAAATATTACCAGGAAAACTACGAAAGTATAAAACCATAAATGGTAAATTTATTAACAAACAAAATACTAATATTTAATTGCTGCGCCATTGGATTCTAACACTAATCGTAATCTTCTTGGCATTGACAAAATAATACTTCTGGTGTAATCCGGAGTTAGCCCTTTCCAAAGTTATTTTATTTTATCAAATAATTATATTTTATTCTGTGGTTTAAAATTTATTTTGTACATTTTTTTTACCATCAATCCCCAAACATTTTCAATTGGATTTAAATCAGGACTTCTTGAGCACCAAGGCAAAAACGTTACGTTGTTTTGTCTAAATTAGTTTCCTATATTTCTTGCAGTATGCACAGGGCAGTTATCCTGCTGAAATATAAACTTATTTCCTTCAAAAACTATCGCGGCAGAAGGAACAAAAACATTTTCCAACATCTGAAGATATATATTACTGTTTAGTATTTCACCAATATTCCAGCATACACCTGCACCGTAAACACTTATTCGTGCCCACACATTAACGGAGAAACGTCCACTGGTTTGATTTTTTTGAGTATACTTCTCATCATATCGGAAATTTGGTGGTCTATTTACTCGAATGCTTCCATTATATTATGTAGAATGAGAAGTTTTCTCATCGGAAAAGATAACATTTTGCCAAAAAAATCATTTTCTTGTAAATATTGCATAGCAAACCCAATAAATCCTTTGTTCCTTATCACTATTTTTTAAAAACGGTTTGGATTCAGCTGTTCGATTTCTTAATTCGGAACATTGTCTTACTCGGCGTTGCGCAGTTCTAGACGAAGCAGGGAATCCTGTTATGTGCATAACGGATACTGCAGTTTTAAATGGATTTTGCCTTAAATACTCCACCAAATTTCGGTCTTCTTCATTTAATAATTTTCTATTATTTAAACCCGACCCAACAGACCTTTCAAGTGTTTGATGATACAATTCCTTGAACAGTACTTCTAGGTACTCTAAAATGATCAGCTATTTTTCCATAAGACCACCCTATTTCTACTAAACATATTGTTTTTGCTTTTTCAATAATACTTAAATGAGGCATTTTTAAATCAAATAAGATAATGACAATACTTTGACCGTTATCATGATAACAATTAACACGTTACAAAGGTAATAAAGGTAAAAAAGTTGCATTTACAGTGTCACAGTTTAGTGTACGAAACTATCTGTCGTCAACTGTACAATTATTATGTTTCTAGACTTAGCAACATTCTGAACTCCAGTCACAATCTTTAAAGCATTGACAATAACAATTTCCTATCTAAGCTTAAGATGTCAAAAAATGTCAGTGAATGTTAATCAATTTTTAATTTTGCTCTTCTGATATTACATCCAAAATGCGCCTTATGTTGGGTTTTGGAGATAAAAGTGGAAGTCATAGGGAAGTTAGAGATTCTCATAGCTCAAGCACACAACTTGGGCGTGACCAGTGGCGGATTCAGAAAAAATTGACAGGGGGGGCACTTACTTGTTATCTTGGGGTGCACGAAAAGCTCGCTGCGGACGAAACGCGCCGCAGGCGAACATTTTTTAAGACCACGCCCAAATTTGGTCAATAATTTTTAGTAAATATTTTAAAAATGTATGATTACCTACTTATTTTATTGAAAATGAAATAAGATAAAAAAAATAAAAAAAGGCCAATTTAATTTTCATTAGCGGGTACATTGTTTAAAAGTAAAGTTCAATCTTCTGGTTTTATTTCCAGCAAACTTATCAATAACAATAAAGTCCCTAGATCTACACTTTGTGATCTGTGTCAAGTTAATTTCGGGTTTAGGTCTTCCCTCAATTTTAATTTCAATTTTTTGCTCAATACTTAATGAGCTAAAATTGTTTTTCAAATATTCCACATTCATAGCCGTTTTGGCATGTTTATTTTTATTAAAATAAGTTCTTACTACCCCAAAATAATACACTTTCTTTGTAAACAAAACCACAGATTACAGTTTTCTGTAACAAAACACAAATTCTAAAATCCTAAAATGTATGCTTTTTATCTAACGTGCTTTTACGCCATCTTTTCGCTAATTATCAAACCACGTTGAAAACCTGATTTTTAATATCCATTTCTAAATGCTGTAAAGTTTTGGCATCAAAAAAATATTTGGTTGTTACAGTACAATGCTTTGGCACTGTGTTTGAAATTTTGGGTGTTGCGCTTAGGTTGGTTCGTGCGAAATTATTATGACAGGTGGAATGGCTTCTTTTCTTTGGGGTTCTTGAAGAAACGGTCACATATACACAAAACTTGCTTTATTATAAAAAGGGGTTTACAATGCTTTTAAACTTGGCAACGCCGTAATGCGCTACCTAAAATCACGAGCAGCCTCTTCGCTCTCCTACTCGTGACTGCCCTGCTGCTGCGTACTCCCAGCTCTCTGCCACTTCATGCATCGGCGTTCTCGCCTCCCCCTCTACCGTGTACCTTTAGAATCCGGAACCAGTGCATTACCCCCTTACTTAAATCTAAGAATAGGTAACATTAACAAGGTTTAAGTAACTAACTAATAATAAAACTAACCTCACAGGTGACAAATTATAAAAAAAAACTTAAACAATTAACGTGACCGTTAGCAAGGTAATTTAATCCTTATATGGTTTTAAATTTATAATATTATGTTTGCCAATCTCACGTCCTTCAGCATCTCGCAACTGATAAGAATTTGGACCTGCCACCTTAGAAACATAGAACGGACCTTCGTATATCAGAAAGAATTTTTTAATAGTATGGTCTTCCGCCGATGACTGCGCATGAGATCTTACCAACACCTTATCTCCCACCTTAAAAACAACGGGATTTACCTTAGCATTAAATTTTGCAGCCCTTTTTTCGGCACGCGATCGCAACCTCTCACTTGCTAACAGCAACACATCGTGATTTTCCCTGCGATTTTCAGATTCCGGAAAATTTATAAAATTCGTAATAGGCTGCATCACCGGCCGATTAAAATGAAGATAATTAGGCGCAAATCCCGTACTTTCATTCACAGCATTATTCAAACACTTTTCCACAAAATCCAAAGTATATGCCCAACGGGTATGTTTATCGTAGCAATAAGTGCGCAGAAGGCGCCCTACTTCCTTATTATATCTTTCGGTCATATTTCCTTCGGGAAAATATACCGAGGTATATTTAAAATTGATACCCTCTCGCTGGAGAGCGCTTTGCCATAGCAAACTAGTAAACTGAGTACCATTGTCACTTAATATACAAACTGGCCTTTGAATATTAGGTATATAATCATTTAAAATTCGATTAAGAATAGTTTGGGCTGTGGCCCGTTTAAGCGCATACAGCCGGACGTATTTAGAGAAAGCGTCTACCACAACTAGTATATAGGACGCTCCCCCTCGCGAAGCAGGTAATGGACCTATCAAATCCAAACACGCTAAATCACCTGCCTTTTCTGGCAACACCGCATTTCTTAGACCATGACAGGTTTTTGAAGACTTGGCTTTCTGACATAAGTCGCATCCAGCTATAATCTTTCTAACCTGTCTTTGCATTCCTGGCCAATAAAATTTTTCTTTCATTTGGTTGAACACTTTCGATTTTCCAAAATGTCCAAAATCTTTATGATGAGCCACGACAAGATCTTTGACTTGTTCCTGCGGAACGCATAATTTATACCCAGTGTTGGTATGATCACCTCTTTTAAAGAGCAAACCCTCGTGAACTGTAAACCATTTAAAAACGCTTAATTCCTTACTGGAAAGCACGCGTGCTTCCTTTTGCAAATTTTCTAAGAATACTAATTTCCCTCGAATCCACCTATCTTGAAGCTGATCGCTTCTCATGGTGTCAAAGTTCACCCTTAATTGTTCATAATTATTTGCCAAATTTAAAATCATAATTTTTATATCACCAGATTTTTCTGGCACAATATTTAAATTTTTGTTAGGAGGAAAACGTGATAAAGTATCGGCTATTAAATTTTGAGATCCTGGGCAGTGCTGAATTTTAAAATCAAATTCTTGAATAAACAAAATCCATCTAGTAAGCCTAGCTGACCGTAATTTGCAGGTAAATAGAAAACATAAAGATTTATGATCGGTTAAAACTATTAACTCATGCCCTAACACTATGTTACGCCACTGCTTTAAGCAGTGCATCAGCGCGCTCATTTCCTTTTCCGTAGTCGTATATTTAAGTTGGCTGCCCTTTAAAGTCGTACTACTATACGCCACCACCTGCCGCTGTTCGTTTCCTGCTTGTTGGAAGAGACAACCCCCTACAGCATAGTCGGAGCTATCGCACTGAATATAAAAAGTTTCGTCAAAATCCGGGTGAGTTATCATCGTGACCTGTAAGTACCGATTTTTAATTTGGGAAAAAACGGCTTTCTCCGCCTCGTCCCAAGACCATTGTTCATTTTTTCGTAACAATCGCAACAACGGCGTAATCAAATCAGAATAATGATCACAAAAACGCTGCTCATAGTTTATGAGCCCTAAAAACCCGCGCAATTCACGCACATTTCGTGGTGTCGGAAAAAACTTAATTGCCTCTATTCGTTTCTCATCGATTTTTATTCCCTCACTCGAGATAATATGTCCGAGAAAGGCTACCTCCTTTCTTATAAATTGACATTTACGCAACTTTACCGTAATACCTTCAGCACGAAATTTCTCAAAAATAAGTTTAAGGTGTACCAAATGTTCTTTGATACTATCAGAAAAAATAAGTAAATCGTCGATGTAAATCACAACAAAACTTCGAAAACTTTCGTCTAAAATACTAGTCAAGCATCGAATCAGACTTGCCATTGACGTGCTAAGCCCAAATGGTAACCGATTAAAAACATACGTGCATCCCTCGTAGACAAACCCAACATATTTACAATGATCCGGTTGTATGGCGATTTGCCAGTAGGAAGCCGTTAAATCAACTGTACTAAATATAATACCCTTCTTAAAATTATAAAATAATTCCGTAGGATTTGGTGGATTTATAAAATCCTTTTTCATTTTTGTATTTAAAACTCTAGCATCCATACAGACCCGGACCGACCCATCCTTTTTTTTAACCGCCACTAAAGGTGATATAAAGTTCGTTTTTTCCTTTCGGATAATTTCCCATTGTAACATTTCACCTATCTGTTCTCTTACGCTGTCCCTATATATAAATGGTATCGGGTAGCTCGGCCCCTGAAACGGCGCATCATCGGTCATCTCAATGGTATGCTGATAAGATTTTACAAGTCCCGGACATTCTGAAAAAATATCGTCGTAAGACGCAAGTAATTCGTATAATTCATGTTTTTCTGTGTTGGTCACATTTGCTTGACTCACCGTATTTTTGTAGTCCCCGTCCGAGTATTTATGTTTATAATCGCCAACTTGATTATCAATACTGCTACTTATCCCGATTTCTACTCTTTCGTTTTTTATAAGTCTAACATTTACAACTTCATTTTTGTCCTTATTTTTATCATAACTTAGTGCGTACTCATTATTTTGGTAATAGAAAATCAAAATTGATTCAAAAAAATTGACATTGGCCTTATACTCTATAAGCCAATCAAACCCAAATAGGACATCACAATTTAAATTTGGCACAACCAAACACTTAACGTCAAAATCTAAATTTAATTTCCGTATAGAAATGGGCAACATTACTTGCTGTTTAATTCTTTGTTTCTTCCCCCCTATCGCGACGGCAATAGTTACATTCGTAACCGGCAATATAGGAATATACGAAATTTTACAAATTTTATTGTAAAAGCTTTCCGATATAGCCGTAATTTCACTACCACTATCTATTAAAATATCAACCTCCATGCTACAAACAGACGCCGTAATAATTGCTGCTTTGGGTAGAACCCCATCATCCTCTGCTTCCGAATCGCTAGATAAAAGATATTCGCGGTCTTCGTTAAATTTTGTCATATGTCGCACCCTTCGCGAACTATCTCCTTGACCCGTTCCGTCACCCCCGCCTGTCTCAGTGGTCGTCGAAGGCCGCGTGTTTTTCGGCTGGTTGCTACGCCAGTCATTTCGTTGAGCGATGTTGCCATGACGGTAATTGATCATACGATTATCTTGTTCTGAGTTTGGCGAACGTTGCGGATCATTTATAAAAGTTTCGTCAATTTTACGCAAATATTCATCGATATTATCAATATTTTTTAACCCTTGGGTTATTATACCTCTTTGTATTTCCGGAGAAAAATGTTTGCTTAGACGAAAAACCAACTTTTCTTCATGAATAGGCTGTGAAAGAAAGCTTGCTTGGTTTACAAAGTTCAAAAAATATTCGGATCGACTGCCGGACTTAAATTCGCCATAAGTTAAACTTAGAAATAAATCCCGCTGTTTATCTACCCCCCAGAATCTATTTAAAAATAACTCTGAAAATTGATTAAAATCGGCAAAGCTACTTTCTTTAATACTCGCCCAATCGGCTGCCGTGCCCTTTAAACATGGCAAACCTAGGCCCAACTTATGATTTTCGGGTACCCCGGCTTCGTTAAAAATTTTATTAATTTTTTTAATAAACGCTTGTGGGTGTAGCTTTCCATTCGGGAAAAATAACAAGTTACTTCCACCCAACTCTTTCCAATTTACGATATACGATCTGTCCACGGTTGCCATTTTAGTATCGGGAAGGACTTGAGATTGATCGTTACAGTAGTTATCGTCTTTATTTTGAACATGAGAAGCTAAATTTTTAACCGTAGTTTGTAAATTAAGCATGCCTACCGACAACTGCGTTAAAATGTCCATTAAATTCGTATTGTCCAAATCGTTTCGGTCGGCAAAATCACCGGCATTTTGTTTACTTTTCCGTTTAGACATATTTAATGTTTTTTTTTCACACAAAACAACTACTTATAGCATCAGTAAAACGAAATAGTCTAATGTCTGTCCCAGACAAATGTGTGCAGAAGTTCGGATACTAAATGTATTTACTATAATACTGTTGCTCAGTTTTTTTTTCGCACAAAATAACTAGGTATAGCATCAATAAAACGATATAGTCTAATGTCTGTCCCAGACAAATGTGTGCAGAAGTTCGAATACTAAATGTCTTTACTATTCTGTTGCACAGATTTTTTTTTCTTCAGGGGCCTTGGATAGGCAATAATTGGAACTGGCTTACCGCTTTTGACTCGTTTTCTTCAGCCACTAGTTGGGCGCCAAATGGAATGGCTTCTTTTCTTTGGGGTTCTTGAAGAAACGGTCACATATACACAAAACTTGCTTTATTATAAAAAGGGGTTTACAATGCTTTTAAACTTGGCAACGCCGTAATGCGCTACCTAAAATCACGAGCAGCCTCTTCGCTCTCCTACTCGTGACTGCCCTGCTGCTGCGTACTCCCAGCTCTCTGCCACTTCATGCATCGGCGTTCTCGCCTCCCCCTCTACCGTGTACCTTTAGAATCCGGAACCAGTGCACAGGGGGGGCACACGTGCCCCTGTGCCCCCCTCTAAATCCGCCACTGGGCGTGACTACGATACTCACCAAACCACAGTATCTAATTTTTTCAATAACGAGAAGTTTCATCCCAACAAACCAGTAATTGTACAAGAGTTATTGGACTATGAGCACGATAGGCGAAAGCAATTTTGTTAAATAATGATTAAGCTAACAGATAATAATGCACGAATTGTCTAAAAAATTTGTTTTTCAGATAAAGCTACGTTTTCTTTAAATGGTCAGGTTAATAGACAAAATTACAGATACTAGGCACAGGTTCATAGAAAATCACACCCAGAATATATGAAAAAGTTAATGTCTAGGCGGGCATTGTCGAAAATAAGGTAATCGGACAATTTTTCTTTGATAAGAGCCTTAGTGGAGAAAGATATCAAAATTTCCTTTAAAATGATCTGGTTCCAGCTCGTGCCACTCTACTTCCAGATAATAATGATCCTGATTTACCAAGTTTAACCTTATGGTTTCAACAGGATTAATGTGCTCACCCTCATTATGGTGCTCAAGTAAGGGAATACCTACTTAAATACGTGATGTGGGTCAATAGAGTGGATACCCAGATCGCCCGATCTTAACCCACTGGACTTTTTTTTGTGGTGCTATTTGAAAAATTTTGTTTATAAATCCAAACTCAACTCCATAGATACGCTTAAAGAGGTCATTCCACGAGTAATACGAGAAATTTCTCCACAAGTAATAGAAATGTAGAACAGGAATTTTTAGATCGATTAATCTACTGCAGAACAGTTGGTGGAAGACAATTTTATTATCTTATAAAATAGTTTATTTTCATACTTTGTCGTTTGTCTAATTTGTTTTAAAAGTTAATATTTCGTAAACGGTTGAAAATAGGTATAGGGCATGATTTGTGAAAAGTGTCTAGAATTGATTGTAGAATGAAAAATGTAAAAATATATAATATGCTTCATTAAAAAAAAAAAATTTGATACACGCAGCCTTTTATGATCCACCCTATATAATATATTTTCTTAGATCTTGATTAACTGGGTGGTATTCTATATAAAAGGCTGGTCCGTTTTTATATCATACTAGAGTGTACCCTGCCTGCGTTGCAGCCCGGCATTATACGACGTGAGATAATAGA
This sequence comes from Polydrusus pterygomalis, assembly GCA_963969555.1. Classification (NCBI taxonomy): domain Eukaryota; kingdom Metazoa; phylum Arthropoda; class Insecta; order Coleoptera; family Curculionidae; genus Polydrusus; species Polydrusus pterygomalis. The sequence goes on from OZ018375.1 coordinate 25,117,895, forward strand.
CACTTAAGGCAACACCAACACGTAAACGTATCCACGCGACGTAAACCCGTTACGTTAATGTAATTATGGCGTCCTAAAATACAGTTCAGGCAAGACCGGGAATTTGAGAGGTACTTATCTTGTTTGTTTACTTTTTCTAACCTAACCTATTTTTCATGTTCTGGTTTTTTGTTGCGTCGCGTTGGATGAATTATTTATTATTTTTTGAGAAAATGGAGCTTGTGTTGGATTTAATAGTATATGTAGGTATGTAAGTATGTTCTCCAGAAAAATTCTTCCTTTCGTGGTTTTCTAACAGGTGGTCGGGTGTCATCGGCTTGTATCGGGTCGATAATACCGCGTTTCTGGGTGCACGTGAAAAGCCGTATCTTTATGTCTGACGTATCACGTAACGCAACGAAAATTTAAACTGCGCATGAGTAGATGTCATAAGATACGTTTACGTTGCTTTCTCATGCACTGCCTTAAGTGTCTAATAAGGCGAACAAACCTCAAACTCAACCGTTTGCCGGCCCGTCCACAATTCACATCCATGCATAAAACATAGTCTGTCTTCGTCTATTCTGGCTTCGGTGCTTCGGATCGATCGTTGAACGGGCCGGGGACCGGTTAGGTTGGGTCGTTCGTTCTCCCTACTCTAATTTATCAGTGTTTATCAGTGTTTCTCTATAATATTATGCATGTATTATACATAAAAACCTTCCTCTTGAATCACTCTATCTATTAAAAATAACCGCTTCAAAATCCGTTGCGTAGTTTTAAAGATTTAAGCACATATAGGGACAGGACGGGCGATAGCGACTTTGTTTTATACTATGTTAAGATTATACAGTTGTCTATTAGTGGAAAAAGAGAGGAAGTATCCTATTATTTCCATTTAACTCGCCACTTAGCTTCAAGCATGGAATATTTTCTTAATTTTTTTTAATTTGAATACCTTTTAATGGATAAAAAATATTTAAATTTAAAGAATAAATTATTTTATATTTTTATAAGGAAAGGTTAAAACTAAATAAAATTGTAGAAGTCGTCTGCCAATTTATAAAGTAATCTGCGTTATGACTGTGATCGTCCTTAAGTTTATAATAATTGTACGGTGCATGATTTCTCGTGCTTTGACTTAATTAGCTTATTGTTTTTGGATTTAGTTTGTAATGGCCGGATATTGTTTAACGCTATTGTTTTATTGTTATTTAAAATGTAACTAATAATCATCCGGGTTATATATTAATTGATTTTACTAGTTTGTTTTTATAACCATTTTTTTATTTTAGCAAAGAACCCCGCACTTCTCTTATGAAAAATGGCCTTCGGTTAAATTAGCTAAATTTTTAGTATGTTACAGAGAATGTCATTCCGATCAAAAGTATCCATGGCCACAACAAAATCTGCCGACCAGTTTTTGAGATATGGGTGTCAAAGTTAAAAAATATGAATTTTCAATACATTATATTTGTGCAGTTTATAATATTAATTCGTTTTATTTTTCTAGTTTTTTGTTGACCCTGTCGTAGATAGAATAGAATACTATAAAAGTAGTTTTATTTATAATTTTTTACTATGTACCGGGTAAGTGACGAAAATTATTTAATATTTTTTGTTAAATCATTGTATTTTTGGCATTAAATTAAAGGTTAAGAAAGTAACACTGTAGATGACATTAGCTTGGAGCAAGCTATCTGAATTTATATTATTTATATTTATACAGGGTAGGTAACCAAAAAAAGTTAATATTTTTTTTATTAGTTTTTAAAGAAATTTTGTAGATATTTCTTTATCTTGTCGCTTATCGTATGGTTCCAAAAATATATAATTATTAAGATTATACCAGGTGTTTTCGATGATACCTGATAGAAAATAACAGAAAAATGCATGTATTTATGAATCACCAAGTATATTCAAATTAGATCGATTAAAAAAATTTCGTTAATTTTTATTACTTTTTGCATGAAAAGCCTTACTTACATGTTTGCTATTGATTTCCCTTTTCCTATGACCAGTTCTGGAGATATACAGCGTCGAATAGACTCAAAACTCTAAAAATATTAACATATATACAGGGTGTTTCATTAAGGGTGGCCACCGGCTATATCTCGGAAACTACTAAGCGTAGAAACTTGGGAAAAAAGTATGATTAAAGCGGTCATGAGAAAATTCTGGAAATTATTTTTAAGTTCCAGATTTCGCCGCAAGGGCCCACAATTAAAAATAAGTTTTTTAATTTTAAATTTCCCCGAAAATTAACATATTAAGGTATAACTCTGATTACATCATTAGAAAGCTTAGACAATTCTGCATCATTTTGGTTGGCTCATATGCATACCGATCTTCATATAAGTGGGGTAAGCTATTGAAAGTGTAAAAATTAAAATCGCTGTATCTACTAAACGACTTATCCGATTATACTAAATTTAAGCTTGTTAGGAAGAGAAAGGTACAATAATTTCTTTAAACAAAATGTTAAAAATTATTGTTTTGGCAATAACTCTGAAACGAACAAAGATATCGAACTGCGTCTTCACATTTTTTCTTGCAAATTTGAACTACTTTCCGATTATGATATCATAGTTATACCGTATGATTTGAATTTTCGGGATAAAATTAAAAAAAAAAAACTGTTATTATTACAAATTGCGCCCTCTAGCAATTTTATCAAGAACTATCGTGTACCGTTGGATACGGCGTTTGAAGGTACTTATCATTCTCTTCCAAACATGCTTAAATTTAGTAAAATCGGAGAAGTCGTTTAGAAGTTACAGCTATTTTAATGTTTACATTTTCAATAGCTTCCCCCACTCTTATTAAGGTCGGTACGCCCAAGTTTCTATGCTTAGTAGTTTCCGAGATATGGCCGGTGGCCACCCTTAATAAACCTTCCTGTATATGTATATAACGAAATTTAACCGATCCATTTTTATTATACCGGGTGATTTATAAATACATGCATTTTATGTTATTTTTCTATCGCTTATCATCGGAAACACCTTGCATAACCTTATTGTTCTTAGTAAACTACCCCAAACTACCTGCTATATACGAATTTCCAGAAAGTCGGAGGAAAAAAGTTTCAAGATAAAAACTTCGAAAAGAAGCGTTTGTAAACGAATTTTAATTTTTTGTAGTAGCGAAGATTGAAATTCTACCCCTATGGGGTAGTTTACTAGAAACGATAAATCCAAATCGTAAAATTTCAATCTTCGTCACTAAAAAAATTAAAATTCGTTTACAAACGCTACTTTTCGAAGTTTTTATCCTGTAACTTTTTCCTCCGACTTTCTGGAAATTCGTATATAGCAGGTAGTTTGGGGTAGTTTACTAGAAACGATAAATCCAAATCGTAAAATTTCAATCTTCGTCACTAAAAAAATTAAAATTCGTTTACAAACGTTACTTTTCGAAGTTTTTATCCTGTAACTTTTTCCCTGGGGGTTTTTGGAAATTCGTATAATAAAGCAGGTAATTTATCCCTATGGGGTAGTTTACTAATGACGATACATCCGAATGGTCGAATTTCAATCGTCGCCACTAAAAAAATTAAAATTCGTTTACAAACGCTACATACGGAATTGACACGCACCCCAAAAAAAAATTCGTTGCTTCATAAACGTTGCTAACTTTACACATATGATTCCTTGTTGTTTTCTTTCCTATTGTCGATTGTGGGTGTTTAATATTTATGAATTTCTAGTTTTCGTCTAGTTTAGTAAATTGTGTTTGTTCCTTCAGAGACTCGGATACAATGACTAGTAAAGACCATTGTATGATTTTATTTTGATCAATTTAAACACATCTAACTATAAGGGCACTCAAACAAGATGTTAAATCCCGGACCTGTCTATTTTCCCATTCGTGAAACGATAATGTTGCAGTGCGCATGTCTAATCGTGTGTAGCTTTGTTTACATGCGCGAGGCCATATATTTGCCACTTTGGTGATTTTAACTAAAGCACAGAATATATAGCTACGCAAGCTATATATTCTGTGACTTAAGGTAAATGTTTATGGTATGTACCGGTGGCCCGTCCCAACTTCGTACGGATTCAACCAGCCTGGTCATAAGAGAAACAAATGAAAATGTTTCGTTATTAAACATGCGTCACATTTTAAACAGGTTCTATACAATACAAAAAATGAGCAGGAAGACGATCTGTAAGAACAGAAGCACTTGTTGCAAATGTTCGTGAAATAATGCAAAATACGCCAACACATTGTATAAGACGCCTGTCCCAAGAAGTGGGAAGATCTTATGGAACATGCAGGACTATTCTTAAGAAGCAGCTAAATTTATTTCCTTATAAAGTGCAAGTATTCCAAGAAATACAAGCCGCAAATTTTGAAAGACGCAGGAATTACTCTCAATGGTTTACCCAAAATTGATTGGAAATAAATGATTTATTAGACCTGACATTTTTTTCGGATGAAGCTTGGTTCCACCTCTCTGGTTATGTGAATTCTCAGAATACACGCATGTGAAGTAGTGAAAATCCCCATTTTTTTGTCCACATTGCACCCTCAAAAAATTGGTGTCTGGTTAGCTGTTTCCCGAAGAAGAATTGTTCCTATTTTTTTCCATGACACAGTTACAGCACAACGGTATAGAGACAATATTTTGAATCCATTTGTGGAGCAATTACTTGACGACGAACTACGTTTTGGATATTTTCAAAAGGACGGCGGTGCAACCGCCCATACAGCCGCCGAAACAATTAACTATACTTATGCAATTTTTTCGACGACAGATTGGATCAGTTTTCGATCAGACATTAAATTCCCACCTAAAGTCGCCACAGTGGATCTTTTCCCGTGCGTCATCACTTTTACGTGATCAAAATCGTATGAATCAAATCAAAATTACGAGACGAAAAAAAAGTTCATAAAATGGACGTGCCTGCCTACCGTTTGACGTACCTACATAATATCCCGAAAAATTATTATTTATTTAAAATTTTGCCCGGCATTCTCTATTATCTAAAAGAAATTGACAAACAAATGTTAATACACTTAATACTATTTTTAAAGCTTAAAATCTAGAAAAGTTCGGTGTTTTATTGACTATTAAAATCGCAAAAGTCAAATTTTTAACATCCTTTCATTGAAGGGAATTTAGCCACTGCCGTAAACTTTTCAAAGAACTTTCACGGTTAGAATATTTAGAATATTTAAAATAAATAAATAAGGTATTATAAAAATCCATAAATACTTACCGCCCAAACAGATGGTGGGTATAATTAGCTCTAAAAAGAACAATTTTTAGAAAAATTAACAGTTTTAAGGCACACAAATTTACAAAATACGAATTAGATTGGCAAATCAAAATAAGGTTGACAATGACGTTCTAAAATACAACGGTAGTCAACTAAACAAATAAAAAAAGTAATTAATTGACGTTTATAGTTTTATTCTTGTCTAGTACGTTATATTATTGCGGAATCTTGGAGACGTTCTTTTATGCTTTTATTCAAACTTGTTACTGTAATAAATAAGGATGAAAAGTTATTAACCACGTTGAGTCCTGATCGTTGATTGATGACGCACGGGCAAAGATCCACTTTAGGGCGACTTTAGATCACCTTGTTTAACGGTCATGGATTACTTCGTTTTTCCTCATTTAAAGAATACTATTTTTAAAACACCAGTTGCAAATTTAGAACAGTTACAAGAAAGGATTATCCAAGAATGTGGTAACATTTCTCCAGAGATGCTGATGGTCAACACTTTCGAAAATATGAAGAAACGTGTGAATTTATGCTTGGAGCATGGCGATGGCCAATTTCAGCAATTTATGTAAGTTTCTTTTTCTTTTTGTATATTCTTACCTTGTTAATTTTGTAAACAACAAAAATAAACTTGTATTTGTCTACTTATTTTATTACTCATGTCATAATATGAATTTGTCAAAATTTTAACCTAGATTTAGTTAGATATATCGTCACCATATCATTGTGATCTAAACCAGGCCCTCCTTTTTTTGATCCAAGCCCTCTTTGATGCAAATAATTTTTGCTCGCACGGTATTAGTAGTATTTATTATAAATTATTTACCACCAAGTTTGGCCTTTTGTGGTACCCCCAAGTTAAAGAGTCACGCACCGCCACTGCTTATTTTATATGCGATGATGAAGTCTTGACAAATAATTTTTAACATCTGATTATAAAGCACCTGCACAATTTTTTCTTTCAACTTGTCGATCAAAATCGCATTGATAATAATTTCGCGCATATAAGACATTTACTTTAAAACGACTTTCTGAAATCGCCCTTTTGGCAAAATCGTAATTATTCTAGTAATAACAATAATATTAATAATAATTATTATTATTATCATGGTACCATCCCGCATATGTTAGGCATTTAAAAATCACAACAATTGTTGTTAACTCTTTTCTCAAACCGTTATTTCTCCGTTAGTTGGTCAGAGGTGTGCCATCAGTTAATTAATTCCATCTAGGTATGTATAAGCGTACCTTAGAATGTTATGGTCTTCTGAATTTAAAAGTATACACACGAAAATTTAGGTTATGTAATTATTTGAAAGCCTAATTTTAAATGCATCCACTACGTTTTTGCATTTATCAGACTATAAATAATTTTTGATCATTCATGTCTGAACTGAACAGTAAAACTTTTCGCACTGATTTGAGTGTGAAAAGTTTCACATTAAAGAACTAGTGCGAATAGTAAATTATTTTTCGCACTTCTGCGAAAATAGTAATTAAAATAAAGAGTAGATCTTATCGTCGCTCTCTTCAGATTTCATATACAGTGTCATCAGTAAAGTCCGCATCATATGGGATTTTTTTTTATTAATAGCTTTATTCAAAATTTGACTTTGGCATCAAGTTCTGCTTCGATCGAAATGAAAATTAAGCACAAAAATAGTAGTCACGTGATTCGCATTATCTGTGTAATTTTAATTTTTTTCAAAAAATAATTCAAAAGTGGGGTTCTTTCTGAAAATATCAAAAAAAGTTATTGGAAAAAGTTTTTTAAATGCAGTTTCTATCCCACGTGCAAAATTTCAGCTGCATAAGATAATTTTAATTTTTTACCCACCACTAAAATTTATTTTCCACTAAATGAACACTTTCCTGATGACGCTGTGTTCTTTTTTGTCTTAATATTAAAGTGTATTACTTTCAGACACAAACTACGTTTTCAAAAATACTTATTTTATGAAGTTACCCTATACAGGGTCAAAAACAAATAAACTTTGCATCACATGCGACCAAATTTTAATAGCCCAATTTTGATTTTGTAGAAAAACGCACTTTAGAAAATGTATCTGAAATAAAGCCTTGTCAAAACTGAGGAGTTTTATGTAGGTTGCTTTGAGTCTTATTTTGCAAAAGTGCTGCAATTTACAAAATATAGGTAAAAAAATTAAAATTATCTTATGCAGCTGAAATTTTGCATGTGGGCTGGAAACTGCATTAAAAAAAACTTTTTCTTATAACTTTTTTCGATATTTTCAGAAATAACCCCACTTTTGAATTATTTTTTGGAAAAAACTAAAATTTGACAAATAATGCGAATCACGTGACTACTATTTTTTTGCTTAATTTTCATCTCGATTGAAGCAGAACTTGATGCCAAAGTCAAATTTTAAATAAAGCTATTAATAAAAAAAAATTCCATATGATGCGGACTTTACTGGTGACACTGTATATGCAATGTTTTTTTCTCTTTACTTTTAAAGTTAGTTACCATAGGCGAATTTGGGGGGGGGGGGCTCCCCCCAGAGGTAAAAATAATAACTGTATTAATATAGTATATTGTGCAACTGTGGCGGCTTTATATTTTCGGTAATATTTTCGCAAGGTGTACCTACATATTTAAAAAAATTTTATTGAAATAATCATTAATCCATCTGTCCATCCATCAGTCTTGCTGATTTTTAAGATTTGATGTAAAAGCTATAAATTACAATTTTCAAGAAAACTAAAACTTAAAAAAATTGCATTTATCTTAATGTTCGAAAGATTTTTTAAACTTTCATAGAAAATTGGAAAAAGCACTGCAGACGAGCGGAATTTATTTTTATTGCGTGCCCTCGTGAGCTATCTATTGCAGAACAAATATTCGAGAGGCGAACATGATAGTTTATTCAATTATAATTTTTCGGTGTCATGTCAGGCAGGTCTATTATTATAATTATGTAAACCGTAAACCTGATAAAATTAATTAAGCAGTATATTTAGGGGGATAGGTGATCTCCTCCTTCCCCCCCCCCTTTTAAAACCGCCCCTGAGTCTAGCCATATGGAATTTTTCCGGGAGGAAGTATTTGCGGTGCCAGGGAGTTTTTTTACCGTTAGGTCCGTTGCACACTTACACGGCCACCGTCCTAACGGCATCGTTTATACGGTTAAGGGATTAGGCAGCATATGTGATCTTTCACATGAACCGGCACCGTGTACACGGTTCCGTTCCACCGCGATGTCACCGTTAGCCCCCACTACAATTTACGGCGACCGTTACCGTGTTGACGGAGACACATGCCCAGTAGAGTTTAAGATTTAATTGGTGCTTGCACATGTACCGCGCTTACGATATTATCTTGGTTCATTGGCGGGAACATTGTTTTATTTAGTATATTTTATCATAATCATATTTTTCGCAATGGCAGTAGATATAGATATGGATATGCTTATACCTTTGGTGGCAGCAAGGCCGGTTATTTGGGACAAAACAAGTTCTATATAAGTGCCTTTCTTCGTTTTTTGATACGCATTTAATACATTAAAATCGCCACAGCACGTCTATGATCCATACTCGAACCACTATAGAATCAAACTGACGAAAACCGTGCATGTGTGCAAGGATAACACGAACGCGATAAATCGCGTAAACGGTCGCCGTGTAAGTGTGCAATAAGCCTTAGGCATCAACGTCTTATAAATTTTAAATTATTCACAAAACAATTAAGAGTACAGAAGACAAAGTAGAATAAATAGTTTGGTGTGCAGGTAGGAGGTAGGGCCATAGCACTATGGCCCTACGCGTACGAGTCACCGCTGCATTGATTATAATTTACATAGGTACTTTAGCATCAAATAACGTGCCATATTATAAATAGGTAAAGCAGTTTACCGTTATCATATTGTTATTTATAATAAATAACTTCTTTTCGGTAAAAAAATAAACGTTAGAAAAAGCAAAAAAATCCGGTGATTATTAATTTTATACCGATTGTTTATGCTCTCTTTAGCACATGTGCATTTTTTAGTTGCCATCGAACTATCTATCGTTAAATTGCTGACCATGACTGTGACTTTGTATCGGAGTAAAAGTTCTTCAGATTCAGTTGCACGTCTATTTCATATTGTGCAAGGGCGTCCGAAGGAACTTTTCCAAGGGGGGGCAAATCATAATTGGAATTATTTTTGTTTCTAGCACTTCAACAAACCTTCAATAAAAGAATAGAGTAAAACACCTAATACTTATATTAAATAACAAAAAATAGCTAAACAAAATATTTAAAAATGTTCAAATATAACAAAAAAAAATACAACAAAAAACTTGTAAGTTATTCAGATTTATTGTAGAAAAGAAATGTTAATTTTCTTGAATCTTTTGCAAATTCATCAATAATGTTTTCAATTAAATCTTTTTTTTTTCTTTTACAATTTTGCGATGAACACTCATCATACATAAACCGTCCAATCGGTGCTTAGTCATAGTCGAGCGAATCCAGGTTTTTACTCTTCTGAGAGTACTGAATGATCTTTCGACTGTACATCTAGTTGGAGGTAAGCAAATTGCTATCGCAATTGCCTGACCAATAGCTGGATAGAACTTGCAATGTTCCAGTAATTCTAACATGGATGTACCTTCTGTAATATCTGCACTTTTATTTTGACTTGTCCAAAGATAATACCATGAAAGGGCTTCTTCTTTAAAATTGTCTATGCTATAATGACAATAAATTTTGTGAATTATTTTTTCAAATTCCTCAGTTTTAATTTTTTTTTAAGTTATGGGGATATAGTTGGTAAAGCATGAAAGCTGGGTTATTGTCTTCCGAGAACCTATCACAAAGCGACTGTATTAAAGAATACAAATAGTTAATAAATATCGATATTCTGTAATATTCTTCAATAGAAGTTGAATTGTCATTATCACGATGAATTTATCGTTCAGCCAATCTTGGAACTTTAAGATCCATGTCAAACAATTCAGCAACAGCCTTTGCCTCGCAGAATATTTTATGAAATGTTAAATCGACTTGTTCATTTCGATGTTTTTGAAACATATTTAGGAGGTCGATATGTTTTTTAACTTCTAGCATATCTATTGATCTGCCCTGTAGTATATTTACTACTGGTTCTAATGGACTGGAGTATTTTGCGATTACATGTAAGCATACAATAAAAGATACATCTGATGTAGCTATTATGGCTAGCTGTGTAAATTAAAATAAACCTTTATTTATTCTATTCTAATATTTTTCCTTCGCTATTTAGTGAAGATTTTTGAATTCCACATTTCATTTTATGCAACAAGAGTTCGTTTTACCAATTTTGTCAATTGAATTGTATCTCAATAAATATGTTTATCCCAGTTAAATAAAATATCTCAAATCTACTTGGGCCAGGGGGGGGGGGGCAAGCGCACCCCCTTGCCCCCCCCCCCTTCGGACGCCCTTGATATTGTGTATATTTTATGGGTAAAGTCAAATTAATATAAGAACTCGCCGCATCACCTGTCATTAATGGCACCCTGTTAAAGTCTGAAGTCGGTTATATTTTACGTTAAGCGGTTGGCTACAGAAACAGAACCGGACTAAGTTATTTTACCTTCGCCATCTGTTAAGTTTTATAAGGGGGTCTTAATATTTTGTAAAGATATAGCGTACATACTAATTTTATTATTTATAAAATAAAATATTAAAAGACCTGTATCTGCCAAAATAAGACTGTGAAAGCAGTATTAAATTAAAGGACAAGAAGAAAACAACATTTATTTCTTTTAGTATTTATTTATAAAATCAAAATAGGTATTTACGTATTTATTATGCAAGGAAAAAGTAATACATTTTTTGCGAGGTGTAAGCTTTCTGGTGCACATCTAATTAAAACACCATAATATGGGGAACCCTTTTGGTTTATTCTTTGGGGGGAATTTTATACACCTATCGATATATTTAGGGTGTCCCGTAATTAAGGGACTATACAGCAACAGAAGATAGTGGACTTGAAAATATGTCATTTAGTTTAATTTCTTATACGGTTAAAGAGATACAGGGTGATCCAAGTAAATATTTACTTTATAAAATTGGCGATGATTTGATGTTAAGCGATTATGAATCAAATTGGGTGTAGTTATGTTTTTGGGAGCAAGAAGAAAGATTCCATAATGAGTTTTAAGATATCTCCGAGAAAATATTGCTAGCTACACAATATGAGTTTGATAAATTCTCGCATATATTTTTTGTCTCTCAAATTTCTGACGATCGCTTTACCTCAAATAATGAAAGAGGGATCTTTTATACGTAAAAACGTTGTACTTCATTAATCTCGATATTTCAATTAGTTTTTGAGATAATTGCGGCTAAGGCAAGAAACATTTAAATAATCACATTTCTTAACGAAACATATTTATTGAAAATTAACCGTGCGTTCTTTAGCATAAATAACATATTTTCAAGTCTACTATCTCCTGTTGCTGTATTTGCCCATTAGTTACGAGACATTCTGTATATAACGACAAGTAAATGGTTTAACTAGGCACTTTATTTATTAATTTGATAATAGATGAGTTAACCAAAATGGTGTTTGTACTCACTATTAAACTTAAATTATAAACACCAAGATAATCGGTCTCTGAAATATATAAAATCGAAAAGTAAAATGTTTATAACACACAATACACAAAAAACAGCCACAGAAACGTATTTTTTCACCCATAACACTTAACTTTTGTTTGCGCACGAGACAAGCTGTACGGATCTAAAGTTGCATGTTACCAAATTTTTTTTAAATATAACGTTTACCTACGTTTCCGATATCTGGCCAATCGCTCTGCATTAGGTATAACAACAAATTTAACATAAAGTAAAGTTGGTTTGAAGGTGGTAGACAATGAAGTAATATCAAAAAAATTACCTTGTCGGACTTCCATTGTCTTTATTTTGTTACTTAACACAACGTTTCCATTCCATCCACACACGTTACCAAGGAAACAGAAAAACATTCCACTCAACCTTTTCTCGATGTTCTCGTCAAACGAAGTGCTGATAACATAAAAACTTCAGTATACTTGAAACCCACTCACACCGGGGCAATATACCTTAATTACGGATCGAATCATTCAAACTCCATAAAACAGGGCATAACTCAAACTCTTTATCACAGAGCATCTAACGTTTGCAACAACAACGTCAACAACAAACTTCACACTCAAAAAAGCACGTAGGCGGAGTCATCAAGCTTCACTGCACATGGATAGTATTTAAGACAGTAGCCTTAGAATTATAATTTAGTTGAAAACGCTTAGAGATACTAACTAACCGAAACGTTGTGTTAAGTAACAAAATAAAGACAATGGAAGTCCGACAAGATTATTTCTTTGATATAAAGTAAAGTTGTTACGCCGCCACTGATTTTTATCCTAATACAGATGGGTATTGTCTCGCTACGCAGAAAGTGGTATTCCGACAGTATGTAAATGAGTAAAAACGAATAGATGGAAAGCTGCATGTATTGTATGTTATGCTAAACCCGTTTTGCAAGAACCAAGAACCACACAATATAATTATAGTAGTAGTAAAAACGAATACGATGCAATGCAACTTGCGGTTGTGTGTAATGCACAAACCATAGACATAATATACCTTTAGATCAACAAACGCAAACAATAATCACAAAAGTGGCCAATTTATAGCCTTGCGCATATAGATAACTCCCGGTACACATATACATGGGCATATGCATGTGCACTGCAAAATTCTCATTTCACGTATGGGAAAATATAGAGGTTCGGGCTTTAAAATTTAGGTTACAATATACCTACAACTCAATAAAATTTATTTTCGTTTGATTAAGCTCCCTTCCATACGCCCTAACCTTTCCAGGCCACTTACAATCAATGATGCTGATGTACCTAAAGACGTCCAAACTAATTCTTGCGAAAAAACTAATTGGTTTACACTTGCATTAATAGAACCAACCTTTTTCTTATAAAATATAAGGAGGTATGTACCGTGTCAGTCAACGATTGCGCAGAGTAATTTTATGCCTTGAAGATAAGATTTGTCGATAATAAGCTTTTGTATTAAGGTATGGTTGGATATCTGGCACATTTTAAAAATATTTTGAATTATACGGGGTGTCATAAAGTTAAATTTTTTTAAAATGGGACACCCTATATTTGAATACATTTATTAATTCTACGTGTTATTTCATAAATTTCTATTAATGGTTTAATATACGAAAAAGTTCTAGTTTTTAAGATAATTCGACTTATAATGAACATTTTGCATTTGCAAGCATCTCGTTGTTGTGAAAATGCTAAATACTTAAATTTTGATTCTAAGCGATTCATATTATTATATATTTTTATACTTACTAAATAAAGTCAAAAATACAAAAAAATATTCACTATGAAATATTTGACATCTCATTACTTTCTAGGACCAAAGGCAGAAAACTTCTAATTGAAAAATATCACTTTTATTTAATGGAACATCCTATATATTTTTCTGTCATCTTATAGCTCGTCATAAACTCTTTAACTTTCGTGAAGAACGTTCTATCCCTATCTCTAATAATACTCTTAAAAAATAAATGAAAATATAGACAGTGGATGACATTAAAAATCAGATCAATGTAAAAATTACGCCTTTTTACTTCAAAGTTTCTTGTCCAGTTATGTTATAAGTTGGTACTCAAAATGAATTTTTCAAAAAATTAATTAATCGATAAGATTTATGTTCTGGGCGAAGCGGTTAAAAATTGTCTTTTTGCTGAATGACTATACAGAATAAAATATCCCGAGCGGCGAACACCCAGTCCTCGTTTCTAAATGTAATGGAAATATTTGATTCAACAGGCGTGATCCATTGACAAAAGATGCTATAACGAGGACATTAAATCTCGAAATATCAAAATATTTCAAAAACTATTAGAGATAGGGATAGGACGTTCTGCACGAAAGTTGAAGAGCTTATAACGAGCTATAAGATGACAGAAAAAATTAATTTTTCGCATTTTCACAACAAGGAGATGCTTCCAAATGCAAAATTTTCATTACAAGTCGAATTATCTTAAAAACTAAAACAGTCTTGGTGTGTCTTTCTCTTTACTTTCATACATTGTTTGTGTAGTATTATAGCCCTAGGTTGATGTGTTTAAATTGTTCATAATAAAGTTAAGTTATAAATTAAGAAACATCACTACTCCATACTTACTGAATTTCGAAATACCCGTTATTTTACTTCTATTTGGGCATAATAAAATCATAAAATGGTTTTTACTAGTCATTGTTTATATTCCAATCCGAGCATCTGAGTCACCAAAAGCACAAAGACAATTCACTAAACTACACAAAAACTAGAAATCCGTAAATATTAAACACCCCCAATCCACAATAGCAAAGAAAACAACAAGGAATCCACAGAGAAAATTTAAAACACAACAACAAAAATGGCGCCGAGCCGGTTCTGGAGTACCTATAATTTGATCGCTAAAGAAGAACAGGCCGATAACAATAAGAGGTTCATGCGCATGCCCAATACTGCTGGGAGGAAAAGCATCTGACCGGTGAACCATGCGCTCAGACGTTGTTTTTTCACCAAGCACATAGCCAGGGGGGGGGTCCGAACCCCCCCCCCCCCCCCCCCGAAAGTCTCAGAAAATATATTTTTTTTCAGCAAAATAGGAAAATAACACATAATATTATACATAACTTAGAGAAAATAATTTTTAAAATAAAAATTTAAAATTTTCTACATATAATATCTACGTTTTTTCGGGTTAGGCTATCGAAACTAAGAATTTCCAAGTTTCGAGAGTCAAAAAAAGGGCGTAGCACCTAAAAAAATTTTGCCTGCGGCGCATTTTTTAAGAAAGAAAGAAAGAAAGGCCACCCTCATCAAAATCCGAAATACGCCACTGCCGGACCCCCCCCCCCCCGAATACATTTCTTGGCTACGTGCTTGTTTTTCACCCATAAAACCTAACTTTTGTTTGCGCACGAGATAAGCTGTACGTATCTTAAAGTACAGGTCTATGGTCTACACAACCATAAGTGACAATAAATTAGACGAATTTTTGGTTTTTGTGTCAAGAATATTCTAGTTGACTCAATTGAGTTGCCTCCAATCCCTGATACTGTTTAGGTACATTTTATATCAACCACAAGCACCAGGTTTTCTTATCCAAATGTAATGGTACTTTTTTATGGGTGATAAAATTGGATTTGTTCATACCATCCAATCTTACATAATAAGTATCTACTTATTTGGATTTCATAGCCACAAGTTTTAATTTCAAATCAAATATAGGTACATGGATGGTACTTGAAATTCTTCGTTTCCCAGATGTTAATTTCCAAACACAATTTTTTTCTGCCTTTTGCTTTAGAAGCATTGTTTTTTTTTTATTTTTTTAAAGTGATGAAATTGAAATTATTGAAAAATGCATATATTTTAAAATAAATAGACTGCTCATCACAAAGTTCGACAAATTGCTTTTAAATCTTTATTACAGGTACGTAGTAAGGAAACAACATCACGGATTTTAAAGCCGTTTGCAGAGTTTGAAAGATTGTTTATTGTAGTGGGAAATCATTCAATAAAAGTTTTTTTTAATATTACAGGGTGTCCAGAAATGATGAGGAAAAAATTTAGGGAATAATTCTAGACCGAAAATAAATATTATCTCTTTCTATAACATTTTTTCGAAAATTGATTATTAACGAAGTTACATGGTGATAAAGTTAGATTTTAGTTGCAGTTTTTTACAATACCTTTTGCCACGCTCATAATATTTTGACGAATCTCGTATATAGGACTTTGTCGGGATAAGGAATACAATTTGCCCACCGTTTTTTCGCATTTTCTAGAGGGCGCCACATAGGAGCCTATTATTTTATTTGAATAGTCCCAACGCTTTTGTCCTACTCTGTATGCGCATTTTGACTGAATATTTTTATTCTCCTAATTTTTTGACATAAAAAAGGTATAATACTTTTGTATCGATAAATCTAACCGTTTTTGAAAAAAAAAACCTAAAACAACATTGCTTGGATGTAACAAATACCAAATTATTTTAATTTATTTTTAACCTTAAACATAGCATATAGTCAGATCTGGTCTTAACGTGCGGGTCCAAAGGTCACTGATCATATGCGTCAAATCAACACAGAGGCTATCAAAATGTTGTGAGATTATTTACAAATATACCGAAGGAAGGAAAAATAGTTTCATTATTTTAGCTATCGCGAAGATAGCCACATATACCTAATATTATTAGTTTTGTAAAAATTATTTACAGGGGAGTTGAAAAAGTTACAAAAAAATTATATAATCGTTAATTATATACCTACTGTACCCTTTAATTAAAAACGACAATAATAAACAGTGCAAATTATTTTAACAATTTTACTACTAAAACCTAAAAATACAATGGCATTTAGTCTGATAAACTATTTCGATAATGAAAGAAAAAGTGGAGATTCGCAAACCAATATGCAGGAAACCGTAATGAAAACACTGGGAATTAGTTTAAGGACTATGCAGAATAATGTGCATGAAAAAAAGCATACTATAATACCCAAGAATACTGAAAAATGTAAACGAAAAACATCGTTTATAATTATAGCCTAAAAACTCTCATCGTCACTTATAAAATCTGAAAAGTCCTCGTCGTCTGAGTCGTCTTCGAATGGAGCAATTATCATTGGCGCTACTTCGACATCTAGTACTTGTTCTCGTTCCCACCAATCCCGTATTAATATTTCTGTATGTTCCACCGATTTCTTTCAGTACTCTTGTGTAATATGATCTAACGAATCTTGCCAAACTATTTGTACTTGGTCGGATTTAAGACCATCACCTACATGTTTTTCATAATAAGACTTTGCACCAGCCCATATTAATTCTATTGCATTAAACTGGCAATGATATGGCGGCTGTCGTAGAACCTCATGACCATATTCACGCAGTATTTCATCTACCGCGTATATTTTGGGTTTTTTAAGAGACTTACTTTGCTATTGATAGGAGTTCCGATTTAAGCATATTTGGTAAAGGATTTTGGTTGCGTTTTTCCAGCCACTCATAAATATCACTTTTCCTTCAAGATGGAGTAGGCTGTTTATTTAAAATTCTTGAATGATATGATGCATTATCTAATACAATTAAAGATGGAGCATCCAAATTTGGTATCAATTGAACTTTTAACCATTTTTCAAACATTTCGCAATTCATATTATCATGATAGTCAGCACTTTTTGATGTTGAAGAAAAAATTAAACTCGCACCTGCAACATATCCTGTTGCAGAACCGGCATGCAAAATAATAAAACGCTTTCCCGTACCGCACCTCTTTTTCCTTTTAACACTTTTTACAGACTCATCTTGCCAAGATTTTGAACCACTTTTATTCGAAAATATCCACGTTTCGTCTAAAAATACCACTTTTCTAAATTTCGATTTGTAATTGTCCGTATATTTTTTTAAAAACTGAACACGCTGACTCACTATCTGTCGCTGCTCACATAAAAATCTTCGGTTACAGTCTTTTTTATAGCGAAAACCTAAATTTTTTATTAATTTTGATAACGCTTTAAGTCCAATTTCCAAAACACCCCGAATTTTTAATGTTTTTTGTAAAACTGGAAGAGTTACATTGGTTTTTGATTTGTATAAATCGTAAATCACATTTCGAACTCCCATTTTAATATTTTCGCTTAAATCCTCAGTCTTTGGCTTTCTTCGTTTACACTTTTTAGTATTCTTGGGTATTATGTTATGTTTTGTTTCATGCACAATTTTCTGCACAGTCCTTAAACTAATTCGCAGTGCTTTGGCTACTGTTTCCTGAATATTGGTTGGCGAATTTCCACTTTTTCTTTCATTTTCGAAATAGTTTATCAGATTAAGTACCATTTTTTTTTGATTGGGGATGCAAAAACCCAGAAAATTGTTTCATTTTGTCACAAACTGTCAAAGTCACAAAAGTGGCATATTTAAAATAAAACGTAGCTGGTGCTATTATAAGCTTTTTTAGAATCGCTGGAACGTAAATACCTATCCTTTTTTTTCATGTCAAAATGGAATAAGTCTGTCTCATTTATCTTACGTATTTTATTTAGAGGGTAAAATTAAACGCAAGTAAAGAAAACAAAAACTGAGAGTATATCTTTCTTGAATCGTATGACCCGCACGATAAGACCAGATCCGACTATAGCAAAGGATATTCCATGGAGTTCTTCGGAATTATTTAAGAATAATCAATTTATGCATTAAAGAGGAAGGATGTCACTTTGCACCTTTGATTTGAATGTTTAATTTATTGTTAAATAAAAATAAAAAAATAAACTAAAAATAAACCTCTTTTTATAACTAAAATATAATTTTTAGGAACTAAATACTTCCTTTTTTAAAATATGGAGAAATCGTTTAGGTAACTTTCAGCGAGCGCTATAATATAGTCTATCTCTTACTACAACGGAACAGAGAGGGAAGAACTAACTTCAAACAATGATATGTCTTTGCTCCGCGTGGTTTAAGTAGAACAGAACAACTCAAAACTCAAAACATATCATTTGATTGCCGTTGTTGGTGGGTGATCGATGTCTGATGGTATGGTGTACTTTTAGTGCAAGAACGAGATGCATAACTGCAAACCTAATTTTGTGTTCCGTGATATATGTGTCTTTTAGCTATAAACTGGATCATCTGTTGTTATTCACATAGATACCTTATAATAAATAAAAATTAATCTTATTTGGTTTTCCGTGATTGTAAAAATAAATGTTTTCATATAAAAATATTGACGTTATTTTTCGTGTTTTATTAAGCCTTATCCCAACTGATATAGTCAAATCTGGTCTTATCATGCGGGTCCAAAGGTCACCGATCATATGAATCTATTCGAAAATTCCAGAGCTTATCAAAATGTGAGATGATGTAGGTATCAATATACCCGGAGAAAAGAAACATAGTTTTATTATTTTAACTGTCGTGAAGATAGCGACATATAATATTAATATTTTTGCAAAAATTATGTACATTAATAGTACATGCTGGTGACGAACCTTCATGTATTAACGTGCCATTGGTTCGCCATCCCTGTAAATAGTATATCTACTAAATCTATTTATTAAAAACGACCATAATAAACAGTGTACCTAAGTTATTTTAGCAATAAAATTACCTAACCTAAAAATACAATGGAATATAATCCGATTAACTATTTTAAGAAATAAAAAGAAAAAATGGTAATTTGCCAACCAATAAGTAGAAAACAGTAGCATAGAATCATCTTGGAAAGATTTTGAGCCACTTCCATTTGAAAATATCCATGTTTCGTCTAAAATACCTACTATACTTACCTACTTATTTTGATTTGTAATTTTCCGTATATTTTTTTTAAAAACTGAACACGCTGACTCACTATCTGTGGCTGCCCACATAAAAATCTCCCGTTACAGTATTTTTTATAGCGAAAACCCAACTTTTTTATTAATTTTAATAACTATTCAAGTCCGATTTTCAAAACACCTAGAATTTTTAAATTTTCTTTTAAAACTGGAAGAGTTACATTGGTTTTTGATCGGTATAAATCATAATTCACGTTCCGAGCTCCCATTTTAATATTTTCGCTGAAATCTTCAGTCTTTGTCTTTCTTCGTTTACTTTTTTAGTATTCTTCGGTATTAGATATATTATGCTTTCTTTCATGCACAATTTTCTACACAGTCCTTAAACTAATTCCCAGTGCTTTTGCTACGGTTTCCTGCAATCGGAAGAAAATAATATGACGCAACCTGACGCGTGATCTTGCTACGGCCCACTGCTGATACTGGGAACTTTAACGACGAAACCAGATCAGCTGTTAATGTCAAATGTCGTTGTCTTCTGTCGAAACTCTTTGTTTTAAGAAAGAGATAACTCTTTTAACTAAATGTGACTTACTTCAAATTTTTATTTTCTTGCATGGATATATTTTCTACCATGTACGTTATAGGCGTACCATACTACCGTGCGAGCAAAAATTATTTGCATCAAAGAGGGCTTGGATTAAAAAACATAGGGCTTGGTTTAGATCACAATAACATGGGGACGATATCTAACCAAGTTTAAAATTTTGTCAAATTCATATTATGACATGATATGCCAAACTAATGAGTAATAAAATAAGTAGACAAATATATAAATTTATTTTAGTTGTTTACAAAAGTTATACAAAGTAAGATTATACAGAAAGAAAAAGAAAAATAATTACATAAATTGCTGAAAAAGATCTTCCCACTTCTTGGGACAGGCGCCTTATACAATTTGTTGAAGTATTTTGCATTATTTCACGAACGTTTGCAACAAGTTCTTCTGTTCTTACAGATGGTCTTCCTGCTCCTTTTTTGTGTTGTATAGAACCTGTTTCCCTAAACACAGCCACGGTTCTTTTCAGGCAATGATAAAAATCCCCAGCAATAAAAGCAACGTTAGGAAAATGTTTGTGAAAATCGTCCATGCACAAACCCAGATTGTATTGCCACTCACCATTTACTCTAACCCCGTTTCGAAAATACGCTTCAACCATGAATGTTTTGTGCTGTTCCGTAAAGCCTATTGTGTAAATTGTTCAAGAAATTGGAAAAATGAGCGATGAATGAAATTACTTGTAACGACTGTCAAATATGACGGAATAACTGACTGATTGTTAATTCAGGTAGTTACTGACACCCAACAGGTATGAAATTCTACGGCTAAGCATTACATCCTTAAATGCAAGGCCCTCTTTGATGCAAATAATTTTTGCTCGCACGAGTTATATCACCGTCTAGCCCTAGAGTCTGCTGACCATGCATCTCCGCTGATATTATAGAGTGCAGCCAAGGAAGAAGACACCAGTCAGTTAGAAGCCCCTATTAAGTTAACATATTTTATTTGTAAAACCTTAAAAAATTTTAGGTGCCACGCCCTTTTTTTGACTCTCGAAACTCGAAAAATTCTTAGTTTCGATAGCCTAACCCGAAAAAACGTAGATATTATATATGGAAAATTTAAAATTTGTATTTTAAAAATTATTTTCTTTAAGTTATGTATAATATAATGTGTTATTTTCCTATTTTGCTGAAAAAAAATATATTTCTGAGAATTTTGGGGGGTGGGGGGTCCGGACCCCCTGATCCCCCCCCCCTGGCTACGTGCTTGCCGTGTAAATAATGCTTATATTTGGGAATGAACCTTCAAGCATATTTGAAATAAGATACGGAAGTATCTCATCTGTTTTTAGGGTAATCTTTTCTTTTTTAATTGTTGAAACAAAGCGCAAAATGATTTATATTCATCGATTATTAAATTGCCATTTATTTTAAAACCGACATTTACAGGCCTTGTGCTTTTTTGGTATTTTGGTATTCTGTGTTAAGTTTATGAAAATTTAAATAGGACCGATTTTTTAATTTTATTTAAGTAGCAAAGGGGCGCCAAGCCAGGAGAGGCGGGGGGATCAACCGCCCCCCCTATGGCTACGCCACTGGTTGGTGAAGGTGTTGAAACAGAGTGGATTTTTCTGGACATCGAAAAATTCCCAATCTATCGCAGAACTGTGGATTACCATCACTCAATCGATCATCGAAAGATAGAACCACAATCGCCTATCTTTGCAAGGACCAAGGATTTGGAGAGGACTTCAATCGCCGAACCAGAGCTTGACCTTATAGAATGACCAGTCAGTTAGAAGCCCGTATTAAGTTAACATATTTTATTTGTAAAACTTTAATCGACCAATAATTGTATTTTTATGAAATAAATATTTTTAAAAACGGTCTACGACGGTCTCATTAGTTAACTCACGGTATTAATCTGCAAGAAACAATTTTTCTTACCTTGCAAACCGCATTAAAATCCGTGATGTCGTTTCCGAACTACAGACCTGTTACAAAGGTGTAAAAAAACAGTTTCTCGAACTTTGTTATGAACAGTTTAAGTATAGTATATAAGTACAGGAATCTTAAGTTTCAAATATCAATTTTCCACTTTTTTCCTAAAAACCACATTTAGCTGTGAAAAATTCATAAGAATCTGCATGTTTTTTTAAATTAGAATAAATATTTTCACTTACTACACGCTATTTATTATACCCGAGATATTATATCTACTATTAAAATAACTTCCCACGTTTGTAACAAAGGCTTTGATGCCCCAGTTTTTGGACCAGTTTCAGTATGTGGCCAATTAAACTAAAGAAAACAACAATAATCATCGCTGTAGTATGTATTAGTGTATGTACCGGGTAGTGCAGCGCCAATCTGGCCATGGGAAATCCCATGTAAATTTTGCTAACGTCAAATAATGGCTCCCCTATTAATTTTACATCAAAATTGTATCAGACTTTTTTAAAGGTCCTTGTATGATGGAATCGCACACCAAATTTAATTATTTTCTAACGAGCCAATTAAAAGTTATTTAGAAAAACTCTTCATAAAAATCTTAAAAATTAAATACGGCTCTGATATATACTAAATATCACGAATAGTCTCGTTTTAAAACAGATGACAGCGGTTATTTGTCATCGATCAGCTGATATTGGGACATAATAATATCCCTAGATTTGTAGCGGACCGTAATGAGCCCAAACACCGAGTTATGAATTGCGTTTTTGTTACATTTAATTACATTTTAAAAATTTTAATTTAATTACTTTTGTGTAAGTATGTACCTACAATTATTATTCATTAAACCAAAAATTTAGATACAGGTTAAAAAATGTTAATTCTTTTTCATTAGGGATCATAATTATTAATGTGTGCCTTGCTCGTTAAGTTGATTTCATCGATAAGTAATAAGTTTTATTTCATCTGAACGCCGTTTTTGGTTTTTGTCGAAAAGTTAGTTTGTAAAATTTTTGTTCTTAAAATGTTTGTTCGTTAAGGTTAGGTTTCTAATGTATAATTTTCGCATTTTACATTATCTAGGTATCCTTTTCTGTTTCAAGAAAAATAAGTAGAAATTAAGTATTTCCCTGACTTAGGTAGGTAGGAGAGAGTTGGACAATACCGGGTAGGTTAATAAAACCAGGTATCACCTAGTTCTACCACATGCCAAAACAGCTTTCCATATTATTAACCTTTAAAAAGCAGCTATTTGATTTTGAAGGAATTATTTTTATTATTGTTATTAGTAAATATTATTATTGTTTGGCAATAGTAAGGTAATAGTAAGTAACATTATGTTACTATAGTAGTTAAAATAGCTAACCATATTAGTATGTAATAGGATAGCGAACAAATATATAATTCTATTTTCTGTGTCTACGTACCTTAAATAAGTGAAATTATTATTTGATATTACTATTATTATTGTTTGTATGACAATAAAATAAAGTTTTTAACATAAAGTTAGCCTAGATACAAGTTTAGAAATGTAACTGTATCAATAAATTGCATTTTAACAAACAAATTCCATAAAAACCACTTTTGGGTCTACGTACCTTACGTAAGTCAAAAACTGTTAAAGTAGGGTTTCCACTGACAGAAAAATTTAATCCCTGGCTAAACTAAAGCTTTTAACTTTATGTTAGCCTACATACAAGTTTAGGAATGTAACTGTATTATAACCAACAAATTCTATAAAAACCGTATTTGAGTCTTCGTACCTTACGTTAAGTCAAAAACTGTTAAATTAGGGTTTCCATTGACAGAAAAATTAAATCCCTAGCTATACCTATTGAAGCTTTTAAATTTATGTTAGCCCATATACAAGTTTAGAAATGTAACCGTACCATAGCCAACAAATTCTATAAAAACCATATTTGGGTCTACGTACCTTACGTAAGTCATATATGGGGATTTTCTTGACAGTGAATGTAATAACTTGGATTCAATTAGTTTATGTTGAACTGTAGGTATTTTACCTATAGGTATAATCTGAACAAATAAAACAAAAAAAAATCTATTCTAAATATGAGTGACAGAATCCTATTTTAAGTTGTGTTTCAGTTAGTTTAGTATTTTTAAGGTTTGGATATTTATAATATTATAAAGTTTTTAAATCTATTTTGACACTTTATCTTTAAACCATATAGAAACTCATGCTTATTATCTATTACCTACCTTAAATTATAATATTTATAAAACATAACTTTCAAAAGAAAATATTACCTATTACTTATTATTTGGCAATATTAAAGCGGTAGAACCGATGAGGCTATTGCATAAATTGTTTTAGAAGGTATCACATGTATAATTTTCAAGTCCGGTCCTGTCATTCATGCCAACTTATAAAAATTTAATAGACCAAAATTGACAGAGTGTCACGTGACTTTGCCCCCATCTTGCGAGAGTATTCAAGATTTTTACATGGAGCCACCAGTAATAATTCGTCGTTAACAAGACGACGAGGCGTATCTAAAAATAACAAGTTTTGAGTAATTAGGCACTAGTTACTACGTCACAAATCACATAACCTCACTTTCGATGGGGGGACAAACAAACGATTTTTACATTTATTTACGTACTATTTTAATTAATTTAATTCGCGAAATCATAATAAATTAGAGTAGTTTCTTATTTTAGACGTGTTAAAGCATCCCTGAAGATAACAAAAAAGGATCAAAGTGATTTGAAAGTGTTAAAGTAATCGTGTAATATTAATCTTAAAAGTTAAAGTGTGGACTCCTAGAGCTTGCAAGTTGGTGTTTTTTTACTATTTTTTGATATTATTAGTGTTAAAAAGTACCTACTTTCTCTAGTTTTTAAAGACTGTAAAGTGTGAACTAAAAGCAAAGTTACTGTTGTTCTTTTTCTACTATTTTAGTTGACGTGTATATATATTGCTTGGATAGCCAATATTCAACTAACCTTGTAAATAAAAATTTTAATATTATGTCAAGGATATTCACTTAATGCAAAATATTGTTTTTGTTCACCAAATTATATAAAATAATAAACATTCAAATATAAAGTTCAATTACAGACCATTTAACTAGATCTGTTTTCAATATTGATTTACCTTTAATACACACACTAGGGTAGGTCAGAACTCCATTTATTATCAAGGTATGGAATTTACAACGAAATACCCCAAGAATTAAAATTTTTAAATATAAAACGTTTTAAAATGATAACTAAGAAAATACTTAAAAAAGGGGAAGCTAAATTTTAAACTAAAAATATTTAAACGTGCACTTATTTTATGATTAATTATTTCTTTCAAAATTATTTATAAATGATATCTAAACGATATTAGGTATTAGTTATATTATTTTATTAAAAGAAATAATAATTAAATAATTTTATACATTTAAAATATTTTTATTTTTTTTTATTGAATATTAACATTTTAAGTATTATTTTGACTTACCTTGTATTTTAATTAGTTATATTTAACAATTACATTTTTAGATATTGTAATTAGTAAAGAATCCCTCATGAACAAATGTTTTTGGGATTTTATTTGGAATAAATATAAATATAAAAATAAATTATGGAGTTTAGCGAAAGATGGATCCCAAGTTCCAGGGTGGTATTTTTTAGGCAGCATCGAGACTGTCAACCAGTTTTTTAAACTTTTGTAAGCCCATATTTCCTGATTTGCTTCTTGGTTTTTCCTGAATAGTAAGTAACCCATAATCATGTTTTACGATATCATAGGCAGCTCATTGATGTAAGTACTGTACTCAATAAATAAGGTTATATTTGGTGGAGTTCCATATCGAATATATGATATTTGAATTTTCTCGTAATGCGATTAGCGGTAGATTGGGTTGTGTCACATAAGTTAGCTAAGTAACCTCTACTGACCTGAGGATTATCTTCAACATGAAGTAAAATCTCAATTTGTTTTTCCTCATTGGTAGCATTCCGGTTTACCCCTTTCCGTTTCTTATATTCAACGCTACCATTACCATCAAACCGTTGGTATGCGTTAGGGTACTTCATACTGTAAATCTCTACTGCCAAAAGACAATTTTTTTCCGCCTCGCCCATTATATAAATCGTGTCAATTAATTCATTTTTAGGAAAATCCATAACCATTTTATTTTAATAGGTACTTTACTTACGACTATAAAGTAAAATATTTTTATTAGCTTAATTGACATCTCAAAATTTATCAATGCCTAAATTTTTGATTTGTCATGGCCAACTTATTTTATAGCGTTAATCCCGTTAGTGTAATAAAAACAAGCGTAAAAATGAAAGAAATCAAAATATATCGCAAACTATTAAAAATAGGTCTATGACATACTGAATGAAAGTTGAATAGTTTTGTAAAATTTATCAGATCAAGTAATAACGTATAGGGTGTACCATTTAAAAAAGTTGATATTTTTCAATTTGAAATAGTCGAAATGTATAAACTTATTTAGCATCTACTTAACTCAAATTTCATTACATGTTTTTTTTGTCATCCCAATAGAACTTTTGTAGCAAATATGAGTATTCCACCTTCGAAAACAATGGCGAAACTGTCAATTTTTTATACGAGTAAAAATTATTATTTTTCTAAAAAAATTAAAATAACTACTAGGTTTAGGTATATAACATTATTAACAAAAAAGTTACAGAATTTTATTTACAATCTAAAAATAAATTTAAAAATACTGTTTTTCGTTTAAAAAAAACTTATGTTTTATTCGCCACGCTTTTTTGGACCATCCTGTATACTCAAAAATATTTTTAAACTGGGCATCTTAATATTCTTTAAAAATCTTGTATTTAACGTTTTTTGGTAATCCCCGAAACAAATGAGTTTTAGTTTCTGATATACAGAAATTCCTATAAAAATTTCAACCCTCGTTTTAACCCCCTTAGGGGTTGTTTTTCGAAAAATCCCTACGTTATAAGAAGAACGCATTCTCAAAATTTCATGATTCTAGGATAAGGTATAGTTTAGTTGATGAATCAGTAAGTCAGTCACTTTACATTTTTGTATGACGATTTGGTTTTTAATATGGCCAAAACGGTAATACAACTGTCCTTCCTTGTTCAAAAAGTCGATAATTCATATAAAAGCCCAAGCTATTATTTATATAAATTAACTAATTTAGTTTTCAATAAAAAGGACACTTAGAGTACAAAATAAAAGAAATAACCCGATAATGTTCTCAAAAAAAGAACCTTCTTGTCCACTTTTGCACCTGTCCTACGTAGCAACTGCTAAATTGGATACAATTTAATTGTTTGATCAAAATACAATTATAATAAAAACAATATATCATAGATTTGCTTATTCCTTCTACAAAAATATTCAATGACATAACCGAGATAACCCGCAATAGTCTTTGCACTATTAGCTTTCTAGGACTGTCACCTCGGAAAAATGTCCATTCCGCACCTACGAAATCCACACATTAAGACAGCGTCAGTTTGGCATCAGTGCGTTTTTATCATTTCTGGTTTTGTTATAGTGTTGTGCGCCGCTTAAAGATATTGGTAATTACCCGTTTTTTGATATTTATTGGCAAAACAGTTAATTAAAAAAGAAAGTTAAAAATGCTCACTTTCTTGCTTGTCCTCTCTGCACCGCAGTTTCCGTTTACGTTACGTATTTCTTTTAGAAAAATAGATTATGGTATGGTGCATTTTTAGGTTGGCAAAACATAACCTAAGAATAATTCGAATCAGCGTTGCCAGATTTTGTGAATAAATTAAAAAGTCAAAAAATGTCCATTCGGCACCGTCCGTTCCGTGCCTGTTTTACGTTGGTGCGGATTGGACAGTTAGGTGCGGATTTGACATAAATAAGTATTTATCGGTGTTGGTTAATGGTAATGTTGTATTTTCTTAGTACTTATTTGAAATTTACATTTTGGTTTTTATTAAATAGTTCTTTACCTTTTTATATTGATTTAATCGAATTTAATCATATACGATGTCCAATCCGCACCTTTTGTAAAAACGGTTAAAAAAAAAGTTGAGGCACCCAATTAATATTTTTAGTCTATTTTTATAAAGACTCGAAACGTTCTTTAATTTTTGTTTCCCTAAAAGATTCTAGGGGCATTTACCGATGAAAGATATATCCCAAAATATTATTTTTATATTTGGGTCAATAAATTTTCCTCTTAGTTTTTTTCAAGATATAGTATTTTATTCACAAAAGATATATTTTTTGAAAATCTGGACGTCTATTCTCCAATTTAAGAGAAGTGAACGCTCTCTCGCGAGAAGGGACAATTCACATCATATGCTCACATCGTATGGAAATGAATAGTAATTTTAAGTTTCAAGAATACAGTTTAAAATTTTTAAAAGAAAAAGTAGTCTTTTCTCTTGAAATGATCATTCGCCTATTTCGAGAATAGACGTCCTGTTGTAATTTAAGTTTTGTTAATATATAAAATACATAATTTATTCTTACTTTTTAGCATAAAAAATTGCCTTGGTTTTTAAGGTGCGGAATGGACAAAATTATCGACCTTTTTGAGCAAAATGGCGTTTTGAGACCTTATTTTAAAAAAAGTTGTTGATTTTATTCCCGAATATCTATCCTCACACCTTTGTTAAGTAAGGCAAATAACAAAAATATTAATATCTAAACTTTAAAAAATATCAATATAAAAAATTTTTTTTTGCCATATTAAAAAAAAATCGTCGTATACAGTGTGTATCAGCCAAATGAAATATTTGAATTTGATAATAAATACATGGGGGGCGTATCCGGAAAAGCGCTCTGACACGTCGATTGGTATTTCTAGTTGCCCTTTTTTTTCAATAAAAACTTTTTATACAGGGTGTGTCATATGTAACAGTGGCCAATACCAACTTTCTTATTTTAAATGCAACACCCTCTATATTATTCAATTTTTGGATTCTTCAGAAAATTTTAGACATATTTCACGTACAATATCCTATATCTTCAACTGTTTCTGAAATATTAAGTGTTTTCAAATTTATTGCATTTCAGCGTTTCTTTTTACTGATATGTAATTTAAAAAGGTATAATAATAATAATAAAAATGTTTATTTCCAAAGTGACATAATTATGTATGGGAGCCGTCACATACATAAAGTGTATATAACATAACTGATAAACAAACAATAAAGCTTTATAGGTATATAGGTAGGTAATACCATGCTTGTATCCAATATATTATAGAACTCACGATCTACTAAAAATTTCTTAAGTTGTTTTTTAAACACACTAAAATCTTTGACATTCCTTATATTCTGTGGAAGCTTGTTGAAGACAACTGGCCCTAAATTATGTGGCGAACTTTTACTAATATTCAATCTACTTACTGTCGTATGCAGATTATGTCTGCCACGAGTAAGGTATTGGTGAATATCACGATTTTCTAAAAATGTTGATTTATTCAGAAAAATAAATTTACACAACTCGTAAATAAAAACGCCTGTAAGAGTAAGGAAGGAGTATAGTTAAATAGTTTTGTTTACTTTTGTTTAAAACTTCTGACCTTAGCAACCTGTTGTCTGTCTGCATGACAGTAGTTGTCAGTGTTATGTTAGTCGTTTGAATTTCGTTAACTGCATATCAGAAAAATGGTTTATTTAATAGAAATGCACAAAATAACAATTCTACAGATGATTGGTTATGGAGATAAAACACGGATACAAATGGAAGTTGCTCGCTTATTTCATGAAAAATTTTCAAATTTGCTGCCTATAACTCAAGGGAAAATAATTAATAAAATAGAAAAGCAGTTTCACCAGCTTGGACATGTAAAGCAGATAAGAAAAGTAGCTGCCAATGCAATAAGTGATGATACCAAATTAGATATTATGCATGAGTTTGAGGAAAACCCACATATTTCTAGTCGAAAAACAGCCCCGATGTTAGATGTTAGCCATTCATCGATTATTGGAACATTAACAGAGAATAAAATGCATCCCTATAAAATGATACGTAGTCATGAGCTCATGGAAGACGATTTTGACAGGAGAACGTATTTTTGTGAACAAATCATGGCAATGTTAGATAACAATGTGATCCAATTAGAACATGTTTTGTTTTCTGATGAGTGCTCCTTTACACTTCACGGTCATGTTAATCGTCAGTGTGACCGCTATTCGGTTAGGGAAATCCTTACTGGATTAGAGAAGAAAGTACACAATATCCTGAAAAGGTTAATGTTTGGGCAGGAATAGTTGGAGATCATATCACAGGTCCCTTTTTCATTAATGACAATTTAAATGGCGATAATTATTTAGCACTCCTCCAAAATAATGTCTTGCCAACCTTAAGAAACTTAAATCCTGATCCAGCAAACCAACAACTTCCAGCGAATATGATATGGTTTCAGAAATATGGAGCACTGCCTCATTAACAAATCAATATTCGGCAGTACCTCAACCGAGTATTTCCAAATCGATGGATAGGCAGGCGTGGATCGATGAAATGGTCAGCACGATCCCCTGGTCTGACGCCATTAGACTCCTTTTTATGGGGTTATGTCAAAAATATTGTATACAAAACTAAACCCCTCGACTTAGCTGACTTAAGAAGGCGAATAACGCCTGCGATTAAATCGGTCACTCCTGAGATGTTCAGTAACATTAGAAGAAATTTCTATTTAAGATTAGGATGTTGCCAAGACGTTCGCGGCGAGCATTTTCAACATCTCCTATATTAATGTTTTTTTTTTTTTCATTATAAAGAAATAAACAGTATAAAACTTATAAGGTTTTTATTGTGTTGTTAATTTTTGAAATAAATCTGAAAACACTTAATATTTCCGAAACAGTTAAAGATAGGTATAGGATGTTGTACATGAAATATGTCTAAAATTTTCTGAAGAATCCAAAAATTGAATAATATACAGGGTGTTGCATTTATAATAAGAAAGTTGGTATTGACCACTGTTACATTACACACCCTGTATAAAAAGTTTTTATTGAAGAAAATGCGCAACTAGAAATACCAATCGACGTGTCCCAGCGTTTTTTCGAACACGCCCTCGTGTATTTATTATCGAATTTATTCCATTTGGCTGATACACACTGTAGATTAACCGAGGAAAGTGCTGGACGAAGGTATCAACTAACATTCTTACCTATAGACCAGTGAAAATGGTAAAAAGTAAAAAAAAATAATAGTAGGATGAAACCCATTGGAAAAGGAAGAGAATAGAACAAAAATGAAAGGAAAAATTAATTACGGGCGATCCGAGGTCGGGAAGGGGGGGAGGGGGGAGGGGGGGGGGGGAGTTTAAGGGTAGAAAACGATTTATATCGATTTCCGGTAAAACTACGAGTCCTATGGAAAAACGTTAAATCGCAAAGTTGTAGGTAATAAAAAGATCTATAACTTTTGTATTTACACTTTTTTCATATAACCTCAAAATGTATGTGAAAATTTCAAATAACCAAGTTTTTGGTTTTTTATTTTTATCTTTTACAAAAAAATTTTTTTATCCACGAAATTTGGTGAAAACTTACCTTTTTATGTCCTAAACACACTGTAATTTTATTGATTTAAAATATTTATTTTTTAACCTTATTTTGACTTAATATCAAAAAAATACCCTAATTTTCAATCGAAAATTCTCACGTCAAAATATCTGCTTTTTTTAAAGTCGGTGGGTTTTTTGTTCGTTAAAATCTCTACTTTCTGATAGTGTTAAAAAAAATATACATTACTATGGTAAATGTTCTCAAAAAAATGCAAAGAAACGAAAAAAACTCGAATCCGAAATATTTTTTTTAGATCAATATGTACAATTTTGAGCTATTTATTAAAATTTATACTTTTTTTTATCAATGTAACATGGAATCTTACGTTTTTCGAGTAATTAAAGTATAAATTTTAATAAATAGCTCAAAATTGTACATATTGATCTAAAAAAAACATTTCGGATTCGAGTTTTTTTCGTTTCTTTGCATTTTTTGAGAACATTTACCATAGTAATCTATATTTTTTTTAACACCATCAGAAAGTAGAGATTTCAACGAACAAAAAGCCCACCGACTTTTTTAAAAAAGCAGATATTTTGACGTGATAGGGTGTTTTTTCGATATTAGGTCAAAATAAGGTTAAAAAATGATTATTTTAAATCAAAAAAAGTACAGTGTGTTTAGGACATAAAAAGGTAAGTTTTCACCAAATTTCGTGGATAAAAAAAATGTTTGTAAAAGATAAAAATAAAAAACCAAAAACTTGATTATTTGAATTTGTCACATAAATTTTGAGGTTATGTTAAAAAGTGTATATACAATAGTTGTAGATATTTTTATTACCTATAACTTTGCGATTTAATGTTTTTCCACAGGACTTGTAGTTTTACCGGAAATCGAGATAAATCGTTTTCTACCCTTACCCTTAAAACCCCCCCCCCCCTCCCCCCCTTCCCAACCTCGGATCGCCCGTAATTTATTTTCCTTTCATTTTTGTTCTATTCTCTTCCTTTTCCAATGGGTTTCATCCTACTATTATTTTTTTTTGTTTTGTGTCTTGAAATCGATCTAAAAAATGCTGAACTCCTCAAACTCACCTTCGGTAAAAAGAAGAAACGTTAATAATCCAACATATGTCACAACTGTCCAGTGCCTTTTAACCAATCCCATTTTTATAAAGTCAATGTTTACCGCTCATTTAACAGAAGCCGCAGTTAAGTTTTAATTTAAGAGAAACAACATCTACACAAATCTACGGGGTAAGAAAAACGAACTGCAAACACGTAGACACAAACAACAGTCCGTATGCCTTTAAGCGTAACAACATTAAGTCCTCAAATTAATCCTGTTCCTTACACTGAAAAACTCAACACGAGAACAGATAACCGCGGTAAACTAACTGTTTTTCGTTTTAATTACTCACACAATAAATTCATAAATTAATTGGATGAAAAAAAAACCTAATGTAGCATCCACGAGAATAACTTTTCAAGTGTATAGGTACATCACTAACTATTTAGGTCAATTCGTTCTTCAGACCGGACATCGAGTCGATCGTTTCGCCGAAGCAGGAGAAGAAACGGTTGATTTTTCCATCATGTTTGTTAATTTTTCCAACAATTTTCGATTAGAGTCACTGTGGAACGTTTAAATGTCCTTTAAATTGTCACTTTACGCCAATTTTAAATCAACCTTTAGGTAAAAATGGTAAAATAAGAACGCGATGTCTCGGTGCGATGGTTCTAGCAGACTGGCGAGTATAACGGAACCTATACACGAAGAAGAACACAGACATGTTACTTGGTTGTACCAACTGAGATTCTTGTGCTGCAGGTGGGGCTCCTGCGAGCGGTTGAACGAGCCACTGGGTTTTATGTGTCTATTATCGGACATGGTCTCTTAATCGTTAGCCCAAATTTTTAAACATTATTTGGATATTGTCTGGTTTGGTTATTACATTATTTAATTTTTATTAAACTTTATTATTTTTTTATTTGTTGAAAAATAATATTTTCATTTGTAATATCTTATGGCTTGGCGCAGTATCTTTTTCAACTTTCCACCGTCAATATATCGTCCCCTTAATACTAGAACTAGGTAACTCGAATTTTTGTGATTTTGAGTTATCTACTTTTACCGGTATAATTTTGCACGCCCCTTTTAATGCTACAACTAGCTAAGTTCAATTCCCACTCGATAGTAGAGGAATCTAATGACACAATATAGATATGTCCTAAACCCAAAAAAAAATTTACTGCTAAAAGTAGGCACCTTAAAATATCTAATCGTGTATCTGGCAACGCCGAATTTGTTTAATGGAACAAGTGGTTAACTTGACTTGTTCACAGCCCTTTCCCGAGTTTCTACAAGATGCCTATTTGTGCAATTGTTTCTAGCGGCGGTTGTGTGATATTTATTATTATTGTTTGTATAGTTTCAGTGATATTTTGTATGTCTGTATTTCTTTTAGCTTTTAAGCAATAAAAAGTTTTTTCGATTTAAAAAAGTTGTACTTATTGCTATATCAAAAACTAGATATATTGGTTTTTTCTAAAAAAAATAATTGCTAAAACTAGATATCTCATTTAATTATTAAAAAAATTATGAAAACAAGGGTTTTGACCACTTAAAATAATCAGGATTTAGATTAATTTCAACTACCTGCGATATATTCAGAAACAATTTCGATTTGCCGTAATAGGCCTCTTTTTATTTTTTGGCAAACTTAAAACTGCTCTCCTGAAAAATCACAAATTTTCAGTTACCAAGTTGTAGTATTAAGGGGACGATATACATACGACCTTATAGTTTTTTCAAAAATATCATTTTTTTTAAACGATTTGACATACAGTGTCCGCAAGAAAGTTCGCATTAAATGGGATTTTTTTTTATTATTAGGTATAGGTAAAAATTGAAAAAGCGATTAGTTTTTGCTTACCTAAAAACCAAAAATGACGTATACTGAAGCAGCTGCACGACTTGCGTTACCTGTCAAATTTGACATTTTTAATAAAATAGGGCCAAAAATGCCATTATTTATCAAAATATCGAAAAACTTTATTTGAGAAAGTTGTTTATTTAGGCATTTTTAGTCTCCATACGAAATTTTGACACCCTACTACAATTTTTATTTTTTGCCAGGTTTTTGAAAATTTTGATCAACCCTCGTAGATTAACTTTTATACATCGATGTAAAACCATTTGCCTTTACTTCATTTGTAATCTTAATGTAATTTTGTGTAAAATTTTTGTTTCTTATTATTTATTTTGCTTCAAAAACTGAAATTGTTATTGATCAGTATGTAATGTTTGATGCAAAATTTATCTAATTACATCAGTTTTGCCAAAATCGACGTTTCTCATTTCTCTTAAGTTAGTAAATAGATGTACAAAAAGAAAATATTGGAAACTTTCGTTGAAATTTCACTTAATTAATATTAAATTAAATTAATTATATTAAACTACATTTTTGTTGAATAAAATGTTTCGAGCAATTAATATATATTATTTTTAATCCAATATTAATTAAGTAAAATTTCAACGAAAACTTCCTAATATTTTCTTTTTGTACATATGTTTACTAACGTAAGAAAAATAGGAAACGTCGGTTTTGGCAAAACTGATGTAATTAGATAAACTTTGCATCAAACATTACATACTAATCAATAACAATTTCAGTTTTTAAAGCAAAACTAATAATAGGAAACAAAAATGTTACACAAAATTGCATTAAGTTTACAAATGAAGTAAAGGCAAATGGTTTTACATCGATGTATAAAAGTTAATCTACGAGGGTTGATCAAAATTTTCAAGAACCTGGCAAAAAATTAAAATTGTATTGAACAGTCAAAATTTCGGACAGAGACTAAAAATACCTAAATTATCAACTTTTTCGAATAAAGTTTTTCGATATTTTGTTAAATAAGGGCATTTTTGAACCTATTTTATTAAAAATGTCAAATTTGACAGGTAACGCTAGTCGTGCAGCTGCTTCAGTATACGTCATTTTTGGTTTTTAGGTAAGCTTACTGCCTTTTCAATTTTTACCTATACCTAATAATAAAAAAATCCCATTTGATGCGGACTTTCTTGCGGCCACTATATTGACAGCGGTCAAATTTTGACAGAAGAATTTTTTGTTTATTTTTCCCGAAGTCTCCGCATCGAATACTATACGACCCCATAATTTGTTTTGTCAAAATCGCTTCTTCGTTTTATACCTGACAGCTGTCAAAATTTGACAGCAGAATTTTTTGCGAGTAGATTATTCTATTGTCAGCGGTTCTTGATAAGTCTAAAAAATTTAAATTAAATCTGACCGTTTAAAGTGGGTCAAAATCGGGTTCAAAGAAGTCGGTTACAAACATACATACAAAAAAACATACAGGTGAAGCTAATAAAAACGTGTTAAAAAAAGGAACTCTTTAGTTGCTTGTGGGAATTAAAAAATTATCTATTAAAAATATTTTATTTCATACATATTTAATTGGTTAAACGGTATTTTGTTACTGGAAAAAAATATCGAATAGGCGCAAAAATATGTTACCAAAAAAACGACCCCGTGTTTGTCTAAATGAAATATTTTAGGGATTAAAGGATTTCTTTTTGTGGTAACCCATACATATAAAGAAAACTGGTATTAAATGATTTTCCTCAGTGCAGAGGATACCATACATATCTAACTACCCAATAGAAACTTTAATAGGCAAACATATTATTTTTTAAAAAATTAAAATTTGGTGGTTTCTTTCATTATCTGTTTTTCTTTCAATAACAATGCCATTTAGTTCCGAAATTTCATGAAAATAATACCAAATATACAGCGTGTGCGTGGATTTGCTTGCCAAATGGAAAACTCCTTTATTATCAATTTTTCGAAAAAAAGTTATTCTTTATAAAAAGTTTTGCTTTTAAAATTAATAAGATTGGCCTAAGAATTTCTTTTTAATGTTGTACATGATGTCTCAAAAAACGAAAAACTTTAATTCTAAATGTGAAAAAACTTTATACCAATATTTATTAACCGGCAAATTGGAAAGCGTGAAAAGCGCATTAAATCGTCAACTAATTTGTATTATACAGTTTGACAATGATGACAATGATGATAAAGTTTTTTTTTGAATAGTTACTTAATATTTTTGATAAAAATTATTAGGTGTATAATGAACAACGGCGGGGGACTTATTGAAATTTAATCTTCTGTATATTTGTTAGTGTTTACTGTGTAATTACTAGTAGGTAATTAAAAAACTTGTTATGTGTAAATATGTTTATATGATTGTTTAATAAATTTTCAATTAGGTTGTAAGTTATCTAAGTATTTTAATCACTCTGTATGATAAATTAACCGTGCAAATAGTACATTGATGGTTTAATAATACATATTGCGATGGTATTTATCCATATTGTTTATCAGAAATGTTAAGTAACTATTTAAAAAAAACTTTATCATTGCCCTGTATACTACAAATTAGTTGACGATTTAAAGCGCTTTTCGCGCTTTCCAATAATTTGCCGGTTAATAAATATTGGTATAAAGTTTTTCACATTTTTAGAATTAGTTTTTCGTTTTTTGAGACACCATGTACAACATTAAAAAGAAATTCTTATGCCAATCTTAATAATTTTTAAAGCAAAACTTTTTATAAAGAATAACTTTTTTTCAAAAAATTGATAACAAAGAAGTTTTCTATTTGGCAAGCAAATCCACGCACATGCTGTATAGATTCATCAATATTATTTTAAAATATAGGTACCTATTTTTATTGCAATTCGGTAATAATGCTCACAAAACCTTTCCGTGGACTTTGCGTTTATAAATACCTTAGTAGTAGAATTTAATGAAATATTTAAATACTGCAAAGTGCGTCAAATAATTTCTATATTATACCTTTATCCAGTCTTCAGTCCTTTAGTGGCCGATTTTCACTTATAATCTCCCTAGCAGCAGAATTATCGGGAATTAATTCGGTTGCGTGGAAGAAAATTTCATAAATTGGAGTTTTTTCTTATTGTAATTTTTGCTAAAATGCTACAAAAACATATTTCCGGCTTAAGTTAATTGTAACTAATTAGAGTTTTAGAAATGAAGTTCATTTTAGCCGTTAGTAACTCACTTTTATTACTAAAATGTGAGAAACATTAAATAACAAATTTGTTATCTGAAATCTAATGTCTTTATAGTTTTAAATTTAAATAAAACTTTAAAAAACATGTTTCTGATGAGTTGAGTTTAATATGACTCACTGTATTTTTACAATAGAAGTTGATTTTACTTGTTAGTAACTAAGGTTTATTGCTAAAATTTCAGGAACATTAAAAGCAATAATTCGTTTTCAAATTAATCATCTGAAATTACATGTCTACATAGTTTTAAATAAAACTTAAAAAAACACATTTTCGATGATTTTTTTTTAAACTTTTGATGTGTCTCTTTTAGCCCCGGCGTTCGATATGTAAAGCAAATTGGTTAGTATCAATAAAAATTATAAGTTAGCAACAAAATGTATTTTGATTTATTCTGAGTGACTTTTGCCAATAGATATAAAGCACTTATTACTTGAACTAACAAAATTAATATTAAAAATAAAATTATCGCGATAATATCCCGTTGCTATAAGCGACGTAAACAAAAAGGAGCATTCTAATTGGTTGAAAATAAATTTATGTCATTTTCAAGAAAATATTTAAAAAAAAACGTGTTTCATAATTTGTATTGTATATGCTAAGTTTTAAAAAAGTCTGAAAAATTATATTTCCTACATGCCATTACTTGATTTTCATGTATATTAAAACTTTTTGTATTAAT
This sequence comes from Polydrusus pterygomalis, assembly GCA_963969555.1. Lineage (NCBI taxonomy): Eukaryota > Metazoa > Arthropoda > Insecta > Coleoptera > Curculionidae > Polydrusus > Polydrusus pterygomalis. Next base: position 25,156,226 of record OZ018375.1, read on the forward strand.
CCTAGCCAATTTTTGTTTCATCGCAAAACACTAACGTATATTTTTTTATGTAACATCAATTATTACAAATAATAATGTATTGATTTTATTGTAGTCTTATTTTATACTGGTACCTTCTACGTATTACAATAGTACCATCATCATGTTTGAAATTCACAATAGGAAACACTTTATTTAGCCTTCAGCTTTCATTATGTCGTTGGAGTATGACACGGAGAAAGTTGGATTTACCTAAAAAAAAAACGTTGCATTAATAATGATTATATCGCTGTTGATGTTGTTGTCTCATGGTGCGTCATTTCTTTTGTCTCATTTGTAATAGCACAATTCAAAGAATGAAAAGAATACTTTTATTGTACCTAGAGACATTTCTAGCTACGGCTAATAGAGTTTTCTCTCAGTGCGGTAGGTACCTAAATAAATGATATATGCTCCAACCCAATTACTCCATAGATTCGGACTAAATAAAAGTATAATACTCATTATTTACATTAAGCTATTTTTCGGGAAAGTACGGTACCTATACAGGGTGATTCACGGTGGATGGAACGTTAGACGTTTTTGACGAACCAGTAAAGGAATCGTTCTGAAAATTTGGTCGCTTACATAAACGAACATGCTCTACCAACCTAAAATATTTTTGACAATACAGTGATGCCGCTTCCACACAAAAATAATAGTAACTTCGATTTTTTAAATGCAACACCATATATCTTATTTTATTTTCGAAACCCCCATTACTTTCATTACAATTTTTATTACTACTACTCTATACTTATCTCTTACCGTTTCTAATATATAAATTAATTTCGTTTTTTTTTTGTCCGAAAACGTCACTTTTAAAAATGCTGATAATTTTGAACTCTAAACCACTGAAACCCTGAAATTTGGTAAATAGTTAACTAATACCATAAGGCTCTTTGCCCTAGTCCCAAATCTTAGTTGCAATATACAGGGTGGTTGAAAAATTGTAAGGGAAGTAATGGGGGTTTCGAAAATAAAATAAAATATATGGTATTGCATTTAAAAAATCGACGTTACTATTATTTTTGTGTGCATTCTAAAAACTGTGACTACTATTTTCATTCATACACAGGGTGTTTCATTAAGGTCGAAGAGCGGCCATATCTCGGAAACTACTGGGCATAGAAACTCAGGAAAAGAAAAATGATAATAAAAGTGGGCATGAGAAAATTCTGGAAATAATTTTCAAGTTCCGTATTTTGCCGCAAGAGGGCGTAATTGAAAAGTAAATTTTTAAAGCTTGGACAATTATGCATCATTTTGGTCTTATGCTCATTGGCGTACCGACTTTAATAAGAGTGGGGGAAGTTGTTGAAAGTGTAATCACTTAAATCGCTGTAACTTATAAACGACTTATCCGATTTTAGCAAACTAAAGATTGTTTGGAAGAGAAGTGTATGCATTTTCACCAATCATATTTAGTTGTCCATAATAGTTCTCAAAAAAAAATGCTAGAGGGCGCAATTTGCAATAACAATACATTTTTTAATTTTACTCCGAAAAAATAAATCATACGGTATAATTATGATACCATAATCGAAAAGTAGATGAAATTTGCTAGAAAAAATATGTAAACCGCAGCTCAATATCTTTGTTCGTTTCAGAGTTATTGCCAAAACAATAATTTTTAATATAAATTGCGCCCTCTAGCAATTTTATTAGAAACTATCGTGTACCATTAGATACGACAATTGAAGGAACTTCCAAACAGGCTTAAATTTAGTAAAATCGGATAAGTCGTTTAGAAGTTACAGCAATTTAAATGTTTACACTTTTAACAGCTTCTCCCACTCTTATTAAGTGAAAGTGTAAACATTAAAATCGCTGTAACTTCTAAACGACTTATCCAATTTTACTAAATTTAAGCTTGTTTGGAAGAAAAAGGTAAGTACCTTCAATTGTTGTATCCACTGGTACAAGATAGTTGCTAATAAAATTGCTAGAGGGCTCAATTTGTAATAAAAATTATTGTTTTGGCAATAACTCAGAAACGAACAAAGATATAGGACTGCGGTCTCCACATCTTTTCTTGCAAATTTCATCTACTTTTCGATTATGGTATCATAATTATACCGTATGATTTATTTTTTCGGAGGAAAATCAAAAAATGTATTGATATTGCAAATTGCGCCCTCTAGCATTTTTTTTGAGAACTATTATGGATAACTAAATACGATTGGTCAAAGTTCATACATTTCTCTTCCAAACAGTCTTTAGTTTGCTAAAATCGGATAAGTCGTTTATAAGTTACAGCGATTTAAATGATTACACTTTCAACAGCTTCCCCCACTCTTATTAAAGTCGGTACGCCAATGAGCATAAGACCAAAATGATGCATAATTGTCCAAGCTTTAAAATGGTGTTATCAAACATATACCTTAACGTGGAATTTTCGGATTTAGGTAAAATTTTAAAATTTACTTTTCAATTACGCCCTCTTGCGGCAAAATGCGGAACTTAAAAATTATTTCCAGAATTTTTTCATGGCCACTTTAATGGGTTTTTTCTGAAAATATCAGAAAAAGTTATTGAAAAAATTTTTTTTGATATTTTCAGAAAATTTTAAATTTCGAATAAAGCTATTAATAAAAAAAAACCCATATGTTGCGGACTTTACTGGTCACTGTATATTACAGTTAAAAATCAGTTATCATAGATTATACTTACTTGATTTATAGATATACATCTTCCTGATATTCTTAAAAATAGTATTAAAACCAAAATAAGAATGTGGCAGAAACAGATAAAAACAACTTATAAATATACAAAAAAATTATTTTTACCTAGAGATTCCTTATGCCATTCCAAATAAATATGGTACAGAGCTCTAATAGTCAATTTTTTTTAAGAGCAAACACTAGTGACTTATTAGCCATTTCGTCTTTTGCTCAATATCTCCTTACTTCTTCGTTTTATCCAAAAATCGGCCCAATAACCACCTTTGAAGTACAAATTTGACAAAATTCGTTTTATGCTTTTATTAATATATCAATTAATTTTTTTTTACTTTAAACTTTAGGTAACTGCTACCCAAACAAGGGCCTTGGACCTCTTTTTGGAAAACCGAGAAATAAACGAAATATTGTCAAAATGCGTCACTAGTGTAAGCAGCTAGATAAATATTTATAAGACACTAACAGTCGGTAAGGAGGGAAACCCAGCATAGCCATTATAATTACTTCTCAAAAATATCAGGAAAAACATTGATTCTCTTTAGTTTATTGTAAAGTAAGAATAAAATTGGAACCCTTTCGTCTATATATAAATATACGGTCCCGTTTATCCGTTCATAGCAGATTTTATTTTATTTTCTCTGGTATATTATAACCTACATAAAATTGTAAATTTTAGTAGTAATAGTAGTAGTAGTAGTAAGTAGTAACATGTTTTATTTAGCAAAAAGCTACAATTAATTATTTTTTAATACATTTTTTAACACATATTTATAGATTTTTTTTTAAATTTTAAAACGCAACCTTATTTTATTAAAAACAGACAGAAAAGTTAAACATTTTGCAAATTGTATCAAATATTACGTATCATTTTGTTTTTTATTTAAATGTAATTTTAAAGTTTTTTTAAAATAACAAAATTTAATAGAATAAAACAATTTTAAGTTTAAAGGTCTCTACATGTTTCGAACGCAGAAACGTTCATCATCAGGAGACAGAAAAATTTATTTTATGCCGATGGTGTTAGCAAAAGAGAAAATTAGAAACTTAATGGAGCTTTTATGGACTTAAACAATTTGAATGAAGAAAATTGGTAATGGTTAAACCATACTGAGTATTTGAAAACGTTATTAGAGAGGGTCTAAACAAACCAAATAAAATGGAAAAGAAGAAAAAACCTTTCTAAGAAGGTGTCGAGATTTAAATTTTAATAAACTTCTCAAGCATAACTATGTCTGTAGACATTATGAGGATAAAAGTGCAGTATCACAATAATATTGTGTGGTAAAAAGAGTGTTTTTGAGGTACTGAGGATTAAACCTCGGTAATCTCAGTAACCTCAGTAACCGTGTTTTTCTTTGCTTTTCATACTTTCGACTCCACTTTAAGTATGGACTATTTCTTCAAATTTTTTTAAATAGTTTTAATGAGATTTGAGATTTAATAGAATTTTCTAAATTATTATATTCTATCAAACCTTTATGAAAAATAGACTTATAAGCTAATGTTTTAGACACTCTATCCACATAAAAATGTTGATTAATTCTTTTTATAATTATGTCATAATTAAAAGAACAAAATTTTTTTAAATAATCAGGCAATAAATTATTTTTAATTTTATGTATAAAAATACATACTAAATAAAAAATTTAATTTCTGACATTCCCCATCAACCAATCTAAATTTTTTAACATGAAATTTATTTTTGTTTATTGGCCACAATTTAAAATAATCCGCATTGCCTTATTTTGTAAATTGTGTATTTATCATATTTCTTCACTAGCACAATATAAAATGGAAGAACAATAAAGAAAATGTGGTAATATAATAGTATTAAATACAGTTTTTTTTTTAGAAAACAAACTTAAATTAGAACTGATTCTTTTAAAATAGGTAACCTACTTTTCCGGCAATCTTCGATATGATAATTTCAAAATAATTTAAAAAATTTAATTATGTTATAATTAATTATGTTACAAGAAGGGAAGTGATGCTTAGCAGCTCGGTATTCGCAGTAATTTCAGCTACAACACTAAAAATCGGCAAATACCTTGTACGGTACTTTCTTCGCTAAAATCAGGGTAACTTTTTGAAAATTTACAATGGGAATATTTTCTACTCTAAAAAAGATATTTAAAAAAACAACAAAAATACCATTTCTACAAAAACGCGGGGGAATAAAAATGAGGTATTTTGCGGACCACCCTCCCCCACCCCTGAAGCACTACCCTCGTCCCCTTTAAAATCTTAAACGGCACTACCCCACTTGTGACACCTCTCTGGAAAGCTTATCAAAAGTGCTTTTCGGCGATTCCAAAATTAATGAGATTTAAGTACGAAATGTTAGCAACACTTTGTTTCACATGTTTTAAAACTGGCAATGTTTGGCAGGAAATATTAGAAAATAAACGTAAATGATAAAAAATGGTCCCAATTTATTTTTGGAAAAATATAAAGTTTTAGTACTACAATAGTTAATTTGGGCTTTTCACCAAATCAAGTTTTTCATGGCGATACTAGGAAGATTTTAACGATTGGTTATAGTGAAGAAAAAAGTCTGGTCAACAAAAAGTAATACACACAAACATATCAACCATGAATATCCGAAAAAACATTTTCAGGGGGGGGGGTCCCCTCCGAGCCCAACCAGAACATTTAAAATATTATAATATAATAAATAGATCTTAACTTAAAACAATCAAATAAAATTAAATTTTTGGGGTTAGATGAATCTATTAATTGGAGTGAAAACATTGACTATATTAAACAGAAAATAGTTGCGCCAGTGGGGATTTTTAAAAAACTCCGTTTTTTTTATTATTTTGCTATTATTCACTCTCATTTACAATATTTAACTTTAATATGGGGATCAACGTTTCAAAATTTGCTTAACGTTTTACAAATTTTACAAAATAAAGCTATTAAATATATATATATTGCTTGGATAGACAGCAGTGGCGCAACCCCCCATCCCCCCCGAGCTTAGAAACTTAGCCTATTCGTTTAATTGCAAACCAATTTGCATGTCACGCCTTTTACTAATATTTTATATTCAGCCACATAATTTACATCAATCATGTTATCAATAGTGAAAATATACTACGCCTGACTGAATGGACCGACCGAAATACTTCCACTGAGGCATCTGGATTACTGGCCAGCATTATATAAGTCCCAAATTTGTGATCGCACTAATGTGTACAGAAAGAATATATGCCGCAAGATTTTACAAACAGTCGATTTAAACCTTTTTTAAGCATTACCATTACAGTTAGCTAATGACGTAACAGATCAAGTTAAAAAAATACGAGGCCTGGCAGATGATAATTTTCAAAATATTTTTAAGGAAGCTCAAGACCTACTTTCAGAATACGATATTGAAATCAGAGTACCTAGACTACCGCCAAGACAAACACAAAGATTGGTTATAAAAACCGATTCGCTGCTGAGTATTTTAAATTAACAATTTTTATTCCGTTTTTAGATGGCCTCATAGCAAATCTCGAGGATCGGTTTTTAAAACATCGAGAAACCCTTTAAAATTTTGAATGCCTCTTTCCATATGATAATCAAGATTTTGATAGTCAATTTAAATATTTTTTGAAACTTCACAGCTTCTACAAGAATGAGTTCCTTGAAGAGTTTTCCATTAGAACGATGTTAAAAGCTGAACTTGAGCGGTGGTATAAAAAATGCAAAAAAAAAACTGAAGGAAGATTTGGACAAAGTGTATTCCGAATGTGATGCCAATATATTTCCTAATATAAAAAGGCTTTTACAATTTTTTTAACTTTGCCTATTACAACCGCCACATCTGAAAGGTCCTTTTTAAATTTAAAATATTTAAAGACATATCTGCGTAGCACCACGGAAGAGAACAGATTAAATGGTTTGGCAGTTCTTTATGCGAACCACGATATTGATATTACCGTGGCAGAAATTCTGGACAAAAAGACATAAACAAAACGAATAAGTTTACTTTAATATTAGTATTATTAGTGATTACTTACAACTTATTGTATAAGATTTTTGTTTTGTTTTAGTATAAGTATGATTAATATATGCGTTACTTATTTTAAATACATTTTTACTAATTAAAATGAAATCTCAAACTTTTTTTTCATAAATACTTAGTTAAGGCCAGCGGCGTATTATTGCAGAAGTTTTAGGGGGCTGTCGCTCTCGTCAATCATACGTATTTTACCCAAAAAAGGGCGTGGCACTGAAAAATTTTTTCACAGCGCAAAAATTTAAAGCCCCGAACTAAATTTCTGGTTGCGCCACTGGATAGACAATATTCAACTAAACTTTTATATACAAATTTTAATATTATGTCAATTAAGGATATGTTTTTGTTTACCAAATTATATCAAAAAAGAAACATTCAAATATAAAGTTCAATAATTATAACAGACATCACGTACATGATCATTTAACTAGAACGGTTTTCAATATTGATTTACCTTTAATACATACTAGGGCAGGTCAGAACTCCATTTATTATGAAGGTATAAAATTTTACAACGAAATACCCCAAGAATTAAAATTTTTAAATACAAAACGGTTTAAAATGATAACTATGAAAATGCTTGAAAAAGGGGAAGCTAAATTTTAAACTAAAAAATAGTTAAACGTGCACTTATTTTATAATTAATTATTCTTTTCAAAATTATTTATAAATGATATCTAAACGATAGTAATTATTTTAATAAAAGAAGTAATAATTGAATAATTTTATACATATTTAAATATTTTTATTTTTTTATTGAATATAAACATTTTAAGTATTATTTTGAATTACCTTGTATTTTAATTAGTTATATTTACCAATTACAATTTATTTTATGTTGTTATTAGTAGAGAATTCCTCATGGACAAATGTTTTCGGGATTTTATTTGCAATAAATAAATAAATAAACTTAATTTATTACATTTAAAAATTCATATTTTGCCTTTCTGAAAAACTTTCTACGTGTTTATACTCATCATTGGCACACGCATATTGAATTTTTTTAGTTGCTGTAAAGATGCTGTAAGAAGAAGAAATACTACTAAAAAAACTGCCGAACAATAAGTAACCAAACCGTAGTTGCATAGCGCATGTGGCAGGGATGGAGGAAGAATAGGAAGATAGTAGATAACTGTATAGATGTTAAAGAGAGAGAAGCCTAAAATAGTAGAGAAGATTGTCTAATAAAAACATTTAATCATAAAATAATGGCTCAGTGTTTTATATTGGCCAATATTCCTGTCTATCTATATAGATTTTGTAAAGTTTGCAATACTGAAGAAAGTTTGTTTATTCATTCTCTAATCCTTGATATAATTTTGTTCTTATATAAACACTTTAATACTGTAATCAATGTAGCATTTCGGTAAAAGATTAGATGAATATATACGGTCTCCCATAATGTTAGTAACATGGGAAATTGATTTTTGTCTTATATACCAGGGCTAAAGCCTTTGCAAATGGTAAAAAGTGAAAAAAAATAATAGTGGGATGAAACCCATTGGAAAAGGAAGAGAATATAACAAAAATTAAAGGAAAAATTAATTACTGGCGATTCGAGGTCGGGAAGTGGGGGGGCGGTGAGTTTTTAAGGTTAGAAAACGATTTATCTCGATTTTCGGCAAAACTACAAGTCCTATGGAAAAACGTTAAATGGCAAAGTTGTAGGTAATAAAAAGGTCTACAACTTTTGTATTTGCACTTTTTTCACATAACCTCAAAATTTATGTGAAAAATTCAAATAACCAAGTTTTGGGTTATTTATTTTTATCTTTTACAAGAAAATTTGTTTTTTCACAAAATTTGGTGAAAACTTACCTTTTTATGTCCCAATGACACTGTAATTTTTTTGATTTAAAATATTTATTTTTTCACCTTATTTTGACTTAATATCGAAAAAGCACCCTAATTTTCAATCGAAAATTCTCACGTCAAAATATCTGCTTTTTTAAAAAAGTTGGTGGGCTTTTTGTTCGTTGAAATATCTACTTTCTGATGGTGTAAAAAAAATATACATTACTATGATAAATGTGATGAAATCCCCTTTAAATCCTACCTTTAATTATATTTAGAACAACTATTTTCGCATATTTTTTGCGATCTTTATGTTTTATGGATTTGTAATTTTTTTGTTTATCAATTTAACATGGAATCTTACGTTTTTCGAGTAATTAAAGTATAAATTTTAATAAATAGCTCAAAATTGTACATAATGATTAAAAAAAAAATCGGATTCGATTTTTTTTCGTTTCTTTGCATTTTTTGAGAATATTTACGATAGTAATGTATATTTTTTTTACACCATCAGAAAGTAGAGATTTCAACGAACAAAAAGCCCACCGACTTTTTTAAAAAAGCAGATATTTTGACGTGAGAATTTTCGATTGAAAATATGGTGCTTTTTCGATATTAAGTCAAAATAAGGTAAAAAAATAAATATTTTAAATCAAAAAAATTACAGTGTGTTTGGGACATAAAAAAGTAAGTTTTCACCAAATTTCGTGTATAAAAATTTTTTTTTGTAAAGATAAAAATAAAAAACCAAAAACTTGGTTATTTGAATTTTTCACATAAATTTTGAGGTTATGTGAAAAAAGTGCAAATACAAAAGTTGTAGATCTTTTTATTACCTACAAGTTTGCTGTTTAATGTTTTTTCATAGGACTTGTAGTTTTGTCGAAAATCGAGATAAATCGTTTTCTAACCTTAAAAACTTACCACCCCACTTCCCGACCTCGGATCGCCGGTAAATTATTTTTCCTTTCATTTTTGTTATATTCTTTTCCTTTTCCAATGGGTTTCATCCTACTATTATTTTTTTTTGGTTTCAAGAATTATCGACCCTGGTCTACTATACATTTTTGAGAAATCAATATTTAACCAATTTCCCAAGCTGCTAATTTTATGGAAGACCGTATAGTATGCATGTAATTTTTAACCGAATTGTTACATTTATTACAGTACTGCTAGAGCACCTGATAATAGTACTTTAAATAAAATTTAACCAATTGCGAATAAAATACATTATTTTTTACTGTTTTGCGGCATTTCCCACGGCATCAACAAGCGTTCAGTTCTGCGTCCGTGCGTTTACTTCTAGACTGCAGTCGTCGTATACATCATGCAAGCCGGAGGGACGTCGGCATGATTCAAAAGTACTTTTTCCAAGTGTGTTTGTTGCACATAAGTGCGAAAACCAAGCAGGTTTAACGCACATTCCGGCAAAAATTGTTATAGGAGGGAGGGAGGAGGGGGGGGGGGATAGACAGGTACCATAGAGGCGTAACGCCCGCCACAGGTGAATAAAGTGCTGCAAAATTTGGATAACGCCCAAATTTCGCAGTTATTACTTTATCACTATAACTAGCGTGTACCCGGCAGCATTATTGTATCGAGCGTCCGTACACCGCATTCGGGTAATTTCGCATTGACCGAGGTCTGTCCATCGTCGATTGTCGAGCTACCATACGACAACTGTCAACTTTTGACAGATAAGCGTCAATTTTTTTTAGCTTTTTTCTTATAAGTATAGGATTATAAGTAGACGATATAGAGGCACAAATTCCGTCTAAAAGGTATATTGGCAACCGGTTTGTTCGTTGTTACCCAGAGCATTTTTTTTTAATTCAAAAAACAAAAAAACCAAGCATGCCACTTTCTGAAATTGCACCCGTGCGAAGCCGGGGCGGGTCGCTAGTTATACATAAAAACCTTCCCCTTGAATCACTCTATCTATTAAAAAAAAAACGCTTCAAAATCCCTTGCGTAGTTTTAAAGATTTAAGCGGATATGAAAGGGGACAGACGGGCGACAGCCACTTTGTTTTATACTAAGCGAAAAAAAATAACCACAGTAATTAATTTTGAGCCGTTTAATTAAAAGAAACACTAGTGACGCATTTGCCATTTTATTTTCTTATCAATATTTCGTTTATATTTGTATTTTTTCAAAAAGCAAATTCTCTTTGAGTCCAAAAAACGATTACCTATTTTTTGGGTGCCACGCCATTTTTTCAATGATGTTGCCTGATTTTCAAGTAGGAAAAATATAAAATACACAAGATCTTCAAGAAAATCACAAAAAAAATGATTAAGTAAAAAAAGAGCTTCGTTTTCATGGCTTATAATGGGTCCTGGGGGGGGGGGGGGTAATTACCCCCTTGTCTACGCCCTTGCTCAAAGAGTGCCTCAATGTATAATTTCGTTTATTTAGTAAATTTTGGCCTGAGAAATAAAGTTTTTGTTTCGTCATGTCTAAAATGGTCACATGAAAACAGAATATGAACACAGCAAGGGGAATTTTGTTAAAACTCTATAAAATGTTTTATGATTATTACATAATAATATGAGCATTTATATTCTCATTGGCGACAATAACACACTTTTAAAAAGATAAAATTTAGTATCAAGAAGATTTCAAGCAATTTTTAATTGTTAAAGCAAAACAACTGAAAGAATTAATATATAAATTATTGGTCGTGGCAAAATATATTTTTATTATAAATTAAATCAAGTAGTGAAAATAAAATAGAATCTCGAAATAGGTAACAGAGGTATATTTTATCTGTTTCTTTACTCTAAAAGTTATAAACAAATAAAAACCTAATTAAAACCTGGAACTGGGAACTACTGGTAGAGTGGGAAGGGGCGCCGTTTGGGAAATGACTCAAAGGGCGGGGAAGGGGCGGTCGCCCCCCCTGGCCCCCTGCACACTACGCCACTGCCACGGAGTCATCATTCGTGAAACACTTTCAAAGAAAAAATATTCAATATTGGTCCTCTCTGGATCCGCCACAGGGGTCAATAATGATGGTTAGAGTCAACAATAACTATTACTTTTTGGAAGTAGTATTGGGCCCTAAAGTATGCATGCTAAAGCCTAGGACTCGGTTCCCTAACAGTTTCATTAAAAATTACTCTAAAAATTATATTTTATTGACAAAATGGCGAACGCTATCTTTATTTCAACTAGAAAAAGAAGAACTTTGGCTAAAAAACAATTGGGAAATCTAATAAAAAATTAAATAAAATAGCGAATACGTCACTGAGGGCCAATCCTAAAAAAAATGAGCCTAAAAAAAGGTAAAGGCTACCATGCAATTATAAAAATAATTTTTTTCATAGCTGGCAGACAATTTTTAGAATCACTACATGACCTCAATTAATAACAAAATCATATTTTTTTATAATTAAAAGATATTTTTTACCACTGCATCATAATATGTTTTAGGGCAATAGAGTTGTCTTTTAGCAGCAAAAAATTATAATTAAATAACGACCATATTGAGGGTGAAAACTAATTTCAAAAAAATGAACCTAGTAACTACAACAGTGTTGTTTTTCGGGCGCCTTTAATGCAGGTTACTACTAATGTATTTCTAGTTACGGCTAATAATAGAGTTTTCTTTCAGTGTAGGTATCAATTTTTTTCATGATGGTTTAAATGCCTAAAAACACAGAATTATTATAGCTATGCCCACGCGTTTATCTACATTCGTCGGCTTTATTGCAAAATGCGCAACTCCGATTCTTAAAAATGTCTAGGAAACCCTAAAAACAATTACTGCAATAATCATATAAATTTGAGGAGCACAATGTGCGCTCTATACAGTATGCGGACTACTGGAGTTACGCACTCTGCTATCGCGGAACTGGTAGGGATGGAATTACGAAGTTTTCTGTTGTGCGGATATTAAAAAAGGCAATACAATTTCGGAGATCCGAACTATTCTTTCATATGCGCTATATTTATATAAATCGAATGACATCAAATTTTTTATTTCACCCAAATGTGGAGTTACGCACTTTGCGAATTAAGCCGACGATAATAATTTGTTCAGCCTGTTCCAAAAGAAATTTTTAACTTCTCAAAAATTCTAGTTGAAATAAAGTTGGCGTTCACCTTTTTGTCAATAAAATAGAATCTCTAGAGTAAATTGTGATGAAACCAGGGTGACCACCTCTCCGGTTTTCACCCGGTCTCCAGTTTTTTATACTTGACCTCCGGGCTCCGGTTTTTTAGTAACAAACCCATTTGTGGTGGATCCAGAGAGGGCCTATATCCCATATTTTTTTCTTAGAAAGTGTTTCACGAATGGTGACTCGTAAGTAAGGGGAAAGGGGAGGGGGGGGCAAGGTGGAAAAAAGGATTTAAATATTAACAATATATGACGTAGATAAAGGGGGTACTGCTTAAATTAACCCCATTATCACTATAGGCTAACTTTTTAATCGACCCCCTCTAAAGGCCGGGACACACCTATCATGCACCCTTCCGATCCGACTCCGATCATACAGTCGGACGAGTGCCTGCACCTCTATTCTCCAATTTAAGAGAAGTGAATGGTCTCGCGCGAGAGAGCCCGGCCTTTAAGGGTAGTCACGGTCGCGTTATTCCCGTCATAATTCTTCTACTTCTTCGCGCTTGCCAATAAATCATTCACAATTTCCATAAAAAAAAACTTGTCTTATCTTGCGTGGGTTGGCATCTGATTTTTGGAAATTAATGCCAGGACTTCACTAAACTCAGCGTTTTCGACAAAAACGGATTTAAAAATCGTATAATCTCATTATGATTAAGTATATATATAGTGAAAAAAGTCATCAATTTTGGCGTAATGTACAGGGTGATTCAAAAGTACTTTGACAAACTTTGGGAGGTAATTGCTGGCACTATTTTAACATGAAAAGTTCTTATAAACAGTGGTCCTTGGCGATTTCGTTACGGAGATACAGGGTGTTGAAATGTTAAAAGAAATAGTAATAATTTTTAAATAACTCCTTAACGAGTTATTTTTTTTTTATGAAATTTTGTGAATTAAATAAGCATCTAAAGACACTTATTTTCAAAGTACAACACGTTCGTAAATTTAACCAGTGGCGTGGGTACAAAATGTAACTATCATATTTTTTGTGAAAACTATGCTACACCACTGACTTATTTTATTTTAACTTTTTTCTTATAAACCCCCCCTTTATTTAGAACAAAAAAGATCACGTGTGTTTTTTTGATACGAGGGACGGTTTAAGCGTAAATTATTATTTTATTTGAATATACACAAATATTAAAAAATGTGTTTTAAACTGATCAAGCACTCAAATATTTATTACAGTATTTTAACAAATACCTACATACATACTTACTAATAAACAAATATATATAACTAAGGAAGGTATCTGATGATGCCTATTTTCTAAGTATAACACGTTTTCAGTGGCATACATATTTATTTATTAGTTTGTTATTTTTTAATATTTTGTATTTTGACAAGGCGGCTTTGGAAATGCTTTTTTTGTCGATAAATTAAAATATATTTGACAGTTAGTTACCACTGAGTTTTATTTCTTCAGTTTTGTTATTTTTAATGGTAACTAACTGTCAAATATAATATTTTAATTTATCGACAAAAAAGCTTGTCAAAATACAAAATATTAAAAAATAACATACTAATAAATAAATATTTATGCCACTGAAAACGTGTTATACTTAGAAAATAGGCATCCTCAGATACCTTCCTTAGGCATATACATATTTGTTTATTAGTAAGTATGTATGTAGGTATTCGTTAAAATACCGTAATAAATATTTGAGTGGTTGATCAGTTTAAAACACATTTTTTAATATTTGTGTATATTCAAATAAAATAATAATTTACGCTTAAACCGTCCCTCGTATCAAAAAAACACACGTGATCTTTTTGTTCTAAATAAAGGGGGGATTTATAAGAAAAAAGTTAAAATAAAATAAGTCAGTGGTGTAGCATAGTTTTCACAAAAAATATGATAGTAACATTTTGTACCGACGCCACTGGTTAAATTTACGAACTTGTTGTACTTTGAAAATAAGTGTCCTTAGATGCTTATTTAATTCACCAAATTTTATAAAAAAAGAATAACTCGTTAAGGAGTTATTTAAAAATTATTACTATTTCTTTTAACATTTCAACACCCTGTATCTCCGTAACGAAGTCGCCAAGGACCACTGTTTATAAGAACTTTTCGTGTTAAAATATTGCCAGCAATTACCTCCCGAAGTTTGTCACTTTTGAATCACCCTGTATAATATAATAGATAATTATCAGATCTATGGGGAATAATATTTAAGCTCATAAATTACGAATAAAGTGCAAATAACAAAAAAACGTTACATTTCCAACGGCGTTGGGATTTTATAACACATTATCATTATAAGAATTTTAAGTACGGATCTGTCCACGCGATCAACAACAAAAAGCCTGTTAGTTTTGCCCGCACAATAATATAATCACAGAAAATAATTGTCTAAAGGGTCAAGTACACGGGGCGAGTTTACAAGCTACAAGCCGGCTGGTAAAAAGCCGGCGAGTCGGCGAGTGCGCTAATTAAGCTAAATTAAAAATTGTCCACTTGCTCAGTAGCTGGCGTGCGTGGAAACCACGTGTTGTCGTCGTAATAAGCTGTTAGGTTAGGATTGTGAAAATTTACTAAACCATTATATTGGTGGTTTCCCTGCAGTGTGTCTTACCTAGATCATGTTGTCAAAATGAATTAAGTGTGGAACACGAGTAATATTTTATTGTTTTTACAAGTATATCAACAATTTCCTACATTGTGGAACATTAAAGATAAAGACTACACCAACAAATTGTTGAGGATACGAGTTTTAAACGACTTATGTCTGAGCTGAAAGAAAATCAGTTGTTAGGCGAAATGGATGCGAAGCTGCTTTTAAGTCTAAAATCAAGTCCATTACAAAAGGAATTACAAAAAATTTAAAAAAGCACTTTTTTGAATGCTACTAGCCACTTGTGTACAAGTATACTGGTGAGTACCTGCACGTGGCTAGTTTACAAGCTATAGCTCGCTCAAAAGCAGGCGAGTGGCGTGTGTTTGTGTTGTAACTTTTTCCACGCAGCTTTTACAAGCAGCTAACGGAGCGAGTGGGTCGAGTACACTGGACTAGTTTACGAGCTGCTTGTAAAAAAAAGCCGTAGCTTGTAAACTCGCCCCGTGTACTTGAGCCCTTACCGGCTTCTGTGCATCCATCCCCACCAACAATCCCTACACTACACGCCTACCAGACCCCTACTCTGTGCCAGGCGCCGGCCATCTGTTTGCTACGAACTTTTCTATCCTTCTCTTCAGAACATTTTCTTTTATTCATTAAAACTATCGAATAACATGTATTTTTTATATATTTTTTTATTATTATTTTTTATATATTATTCATTCATTAAAACTATAGGTCCCATCATAAATCGAATTTCGGTATTAGTCAATTTTAAGAGTGGAAGAAGGATAGAGATATGCTCTACCTAGAAAGTTGTAAAGAAGCTAGCGAAACCGACAGCATGACAGCAAAGCCGAGCGTATTATTGGTTGCCTGTAGTGTGTTGTTTTATCATCTTGCATTAAATTTATTAAATTCCAAGTTTTCCAACTGTCAAAAGTTTTATGTAGCAAACAAAAAGTTTTTTAATTATTTTTATTGTATAAAATTTAAATGGGTTTTTGAAAATTTATTTATACTTACCTAATTGTTTTTAAACTACCGAGAATTATATCCTGATTTATGACTTGGGAGAGGTTGTAAAGTTCGTTATTATCAGTTAGAAAAGCTTGGAACCAACAAACCGGAATTTAATAACGACGAAGCACGTTTTAAAAGGTAAAGAAAAAGGCATTTATTGAAAGTTATATTTATTTTAGTAACCCCAAAGTTGTGAATTCGGTACCCCCAGATCTTGGAGTATTTTATTTTAAGTAGACAAAATCATTTTTTTAGCAATAGAAACGATTATTTGCAAATTTGCTGAGATAATCCTTTTGGCAAACGTTCGAACCTATGACGTCCACGAATGCCGATTAAATAAGTACCTACCTAATTGAAGAAATAATTAAGTTTTTACGTTACAATATAGCAGAAAAAATTAATCTATAGGAGCACAACTTTTCCTAGCAGTTTTTATATTTACTTTTCTGGCTAATAACCAATATGTCCTCAAAAAATGCAAAGAACCCCCAAAACTGGCCTCATTTTATTATTTTCTTCCTAAATACCCCCTAAAACCACCTGCAATATTTTAAATCAACCTTAAGCATGCTAAAAATCCCTAAATTTGATTAATAGCAATATTTTTCCTTAAGATAACCAAGAATTACAGACTCATTTTCATAAGGTTTATTAAGTACTAAAAATGCCCCAATCTTTTATATTTTGAATTAACCCCCTATCAACACCAGTCGTGTTATATAGAATCAACCCTTCGCATATCATTAAAGTCATTAATTTATATATAGCCCTTAGAAAAAGTATTTAAACTCTTATTTATAATCTGGAAAATCTTTGAGGTTACCTACATTATAATTTTTTCCTCACTGTAACTAGTAGGTACCTTTCAGTGACCCCTGTAATCCAATCTCTGGGTATTTTAAAACAATGTCGAGAATCTTTCGAGGGGTCACCCTGGAATCTAGGGCCTAGATATAGTTTGTAAACCTGGAAATGCCCATAAGTAAAAGATAATAAGTAGTACAATATAGTTTTATATTATTCATACCTAAGTACTATGAAAATCCTTGGGAATAATCATAAAAATAACACACCCCTTCGAAGATCTTTCACATAATATCTTTTACATGCAAAGAATAAACCCTCCCCACTCTCTCAAAATGTGTACATTTAAATACCTAAGTACTATAAATGTTTATGTTTATATTTACCATCCTTATTTGTTTATTATTATTAAGTAAAATTTAAATACAACTTAAAATGATTCCTGAAATAAGTCCACTAGACCCATACTTAATCATTTAAGTCGGAATTTTGTATAATTACCTATTTCATAAAGAGTTGTTTGATCTGAATAATTTTGATGTTCTGTACTTTTCTTTCTTGTCACAATATCAATTTTTTGTTCTATATCAGAATAGAAATGTATGTAGACCTGCATGATATTAATTTCCTGGTAAATACGGTATTAAGAATTCACTAGGTATATCAGTTGTCAAATAGTAGGAGTAGGTAGGTACATACCTATGTCTTTTACTTATGAGATTTCTTAACAACAAAAGATATGGGTAAGGTCAAAACAATAATTGTTATGCTTAAATAAGAATAAAAATAAGTGGACCTTAGATGTTTGTGTTGTTATTATAGTTGATTATATAAATCCCAACAAGTTTCAGCTACTTCAATTGAACAATAAAAGATATTATTTAGTAAACTTTAAAATTAGTACCTATAACTCTGTTTTACAGCAGAGTCAGCAGAGTTTCTATGTTTGAAAACGGCAGTCTTCTCAGTTTTTATTTCATTGGGAAGCCTAGCTTCAACTTCGCGTTTTGTAATTTTATCCTTACAATAAAGACATTTATTATTATTATTATTATTATTTAATGCTCGATAGACAACCCTCGTGTAATTTGAAATTATCCCTTCACTCTTGCATAGTAGACTGCATTAATTTTATTTTAGGAAAAGTGTAAGAACTTAGTGAATGCATTAGCTTTTATTTTAATTTTTAAGGGGTTCCCCAGGTTTTTACACACCAATTTCTTATTTAAGTCAACGTTTTTAACCCTCATAACTGCTTAAACCTGACAATTTTTGAACACTTCGTCGAGTTTTGGAGGGTTTATGGGCTAATTAGTATTTAATAGGCGATGGCAAATTGTAGTTAAACAGATGTAGTAGGGTCAACTGGGGCTAATGTGATACAGTCAAAATAGTGGGGGTATTATGATACAGCTACTTTAAAAAACTTACAGTCATCAAATTAAAGTAAAAAAAATTGGTAAAGTAGAGAATTATAGACTTAATTATAAGTCATATTCACTTTAACAAAAATGTAAAACGTTTAAAAAATAAAAAAATATTTCTACTTCAGCCACAATTTTTGCTTAGTAAACTTTTATTTTTTTAGTGAAAACTTTTACTGCAGGCAAAACTATCGATAATAATGTATGTATTTATGGTTCCCGTCATATAAGGCCGACTTAGAGCTTTATTTTAAAGCCTTGTTTGTTAAATTTGAGCAATGTTGAAGCAGGTATATTCGACGTTAAAGTGAAGGGGCTATTGTGATACAGCAACTGGGGCTTTTCTGAGACAACCACTGGGGCTCTTATGATACATTCTTTAGTTTCTTCTCTTTGTGGCAGGTGGTATAATTAAAGAAAGGGACTAATAACTTATTTCTGAGAATAATAAGAAAATGTTTAAAATTAAAGAAAACGATATATCGGTAATAAACAGGGAGGATATACTGGCTAAACGCCCGTTCCCAATATAATCGGGAATAGGGAAAAATACATTTTAAAAAAAAAAGTGCCGGTGTTTGAGGCTATTTAACAATTTAATTTTGTTTATTTTGTTCAGTATTTCGTTGTCTGTCTATGTTATTTTTGTTGGTATTTTATAATACTTGGACCTCGACTTAGACATTTAACTCGACATTAATTTTAAAATATAATGTTCAACTTTCGATTTTATTTAATAGAACTTAAATTAACCTCTTGCCTAACTGAGCCTTAAACCTCAGTACCCCAAAGGACAATTCAAAACGCAATTTTCATTGCACTAAGTATGTTAATTACTACCAATTTACTTTTTCTATGTCTCTGACATTTATCCAAAATGTTTTATTTAAACAAATTTTAATTTTTTAACACTTTCTTTATAGAAAGGTTTTATTTTCTTCTTTCCCAGTTTATAGGGTTGGTCTAGACCCCTTTTCCCGACTTCTTACATACCTAGTATGTTTAAAGTTTAATATTTTCTCCATATTATGTGGCTTTGCACATCAATTTTTATTTTCACGAAAGCTCCATTAAGGTCCTTCACCATTTTCTATTTTGCTAAAACCATCAGCACTTTTTATTGTTATTTTCTGTCTCCTGATGATGAACGTTTCTACGTTCGAAACATGTAGAGACCTTTGATTGTTTCATTCAATTAAACTTTGTGGAGGAAGACTTTTAGTTTTTCTTTCTTTCCTATACTATAACTCCACTTTAAGCATGGACTACTTTTTCAAATTTAATTTTCGTTTGTGAGTTGTAGTTTGTTGCCTTTCGATGGAGCTAATATTTTTATTATATTACTAGCGTGTATCCGGCATGCGTTGCAACCCGCTGGTATAAATACAAACCCGATATATTAGTACCCGGCATGCCACTTTCTGAAATTGCACCCATGCGAAGCCGGGGCGGGTCGCTAGTTATACATAAAAACCTTCCTCTTGAATCACTCTATCTATTTAAAAAAAAACCGCTTCAAAATCCGTTGCGTAGTTTTAAAGATTTAAGCATATATAGGTAGGGACGGACAGACAGCGACAACGACTTTGTTTTATACTTTGTTAAGATAAAACCCTTTATTTGTGAATTAAAATTTAATGACAACATTTGTACTTTTTTTTTAACAATCCCACATCTAACAGTCACATTAAGTACCAATTATAATTTTATAAATATTAATCGGTAGCTTTAGTGAAAAAAAAATATGAAATTACTTTCTTGTATCTAACTTAAAACATACTTGAAAGATGGCCGTCAAAATTGCAGGATCAACTGATAAAGGACAATAGTGTATTATATTAGCCCCACATATTTTAAATCTATCTCCACTACAGAATTAAAGCGTTGTATCACAATAGCCCCTTGCTGTATCAACAATAGCCCCAAACGTGGGGCTATTTTGATACAGCATTTTGTTGTTTTTTTACGGCCAACTATTGTTTTTCTTGTATTTTTCCCTCAAAACTGGGTAGAGAACCTCGTTGCTTACAACTAGGAATTTTTGGAGATTTTTAAAACTAAAACTTATATTTTTTTTTGTTAAAGTTTTAATTTTTGTATCATAATAGCCCTAGTTGACCCTACTTACTTATGTACAGATGTAGTATCTATTTAGAGCTTGCAGATTACAAGTATTTCAATTTTTGATCCCTCTGAATTGTTTTTAATATTTTTGAGAAACTAACCTCTCTCTCCTTTAATGAGGGAAAAGGTAAGGTATTCTTAGTCTTAGAAATAGAGTCAAGCTTGTAGAGAACAACTTATAAAAACTCGGGGAGTCTGCTCTGGTCTGAGCTCCTCTCTTTGTTCTTTATCAGGTTTGATATAAGGGCGACCGCCCATACCCTGTATTCCTAAATAAAAACAAATAAGTGTGGCTATATTTTAGCAGGGCGCTTTAATTTATGGACTTTATAATATACGGTCGATGGTACCTTAGACGTTTACGGAAAACGGGCAACATGGGTAATTGGCATTGCTCTATCGATATAAAATATTTTCAACAACGCAACGTTGGCGCTTATACAAAAAAAGTAGCATCAGCTTTGATATTTTAAATGAGACACCCTATATATTATTGCCTTTTCCGCTACGCTAGTACTTTCCGATTATTTTTGTATAATACTTTTCTATACCTATCTTTAGCGGTTTTCGAAAAATTAATTAATTTCCATATTTTTTGTTCAAAACATAGCTCCAATAAAATCTCAATTTTGCGTATGCAAATCCGCTATATTTGCAAATCTGCAAAGTTGCAGGTATGCATTTTCTGTAATCTCACCCTAAGTTCATTAAATTTGATTCATATCCGCTCAACCATTTTTAAATCATAGCCAATTTTCTAGAATAAATATTTACTTGGATCACCCTGTATCTCTTTAACCGTGGTTATCTTATCATAAGAAATTAAGCATGAATGACAAATACTTAGGGTTGTGGATTTGACCGGTCAATTTGTTTTTGGTCAATTGACTGAAATAAATTAAAATTTTAAAATGCAGTGGATAAACCTAACTATACTTGCCAAATTTCTTATTCTGTATTTTGGAAAATATTAACAAGTATTGCTTGTTCTGAAAAGTCTACTGCCATACCTAAATTTTATACAGGGTGGTCAAATGGATGATATAGTTAGGTCCATCCAGGTACACGTTCTATAAGTGTATATCTCAGTAGTTGCTCCACAGTAGATACATTTCCCTTTTACTTTGTTTTCTTCTCTTATTTCGGTAAAACAATTCCAAATTTTGGTTTTGGACTTCCCCAAACTCATCGTAAATGCGACGTCGCGTCGTTAGTTCACAAAAATGCAATGCAGGTGCAAACCCTAACTCTGGCAAATACGAAATGAAAATAAATAGACGGAAGAAAATGTCTATGAAAATGATATAAAAAGAGAATAACAATAACTTCTCTATTCCTTTCCTTCATTGTGATTGAATCCGTTCCGGGAACCACTAATAAACGATGCCGACTATTGGGAATCCCAGAATCAGGTGTTATTGTTTTCTTAAATAACGGCGCTATAACGATACACTAAACATTATCCTGGGTGGTAGGAGGTAATCTGGACAGATCACAAATGCATAAATAATAAAATAAAATTGATATATTTTGACCGAATTTGACCGGTCAAATATGTCATGGTCAATTGATCGGTCAATTGACCATGCCCAACTCTACATATACTTATTCAAGTCTACACTCTCCTATTGTTGTATTACCCCTTAGTGGGAAAGTGGTATATCCTTTCTGTAACTTAACCCTAGAAAATCTTACACTTTAATAATAAATTAAATACTTAGCCTTCCCAAAAAGAATTACTTTTAAATATTTATTATTATACAGGGTGTCCGGAAAAAGGCGGTCAATCCGGTAACCATATTGTTTCTTGAGCAATAATAATATGACTTTTATAATGGGGCCGTTCAAGTATTACGTAAGCACTATGGGGGGGGGGGGTCTTTGTTTTGCTTATTTTGGATGACATGGGGTAGGGGAGTCTAGATGATGATTACGTCATCGGTAGTTATTTACTTTTTTACACGAATGGCAACCCTCAAATTGTCTATGCTTGAAAACGAAACGCATTTTCGGGGACTCCCGCAAATAATGCATACGTTTAGGCAGTGACAGCTCGTGAGTTGAGGATTAGGTGAAGTGTTCGCGAAAGAAAAAGCGCCACAGGTAGTGGCGGCCCGAGAAGTGCTAACTAGGGGGTGCACTAAAAGCCCGCTGCAGGGCTGCGTTCAATTAAAATATTTAAAAGTTCTTTATAGTTACCTTGATTTAGGGACGAATCACTTTCATCATTTCCACGAAATGCCAATTCTTGTTTTGAACAATATAAAACAGCATCAATTATAATACCCAAAAACAGCCTATTTAGTTTTACATTTTCGTTATGTTGTACGATATTAAGCCCCGAGTTTTCTTGTAGGGCGTCTGCGATGGTGTTCAAATTTTTTTCAATTAATTTTAATTGCAACGCGCATTTAAGGTGTTCTGTTGATCCAGCATGGGAATGCAACGCACGCGTGACATTTTTAAAGTCTGCAAAGCCAGTAAAGTTCCAACTACCTTTTTTTATCCCCATTAACAGACACGGTCAACAATAAAGTTTATTTAAAAATATAATATAAAAAAAAACATTTATAATTGAAAAATGTTTACGTAATTACGGGGGGGGGGGGGGGTAAGAGCTTTGCTTTCTTTTGCTGACAAGTGGGATGGAGGGGTAAATAATTGTAATAAATCTGCTTACGTAATATTTCAACGGCCCCAATGCCATTTTTCATTTTTGACCCTAATGTTCGATCAAAGCTTGAAATTAAAAATTTTTGTTTTTAATAATTCGAGTATTAAATAAGATATTAATTTCAAATTTAGTACTTTGCTCCAACATGAAGTATTACATCAAAAACAATTGTCAAATATTTAAAATGGGGGGGGGGGGGTCCAGTATCCGCTGACCCCTTTTTTTTTACGTGCGCCAGTGACTTCCAAACTATATTTTTTTTAGGTAATCATTTGTTCTTGATTATTTTTTGTCTACTATAAAATTTCGATAAAATGATGCGTTTTGGAAATAATTTGAAAAGTATGAGTCCTTAGGTAATGCCAACGCGGCTTACGCAAGTCTCCTAATTTTCAAATGCTAAATCAAGTCAGCCGTTGTGGCATTACCATGGATACAAGATATAATCAGTGGCGGCTGGTTAATGAAGGGCTCTGGGGCGCCGCCCTCCCTGCAATTATTTCAAACAGAATCCAAAAATACTTTACTTAAAAAACCAATAACGCAATGTATGTAAGCAATCAATTAAAATAATTCAAACCAAACGTAGCCCTATTCCAACGGGCAGGTTATACTCATAGACAAGCGAGTTGCGCGCTCTCAAGGTTACTAAGCGCGGTCTATCGATTATCCCGTCCCGATTCAACGCGACTACGGAGGCCTGACGTCACCTACACATCGCACAATGAGCGGCCACGGACGAGCTCCAATTTTCCGCGCCCAACAGCTGTTCGCGAATCGCGATGCGACCTGTCGATGCCGTTGACGTTTTGTTTATTTGTTTTGAGTTATTTATTAATTACATTAAAAAGTTGGAAAATTTCGTCTAATATGAAGGTCATTGATTTACAGAAGCTTGTGTTTAGTAGTTCTCTGAGCTTAATTGAAAAACTTGATTTAAAAAATACAGGGCGGCCACCCCACTACCAATATTAAATACCTATAGTACCTACAAGTGCAATCAAAATGTAAAAGTAAGGCACAGTTTACGCGTAAGTTTGACAAATAAATATATAATAAAAAATCCTGGATATGCGGTTGTGAGGAAAAAAAAATTTTTTTTGTTTCGTGTGTCTTCTTTTTGACGGGGATGATAATTGGACTATAAATGGGGTGCAGGACTTAAAACATCTTTCAGAGAAAATAAAAAACATGAAAATAGTGCAAAAGATCGTTATAATGTGATAAGTTTTGAGATGTTAGGACAAAGTAATATTTTAACTTGTTTAAGTAGTGCTTATGTTGATGAAATTAAAATTCACAACGAGAAAGTTAGAAAAAACAGACACGTACTTTCGAAAATAATAGACATGTTAATTTTTTTTAATTTAAAGCCAGCGCCCCCCCCCCCCTGACTCACTAGTCACGAGCCGCCACTGAATATAATTAAGTAAAACTTTGCAATAGGGCAGTGTGTTTTGAAGAAATAGTAAAAATGAATAACCAGTCATATTTTCTGATAAAATTACTGTCATGTGAAGAAGATTAGCTCTTAGGGCAATAAAATAATTATTTTATTTATGGTTTAGTACCTACTACAGGTTTTTATCTGTACGCCACTGTTCTTACGTTATTTTTGGCTAGTCCTTTGCTTTCGGTATTGTCACCTATTGCACAGTTTTACTTAATTATATCTTGTGTCCGTCCGTGGTAATGCCACATCTGCTGACTTATACGATTACCCTTGGCATCAGTTAAGGACCCCTGCTTTTCAAATTATCTCCAAAAACCCACCGTTTTTTCGAAATAAAAAAATCTAGTTCAGAAGTCACTGGTGCGTGTACTGGACCTCTCCTATTTTGAATATTTGACAATTGTTGTTTGTTTTGTTTTCCTCGAAAGATGTGATATGTTGAAGCAATGTACCAAATTTAAAATTAATATCATATTAAATACTCGAATTATTCAAAAAAAGCAGTTTTTACTTTCATATCGAACATGAGGGTCAAAAATGAAAAATGGCGTGGCAATGGCATTTGCTCAAGGAATATGTAGTGTGTATCAGCCAAGTGGAATAAATTCGATAATAAATACATGGGGGCGTATCCAAAAAAAACCTCGGACACGTCGATTCTTATTTCAGTTGCGCATTTTTTTAAATAAAAACTTTTTATACCGGGTGTGTCATGTAACGTTTACAGTGGCCAATACCAACTTTTTTATTTTAACCCTGTATCACAGAAAATATAGCTACGCAACAGAACGATGGAGACGTATCAACAAATCGCCCCCGAAAAAAGAAGCCGGCTGCCGGCAGCGGGCTTCCCTACAAGATTCAGGCGGTTTCTATGGGAAGATTTCCTAAGAGATGTCGTGCGTGCAAGTCCCACGTTGCCAAACGTACCGTTGTGTATTTAAATGTGAGAAAAAGTATTTTAATAAATCAAAGTACATCTTATAAAAAATGTAGAATTATATAATTTAAAGGGCTGATTTTAAAGAGTGTATTAAATTTATGTATTACCAACATTAAAGCCTTGATACAACATATTTTATTATCATGGAAAAGATTTAGGCGATAATTAATGCCAACACAGACTAAGTAGTGGCGCAGCGAGAAATTCCACCTAGGGGGGGTTTTTACCACAAAAAATGTTCTTATTATATAAAGTAGGTGTACCGCAGGCAATGCGGTGTAGGCGACATATGTGTTTGTCTATTATTAATGGGTACCTACTTCAATAATAACTATTAAGATTAATTTTTTAATAAGTCTTTGGAGGGATTGGTTGTGATGAAAACGAATTTCTTGGTTCACTAAGTTTACCAATTATAAGTGAAACAAAACAAATATATTATAATATAGTACTTCCAAAATGTTTGTTTTTAAAAATATATCGAAAATGTAAGTAGGTACAGGGCCAGTTAAAGGATGGGGATGTTCCAATGGAATTATTTAGATCATTAACGATAGGTAAGTAAAGTCACCTTTTTTATTTCTACGTTAAATGTATATACTTACATATAACTTTTGTCAGTTTTGTTGAACAATAAGTATATAGGTAGGTGTACTTTAGGATTATTATGCTAATTTTTATGCTTTTAACGTCAAACTTACTGACAATTTTAAGTTTGTAAAAGCAAGCAAATTTTTTGCAGAATTTCCTACCAAATTGAATTACATAAACATCGATTTGTTAGTGCCTAAATTGTGTACAGGATAAAATTATGCAGTTTCTACATTTACTTTTTGCTTATAATATGATTTTCGAATTCGCGATCCGGCACTTTCCCTACTAAGCAGCTATCTTTTAAATCGTAGACAAAAAGTTGAAGTAAAACAAGAATTTAGTAGTTTACAGGAAATTAAGTATGGTGTACCGCAAAAGGGACAGTATTGGGTCCAATACTGTTCAACATTTATATAAATAATTTGTTAATTCAGAATTATACTGGTGAAGTAATATCTTTTGCGGATGACACAGTTTTGTTTGTTGAAAGTAACACATGGAAAGGAGTCGAACAAAAAATTAATTGTAATTTACAAAAAATTGTGCGGTGGTTGGATGATAATTTGTTGACCATCAATTTAAGTAAAACCAAGTATTTACCCTTTGCAATATCTCAGGCCTTCCGCAAAATAAGCAAATAAATGTCGATTTACCATTTAGAAAAGAAAAGATTTGGAACTTAGAAAAATCTGACTCTGTTAATTATTTAGGAATATTATTTGATAATCATTTAAAATGGAACAATCATATATAGCAACTTACTAAGAAACTTCGGTCCTTATTTTATCTGTTCAAACATATCAAAAAAATATCTGACATAAGTTGTATGCAAACAGTATATTTTGCTTTAGTTCAGTCTCTGTTAAGCTACGGAATAACTGCATCGGGAGGAGCTTACGAAAATACCCTTAAACCTTTGGAAGTTGCGCAAAAAAGAAATATTAAAACTATTTATGGTCTAACTATGAGATTCCCCACTGATCAGCTGTTCGGATTTACAAGTTTTTTAGACGTTAGAAATATTTATTACAAAAATTCCCTACCATATTTAATTAGAACTAATTATTTTGACTTGCCACATACACCAAGCTATCAAACTAGGTTTCACCTTGATAATAAAAAATTGCCTAAAATGTCCACGTCGTTGGGACAAAGAAGTTTTTTTTTATATGTGGGATCCAGGTTATTTAACATTATTCCACAAAATCTTAAAAGTATAATTCGTCAAGTAAGATTTAACACTGGATGAATGAAATGGCTTATTGCTAATTCTCCAATAATTATCTAGAAAACAAAATTGCTCTAAGATTCTTTGCTCCTGTGCGTGCAATATTGATTTCGCTTATTTGCTTACTTTGCAATTTTTATATTTTTTAAATTAACGAAGTTAAAAAATAACATACTTAAAGTAAGTAGATAGTTCCCTATCACAATTAAAGATATTAGTAAATAACTCATTATTATTATATTAAATTCTGTAGTATCTAAAAATATATCTATACATTTTTTGATAAATTGATACTCAAAATCTTATGTATTAGATTTGGAGTACGCGCATTAACTTAACACAAACACACACAGATTAGCAGTCAAGCATTATGCTTTGCAAATCTGCTGATGTGTGCTCTTACTTTTCACAAATTTTTTTATTGATGATCGCAATTTTCAATATATTTGTTTATGTTATTTACTTATTGTTATTCATGTATTTATTGTTTAATGAAAATAAATATATTTTTGAATTGAATTTAAGGAGTGCCTATATAATATGGAGATTTCATTTATTATAAGTGTTAAATAGTTTTCACTATGTTTCACAGTGTTTCACTAGAAACATATTTCTAGTTTGTGGTGTTTACGTTTATGTTGTTTAGGAGCAAATCGTAAACATATAGAGAACTATATAATATGTTATCTATTATGTGATGGTACAAATGTGTATTTTACTTTTATATTAAAAAAATTATGAATCGTTTATATTTTACTTAATTGTTTACATTCCTCCTCGTCAGTAAGGCTGAACGGGTACTATATTTTTACATGGGAAAAACTAATTTCAATTATTCTGACCAATATAATAATTACTAAGGTAAGAGATTAACAAGGTTATATGGTAGTTTTATTATTTTAACAATGTATGAAATGGGACGGCTTAAGTTAACAAAATATTTAAAAGCCATATTTTTGTATACTCAGTAATTATCGAATGTAATATCTACCACAAGATGTTTCGGGATTACCGAATAATACTTTTGGAGGAGTGGTGTTGCTGATGGTAACTCGTTGAGTGCCAGGTAAAAGTATTAGGTAATCCCAAAACATCGAGTGGTATTCAAAAGATTATATAACGAACCATAATTTGAATAATCATTCATTTTTATTATTATTGATAACAAAGTTACAATTTTTATAATAAATATTATTTACTCCAGTGCGATTTTTCTGTATTTTTTGGCCTCAAATTCACTTCGGACAACGAAACAATTCCAAATCTCGTTTGGTTTGACATTTTTTAAAAAATTATGTCACAATTAAATATTTGATAATGTGTTACCATGACAGTAACAATCGTTCCACCAAAAGCGATAATCCCAAAGGCTTATCACTTATCATAAGCCTCTCGAGCTATATGGGAATTATGTACCGGGTGGTCAAATAAGCGAGGACGTCAGCTTTATCTCGGAAACCATTAATCGTACAACTTTCGGAAAGATTTTTTCATGAGTAAAGTGGTCAAGAGAAATTGCTGGAGATTACTTTTAAGTCCCTCATTTCGCCGCAAGGGGGCACAATCAAAAATTGTTTTTTTAAATTCTACATTTCTCCGAAAATTCCCGTATTAAGGTATAACTCTGATTACATCATTCGAAAGCCTAGACAATTCTGCATCATTTTGGTTTAAGGCTCATTGGCGTACCGACCTTGATAAGAGTGGGAGAAGCTATTGAAAGTGTAAACATTAAAATCGCTGTAACTTCTAAACGACTTAACCGATTTTAGTAAATTTAAGCTTGTTTGGAAGAAAAAGGTAAGTATCTTCAATTGTCCTATCCAATGGTACAATATTCTAAGTAACTAATAAACTAATAAAATTGCTAGAGGGCGCAATTTGTATTGAAAATTATTGTTTTGGCAATAACTCTGAAACGAACAAAGATATCGAACTGCGGTCTTTACATCTTTGGTTGCAAATTTCATCTACTTTTCGATTATGATGTCATAGTTATACCGTATGATTTGAATTTTCGGGATAAAATCGAAAAAACTGTTATTATTACAAATTGCGCCCTCTAGCAATTTTATTAAACACTATCGTGTACTGTTGGATACGACAATTGAAGATACTTGTTTTCCCCTTCCAAACAAGCTTAAATCTAGTAAAATCGGATAAGTCGTTTAGAAGTTACAGCGATTTAAATGTTTACACTTTCAATAGCTTCTCCCACTCTTATCAAGGTCGATACGCCAATGAGCCTTAAACCAAAATGATGCAGAATTGTCTAAGCTTTCCAAAGATGTAATCAGAGTTATACCGTAATATGGGAATTTTCGGAGAAATTTAGAATTAAAAAAAACAATTTTTAATTGTGCCCCCTTGCGGCGAAATGAGGAACTTAAAAATAATTTCCAGCAATTTCTCTTGACCACTTTACTTATAAAAAATATTTCCGAAAGTTGTGCGAATAATGGTTTCCGAGATAAAGCCTACGTCCTCGCTTATTTCACCACCTGGTACATTGAGCTGTATAATCAGTAAAATAATTAAACTACAATTTAAAGTTGCGTTCTAGAACAAGCAAGTTCATATTTTGGAAAATTAATGTTCATTGAAAGTAAATATAAAATAAAAAACCTACTGGAACTACATAAAACGGAAAGTTTGTGTGTGTCAAACTATTATATAAATTTTAGACTTTTCACCGATAACGATTGAACGTTGCATTTGTGGGAATTTTAATATTTTATATAGGTACCTATAAAGCTGACTGAATTATTTCAATGTTCACTAAATAGATCCAATCTCTTATAATTACAATCCTTAAAGTTGCCACGTTAGTGAAAAAATGTCGGACATTCATGTAACAGTATAAGGCCACCTAATTTCAAGAGCCAAAATATTTCTCATTACGGATCTCCTTTGAATTTGTGGTATTTTAATAATGACATTAGGAAAGTCTTAAATTGAATATTCCTCCAAGTTTAAAATAAATACATGTTATGGGTATTTTGAAAGGTAGTTATTTACAGTTTAACTGACTATTTTAAAAATCTTATCTAGGTATAATGTCTCTTTGCCCTTAAAAAATTACATTTTATTTTAGAGATTGCAGGTTTAAAATTAAGATTTTTTAAATCTTAGTTTTTAAGTCTTAGTTACCGCTTTACTTGAATTGCGAATCCGAACGCATAAAAAGTGCTGGTGATATTTTATTTCTGGGTATTTATCTATATTATAGATATACAGGGTGTCCGCTAATTAATGGTATATCGAAAAACCACAGACTCATTACGTAAAAATATTATCATTTAATCATACTTAATTATCTACATCCGAAAGTTGATATTGACTGAGATACAGGGTTACAAGTTAAAACTTAATTTTTGTTTGTGTCCAATAGCTTTGAGAAAAACGTTTTTTCACAAAATTTTGCAATTAAGTTTTTTTTAGAACGAGAAGTTTATTTGAGTGTGAAATTTTAATGTACAAAGTAGGTGGCGCTGTTTGCGGTATTTTTCGCACATTTATTAGGTCATAACTTTTTTGTGCCTCAGTGTATTTAGGTTTTTAATGAAAATAATACTTTACAGAGTTACCGTTTCAGAGATATTTGCATTTAAATTATTCAGTGTACTAGCTCAGGCAAGTAAAATATAATGTTTTTATTATCTTCATTAAAAACTTAAATACACTGAGACACAAAAAAGTTATGACCTAATAAATGTGCGAAAAATACCGCAGAGAGCACATTGTACATTAAAATTTCATAAAAAAATTAATTTCTCGACCTAAAAAAACCCTTAATGCAAAATTTTTGAAAAAACGTCAGTTTTTCTTAAAGTTATTGGAGAAAAACGAAAATAAAGTTTTCTTTAACCTACCTCAGTTAAAATCAACTTTCGGATATATGTATGTATGAATAAATCCTAATATTTTTACATAATAAGTCTGTGGTTTTTCTATGTACCATTAATTAGCGGTATATAATAATAACTTAATAATTTTTGGTAGTAGGTAATTTCGCAGTCTGTAAGATCAAGGAGCCTTAATTGATTTGGTTGATTTTAATTTATAGAGGTGGCTTTCGCATAAAATGTATGTTTTGTTGTAGCGGGGGCGAACCTTGGTTTGTCTAAAAGAGGGTAAAAGGTTAACCTCTCTGATCTACCACTTTAGCCGCCGGAAAAAAACGCCGATAGGAAGCGGCATTCCGGCAAAACGTTTGAAGTCTCTCCGACATTATTAGCGGCAAGGTTTTAAACTCTCACTATGAAGCAATGCCAAAATTAGAGACCAACCGAAGGTTCGGTTTCGGCTAGTTTCGGCCAAAAAATCTAGTTTCGGTGACAGTTTCGGTTTCGGCCACAAATCGGCCGAACCGTCGGCCGCGCCGAAACTCAGTGTTCGTGAATTGTCGCGAACCGTTCGCCTAAATTTGGGTGAGTTCGTAGGCAGTGTTGTCTATATAAATAATGTTTTTTCGCTGTTGACCTTTTTTTTAGGTGGGAAGAGTTCAATCCGTTCCCAAGATCGATCTCGTCCTATATAAAATAAATTAGATTTTAGTATACAATAAAATTTTTAACATGTATAAAAGTTTCGGTTTCAGCCGAAACTGAGACCAAGGCTGAAGGTTCGGTTTCGGTTTGGGCTGAAAATCTTGTTTCGGTCGGACACTAGCCAAAATATAAAAAATTATTTATTTTTACAAGGACAAAATAAAATGCTGTGATTTTAAATAACTAAATTCATAAATTAGAAAACTCGTCATTAAAATCTTTCAAATAAACCACTGTTTTTCGTAATTAAAAAAGAACTTCTACAAAATATTTTATGTTGGTTAACATAACTTTTTACACTATATACAGGGTCTGTTGAGATTAAGTGGTGGTACTAAGAGAAATAATTATGAAACTCAGGTAAAATGTAAAATACTTTATTACGAACAAAAACGAATGGTTACAAAGACCGGGCTTGTGAATTATTGTGATAGACAATAATTGAACTCTAACTTACTGTTCTTTCTTAAAACAAACAGAAAGAACCCTTGACAAATATTACGTCTCGAATTACGCCATGAAAATGGAAAATGGAACCGCCATCGTCGAAACATAAACAAATCGGTTCGACATTCAGATAAACCATAAACAGAATAAGCTCTTAGTCAGCGTTACTTTTATATTTCAACAGGGTCGCTAATAATCGATGTCGATTATTTTTTAAAGATAGTTAAAACGAAAAGTGTAAAAAACAAAAGTTTGATCGGTTTTTAGTCTATTAGAATAACAAAAATAAAATAAAAAAGTTATTCCAATTTAAAAAATTGCCAAATACCCACCTTTGCCCAGCACTTTATTTGTCGCTCGATAGTCGATATACATTTTTAGTTGTTTACCCTGAATCTACTAGACTCTGATCACAGAATACCCATATAACGCGCTGGTATAGCACAATCAAATTACTTATAACAGGTTTGGAGCAGTGTTAATACTTAATCCATATACAAAATTTTATCATTCTCCGTCATCTAGGGACCCCAAAACATGGACATCTCATAATGTAAAAAAAAATTTGCGACCTTTATTATTATTATTATTATTATTATTATTATTATTATATTATGTGACCCTTTCTGTTATATTATACGTAAGTACATTTTTATTTTTATTTTGATAGGTCTGTCATTCAATAAACCGCATTATGATATAAAATAATAAATAAACTTGCGAAAATCCAAGTAAGTGTAAATCGAATTGCAAGAGTGTATCTGAACGGCAACATCACCAAATAAATTCTTTCTCAGAACAGCGCGAAATCGGCGGAATACGATAAATGCTTGTACTGTTACTCGCAGCGCCACCTCGAACCTTTCGAGTAACCATTCGCGGCCGTTTTCGTTTGTCGCCTGTCTTCCTATTCTCATCAGCGTTCTGTTGCGTAGCTATATTTTCTGTGCCCTGTATATTATTCAATTTTTGGATTCTTCAGAAAATTCTATCCAAATCCTATACCTATCTTTAACTGTTTCGGAAATATTAAGTGTTTTCAGATTTATTGCCATTAATGAAAAAGGGACCTATGATATGATCTCCAGCAACATTAATCTTTTCAGGATATTGCGTATGTTCTTCTCTAATCCAGTGAGGATTTTCCCTAAACCAATAGTGGCAATTCTGACGATTAGCATGACGGTGAAGTGTTAAGGTGCACTCATCAGAAAACAAAACATGTTCTAATTGGATCACATTGTTATCTAACATTGCCATTATTTGTTCACAAAAATACGTTCTCCTATCAAAATCGTCTTTCATGAGCTCATGAGTAGGTATAATTTTATTTTCTTGTAATATTCGAATAATCGATGAATGGCTAACATCAAACATTGGGGCTGTTTTTTGACTAAAAGTATGTGGGTTTTCCTCAAACTCAAGCATACTATCTAATTTGGTATCATCACTTATTGCATTGGCAGCTACTTTTTTATCTGCTTTACATATCCAAGCTGGCGAAACTGCTTTTCTATTTTACTAATTTTCCCTTGAGTTATAGGCGGCAAATTTGGAAAATTTTCATAAAATAAGCGAGAAACTTCCATTTGTATCCGTTTTTTACCTCCATAACCCCTCATCTGTAGAACTGCTATTTTGTGCATTTCTGTTAAATAAACCATTTTCTTGATAATAATAATAATATGCAGTTAACGAAATTCAAACTACTATAACACTGACAACTACTGTCATGCGGACAGACAACAATTTGCTAAGGTCAGGAGTTTTAAACAAAAGTAAACAATACTATTTATACCTCTTTTTATTTCATATTAGTAAAAAGAAACGCTGAAATGCAATAAATCTGAAAACACTTAATATTTCCGAAACAGTTGAAGATAGGTATAGGATATTGTACATGAAATATGTCTAAAATTTTCTGAAGAATCCAAAAATTTAATTTAAAATAATAAAGTTGGTATTGGCCACTGTTACATGACACACCCTGTATAAAAAGTTTTTATTGAAAAAAATGCCCAATTAGAAATACCAATCGACGTGTCCGAGCGTTTTTTCGGACACGGCCCCATGTATTTATTACATTTGGCTGATACACACTGTATGGTTAACGGTTTGACCCCCTTTTCCGGAAACACTGTATAGTTACGCATTCGCCATTTGATTTTCTTATCAATATTTCGTTTTTTTCTCTAAAAAGCGGGCAAATACCTGTCTTTGGGTGGTAACAATTACCTACACTTTTAAATTAAAAAAGAATTAATTGATAAATGAATAATAGAATAAAACGAAATATTATCAAATTTGCACATATTTCTTTTTCTGCTTTTATTAATTTATAATCCAACCTTTTAGAACGCAAAACTGTAGGTAATGGCGCTCCGTTTGGATAAAACGAAGAAGTAAGGAAATATTGATCAAAAAACATAACGGCAAAGGCGTCACTATAATAGTGTTTTCTCTAAGTAAACTGTTTATTTCGGGTTTAACGCCCAAATCCAAGATAAAACCAATCAATGCAAACAGAAGAACAAGCAATTACTTTAATTGATTAAAAAATTTAGTCCATTTTAATCTTCTTTATTTATCAGTTAGTCCAGGACGACGGGGGTTTTTTGAATGCAAAAGGTGGGGTAGTAGCGATTTTTTAGTATGTTGTTAGGCTTGGGGCCCTAATGAAAAATTTAAGTTTTCGACCTCGAGGCGCATGCGCTCGAGCCGCCATTTTGGATTTTAGGTGCAAAATTTGTTTTTTTTGATAGTAACGCAAAAACGGTAGCTTTCACGACAAAAGATGTTCTATACAAAGTTAAAGAGGATAAAATTTTCTACATTTTTTGTAGACATTTTTTTTTGTAGTACACATTTAGGAGTTACAGCTCCGTGAAGTTGCACTATTTGAAAAAAAAATGCAGAAACTTTTTGGTTGTTTTATTTTATTATTCTTATTATATATACCTATAGTTTTACATAATTATAAAATAAAAACGATAGGCATTTGAATATTATCATTTAACAGTAGTATACTTTTCGTCAACAAAGTTAAAGGCTGATATTTATCAGCTAGACTTCGCCCTTTAAGAATTGTAATTTATAATTTATATTCTTAATAAAGCCTATTATTAAAGGCGAAAAGTATATCGCATTTTCTTTTTAAATTTAAGAATAGTACCTAAATTAATTTCTACTACATTTTGGTACGTTTCGATGGTCCGGATTGGTTATTGTCGGTTTCCTGTATTTTTTTCCTGATTGAATAGGGATGACGTAGTGTCACAACCACTGAAGGCATGCAAGAACAGAATGTGCATGCATGGTTGCTTCTTGGTTTTTGAGGCTACTTACTGAATATAA
Source organism: Polydrusus pterygomalis (assembly GCA_963969555.1). NCBI lineage: Eukaryota > Metazoa > Arthropoda > Insecta > Coleoptera > Curculionidae > Polydrusus > Polydrusus pterygomalis. The sequence continues at coordinate 25,192,036 of OZ018375.1, forward strand.
CCTCTCAGCCGTTTTTCCTCTTCCAGGTTTACGGAAGTAGATAGAACTTTCGGCTGGTGTTAAATAGCCAAATAACAAAATATAATACGTTTTTTTTCAAATAGTGCAACTTCACGGAGCTGTAACTCCTAACATATGTGTGCTACAAAAAAAAAATTCTACAAAAAATGTAGGAAATTTTATCCTCTTTAAATTTGTATAGAATATATTTTGTCGTGAAAGCCACTGTTTTTGAGTTATTATCAAAAAAACAAATTTTTGTACCTACAATCCAAGATGGCGGCTCGAGCGCATGCGCCTCGAGGTCGAAAACTTAAATTTTTCATTAGGGCCCCAAGCCTAAAAAAATACTACAAAATCGCTACTACCCCACCTTTTGTATTCAAGCACCCCTTTTTGATACCCACGTACTGGAGTAAGTGTTGTTAAATTTATATTATTTGATAAGTCTAGCGAAATGTATACCTATGTTCGATTACATTATTATTTGCCTGTGTCGCTTACATTTTTAATAGTTTGCTTTCTCCGCCTATAAGTTTTTATAATCATTGGAGGATTGAAGCGTTCTCTATGGTTGCAAGATAAAAGTTGGCATTTTTAATGTGATAAAAGCAGAAAAAGAAATATGGACCAATTTGTCCAAAGTTCTTTTTTGTTTGTGGTAATTTCTCAAAGTTTCATTGCGTTTATTTCTGTTTTTAGAGAAATCTTTCCGGCAATGGCTCAAAGTGGAAGCACTACACAAGAAAAGACCAGCAGTACATATGAAGCTATCCATAAAATTGGGAGAGGTACGTAAGAAACGCTAATAAAACACTAATTGGCTTACTTGAGGCGTTTGCAGATAGATAGCGATCGTTCGTGAAGAATTCCCCGGCGAACAGTAAAAAAAGTGTTGTTTCAGTAGAAGTATCAGGGCAGTGCCAAAAAGTAATTTTCTAATATGAATCCGCCACAAGCATATACAGGGTGGCCCTTTAGTGTGGCAAAGTACAATAGCTCCGTTACTATTTCAAATACATTAAAAATATTAATACAAAAGTTGAAGGGCAGTAAGTGACTTATAACGTAAAATTATTTTTAACTCTATAGGGTGACTCAAAAAAGCGGAACAATAAAAAATGTACTTTTTTCAAATGGAACACCCTGTATATTTTTTCATTTTTAAATTCTACATAGAATTATAATTATTTTTTATGAAATACATTATTAGTCTATACTTTATAGTTTCCGAGATATTGACTGTTGAAAAGTGACATTTTTGAACTTTGACAGCTTCTAACTTTCTAACAGTACGTCTTAGAGCAAAACGGCTTACATGTCCCTATCTTCAATTTTTATTATCTTCCCAAAAAAATCAACTTCCAGTTAAACCGGAACAACTATATTTCCTGCTTTCGAGTAACATCCGGTTTAACCGGAAGTTGATTTTTTTGGGAAGATAATAAAAATTAAAGATAGGGACATGTAAGCCGTTTTGCTCTAAGACGTACTGTTAGAAAGCTAGAAGCTGTCAAAGTTCAAAAATGTCACTTTTCAAGAGCAAATATCTCGGAAACTATAAAGTATAGACTAATAATGTATTTAATAAAAAATAATTATAATTTAATATGGAATTTAAAAATGAAAAAATATACAGGGTGTTCCATTTGAAAAAAGTACATTTTTTATTGTTCCGCTTTTTTGAGCCACCCTATAAAGTTAAAAATAATTTTACGTTATAAGTCACTTACTGCCCTTCAACTTTTGTATTAATATTTTTAATGTATTTGAAATAGTAACGGAGCTATTGTACTTTGCCACACTAAAGGGCCACCCTGTAGATATTATTGCCATTACCCAACGTAAAGTAGGAAAGTTATATTTGAAGGGTCCAGGAGGGGGGCTGCCGGGCTGCAGTCCATTTTCAATTTTAATTTACTTTTTTTTTAATTAAATGCCTTTTTTAAGAGCACTTCACATAGATGAAATAGTGATTTTATAAGTATCTATATACTACATAAATATCTATCTACAGACTGTCCGCGGATGGGGTTTACAATAGCACAAATGGATGAAAAACTTTATTTTTTGCGAAAGCCATTCCTGATAAAAAGTTTTGCTTGTAAAAAAAATGCAATTCACAAAGAGACAATTTTGATTTTTTATACAGGGTTCGCAAAAAGTTCAAAAACATGATTTTTTTCTAAGAGTAAACTACCTTTATTTTTCATTTTTAACCAAAATGCCAATTAACTTATTTAGAATAACTTTTGTAATTTAAATACGAGATTTAAAATAAATCTTCAATTTTTTTATTTTTCGCATTTCGCAATTGAAGTGAGGGAATGGCTTAATAATACATTTGGCCACAGATGGATTGGTCGGAATGGTCGGGTTCTGTGGCCCCCAAGATGTCACGATTCAACTATTTCAGATGCCTATCTTTGGGGGCGCCTCCAAAATTAGTGTACTCCCGTCCATGTGGTAAATCGGGATTTTCTTCATCAGGATCGTCGAAAGAGCTGGAGCAAGATCATCTTGTAAAAAGCTTAAATATTGTTGACCGTTTAGATTCTCATTAAAAAAAAGCTGTCCTATCACGATATCACCCACAATGCCTGCCCACACATTTATTTTTTGTCTATACTGAGTATGTCCCTCCCTCATCCAATTTGGGTTTATATCCGACCAATACCTATAATTTTGTGTGTTGACCTCACCATTCAAGCAAAATGTGGATTCATCAGAAAAAACAATGTTTTTAACAAAATTGGGATTCCTAATGCACATTTCTTGTAAAATTTCACAAAATTCAAGCCGCCTGTCAAAATCCTCTTCATAAAGTTCTTGAAGGACTTTCATCTTAAAAGGATGGTTCTTATTGCCATGCAATACTTTTAAAACCGTTGTTTTCGAAATATTTGAGTTTGTAGCCATGTTCCTAGAGTTAATATGGTTATTTTCTTGAACACTTAATAATACGTCCATCTTTTTGTCATCATTCAATGCTTTCCGACCACTTCTTGGGGCATCTCGAACATGACCAAGCTGAAGAAATTTATGCTCGATCTTACTTACAGCTGATTGTGAAATTGGCGGACGATTATGATATTTTTCATTAAATAACTGACACACTTCTTGTTGGGTTCTTACCCTGTCACCATATCCTATCATCATTAGAATTTCTATCCTCTGTGCTTCATTAAGTTTAATTTTTGGTAAAAAGAAATTTCAAAATAACTATTACTTAATAAACTTCAAAAATTAGAAAAACGTTAGAGTAAAAATAATCTATCTTAAAAATAATGACACAATATTACGATATTTTGACACGAAGCATAAAACTGTCTAATTTGACCAAATGTTAACAATGTGACAATTAATTATTCACTGAGTTATGCTGATACTGATTTAATTGTTGTATTTATTTTCGAACTTTAACTGTCGATAAATCATAATGACATGTTAGATAAAAAAATGTTCACAATTATGCATTGAATCCTAAAATTAAAAAAAAAAATGGGGGTTCCCATTTAAAAAATTAAAGTTGGCCCAAGCAGAGTGCTTTCGGAGACACCCTGTATAATAAAAAAATATTGAAAAAAAATCGTATTAAAAAAACAAAATCGACTTGTCCGAGCGATTTTTAAAAACATTCAGCGTTTCCTAAATAAATTTATTCCAGACGTTACGTCCTCACTGTATACTACCACTCCGTTCAATAGCGTTTGACATGACATGTTCTGATTTAACAAAACTCCTGCCTCCTGCAAATTGATAAAAATAAAAACAACATATTATTTTCATCTTTTTCTAAAATTGTGGTTATGGTTTTCTATAAACTTCATAGCGCATAACACGTCCAACATAGGCCCACAATGGTTCATTACAGGTAAAAAACACCTTCACTACCTCGAAGGAGACTACCTACTCGACCTTGTCTATGAGGCCCAATTCTGCTAATGACGTGTTTTTACTAGTTTAATACCTTGGCTTTATTCCCCACTAGGTTATTGGGTGGTTTATATTACTCACTTCTGACTATGTAAAGTGGCCTGTCGGGCTTTATAGTAAAAACCTTAGATAAAAGTCACCTTTATTAGACTATAATTATTGTTTGTTAGGAAGTAGGTACTAAATATAAAGACCTGAAATAATAATATTTACGTTCTACCTATAGTATCTTATTAACGTTTGTAATTTATCTAAATTATACTAACTTGTAAAACGTGTATTTTACTAATTTTATGAATCTAATATGTGACTTAACAGTAAGTTTGATAATAAACAGCTCTTCTTTTGAAGCACAATGCACATGTTAAGTATAGTGGACCATACGTGGACCATGCAGCTAACCAAAAAACATTGAAATCTTTGATTTCTTTAAAACGTTAACAATGTACCGGGTGGTCAAATAAGCGAGGACGTCGGCTTTATCTCGGAAACCATTAATCGTACAACTTTCGGAAAGATTTTTTTATGAGTAAAGTGGTCAAGAGAAATTGCTGGAAATTACTTTCAAGTTCCTGATTTCGCCGCAAGGGGGCACAATTAAAAATTGTTTTTTTAAATTCTAAATTTCTCCGAAAATTCCCATATTAAGGTATAACTCTGATTACATCATTGGAAAGCTTAGACAATTCTGCATCATTTTGGTTTAAGGCTCATTGGCGTACCGACCTTGATAAGAGTGGGAGAAGCTATTGAAAGTGTAAACATTAAAATCGCTGTAACTTCTAAACGACTTATCCGATTTTACTAAATTTAAGCTTGTTTGGAAGGGAAAAATAAGCATCTTCAATTGCCGTATCCAACAGTACTCGATAGTGTTTAATAAAATTGCTAGAGGGCGCAATTTGTAATAATAAGAGTTTTTCGATTTTATTCCGAAAATTCAAATCATACGGTATAACTATGACACTATAATCGAAAAGTAGATGAAATTTGCAAGCAAAGATGTGAAGACCGCAGTTCGATATCTTTGTTCGTTTCAGAGTTATTGCCAAAACAATTGTTTTTAATACAAATTGCGCCCTCTAGCAATTTTATTAGAAACTATCGTGTACCTTTAGATACGACAATTGAAGGTACTTCCCAACAAGCTTAAATTTAGTTAAATCGAATAAGTCGTTTAGAAGTTACAGCGATTTTAATGTTTACACTTTCAATAGCTTCTCCCACTCTTATCAAGGTCGATACGCCAATGAGCCTTAAACCAAAATGATGCAGCATTGCCTAAGCTTTCCAATGATGTAATCAGAGTTATACCTTAATATGGGAATTTTCGGAGAAATTTAGAATTTAAAAAACAATTTTTAATTGTGCCCCCTTGCGGCGAAATGAGGAACTTAAAAGTAATTTCCAGCAATTTCTCTTGACCACTTTACTCATAAAAAACTTTTTCCGAAAGTTGTACGATTAATGGTTTCCGAGATAAAGCCGACGTCCTCGCTTATTTGACCACCCGGTACTTAGTCTGTTCTGTAATAAGTCTATGTTTAAAACTACACATTTTCCGATAAACTGTTATAATAAAAAGTATTTAGTTTGACTCTAAATATTTTTTCGTATATAGGTGCATATGGTACAGTCTACAAAGCAAAGGACAAAGACACAGGTCAAGAGGTCGCTTTAAAAAAGGTCTGTATACCTTTAACCGAAGATGGTATCCCCATGAACACCCTCAGAGAGATAGCTTTGCTAAAGCAGCTGAACGCCTACGATCATCCGAATGTGGTAAAACTTTTGGATATCTGTCATGGACAGCAGATGGGGAAGGACCTGATGATGTTTTTGGTTTTTGAGCATGTCGAGCAGGATTTGGCTATGTATATTGAAAAACATTCAAAGTAAGAAATGACCCAGTTTGTGGCGAACGGGAAAAAATGGGGGAAGGGGGAGGGGGTTCATATTTTACTGGACATTAGATAACCAATCAAATTTCCTACTAAGCACCAATAATGACTAAGCAAGATAAATGTTTCATTCTTTTTGTTTATCCCAACAAGCGGACATAATAACTTGAAACGTCCACTAGGTTCCTCCCGGCGAATGCTTTTTCGTCACCGAGGTAATAAAGACATGCATTTTCGTCACCGACTTTAAAGGGTCGGTTTTATTACACATACATTCTCGTCACTAAGCTTAAAGGTTCGTGTTTATTACACATGCATTTTCGGCACCAATACAAAAGTTTTAAAATTAATTATATTCTCTTTGTTGGTCTCCGATTAAAAAAAGAAAGGCTCTCCATTATAAAACATAGTATTTTATTAAATTTACAGGAATAACACAAAACTTAATTACATCATGTAATAGATAAATTCTTAGGTGAATAAGAAAACTAAACAGATATATTTTTAATGCTGCAGCTATTCTAAACGAAACAATGATACGAAATACATGTAAGAAATTGTAATATATTTATATCTCTATTTTGATATTTTATTATAGTAGATTGAATAAATTGTTGTCTTTTTTAACTTTTATATCATGGATTTTACGAGGAATATGCACACTTTGAATTTTTACATACGTATACATTTAGATATCTTTAAGTTTTTCAAGAAAAATAAATAAATTTGGATGATCTTTATCAGGGGCATCATTTCACATTTCTCTTGGGTTGGGGCATACCTAATTTTTTATTGACACAAAATTAACAAAAATAAACATTAAAAAAAACAATTTTTTTGGTAAAACATACATTAAAAAAAACAAAGAAGCTCAGACCTAAACACTAAATTAATGATATAATAAAAAAAAAATTTAATTTTTTTTTACCTTGTCTTTTCAGAACTGTCAGCTCCAGTTCACATTTAAAAATTTTTAAACTTTAATTTCTAATTAAGGAATGTCGAGAGCCAAGTTTTTAAACTATTATTACTTCTGGTCTTAAAAAAAGGATGCCTACATGATGCAAGAAAAAACATTTTTTATAACATCTACTGCTTTTCAAATTTTATATATAATTTTCTCTCCTCACACTTACAGTGCTGTTTCACTAATATGTGACCTCACACAAAATTATTTCTTTATTAGTCCCTTTAATTGGTCAATTGAATCGACCCTTCATTTTACCCAATTCTTTCTGTTCCTTCTTCACAACAATCAGCTTCTTTCTCTCTTTATTACAAATTGATACATAACTTACTGCTGTGATAACTTTCTGACTTGGTTTCTGCTTATACTTTACCTCTCGTTAGGTCTATTATTCTTAAATGTTTAAAGTTTCTCCAAATACCTAACTCGACCTTTCCATCATCTTGTAGCTCCGTTTGGACTGTTCGTACCTATTGTACTTCTTATTTTCCTTATTCTATTCTCCTGACGATGATTCGAAACATGTAGAGAATTTACCCTTCAATAAAACTTTATTTTAATATAGGCTATAAGACTTAAAGTGTCTTATTTGCCTCCTTTCACCAAATTAATGGTTTAGTGGGTAACGGCGATGCCTTCTTGCAGCAAATTTGTCAACTAGTTTGTAGAAGTACACTCAGTTGCACAAAAATTGCTTCCAGATATATTTAAATGGTAACACACATTATGTATTTTGCTTTCTAAGGTACCTACGCATTTTTTTCTGTACAAGTGTACAAACTATATGCGATGCGGTAAACCGTAGTAGGTATATTTATGTTAAAAGTTTTTATTTGTAAAAGCCAAATTTTGATTCGTGTGTGTGAATACTTAAAGGGGGCAAATGCCCCTGCCCCCCCCCCCCCCCCCCCCCAATTGACGCTTCTGATATTTGTACATACTATCGTTAAAATGCGCATGAAAAGATTCACAAGCATTGGTCGTGCGACTTACAGTTGTGTTCTGCCCAGATAATGGGTGGAAAAAGTGATTCCTCAGAAATATAATTATCAACTAAGTAATCAGCATATTTAACAACTCTATCATCTGGAGGCATACTTTCTGATAAATCAAGGGCAAAACAGTCACCTACTTCTTTTGAATCCAAATACATAATATACCGATGGTATGCGCTGTACACTTGCACTGACACACTTTTAAAATTTTTCACCAGTGCACTGTATTTCTTTAATCATAATTTATTTAAATAATTTTTAATGAGCTTTTAATAGTTGGTGACGACTTTGCATGTACCATTTTTCCCTGCTTGCTGCCTAGGTGACGAAAATGCATGTGTAATAAACATCTTTAAAATTGGGGGTATACATTTGGCCTCCTTGGTGACGACTTTGCATGCGCCCGTTCCTCCAGTGGTGCCTAAGGAGAGGGGGGTCTTTAAAGGCTGCCCCCTTTTCAAGGGTTACCACATACTTTCAAACTAAAATCCACTAAGTCAGAGCTTATAATTACTGGTAATATATTCTTTTAACTTAACATACATATATTTTATCACTTTATAGTTCCTATGTTTGTTTGAAAGTGGTAGACAATGAATTATCAAAAAAATTACCTTGTCATGCATGTCAAATGTATTTCTATGTTTTACCAATGAATAAAGCCATAACTTTTAATCTATCGGGCGTTGAGTTGGATGTTTCAATTATAAATAAAATTAACGTCGTATTTTTGCTAGCCATTATGCTAATAAACCATTAGGACCTCCGTACAAGTTGAAAATATGGTGAATGCGATGGTAAAGGAAATGAGCCCAGTCCTGTCTATGTCGCCAACATCTAAACGTACAATAGACAAGACTTTAACTGGGTGCCATAAGTGACAGATGACTTAGCCACGATGCGGCGTGTTCTTAGAAAAATTTTACTTTATAAGTAGGCCAACTTTAAAAATTATTTTTGCCAAAAGGAAGACCTATATTAAAATTATGTTACAAGACAAACAAAGTTTGAACCTTTAGCTATCCAGTGATACCAAATTTATACCTGTTTAGTTAAATTTTACTGGTAATATTTGGTGACAGCCGAACACCTGCAACTGTTTTTGAAATGATTATCTTGGCTATCGTTAATACCGTGCGAGCAAAAATTATTTGCATTAAAGAGGGCTTGGATTAAAAAATGTGGGGTTTGGTTTAGATCACAATGATATCGGGACGATATCTACCCAAATCTAGGTTACAATTTTGTCAAATTCATATTATGACATGATATGCCAAACTAATGAGTAATAAAATAAGTAGACAAAAATACAAATTTATTTTTATTGTTTACAAAATTAACAAAGTAAGAATATACAAAAAGAAAAATAATTACATAAATTGCTGAAATTGGCCACCGCCACGCTCCAAGCATAAATTCACACGTCTCTTCATATTTTCGACAGTGTTGACCAGCATCTCTGGAGAAATGTTACCACATTCTTGGATAATCCTTTCTTGTAATTGTTCTAAATTTGCAACTGATGTTTTAAAAATAGTGTTCTTTAATTGAGGAAAAACGAAGTAATCCATAACCGTTAAACAAGGTGATCTAGGTGGGAATTCAATGTCTGATCGAAAACTGATGAATCTATCGTCGAAAAAATTTCGTAAGTAGTTAATAGTTTCGGCGGCTGTATGGGCGGTTGCACCGTCCTGTTGAAAATATCCAAAATGTAGTTCGTCGTCAAGTAATTGCTCCACAAATGTATTTAAAATATTGTCTCTATACCGCTGTGCTGTAACTGTGTCATGGAAAAAAATAGGACCAACAATTCTTCTTCGGGAAACAGCTAACCAGACACCAATTTTTTGAGGGTTGCAATGTGGACTCTACAAAAAAATGGGGTTTTTCACTACTCCACATGCCTTCATCCGAAAAAAATGTCAGGTCTAATAAATAATTTCTTTCCAATAAATTTTGGGTAAACCATTGAAAGTAATTCCTGCGTCTTTCAAAATCTGCTGCTTGTATTTCTTGGAATACTTGCACTTTATAAGGAAATAAATTTAGCTGCTTCTTAAGAATAATCCTGCATGTTCCATAAGCTCTTCCCACTTATTGGGACAGGCGTCTTATACAATTTGTTGGCGTATTTTGCATTATTTCACGAACGTTTGCAACAAGTTCTTCTGTTCTTACAGATGGTCTTCCTGCTCCTTTTTTCTGTTGTATAGAACCTGTTTCCCTAAACACAGCCACGGTTCTTTTCAGGCAAGGATAAAAATCCCCAGCAATAAAAGCAACGTTAGGAAAATGTTCGTGAAAATCGATCATGCACAAACACGTATTCTATTGCCACTCACCATTTACTCTAACCCCGTTTCGAAAATACGCTTCAACCATGAATGTTTTGTGCTGTTCCGTAAAGCCCATTGTGTGAATTATTCAAGAAATTGGAAAAATTAGCAACGAATCAAATTACTTGTAACGACTGTCAAAAATGACGGAATAACTGATTGATTGTTAATTCAGGTACCCAACAGGTATTAAGCTCTACGGCTAAGCATTACGTCTTTAGATGCAAGGCCCTCTTTGATGCAAATAATTTTTGCTCGCACGGTAGTATAGAAATCAAATGTACAAAAATATATTTTTTAAATGAACAAATATATCTTGAAATTAACGCGATAGGTTTAGAGGGATTCGTGTAAATGGTATAAATGCATGTCGCAAGTAAAAGCTATGGTACACTCTTGGTAGGTCGCAGGCTCGTCTTCTCAATGACGATCAAATCTTCATTACGTCATTTAGTAGTAGCAACCGAAAGTACACAATGATGTAATTTTTAAATTTGGGAAAAATGTCGTTATGGTTAGAACAGTGTTAAAATTGAAAAGTGTTATATGCCAGTACTACTAATACCAGGTCAGTAATGTAACTAATTTAGTGTCAGGATCTACACGTTAGTGTTCATGGACATATGTAAGGGGCGGATTATATGCATTTAAATTCCGCCAAAATATGGGCATATATATGCCTTGTGTGCCTTTAAAATATGGAGTTATTTGGATTTTAATTTATTATAGTAAAATGAGGTAAAGAAACACATTGGGTTTCACAAAATATATTTATTTTTTTTTAAATGCAAAAGAAACAGAGAAAAATTAAAGTAAACAATTTGTTGACCTAAAATTGTATAAAAGGCATTTATTACTAAATATTTTTCAAAATTTTCAACTAAAAAGGATTGTCTCCTATTAGTAAAAATATGTTTATACAAAGAAAAGCTTCTTTCAGCATCTACTGATGTAATCGGACAATACTGAAACTTAGGTAGCAAAATATAAGGCCAAGGTACAACTTCGTTGGATGGTTTACCCTTATAAATGCTTTTTACTGCAGTTAAATATTTAAATCCTTCATTCTTTTTTACATTTACATCCAATTTGTTCCTTACTTGAGCTCCTACTTTACGGGGAATATTGTTACATTTAGCGGAAAAAGTTTCAACAATACTAATTGAGTCTCTTAAACTTAAATTTTTACTCTCCAATGAGGATATTATGTCTGGTATAAAATTACATTAACCTTAATAAAAACAAGATCTTTAGCTACACACTGGAAATACTGAAATCTTTCAAAAAGCTAAAACAGAAGTATGTATTACAAATCGATATAAATACAGTTTGTTAAGCAGGTAATAATAACGTATTATTAAGTGACAATAAACAACCCCTAACAATATACCTGCAAACTCCGGAAACCCCCAATAAATACCTTGTGTCTTGTGTATTGCCAAAATGTAAATATAATTATTATAATCTTCAGATTGAAAAATCCCTGAAATAAGTACCAAACTGGACATCAAACCTTTAACGTTTTAAATTTTTTGATAACGCCGAAAACAGAAATATGCTCTTAAAATAATAATTTATGAAAAATATGCATTGTATTATAAAATTGACAAAATATGCAAAAAAATGCATATAATGTATATGCATTTTGCATATATTCCTCCCTTTAGACATATGTAATAGAATGTCCTCTATAAACAGCGAGTTGTAGGCTCGGCGCGAAAGTACGTTTATGAACAAAATGATTGGTCTATCATAGTTGATCATCTTTGAATAAAAACGGTTTATTTTCTACTGTGTTTTAAATAATAAAGACATTTTTAAAATTATTGTTATTTTAGGGGATTTTCAACTACTCAAATTCGGAATCTTTCAAAGGAAATTGTGAATGGGGTAGATTTCTTACACAGTAACCGAATAGTACACAGGGATCTGAAGCCACAAAACTTACTGGTGACAAGTGACGGGCACATTAAGTTAGCTGATTTTGGACTGGCCAAGACCTACGATTATGAGATGAAACTGACGTCTGTGGTATGTAGAAGTATGATTTTTTTATTGGTTAGTGTCGAGCCTCGAGCATCCTTTTATATTTTTATTAAGTTTGCCATTGAAATAAAAATAATTCAAAGTAATGTAAAAGAGAAATATGCTCGACGATCGCTCGAAAAAAACTAAATTTAAAGACAAGGACAGTTATACTTCTATCTCCTTCAAATAGTGGGTGTTAACATTTACAGTAACACTTTAACAAAAATTTAAGGTACCACCTATCGTTCCCCCATTCTTAACTTAGGAATCTTAAAAGCTTTTTGGCTATAAAATTTTATTACCAAATGCACTTAGCGTTTTTTTTTTGTTGCCCGGGAATCAAACAAATATGACTGATTTCCTGTGATTTTGGACAACCCATCGAATAGTAATATTTCATATTAACCACACCTCCAGACGATGGGAACAACATAGTACCCAGAGAAATCTAAAACAGGACCGTACTTATGATTTAATATGCGAGATTATTAAACGTAACACAGACTATTATAATTAGGTATTGAATTAGGCGTAGATATAATCGAATTATGAAATATGTAACAATAAGAAACATAAAAGAAAATAAATTATTACGAAAAATGTTTTTAGTAATAACCATGCCCAACTAGCAAAATTATATTTATAATGATTGTATAAACCACTACACAAGGAAAGTTGATAAAACCAAATTATTTTTAAAGGGGTTTTTAAACCGTAATACGATAGCTATACAACCAAAAAAGGCCCATTTTTATAAAATATTTTAATTCTATAGTGTCTGTATTGTAAGGCTATACAGTCATTATACAATTCATATAGGTATATTTAAATAACACTTATAAAACTGTTATATAAGATATTTTGTAAATCCTAAAACAAAAATTTCATTTTATAATGTTGAAGAACTACACCAAAATATCGTCAAATTGCTGTATAACCCAGATCTTGCAAAATAATATGGATAACATTTATAAGTTAAAATGGCGATGGAATATTTCTAATAAAAATATTTTGTAATGATAGAATCTTTGACAAACGGCATTAAATGACGAATTTTATGTGCCCGGCAACTTTATCTGACAAAATATATTTACTTTTACAGTAAAAAATGCAAGCGCCTTCTCTTTGGCGTAAATTTGGGTTTATTACGATAACAAATATTTAACAAAAAAAAGTAAAAATTTAATCTGCAGTATATTTTACACCAGATTTAATAAGTGAATGATAGAATTATGTAAATATGGACTTTGTCCAAAAAAATTGATAAGTTTCGTGTAATTTTTGTTTAAGAAAATAACATTTGCATAATGGCGTCAGTCGAAATAGCGAAAGGAAGTGAAAAATATGGCGGATTTTTAATACAATGTTTTTGTTCTCTTTTCGTCATTATACGACGCTTTGGTTGAATAATGTTGTCTAATTATACGCTAGAAAGTCGTTGTTTTTGGGTCATTATAGGAGACTTTAGTGGTGTAATGTTAATAATGCCTATGCAGGCGCTCAAGAAGCCTTACATGAACGCCATCTATACCGTTTTTGAAAGGTTGCCAACTCTTAATTAGGTAGGTACCTAGGTGTATTATAATACTAGACAAAAGTCGAAAACCATTCTTAAATTTTGGACCATTATGAGCCAACCATGTCCAAAGTAATTAAGTAAGAGGATTTATTTTACTTTATAGTTTGTTGACTTTACTACTTGTGAATTTTAAGGACGTGTTTGTCTCCTTCTCTGTTTTCACCTCTATTTTTAGGTAGGATCTAGAGTATATTATTTTATTATATACACTTTGTCAATGAAATTGTATGTTCTTCAACAATAAAGCATGTTTTGATTTAATTTAAACTTGTTTATCGTCATTTTTGTTCTATAAACGGAAATGAGGTTAAGTTGTATAACGCGGAGTTAGTAAACATCCCAACTAGCAAAATTATATTTATAATGATTGTATAAACCACTACACAAGGAAAGTTGATAAAACCAAATTATTTTTAAAGGGGGTTTTAAACTGTAATACGATAGCTATACAACCAAAAAAGGCCCATTTTTATAAAATATTTTAATTCTATAGTGTCTGTATTGTAAGGCTATACAGTCATTATACAATTCATATAGGTATATTTAAATAACACTTATAAAACTGTTATATAGATATCCTCTTGGGCTGCCTTATAAATTGCATTTATTTTAAACAACAATTTTATTTTATAATGTTGAAGAACTACACCAAAATATCGCAAAATTGTTGTATAACCCAGGTCTTGCAAAATAATATGGATAACATTTATAAGTTAAAATGGCGATGGAATATTTCTAATAAAAATATTTTGTAATGATAGAATCTTTGACAAACGGCATTAAATGACGAATCTTATGTGCCCGGCAACTTTTTCTGACAAAATATATATACTTTTACAGTAAAAAATGCAAGCGCCTTCTCTTTGTCGTAAATTTGGGTTTATTACGATAACAAATATTTAACAAAAAAAGTACAAATTTAATCTGCCGTATATTTTACACCAGATTTAATAAGTGGATGATAGAATAATTATGTAATTATGGTATTTGTCTAAAAAAATTGATATTTTCGTGTATTTTTTGTTTAAGAAAATAACATTTGCATAATGGCGTCAGTCGAAATAGCGAAAGGAAGTGAAAAATATGGCGGATTTTTAATACAATGTTATCGTTCTCTTTTCGTCATTATACGACGCTTTGGTTAAATAATATTGTCTAATTATACGCTAAAAAGTCGTTTGGTTCTTTTTGGGTCATTATAGGAGACTTTAGTGGTGTAATGTTGCCTATGCAGGCGCTAAAGAAACCTTACATGAACGCCATCTATACCGTTTTTGAAAGGTTGCCAACTCTTAATTAGGTAGGTACCTAGGTGTATTATAATACTAGTCAAAAGTCGAAACCCATTTTTAAATTTTGGGACCATTATGAGCCAACCATGTCCAAAGTAATTAAGTAAGACGATTTATTTTATTTTACAGCTTGTTGACTTAACTACTTGTGAATTTTAAGGATGTGTTTGTCCACTTCTCTATTTTTAGGTAGGATCTAGAATATATTATTTAAAGTGTATATCACTTTGTCAATGCAATTGTATGTTCAACAATAAAGCATGTTTTGATTTAATTTAAACTTGTTTATCGTCATTTTTGTTCTATAAACGGAAATGAGGTTAAGTTGTATAACGCGGTGTTAGTAAACATTTTATTCTAATAAGATACATTTTAATGTTATAAGAATTTTATAATAGTGACAATTTCTAAGATTATGAACGTATATAAAATAGTTTTAAAGTAGTTCTGTAAGAGTTGTATTGTCTTAATATTATAGTAATTTGAATAAACTATTTTAAAGTAAGCTACACAACTTCTTATTCAATGTGTATAAAACTATTTTATAACTGTTGTATAAGAGTATTGACAAATACTATACAGTTTATATATGTCGTAGGCTGATAGTGAAATCCGTCATTTCATGAAAAGCCTATAGTCATATCATGAAGCGTGGCTAAAAGGTATATTGCAACTGGTTTGTTCGTTGTTCCCCAGAGCATTTTTTTCAATTTTTTCAACTAATATTATTTTATAAAAATAAAATTTAAATTAAATTTAAAAAAAATGCTCTGGGGAACAACGAACAAACCAGTTGCCAATATACCTTTTAGCGTGCAGCATGATATGACTAGGCTTTTCATGAAATGACGGATTTCACTATCAACCTACGACATATATACATCTTTTAGAACTATTATAAATGGGCTGTGTAAAATGTGATATAAATAATTATGCACTACTAATAAAACACAGATACTCCTGATTGCCGTTTCTACTATAATATTTGTTGTATATTCATTCTTACAACTATATTATGGGATAATTTGGTTCGTTCCCTAGAATAGTTTTAACTATCGGCATTATAGAACTGAAGTATTCTTTAAATAGCACTAACGAACACCTATATAATACTTTTGTCGTTTTGGATATCCATATTGCTAGTTGGGATTTTATTCTAATAAGATACATTTTATTGTTATAAGAGTTTTATAATAGTGACAATCTAAGATTATGAACGTCTATAAAATAGTTTTAAAGTAGTTCTTTAAGAGTTGTATTGTCTTAGTATTATACTAATTTTAATAAATTATTTTAAAGTAAGCTACACAACTTCTTATTCAATGTGTATAAAACTATTTTATAACTGTTGTATAAGAGTATTGACAAATACTATACAGTTTATATATACATCTTTTAGAACTATTTTAAAAAGGCTGTGTAAAATGTGATATAAATAATTATGCAATACTAATAAAACAGAGATACTCCTGATTGCCGTTTCTACTATAATATTTGTTGTATATTTATTCTATCAACTATATTATGGGATAATTTGGTTCGTTCACTAGAATGGTTTTAACTATCGGCATTATAGAACTGAAGTATTCTTTAAATAGCACTAACGAACACCTATATAATACTTTTGTCGTTTTGGATATCCATATTGCTAGTTGGGATGGTATGGGCAGAAAGTACTTTTACAATATTTAAACGATTGGAGGGATGGCAACCAAGAATTTCAATGGAAAAAAGGTTTAAAAGCCAAGTAATAGTCCGAATAGAATGGAGCTATATCAAGACAGAATGCAGGGAAATTTCTGAACTAAGATGGCTTAGTATGAATACTTTTGTAAAAGGCATAGTAATTTTACCCAAGGAAAACTCATATCTGCTGGTATTAAATTGTGCCAAAAATTATTTAATTTTTTTAAAAAGACTAGCGAATGACACAACAGTATTAAGTGAGTCAGGTTTCATTTTATATCACTATACATGCAAGGAGTCAAAATTATCAGAGATGGAGATAAGAAAAACAGGCTTATCAATCTCCATTAGTATACTGGTCCTGGTAGTACTAATCATCATGGCCAGTGTAGTTTTTTTTTTGTATAAATATGTTGAACAAACCTTCGCAGGATCCGATTTCCGAAATTATGCAGGAAGAAACACCACTGAGAAACCAAGAAGCTGCGTCAGATTTTACTTACGATCACCTACGACCACCGGTACCTATACCGCAGACTGTACATGGAGATGGAGAATTTGCAACCAGGACCTACAAGAAAATTAACAAAAAATTCCCCTGTATATGAAAATATTCGTCAAACTATCCTATCCAATATAAGGTTAGAACCTATACCCGAGGTCCAGTATGGAAATTCAAGCACCGTAATAATAAAAAGAAAAACCTTGAGGTCAACCCTGGGCCTTACTTAAAAAATCCGAAGAAAATCCAAATAGTAGAACATCGGATCTATTAATGCCTATCTCTATATTATTAATAAGAATTTAGCTAATGGCCGAATACCATTATAGTACGCAGATATATTTTTTTTTATTAAATAAGTATTGCACCCTGCGTGGGAACAAAGTAGTAGAGAAAATATTAATCTCAGAGAAAAAGTGGCGAAGCAGCTGAATATAAAAAGAAACCCTTCTGAAGGAGAAATCAGTCTTTCATGTGTATCGAAACCACATACAATAGGATACAAGGTTGTATCGAGCACTTCCTATTGTACATCGGTACTGTCGGGCACTTTTCAGTTGCCCTTACATTGATAGAAATGGCCCTCACGGAACTACTCATGAGCGACTTGGAGGTGCAGCTCCCTCGCCGACTGAAATGACCAAGAAACTAAAGGGTATAAACCTGCTGCAAATACATTTGGTACATTTTGAGAACCTAAGAAGAAGAGCGGAGATGTTCAAGGAAAATAACATGCAGCCAGAATCACTCTTTCCATGCCAGTGCCCATTCTGCGAACGCTTAAAGTCGATAACTTGGAAAACTCAGCCCCACAACATACTGCCCTTCCCCGAAGCCAAGGACCGTCCAACGTTCCCCCAGCCGGACCGAGTCGGACTGTTCAGCCACACTCACCCCGCTGCACACCGCCTCCCGTACGCCCACGTGTCAGCCTGGATAGATTGCGGGAGTTAGTAGGGACGCTTCCTCCGTTGTCTCATCAGCCTCCTTCATCGTCATCCCTAGGACAACTCCCTGGTGAACTGAACCCCCCTAGAGGCCTGCCCCAACTGAAACCAGCCAGTTCAGTTCAACTACGCCCATCAGATGTTCCCCTTCACGTCATCTCGCGGCTCACCATAGACCACAACCTAGGAACAATGAATCGATGGAAGTGCCTCCAAAGAATAAGACAATTAAAGTGGAGTTAAGTGACGGAAGTGCGGGTTCCCATGAGTAAATCCAGGGTAAGAAAAAAAAATAAGAATAGTATTATGTAATCGGACAGTTGACAGTTTTAATTTTTTTAATGTGTTTGTTGTAATTTATGGGAAAAGACTATAGTAACTGACATACAATATAATATTTTCTTTTATAATATCTAAGGTAAATAATATGGGTATTGACTGTAATTTAATCATTTTTACATATTATATTATTATAAGAAATAAATTTTGGTATAGGTTGAGATAATTTTGTAATAAAGGAAACTGTTGAATAGGATCTACTTAAAAGGAAAATTTTCTTTATGTTTTATTTTTACCCATAACCAGGCAAATATCATGATATTTATATAAATATCCAAATATCTATATATATCGATATACAGTATATGTCTCCGCAAGTTTGCACCATATGGAAAACTTTTTATTATTCATTTTACGAAAAAAAGTTATTCTTCATAAAAAGCTCTGCATGGTCTAAAACCTAAAATGCAACCATCAAATATCGAAATTTTCCAGTTATCTACGAGGTTTGTCAAAAAATGTGAATGCCCACGAATGTGAATTTTTTCCAAGGGTGAAGTACCTTTATTTTGACATTATCAAAAATTGTTATTAAAAAAAGTTGATCAGAACTAAAAACCACGTCTAAATAATATGCAATTATACGCATTTATGTTGAAAAATTATTTTATTAATTTATTACTAATTATTTAATTTTTTAATTATTTAATTAATTTAATGCGTGTTATTGCATATGTAGACGTGGTTTTTAGTTCTGATCAACTTTTTTTAATAACAATTTTTGATAATGTCAAAAATAAAGGTACTTTACTCTTGGGAAAAATTCACATTCTTGGGAAAAATTCATATTTTTTGACAAACCTCGTATATGACTGGAAAATTTCGATATTTGATGGTTGCATTTTAGGTTTTAGATCATGCAGAACTTTTTATGAGGAATAACTTTTTTTCGTAAAATGAATAATAAAAAAGTTTTCCATATGGTGCAAACTTACGGAGACATACTGTATATCCAAATTTGGATATTTATTTATATTTTTAAATTATTTAATCTGTTTTCTGTAAAGATACATTTTTGAAATTCACTTAATTTAATATAAACAACATGTTATAAACCTGTAAATTTGTATTTCAATTCTTGCTATCACAGTAACAAGTTTTTTTTAGTACTCCTATGTTAGAAATGTAAAATGTAGTTAAAAAATACAAGTTTATGAATATGAACACATCGTTGGCGACTAGGGAGGTGCCAGGATGGACCTGGCTACTGGGCGATAAAAATTTTTAATGCATTGCCAATTGAAATAAGAGACCTTGCCTTACTTAAGATATAGAAATAAAATTAAAGACCTTTTATTGGATAGAGCCTTTTATTCATTTCAAGAGTTTCTTAATTATAAATTCTGATGGTTTCCTCAATTATAATGAGTTTTCTAAATTATGAATTTTGATGGTCTTCTAAATTATGAAAATAAGTGTTATCAGTAATTATCTGATTTTATTCAAAATGAAATTTGCAGTCTTTTTTTTTTTAATATTTTAACCTGTTTTACTAACTGTGTTTGTTTTCTAGCTGTAGGTAGTGTTGCATTGTGTTCTTTTTTTAACTCCAATGTAATGTTTTCATGATTTTAAAATGGTTTTTCCTAGTTATGATCCTGACCTTTTGGACGTATGTAAATTGATTGTATGTAACATGAAATAAATGATTTGATTTGATGTGATTTGATTATATATTTTTGCTTTTAACTATGGTTCATCTTAAAACCCAGAATTACTGGGCTTGTTAATTAAATCAAAATGAACCCAAACTGGATTTTTTATTTTTGGCATTGTAAAATTTTTATTTCATAAAACAAACAGCAAAATATTGCTCCGTTCCATCAGAAATCGGAACTAAATAAAAATGTCACGCGGCAAAGAACAACAGGTGATCAACGTCTCGGAAAGAGGGGGAACCACCGCATTTACAGTAACACACTAACAAAAATTAAAGGTACCACCTATCGTTCCCCCATTCTTAACTTGGGAATCTTAAAAGCTTAAATTTTCCATAGCACATAGCATTGGACCAAAAATGGTAAAATTGTATTTTTCCCAAAATTAAAGAGCTGAAATAAGTGATTTTAAGGTATTCATAGCCCCCTAGATAAAATAATAAATTTGGAAAAAAAATATTTTCTTGGTGACAAAATGTGACAAGTGACACATCGTTGTATTTAGAATGTCATATGGAGTCAAAAAAAGTAAAAATAAACAATAACAAATAAACCTATTAAAAAATCATATTTCATACTGAATTAAATCAACGTACACATTTCGCCCCTCCACTTTGTTTGCCACACTTACACTGTTAAAAGTATTAACATGACTTGGGAGATTTAAATCTTTTTCTAACACCTAACAAAAAGTCTGCAGTATGGCAACGCAGCAGTAAGAAATCCTCGCTCGAAGATGTGGCCGTCACGACATTGGTCTGAGGCCACGATGACGTCGTTTCATTCATTTCCCTTTGGGGATGTCCACAGAAAATTTATCCCGGAAAAACATCGATGTTTGCGATGCATTGAAATTTTTTTTAATAGAATTAGAATTACAAAAAACAAACCCTTAAAAACAATTTTCTATCCTCAAAATCTGATAGAGGTTTGCAACTATTAAAAATGCCAGATATCACTACCTTTTTTCCCAACTTGATCAAAAATTGAGAAGAAATTGCAATTTTTTGGTAAGAATTGGGGCAAATTTTAGCTGTTTACACTTAACAATAAATTGAAGGTCAAATTTTACAATTCCTTAAGCAAGAACTTAAAGTTGAAAACCCGGACCTGTCTATTTTCCCATTCGTCAAATTATATTGGTGCAGTGCGCATGTCTAATCGTGTGTAGCTTTGTTTACATGCGTGAGGCCATAAATTTGCCACTTTTGTGATAATTGTTTGCTTATCTAAAGATAAATATCTATGCCCCCCCCCCAGGTGGACAACTAGTGGCCACAGCGATTATTAGTGACCAAGTATCATTAAAAAAAAACATACATTTTTACTCTCTGAGACCATGTAAATGATAGAAAACCCTCAACAAACATAATACCTTTACTATACATTTTATATATTTGGGATCTAATGACATGGTCATGAATTTCATGGCGTGATCTTTGCCATGCGAGAGCAATATTGCATCTTCTGTGATATTCATCGTCTGGCTTTTACACAATTTACTTATAGCTCCGAGAGAAATTCCTAAAACGTCAGAAACTCTAAAATAAATAAACTATAAAATCATATTACAAGGGACAAAATGTTTTATTTACTGGTACGTAAAGGTTAAAAAGAGGTAAACTTACTTGAAGGATAGCAGCAAGAGGTAATAAGGGATCTCCGGCGACTCGTTCGCGTTATAAGTATTTCGCTAGCCTCCATATCAATATTAAATTTGTTCTCTTTCTGTATAATGACACATATATTTAATCATACAATTGTCGAAATACAGCACTACACAAAATTGGCGGATTCAAAATATCGACATGATATTTCTTCTGTCTACTTCTTTATTATGTATTTTCAATTTGAGACGTGCATGCAAGGAATCCTTAGAAGGACTATAACTTTAATTTATTTTAGGTCGTCACCTTGTGGTATAGAGCTCCAGAAGTCCTGCTAGGTCTACCATATGCTACTCCTGTAGATATCTGGTCTGTAGGATGTATCATTGTGGAATTGTACACCAGAAAACCCCTATTTTGTGGAAAGTCAGAAAATGAGCAACTTAGTGAAATACTTAGGTAAAAAGTAACATACAAAGCAAATTTTTTATTTTCCAAGTATCAGACAGGAGCGCCAGTTGGTATATTTTTTAAGGAAGGCGCAAACTTACAATAATTGTTTTTTCTGCCCCTTAACGTGAATATGGACTGCTAAAAATACTACCGTGCGAGCAAAAATTAGTTGCATCAAACAGGGCTTGGATTAAAAAACGTAGTGCTTGGTTTAGATTACAATGATGTGGGGACAATATATCTATAACCAAATCTAGGTTAAAATTTTGTCAAATTCATATTATGACATGATATGCCAAACTAATGAGTAATAAAATAAGTATACAAAAAAATTAGCAAATTAAGAATGTACAGAAAGAAAAAGAAAAATAATTACATAAATTGCTGAATTTGGCCACCGCCATGCTCCAAGCATAAATTCACACGTCTCTTCATATTTTCGAAAGTGTTGACCAGCATCTCTGGAGAAATGTTACCACATTCTTGGATAATCCTTTCTTGTAAGGGTTCTAAATTTGCAACTGGTGTTTTAAAAATAGTGTTCTTTAAATGAGGAAAAAAAGTAATCCATAACCGTTTAACAAGGTAATCTAGGTGGGAATTCAATGTCTGATCAAAAACTGATCAATCTGTCGTCGAAAAAATTGCGTAAGTAGTTAATAGTTTCGGCGGCTGTATGGGCGGTTGCACCGTCCTGTTGAAAATATCCAAAACGTAGTTCGTCAAGTAATTGCTCTACAAATGGATTCAAAATATTGTCTCCATGCCGCTGTGCTGTAACTGTGTCAGGGAAAAATAGGACCAACAATTGTTCGGGAAACAGCTAACCAGACACCAATTTTTTGAGGGTGCAATGTGGACTCTACAAAAAAATGGGGATTTTCACTAGTCCACATGCGTGTATTCTGAGAATTCACATAACCGGAGAGGTGGAACCAGGCTTCATCCGAAAAAAATGTCAAGTCTAATAAATCATTTCTTTCTAATAAATTTTGGGTAAACCGTTGAGAGTAATTCCTGAGTCTTTCAAAATCTGCGGCTTGTATTTCTTGGAATACTTGATAAGGAAATAAATTTAGCTGCTTAAAAATAGTCCTACATGTTCCATAAGATCTTCCCACTTATTGCGACAGGCGTCTTATACAATTTGTTGGCGTATTTTGCATTATTTCACGAACGTTTGCAACAAGTTCTTCTGTTCTTACAGATGGTCTTCCTGCTCCTTTTTTGTGTTGTATAGAACCTGTTTTCCTAAACACAGCCACGGTTCTTTTCAGGCAATGATAAAAATCCCCAACAATAAAAGCAACGTTAGGAAAATGTTCGTAAAAATCGTCCATGCACAAACCAGGATTGTATTGCCACTCACCATTTACTCTAACCCCGTTTCGAAAATACGCTTCAACCATGAATATTTTGTGCTGTTCCGTAAAGCCCATTGTGTGAATTGTTCAAGAAATTGGAAAAATTATCGATGAATCAAATTACTTGTAACGACTGTCAAAGATGACGGAATAACTGATTGATTGTTAATTCAGGTAGTTACTGACACCCAACAGGTACTAAGCTCTACGGCTAAGCATTACGTCCTTAGATGCAAGGCCCTCTTTGATGCAAATAATTTTTGCTCGCACAGTACATGTGCATTATTTTCAGATCTTTTCTTTACCGGGTGGCGTTTAGGAAAATACTAAGCCTTACAGAACCTCTGGTCAGTATGGCCAGATTTCTCAAAGCATAGTCGCCAACTAGCCCGAAATGTATCGCCTAAAATCGCAACTTTTGTATATTCGTAATTAATCCAGTCAGTTTGACTTACTGGTGGTAAAGGTTATGATTTTTCTTAGGGTTGATCTACATTAAGACGGATTCATGTGAACAAGTAAAATAGAAGCGCGTTTTTTCAAATTTTTAATTAAAATTTTTATACTGTTACTAAAGTCAGAAATAAGTAGTTTATTTGGGTTAAAGGTATCATGGGATGAAACATTTTGTTTTTAAAAATCAGTAGAAATGTTTAGTTAATTTAAATTTACTGAAAAATAAATAAAACTCATTTATAAAATTTAAAATTGAATCATATATTTTTTGTCTGGTGCATCTCTACACCTTTTCCAAATGTATTTCAAAAAGCGTCGAATGTATTTCAGTACAGTCAAATGCAGTTCCGAAAGCGTCAAATGTATTTCAATATAGTCAAATGTAGATTGGAAACCGTCAAATGTATTTCAGTATAGTCAAATGTAGATTAGAAACCGTCAAATGTACTTTAGAATAGCCAAATGTATTTCAGAAAGCATCAAGTGTGCTTCTGAATAGTCAAATGTATTTTAGAAAGCATTAAATGTATTTCAGAAAGCGTCAAATGTATTTTAGAATATTCAAAAGTATTTCATAAAGCGGTATTTGTAAATATTCAGCGTGAATTATACGTAATTATATACCTAAAATATACATTAAATTTGATACTTTCCGAAATACATTTGGTAATTTCCGAAATATATTTGATGCTTTCTGAAATACATTTGATGCTTTCTGAACTACATTTGACTCTTCTGAAATACATTTGATACTTTCTAATCTACATTTGACTATACTGAAATACATTTGATGCTTTCTGAAGTACATTTGACTATTCTGAAGTACATTTGACGGTTTTTGAACTACATCTGACAATTCCGAAGTACATTTGATGCTTTCTGAACTACATTAGACTATTCTGAAATACATTTAACGCTTTCTGAAATCCTTTTGACGCGTTCTGAACTACAAATGGAAAAGGTGTAGTGTATCAGTCTTTAAACTTTGTTTCAAAAATTTTCATTTTATTTATAAAACCAAAAAGAAGAAAATATAATAAAAATTACAACAAAATACAACTTTTTAATAATTAAAATAAATTATCTCCTCAATCATCATCAGATTCGTCCAAGTTAATAATAATAAGTATCTGAAGCATCGATAAATCTTTCCCACACTATTTATAATTTTATTAGTGTGTGTTACATAGTTTTCCGTTTTTTCACACGTCATTTGTTACAGGATGCATAGAACTTAGTTTTGCATCATAATAGCGCTTACATTCCGACCAAACCATTTTAATAGGATTAAAGTAGCAATGATCTGAAGAAAGTCTTAAAACTCGATGTTCATGTTGCAATGCTAGTTCGTCCAACTTATTAAAATAAAATAAAAATAATTAAAAAATAAAATAAACAGTGCTTTCCAGATTACTTGTAACGTTTGGATGGGATATGCTGCTTCGCTGTTATCCCGATCTGATACTTCATTGCAAATGGTGAAATCGAAATTTGTCTTTGTTCTAACTATGCAATAAGTAATCTTTTTGACTAACTTATATTTGGAACTTTTTCAATTAGCCCAGAATGATAGGTGGCGTTATCCATGATAATAAGCGACGGTTCTTCCAAGTTTGGTAACAATTTTTCTTCTTTTTTAACTGTCTGAAGAGTATCATCTTGCAAACTTCGCCTAAAAGCACCTTTACTATGTATCCAGGTTTCATTCAGAAAAACAGGTTTTAAGGGAAATTGAGAGTTCCCATTATTCTTAAATCCTCTCCTACTCGATTTTGGGCTATATGGAGTTGCTCTTTTAAAAAACTCCTGTTTGATATAGTACATTAACGCCATTTAAATTTTAATTTTTTTAAACAGTCCGCTAATGAACCAGTGAATATTTCAGCCCCATCAATGATTTTAAGGTTTAGTTGTATTGAGATAATGGTAACGTGTTCACCTGCTCTATACATCCCATAAATACGCTCTCTTATGGTATGTTCATGAATTTCGTGAAGTTGTCGACTAAGGGATAGCAAAATAGCTACATTATTGCTATTCTTTAAATCCAAATCCTTCTCTATCCCCTTTGCCCTAATTCGTTGGATTGTTGAACACGAAAATCCCAAAGCTTCAGAAATTCTCTAAAACAGAGGCAGAGGTATTTATAAAATCATTGCCATATATTCTTCATATTTATTATTTATGTTTTCACAATTTCTGCTTTATTATATCTACTTGCCTCGTAAACTATGTTAAAGAGCAAAAGAGGCTTTCCGGCATCACTTTCGCTTTGAAAATAATCAAATAATTTTAAAATTAATGCTTGTTCTTTTTCACAAAACCGTGACATTTTTGAAATAATGTTGATTAAAAATGTCACCGTCAAAATTGACCATAAAACTTTTTTGGCTGGTAAAGTTTACTATATTCATTATTGACGCAAACTTACTCGCTCACCTAGTTCACGAATGTTAAAAACATAAGCACTAGTCGTGACGTAACGTCCAGCGGTCATTGAACATACTTTACTTGGATTATTACCTATGCTCACAGAATCGGTATCTATTCGATTAAAGAAAAATATTCTCCCCCTCATCAGCCCACGATACCAAAAATTTCCAGAAAAAAGATACGTTTCTTAAATATATCCGTGGTCCCGGGGAAGAAGGAGATAAGTTAATTTTTATAGTTTTTCAGTAGATTGAGTTAAAGTTTAGCTTAGTAGTGCCAATCAGTGGAGGGGAAGGGTTTAAAAAATTTAAATTTTTGTACTAGAATTATTGCTACCTTGTATTTAATAATATCTAGAACATAATTATGGTTTTGTGTTATTTGAGAAGTTAAATGTACTTATCCCTTTATGAACTAAGAAAAAATATACTTATCTCATTTGTAACATTTTATTTACTATTGCAAAAATTAAAATAGCCAGTCAAAAAATAAACTTTAATATTCTAATAAGAAATATAAATAATTAGGCGTAATAAATGAAGTTGAAAACTAATTTTCTTCATCTAACGAAACCAAGTCAGGATGTGTCTCCTTAGCATCTTCTAGAGTCGGAAGGTTTTGGTAAAAATCTCAAAATATATTCGAAATATAAGGAAGAAATTGCATTAGGTTATCCTTTTTCTTCTTAGAAATTGGTATTTATTGATTTATAAATAGCCCCGACTAAGGAGTAAAAAGTACAACCTAGTTGGTACAATTAGGGATATGTATAAGTAAATAAAAATAAAGTTTAGGGATTTAAGGGGGTAAGTATATAAACTTATTTCTTTATGAACAATTTTTAATTACGGGTTTATATTTGTGCGAAAGGGGATAAGTTTGCTTATTCCTTTAAGTACTTTTCGGGGCAAACTTACAACATACCTCCAAAGGAACATAGATTTATTACTCTTATTGACATGAATTAACTTATCTCATTTGGTACGAAGGTAGATGTAACTCTTTATAACGTATACTCCATGATATCCCATTATGGCTAAATTTGGACTTATCTCCTTCTTCCCCGGGACCACGGATATGGTCTCTTCGATTAGCGCCTGGCAGACGGTAACCTTTCATCGTCGAATTTGCAAGTACTATAGATTTTTTTTAATTTGACTAATTTTTTAAATATATTTTTAGGATACTTGGTAAACCCCCGAGAGAAGAGTGGCCGGAAAAAAATGCCCCCATTAAGTGGAGCGCCTTCGACATAACTGAAAAAGTCGATATAAAAACGATTGCTCCAAATATGTGTGAGAGTGTACTGGCAATAGTAATGGTGAGTTCGTCCCTTATTGTTTTCGCTCATTCTCCCGTGGGAATATTTCCCAAACTATAAGAGTTAGAAAGATAAAATTCTGCATGAATAGATACCGTAAAATGGGGTGAATAGGATCAGCGGGGTGATTAGGATTGAAAGTTACCTTCAAATTTCAAAAATCTGTAATATTTGTAATTTTAAAGTGTAGGTCATTTCAATGCACAGATTTTAAGTAACGGTTGTTAAAAGTAATTTTTATGACATTACACTTAAAATAACTTAGCCACATCGCAGGCTGAATACCATGACCTAAAATGTCAAATTTAGCGGTTAAACTGTTGTCATATTATCTTTGCTTTTGTCTTACAAACTTCATATCTCTACAACTCTGCAGCACTTATAAAATTTAGGTAATATTATTTTTAGTACTCTTTTATATTACTTAAGATAAATTTGTGTGCAAAATTCTATACACCCCGCGGTTGTTTAAATGCGATACAGTCAATAAATCAATGAATGATCCTATTGACACCGCCTGCGGGGTGAATAGGATTTGTGTACAAAAAAATATATATATACAACAGGGTACACCCTGTATAAAAGCTTATACCACCAATTAAAAGTACCAACCTTAACTCATGTTTTAAGCTATTGAGAAATTTATTCGAGCAGATAGTTTTCAAGTTACAAGCTTTCAAAGTGGAAAAATGATCCTATTCACCCCATTTTACGGTATAGTACCGTGCGAGCAAAAATTATTTGCATCAAAGAGGGCTTAGATTAAAAAACGTAGGGCTTGGTTTAAATCACAACGATATGGGGACGATATATCTAACCAAATCTAGGTTAAAATTTTGTCAAATTCATATTATGACATGATATGCCAAACTAATGAGGAATAAAATAAGTAGACAAATACAAATTTATTTTTGTTGTTCACAAAATTAACAAAGTAAGAATATACAGAAAGAAAAATAATTACATAAATTGCTGAAATGGGCCACCGCCATGCTCCAAGCATAAATTCACACGTCTCTTAATATTTTTGAAAGTGTTGACCAGCTTCTCTGGAGAAATGTTACCACATTCTTGGATAATCCTTTCTGGTAATTGCTCTAAATTTGCAACTGGTGTTTTAAAAATAGTGTTCTTTAAATGAGGAAAAAAAGTAATCCATAACCGTTAAACAAGGTAACCCAAGCAACACAAAATCGTCTATTAAACGTTTAATTTTGGTATATACCACTAGTATATTTTTGGTTTATAGTCGACCTTTAATATAGGTTAAAATGTCCGCCTAATATAAGTTGATGTATATTATATTAGTATACGTGTTATTAAGGTTTAAAATATACGTTTATTATATGATAAATTCAGCAGTAAAATGTATGTTTCTGATAAAGGTAAAAATATAGTACATAATACCAAAATTAAACGTTTATAAAAAGCTTTAAAAAGTATACACGGAGTACGTTTATATTTATAATAATTTTGAAGTTAAAAAGACGTCATTATATACGTTAGAGAAACACGTTTATTACGAATTTTTTTTATAATAATTAAAACGAATGAACGTACACAAAAAACATTTTATAATTTTTTCGCATCTTCTCATTAATATGGAAAAATACTTTTTATGTTTTATTACATAAAGAAAAAAAAATTGACATAAACGCAGCAAGGGATTTTAATTTCAAAAATATTTATACAAAATATAAATAGTACCTACCTAATAAGTAATATAAAAAATAAGTTGTATGTAAGATGCCATTAATTATTAAAAATCAAGTTTTAGAATTTTATATAATATCTTTGTTTAGCTAACTTTAGCTAATCTTGACAGGCTTGCCCAATGGCTTTGTCCGTTATTTCACCGACCAGTGCGATTCCTCCGATTTGGTCTTTGCCTTGAAACGAAATCTTGGCTGCCTCTGTGAAAAAATGTAAAACAAGGAGTTACTAAAAAGGATGTCCGTTTATAATGAAATAGATTTATAAATAAAATATAGATTGGAAATATCAATCAGTCAAGTCTAAAAATGGCCAAGGCCAATAATAGCTTGATGTTTAATTTTCGATGTTTTTGTGTCAATATCCAACATCAAAATTTACCTTACGATGCGCATCAGTAATTAATATAATCCATCAAAAACAAAACAAAAATTACTGTGATTAAAGAGTAGGTACACAATATACGTAAATACAATGGTTTATAATGTACGTTTATTAACAGTATACCATAAACGTGTAATATACCAACCTAACCTCAAATACAACCCAAAATAAATTGATTCATTTAGAGACAGGTGGAACAAAATAAAATCTGATTTGGATTATAATGTAATTCTAATAATCGGTAAATGAAAGCTAATTTAAAGAACAGTGTGTCTGACTTTTATTACTTCATTGTCAAGAATATTGCATCGCACATTACATTTGGCATTTTAACTAAACGCACTTACCTACTAGTCTAAGAACTGAAAACATAAAACCAAACTTACTTGAGCAGCAGCCGATCACAAACACTAACACAAAGCAAGGAAATAATGTCAAATAATTATATTAATCAATAAACATCCATAAAACCACACAACATAAAACACAAGATGAAAACGGTCGGCGGCCATTAGTAAACCGGAAATGCTCGCCGCGTTGTTGACGTCATACTCTTACAAGACGCTTATTGGTTGAAACTATCGGTAATTGCACGAGTAATGCCGAAACACAGCGATAATTCGGTAAAAACTTTTGTCAAAAGGTATGTCTATTCTGATGGTTAATTTATTGGTATAAGTGGGACATTTATCTTTACGAAAATTATTGACAACTTTATTTTTGTATGTAACGAGAACAAATATTATATAGCGAGTACTATAATTATAATATAAACATTGATATCGAACTTACAATTTTTGTGAAGGGTAATATGCCTTGTAAAAATAAAAATTAAAAAACTAATAGAGCTATACAATGGTATATCATATACGTAAATTTTTGGTACTTACCGACGTTGACGTTACTGTAAAAGTTAAAGTTAAACGTGAGCTATTTTTGTTGAGGATAATTAATTCCTGATCACCATTGGCTTTATAAACAATATTGATTAATTTTTACTTATTATAAATTTGTCAATGGGTCATTATTACAAAAATTAAAAAATGCAGCTGCATAATGATAGAAAAATAGTATATCATATACGTAGAATATATGATTGTAAAATGTATGTTGTCATTAAACGCTTAATCGACGTTTATTAAATATACAAAAACCAAAAATATACAAAAAATGGTGGAATATACGTGTATTAAACGATAATATAGATTTGCATGTTGCTTGGGAATCTAGGTGGGAATTCAATGTCTGATCGAAAACTGATCAATCTGTCGTCGAAAAAATTGCGTAAGTAGTTAATAGTTTCGGCGGCTGTATGGGCGGTTGCACCGTCCTATTGAAAATATCCAAAACGTAGTTCGTCAAGTAATTGCTCTACAAATGGATTCAAAATATTGTCTCCATTGCCGCTGTGCTGTAACTGTGTCAGGGAAAAAATAGGACCAACAATTCTTCTTCGGGAAACAGCTAACCAGACACCAATTTTTTGAGGGTGCAATGTGGACTCTACAAAAAAATGGGGATTTTCACTACTCCACATGCGTGTATTCTGAGAATTCACATAACCGGAGAGGTGGAACCAGGCTTTATCCGAAAAAAAATGTCAGGTCTAATAAATCATTTATTTCCAATAAATTTTGGGTAAACCATTGAGAGTAATTCCTGCGTCTTTCAAAATCTGCGGCTTGTATTTCTTGAAATACTTGCATTTGATAAGGAAATAAATTTAGCTGCTTCTTAAGAATATTCCATAAGATCTTCCCACTTCTTGGGCCAGGCGTCTTATACAATTTGTTGGCGTATTTTGCATTATTTCACGAACGTTTGCAACAAGTTTTTCTGTTCTTACCGATGGTCTTCTTGCTTCTTTTTTGTGTATAGAACCTTAACACCGCCACGGTTTTTTTCAGGCAATGATAAAAATCCCCAGCAATAAGAGCAACGTTAGGAAAACGTTCGTGAAAATCGTCCATGCACAAACCCGGATTGTATTGCCACTCACAATTTACTCTAACCCCGTTTCGAAAATACCCTTCAACCATGAATGTTTTGTGCTGTTCCGTAAAACCCATTGTGTGAATTGTTCAGGAAATTGGAAAAATTATCGATGAATCAAATTACTTGTAACGACTGTCAAAGATGACGGAATAACTGATTGATTATTAATTCAGGTAGTTACTGAGACCCAACAGGTATTAAGCTCTACGGCTAAGCATTACGTCCTTAGATGCAAGGCTCTCTTTGATGCAAATAATTTTTGCTCGCACGGTACAAAAGTTTCAGACAAGAGTTGTAGAGAGCATTTAAGTCTGAATAATATGATCTCTAATAGTTATGACCATTGAATGTGAATTTTGATTGTTGATCATAGTCTTCGAAACTACACGTATAGTAAACTTTTTCTAAAAACAAAGCGTTTCGACAGTTGACACCCACATGTGACATTAACAGCTGATACTGGTTTCTTCCTAAAAGCTCGCTCGTCAGGTTTCAGAACCCAAATTTTCTTGGTGTTTATTACTTAAGTTGAACGGTGAAAAGAAGAAAATTTGCTATTATAAATTTAATATGATAAGTTTATCTATTTTAATTACGGTACAATAAGTTGCCAAACCTTGCGTTCACTGAAATCTAATCCAGCTGTTTGTATTTAAAAACACATGGTTATTTAGCCGCTTTGTACTACGCCGCGAACGTAAATTATAATATGACAACGCAGCATTGAACGCGAATCATGCGCAGGCGCACCGCTTGCCTCTTGATTGGCTGGCAACTACAATATTTCGGCGGCGAATCTCTTGCTTGTTGTCAGGGTTGTTCGTAACATCTTCCATTGGTAAGTTTAGTGCATGTCAAATGTATTTCTATGTTTTACCAATGAGTAATGCGATAACTTCTAATCTATCTCACGTCGAGTTCGATATTTCTATTGTAAATAAAATTACCACTGTATTTTTGCTAATAAACCATTATCACCAGTTTTAAAAAATGCAGAAAAATATTTTACTAGTAACTATCGCCCAATTCCAAAGATTTTTGAAAACTTTTTAAATAATAAAACAGTAAATTTTTTAGAAGAAAAATAAATTACTCTCTCCATTTCAATATGGTTTTCGTAAATTTAGAAATCAAGAAGTTGCAGCAGCAGACATTATCAAAATATATTTAACAAAACGTTAATGGCAACCAAAAATGCTGCATACTGTTCCTAGATTTATGTAAAGCATTTGATACAATCACAACATTGTAGTTAAATACCTATACAATATTGGAATTCGGGGAAATATTTATTTATTGTTAAAAAATTACTTAAGTAACTGTTTGTTTGTTTAAATGGATTATGAAGTTCACAAAAAAAAACATAACTCGTGGTGTTCCGCAAGGATCAACCTTAGGACCTACTTTTTTTTTTAATCTAATTAATTATATAGCAAAATTATATTTAAATGGTAAAATAAAATTGTTTGCCGATGATACTACTATTGTATATTTTCATGAAGACTGCTCAAATTCATAATAACATTAACCACGACCTAAATATAGTATGTCAATAGCTTGAAATTAATATATTATCATGAAAGTTTAATAAATCATCTTTTATGTTTATAAGTAAATCAAAATTAAAAAATAATATCTTCACTATCTTGTAATAATCTTATAATTAAATTTTTAGGTTTATATATGGATGAAAATTTAAGTTGAAAAAACATATTGAATATTTATGAAGTTATATCTCACCAATTATAAACATTTTGTTTAAAGCTAAAAATAACATCGTTAAAATATTTAAAACATATATCGATGGTTGAAAGATAAAAGGTCATAAGCGACGTTTAATAACTTCGCAGTAGAACGATTTAAAGTTTTTTTTTAACTTTAAATTATTTTTATTTTTATTTTCAGGCTCATTTTTTTAATTTCAAAATTGCTACAATAAAATCTAAGACGTTTTTGTTGTAATGACTATAAATATATATACCATATATATATATGTGTGTTTTTTACTACGTAATTGTTTATTTGTTAATTTAATTTTGCACTTGTGTTTTAATGTTTCTAGTTTGTAAGTATGGCTTGTCAATAACTAAGAATGTTCACGACAATAAAGCTATTTTTGACTTTGACTTTGACTTTGAAATACACAACAACAAAGCGTTATACAGGGTGTCTCAAAACTCAGTATCAAGATTTTAGGGGCGTATTTGCCAGGTCAAAATAAGCCTTTTTTTTCCTATAAGCATGTGTCCGGAAACGCTTCGTCACCGATCTACAGAGTGTTAAATTTTCAAAAAAATTTTATTTTTTCCTTCATAGCTCTTTTAGTTTTTGAGATATTAAGATAAAATTTAAAACATAGATTACGCTTTAGGGCTTACATCATCTAGTATACCGAGTGATTGTAAGAATCTACAGGGAGATATTTTTTCAGGGGTCATGCTCCCTTTTCTCCGCATAAACTTTTTTATAGTGCGCTGCTGGCGGATTCTGAAATATGCAGTACATTCTTTGTTTTGTTTATAAACTTTTTTATCTCTTATAATTTTTATGCATCTAAGATCGTTATCGAGAAAAAAATTTAAACAAATTTTTGTAATTCGCCATATTTAATTGAAATTTTTCAATGAAACAATAAAAAACAAAACAAGTGGGCTTGGACTGCTATTTTCATTTTGACGTTTACGCTTATTTTGAAGCATTTGACATTATTTAAAAGTTGGTTTATGCATTTGACATTATTTAAAAGTTGGTTTATAACTTATCGTATATTTTTTGATTTGTTTAACATTAAAATGGAAAATGGACCATATTCATTTGAACATCTGGCTGACATCCATTTCGTTTATGGTCTGGCTAATGGTAACGGGCTTAATCCTCAGAGGTTGTACGCGCTAAGATTTCCTAATCGCCGGCTTCCCAACTACAGAACTTTTATAAATTCCCATCAACACCTTCGGGAATACGGCAGATTTCAGACTCCAATGCACGATACTGGTAGACCAAGACAAGCACGCAACCCAGCAGTTGATGAAGAGATTTTAAATGTTATCGACGAAAACCCTGGTATGAGTACTCGACAAATAGCACGGCATTTGGATGTTTCCCGTTCAACTGTCTGGAGGGTTTTACACGAAAACATGCTATACCCATATCATATTCAGCGCGTCCAAGGTTTGCTTCCTCGAGACTTTCCACAGCGCTTGCAGTTCTCCAGATGGATACTGCGCAAGTGTACTGTGGATCCTGAATTTTTATCTCGTATCCTTTTTACCGACGAGGCTCAATTTACACGCGACGGAGTAGTGAATTACCACAATGTTCATATTTGGGCATTAGAAAATCCACACATGATCAGAGAATCTCGACACCAGGAACAGTTTAGCGTAAACATATGGGCAGGAATAGTAGGAGATACTTTAATTGGTCCTTTTATTTTACCGCGAATTTTAAATGGTGACACATATTTAAACTTCCTACAGAATGAATTGCCTGCATTAATGGAGGATGTGCCTTTACACGTTCGTCAACAAATGTGGTTTATGCACGATGGGGCCCCCCTCATTTTCGAGTCACCGTCCGCGATTATTTAGACACAGTGTTTCCCAATCGGTGGATTGGCAGAGCAGGTCCAATTGCTTGGCCCCCACGGTCCCCAGATTGCAACTCGCTGGACTTCTTTTTATGGGGGCATGTAAAGAGTCTAGTTTATGATGCAGGACCAGTGCCTTCCATCGAAGTTCTAACTGGACGAATTATGGATGCCTTTCAAACGGTAAGAAACAATCCCGGAATATTAGAACGCGTACGGCAGTCTATGAGAAGAAGAGTAGAGGGTTGTATCGCAGAAAGAGGAGGGCATTTCCAGCATCTTTTATAAAAAGTCAAAGTTGATTAAGTTTCTTATTTTTGAGGTAATGTTTAAATAATCTTATAACAAATAAGTATAGCGTCTTTTGTTTTCATTGTGGTATTTATTCCCCCCTGTTGTTATAAATGTTAATTAAATGTAGCTAATTACAAAAATTTGTTTAAATTTTTTTCTCGATAACGATCTTAGATGCATAAAAATTATAAGAGATAAAAAAGTTTATAAACAAAACAAAGAATGTACTGCATATTTCAGAATCCGCCAGCAGCGCACTATAAAAAAGTTTATGCGGAGAAAAGGGAGCATGACCCCTGAAAAAATATCTCCCTGTAGATTCTTACAATCACTCGGTATACTAGATGATGTAAGCCCTAAAGCGTAATCTATGTTTTAAATTTTATCTTAATATCTCAAAAACTAAAAGAGCTATGAAGGAAAAAATAAAAAAATTTTGAAAATTTAACACTCTGTAGATCGGTGACGAAGCGTTTGCGGACACATGCTTATAGGAAAAAAAAGGCTTATTTTGACCTGGCAAATACGCCCCTAAAATCTTGATACTGAGTTTTGAGACACCCTGTATAACAAAATTGCTGTCGCTTAATCAATTTAGTGACCAAATTACATTTGGGTAAAAGGTCTTAACAAACCATACGTTAAATGTTAGCATTTTGGTAAAACGTTTTAACCTCGTTAGATTTATATATAAATGATTTAGTAAAACGTTTTTACCACCTTACTATTAAACACAAATAATTAGGAAAACGTTTTAATCGCCTTACTTTTAAATATAAATGATTTGTTAAAACGTTTTAACCACCTGATTAGTAAATATAGGCTAATAGGTTTAAATGTTTTAACATTCTCGTAAAAGAGCTCAAGCGGCAATACTTGCTTGTTTTCTTTTGTAGCAAAACAGGATAACGACCAACATTAAAAATAAATTGAATAGCAAATTGGTTCAAATATGATTTAATTGTTTTTCTAAATAATCTAAACGACAGTTGTTTCAAATTATCCTTTATTTTGGCGCTTGGTAGGAAAAAGTTGCTTGCAATTTATTATCTTTCGGTTGACTCAAGCGACAGAAATATAGTAGGAAGCTAAAATTTCGCTTATTCATTAAATATAAATTTCACGAAATGTGTCGCCTAAGACCTTTTGCCTTTCAAGCATCGATATCGTATTCTTTGGTTTATTCAAAATTACAGTATTTGATTTCAATTTGGGGATCAGCGAATTCAACTACAATTCAGCCATTAAAAAAACTACAAAGCATAAATAAACTTCCTTTTTTAGAACCAACTATAAATTTGTATGAACCAAACGGATATTTAAATTTAGAAAAGCTTTACAAATTAAAACTATGTACTCCAATATAATCTATTATAATTAAAGAAACACAATCGCATATAATATTTCCTCCGAACAACATTGCTAATTTAGATTAGAGGAATAATAATTTACAAGAGTTTGCCGAAAAAATTAAAGAAATATAAAAATTATTGACCAAAAAAGCACTAAAAAAATATTTAAAAAAAATTAAATGTTAGTTCATTACTATTTTTTATAACTAACTTTAACATATTATACCTATATTATTTTTTTATTGTAAATGGTTATTATATAAGTATATATATTTATTTTTATTTTTATACTTCTGGTTGTATATATATTTTTTTAAATAATTTCGATGGAAAGGTTTTTATAATAGTCTAAAAGCAATATTTTTTGGCCTCAATGGTACATGGTGTAAACAATTTTCTTTTTCAGAACATGTTGGCCTTTGACCCCAAGAAAAGGATAACGGCTTTAGAAGCATTGAACCACGAATACTTTTTAGAAGAACCAATTAACTCGTGAACCAAAGAAATGATTTTATATACTTTTAAGGAGGAAAAGTATTACGAATTAAAGAGTGAAAGTAACAAAAGCGCTAAGTGCCAAAAATAAAATTTTGAGATATTTAAGAAAAACGTTATAAAAAGGTCAATATTTGTTTTTTTTATTTATTAGCATTAAAAGTCATGTTAAAGGCTAACGGAAAAACAATTCTAACATACATTGATATATATTATGGAACAAAGCTGAAAATATAGTTAATTTCTTAAAATAAAAAAAAAACGGGGTAAGTGCCACAAAACATGTTTTTAACAAAATAGGATCAGAAAGGATTGCTGGTGTATTTTAACGTGTGTTAACAATATAAATTAGGCTGAAGGCAAAACTAAAACTATAACTATCATAAATAACACAGTAGTCGAAAATTCCGGCTACGGCTACGGGCACAGACAGCTGATTAACTTGATGAGAAATAACCGTTGTCGGTTACCGATGGCGCCATCTAATTTTTATTGTATAAAGCGTAATCTGACTCATGGCACTTACTTTCTTTGTTAGGTCACAAAGCATGTCTTTTAACACCTTTCTACGGCATTAACTCAATTTCGGAAATTATGGCACTTAGCGCCTTTGTTACTTCCACTCTTCAATTTTCGTTTCTTTAAAAGTTTGAAGCCTTTTTATAGGTTAAGGGGATCGATTGGTGCAATTTTTTTTATATTTATCGGATCTATGCCTGTTAAGTTGTTATAAACGTTTCGAAAGCTGGTTATATGGTAATTATTTGTATACAAAATATGTTTCGTCTGTACCATACAGTGGCCTATTAATATACAGTTTCCACGGAAAAGTCTGCACCATATGGAAAACTTTTTTGTGCGTTTTTTTTGCAAATTTGTTTTTGACATTAGGTTCTGCATGATCCAAAACGAAACAAAAGCTTAACATTTTTGACCTGTGACGTTCGTTACACCTGTCAAATGTCATTTAAATGTTTCAAAAACTGGCGAAACTGTAATTTTTAGAGATACGAAAAAAGTTATAAGACAGTATTGCTTCTTATCATATTTTGAGTGTATACCCAAAAAAAAATTTTTTCATTTTTTTTTTTGGAAATTTATCTTATCGTCACTTTTTTTTTACTCTTTTGTGTCAGTTTATTTAAAATAGGTATTGAATTGCTTATCGCTAGAAACCGAAGTTTCGGCCAAAAAATCTAGTTTCGGTTTCAGCCAAAAACCGGCCGAACCTTCGGCCACTCTGAAACTCAGTGTTTGTGAATTGTGGGTGGGTTCCGTAGGCAGTGGTTGTCTATATAAATAGATTTTTTTCTTCTCTTACGACCTTTTATTATTTTAGTGGGAAGAGTTCTATCCGTTCCTAAGATCTATCTCGTCCTATATATAAGATAAATTAAATTTCAGCATACAATAAAATTTTTAACATGTATAAATAAGTTTCGGTTTTGGCCGAAACTGAGACCAAGGCCGAAGATTCGGTTTCGGCCGAAACTGAAAATCTTGTCTCGGTCGGACACTACTTTTAAATTGCTTGTTTCGAAACATTTTTAAATAAAATTGTGGAGTTATTTATGACACAGTCATGCATTCCCAAATTGTAGCGACATATTTTTGATTTAAGTGAAACGAAACAAATTGGTATTTTTCTGGTTCAAAACATTTACCAAACAATGATATTCATTCATTTACAAAACTTGTGGAGAAAATAATTTTCGAAACTTTCAGCAACATACCAGGGGCGGCTCGTGGTATTTGAAAGTAGTGAGGCACAATTGAAAAAAAAATTTTTTAGCAAGGTTAGATTTTAAAGTTTAGACAATTTTTTTAAATCGCTATAACCACATTTTGACCAAACTTTGTCGCTATTATTTGTTGCAAACAGAATACACGGCCAGCAAAATAATTTGTTTAACGTTACACTACCAGTAAGCCAGTCGTACTTTTCGTACCAAGTGTTTTGAAAGCTCCGATTTGATTTCCCCACCCTACCGATAGTAACAAGACGTTTACTTAAATCTGGAACAGGTCGCTTTACTTCTTTTACTATGTACAATTTATCTTCATAGGAATTAATACTTGAAAAATTCTGCTCATTTACTAAAAAATTAACAAGATCACAAGTAGGATTGCGAATGTTTACATTTACCTGGGAAAGTTGTGACGCTGTGCTATAGGTCCCGCTGAATCCATTTTTCGCTAGTAAGTACCAAACAAATGAACTGATAAGTAATAATAGTAATGTAATATTAATATTTCAGAAAAATCACTGCCCACTGTTGGACAAAAAGCAAAACAAAAATCAGTACGGAAAACCACAAAAGTATTTACCGAAAACTATAATAAAATACAAGGCACTATGCACTCTCTCTAAACTTTCAACGGACAACGACAACCTGTTAATCTAATAATAGCATTTCTCCAAATACCGTGTCGCGGCGTTCATCTTTATAGATTGGATTAGTCCCCTCGCGTTCGCATTAAATTTACGTAGAGAGTTGAGGCTGGCCTCAGAAGAATGTTTTTATGCGCTATTTAAAGCTAGATTCGACTGGACTATTACAGGTATCATACATCACATTAGATATTTTCACTAATGCGCTAGACAAGGAAGCGGGAGGCCGGGCCTCTAACCATATACGACCGCATGCAGAAATGAGATGGATGATAGATGATATTTCTAGCGAAGCGCGTTAAGATAGACGACATTAATTCTAATAGATATATATTTATTTATGCAAATAGTAAAGTAATATAAATTTGTAATTTATTTAATTTGCAAAGTTATTGGTGAGGCACTGCCTCACCTGCCTCATAGGAGAAGCCGCCACTGCAACATACACTCATACTTATTACCTTCTCGTCGATCGGAAATCGGAATCGTTTGCCCTCTTATCTGCCGCGAAGGCGGACACACTGTATATATGGTGCATTGTTCCACGCAACATAGGAAATCCCATGCAAATTTTAAGATGGTAAAATATTGGCTCCCTTGTTTATTTAAGACCGATAATTTATTTAACTTTATTAAAGGGAATACTTTGACGAACTAACTGACGAAATTTTAGCGGGATTTATTAAGTAATTAAGGGCTTATTTAATAAAACGTCAATCTATAATTGGCGAAAATTATCAAATACGATTCTAAAGCGTTATACTTATTAAAAACACCAGTAAATGTCAGTAACTGACGAGAAGGATGTATTATGACAAAGGTAAAATAGGTTAAAAGCTTCAAGGTTTAATATTTTTAATACAATTTGGTTTGTCTCTCCGTTATACATACAAAAATATATTGGAGGAGATAAATCAATAAAACAGTTTTGATAAACAAAAAGTACTTTATTTTTCAAGACTTTTGACTTTCAATGCATAATAAAACAAATAAATTACATACTTAACTAATTATTTAATAAGATGTTCAAACAACCCCCCATTTGCTGCTAGACAATACCCTAGACTCCTAGACGATCATAAAATTCATTTCGAACATTTCTTAATTGATACACGGATAGTCTTTCACACTCTAAGGTAATAGCATTTTTTAAATCCTCTAGCGTCTCGTATTTAAAATTTTTGTAGTTGGTTGTTTTTAGGTGTCCCCATAAGAAAAAGTCATTCGGCGAAAGATCGGGAGACCTAGCAGGCCAATTAATTGTGTAATTTAGTCCAATAACGTTACCTACAAAAACATTTTCTAAATGCTTCCTAACTACTGCGGAGTTATGAGCTGGGCAGCCATCCATCTGGAACCAAATTTCTTGATTTTCTCGAACAACTTCATGCAACGCAGGCGTAATTTCATTTTGAAGCAGTTCCAGAAAATATTGTGCGGTTAAATTTTGATTTAAAAAGAGTGGTCCAATGAGATGATGTCCCAAAAAGGCCAGCCCATACGTTAACTTTTTGGGGATACTGCGTCCTTGTTTCAATAAACCGAAATTCATGTTTTTGGCTCCAGTATCGTAAAGTTTGTACATTAGGTTCGTTATTCAAGGTAAAAGTACATTTGTC
Source organism: Polydrusus pterygomalis (assembly GCA_963969555.1). Lineage (NCBI taxonomy): Eukaryota > Metazoa > Arthropoda > Insecta > Coleoptera > Curculionidae > Polydrusus > Polydrusus pterygomalis. The sequence continues at coordinate 25,233,672 of OZ018375.1, forward strand.
GGTGAAACAAATATTTTGCAAAAATTCCCCATCATTGTTTGCCCTCTCCATCATATTAAAACAAAAATCAGCCCTTCGAATCATGTCCCCATTTCTTAATTCTTGAACTCTATGGTATTTATACGGATAATATTTATGTTTATGTAATACTCGTAAAACGGTTGTATGATGTTTCCCCGCTTCGTCTCCAATATGCCTAGTACTTATAATTCCCTTATTTTCTTTCATACTTAATAAAATATTTAAATCATTATCTGCATGATTATTACCTTCGTCTTCTCTTTCGCATTTACATTTATTGAGAAGCACTATTTTCAAATTTGTTAATTATTCTGATTACGGTGGATATTGCTGGAATTGGCAACGAAATAATATTTATGGTTAAAAAAATTGTCAAACTTGGTTTGAATCTGACCATAGACAAGCGAGTTGCGCGCTCTCAAGGATAGATAGGCAACTTAACATTCTAAATTGGTTCCCTGATAGCGCCACATGCGACCGGGGGCGAAACTAAATATAGTCGTGGTGGGGATAGGCGCCAAGCATAAAAATTTAAATTTTATTATTACTTTCAATTCAAATTTTCGCGCTTCTAACTTAACGGAAAAGTTTTAAGCGCGAAACATCTGATTCAAGTTAAAATAATTTGGGAGAACGAAAGGAAATTATAACAACGTTTCTGATATGGCGACAAGATTTATTAATAATTAGATATTTACATAAATAGGTTTTAAATAAAAAAACAGCTTAAATTATTATATTATTATTTTCTGTAGATTTTTCTAACAATTCCGTATTATTTTCAAAGTTTTTATTTAATAAACTAGTTGTTGTACCTTGTAGTTCATTAAGTTGTGAAGTAAAGTTTCTTTCTATATCTTTAATAGCTTTCTCTGTACTTTCCAATCGTTGGGCGACATTATTGAAGTCTTCAGGAGGTTCCACGCTTTTGTTAATTGCCTTGGTTTTTCTTCCCGATTTCTTTGGTCGCGACATATTAAATATATGATTCTCAAACTACCGACTGCGCCATGTTAAGTTTATAAATTATATATGAATAATTATTTAATAATAACTTTATTTTTTATATATTTTACAAATCAATCATAAAATGACAATGACAATCTTTCACCAGTCCAGGTAAGACTTCAGGATCTGTCACAATAAGCCATATTTTTATCTTTCTCGCACATATGCTGGTACAGTTTAATACAGAAAGAGAGAGGTACAGAATGTTGGCCATGCTCATTCTAAATGAATATTCTGTTCCTACCAACGTTTAGGAGATGAACAACCTTATAAAACAAAATTCCTACAATAGCGCCACTAGCGACCGGGGGCTAAATTAAACGAACAGGGGACGACCTGCACCATTTAAGTTATCCTAGTCTGAATCTGACACTGACATAATCAATCAAAATATCTTCATTAAAATTCAGACCCGTATTAGGATAATAAAAAATAATATTATTTTTAAAATAACTTTGGATAGACTGCATGAAAATTATTAAAATTTTGCAACTGAGTTTAGTTTATTGAATTCTTTAAAAAGTTTAGATAAACTTTTGCTCTAAAATAAATCGGGGAGCCAATATTTTACCATCTCAAAATTTGCATGGGATTTCCTATGTTGCGTGGATGGATGCAGGTAATCGTGTATATCGGTTTTTTGAAAATATTTATAATCAGCAACACAACAGGCATAAAAATCTGATGCATGTAAAAATGTAAGCGATGCCCTTAACTTTTTTTAATGCCAGTGATCATTTATGAATTGGTGCTATAGTGACGCATTTGCCATTTCATTTTTTGATCAATAATTTTGTTTGGATTTTTCGTGTTATTCAAGAAAGCGATTATAGAGAGTCCGGTTGGGGAAAAAAATGATTAGCAGAGTTACGAAAAACTTCCGTGGTACAGCGGCAAATTAAAAAAAAATTATAATACTATTACGATACTAGGTGAAATACAGTAAAACAAAGTTGAATATGTAAATTTCCACTATATTAACAAGAAAATGACGTGTTTCGCTAACACTGTAGAAGACAATGATTTAACAAAAGGTGAAAATAAAAAGGAGGTGCAAAAAAATTAAATTATTGAAGTTGTAAATAAAACAGTGGAAAAGTTACAATAGCGGGAAAATCCAAACGAGGGTTTAAAAAATTAAATAAGGTACAATATGGGTAATTTACAAAGTCCTATGTATAAGGTCAACAGAATAAATTTAACAAAGGTGAATTATCTAAATCTAATTTATCATTAAGTAACGTCCGTATTTTTAAGTTTATTTATTTCCATAGATTCTAACAAATTTAGTTTTAAGCCTTTGTTTTCTGCATGTAAGATTTTGATTGAATCGGTTTTGTTTTTTTGGAAAACTGTTATAATGTCCCTGTATTCTTTTGTTAAAATGTCTACCTGTTTGGCCAATGTATGTTTTAGGACAATCTTTGCATTTTAATTTATAAACGCCTGATTTTTTGATTTTATCGCTTTTGTTTTTATTGTTTTTGATAAATTTACTTAATGAGTAGTTAGTTTTGTAACACACATTTATATCAAGTTTGTTAAAAAAAAAAATTATACAAAAAAACGATCGGTGAATTAAGCGAAAGAGCAACGAGATATTGATCCAAAAATGAAATGGCGAATGCGTCACTACCCACCCCTGATATCTGTCACTTCCATGCATTAAGGCATAAAAATTCAGTATTTTGAAAATAATAAAAACTTTTTCAGGCCCTCTGAAAAAATGTTGGGTACATGACTTTTAGAAATTTCCTTTCTAGGGGAGAAGGTAGAAAAAAGATTTTTTTATCTT